>CM040127.1:264762263-265362263 GCA_022559845.1 Amorphophallus konjac
AGCCAAGCTACCCTTTCTTCGTCTAGCGGCACTCCGCCCTAGCCGAGCTACCCCTTTCCTTGGTCTAGCGGCACTCCGCCCTAGCCGAACTACCCTTTCCTTGGCCTAGCGGCACTCCGCCCTAGCCAAGCTACACCCTTTTCTTGGTATAGCGACACTCCGCCCTAGCCAAGCTACACCCATTTCCCGGTCTAATGGCACTCCGCCCTAACCAAGCTACCCTCATCTTGAGCTGGTGGCATTCCGACCTGTCACCCTCTAAAAAAAAAAGAGGAAGGAAGAAGAAAGAACAAAAAAAATGGGGTTAAAAATAGAGATACCCCGTCAGACTTACTCCTATATTAGGGACAAGTGCAAAAATGGCCCAAAACCCAGCTGTGGTGAAAACCCGAAAGGGCACTGCAGGCAAAATCGGGTACCCCACCACGTGAAAACCCGAAAGGGCGCGTGGGCAAAAGCAAGAGGGGGCTGGCTCCAGCGAAAACCCGAAAGGGTGCCTGGGTCGGTAATGTGGTGATTCCAAAGAAAGCCTCACCTCCCGCCATAAAACTCCTCGTCGATTGACCGGCACCTTGCCCGATCAACGATTAAACCCATCCGGAATGGACCTTACGTCTATTCTGTTGAAGCCTTCATGCATTGCTCAAGAAAAATTCCCTCGATAATAAGCCCACCTCGGGATAGACCTTCTGTCTGTTCTGATAAAACACTTCCACTTGTTTCTGTCTAAGACCCACCACGATGAAACCTGCCTGGTTTAGACCTTACGTCTATCCCGATGAAACCTATTCTATGTCTCGCCGTGATGAAACCTGCTATTGATCGACCGGCTTCCTCGCCCGATCTATGATGAAACCTATCTAGTTTAGACCTCCCGTCTATCCTGATGAAATCCATGAACTCCTTGCATTGGTATAAATCCAATACCGATGATGAAACCCGCCATTGATCGATCGGCACCTCGCCTAATATCAATGATAAAACCCTACCCAGTTTAGACCCTACATCTATCCTGATGAAGCATATGAAATCCTTGCATTGGTATGAGCCAATACCAATGATGGAACCTGCTATCGATCGGTTGGCACGCTACCCGTTCGACGCTAAAATCCATCCAGGGTGGGCCTTCCGTCCGCTCTGACATAGCACAACACTGCTCTTTGAATCGATTCAGACCCTCCGTTTGGATAGATCATGAAACTCTATTCCTTTGCCTTATTGTTAAACCGCACATTAACGATGAAACTCATATTTTCAGCAAACGGCCTCGTGCCCGAGCTGCTATCTATATCCTCCAAATCAATTCGGACATTTCGTCTGGATAGATCATGAAACCCTACTTCCCTTTGCATTGATGTTGACACTCACATCAATGATCGTGTGTCCACAATAAACATATGACGCCATGGTCCATAGGATGAAAGTTCGGGTCCCAGAAAAGACAATAAAAAAAAGAAAGAAAACGACAAAAAGTACATATATAGAAATGGGGTTGAAAATAGAGATACCCCGCCAGACTTGTTCAGGCATTCTGGACAAGGGCAAAAATGGCTAAAACCCAGCTGTGGTGAAAACCCGGAAGGGCACTGCAGGTAAAATCGGGTACCCCGCCACGTGAAAATCTGAAAGGACGTGTGGGCAAAAGCAAGAGGGGGCTGGCTTCGGCGAAAACCCGAAAGGGCGCTTGGGTCGGTAATGTGGTAATTTAGAAGTTCCATGCCAACCGGCACGTTGCCTTCACCTCCCCTTCACTAATGAGGCCTTCCGTCGGTCATCTGGCTCTATGCCCCACCGATGATAAAGCCTTTCCGGGGTAGATCTTACGTCTACCCTGATGAAATCTGCACACCCTCTTTCACATGTCCCACCGACAATAAAACCCATCATCATTCTGATAAAGCCTGGCCAGTTCAGACCTTACGTCTGTCCTGATCAAACTCCTAAACCTTCCCTTGACCGATCGGCTCCTTGCCCGGTCAACGATAAAACCCTACCAGGATAGACCCTACGCCTATCCTGATGAAACCTACGTATTTCTTGGCAAAGTCCCACCCACCATAAAACCTGCTGGAATAGACCTTATGTCTGTCCTGACGAGACCTACACCTCTACATACGTCCCACCGTTGATCGACCGGCACCTCGCCCGATCAATGATGAAATCCTCTGTCCGGTTTAGACCTTACGTCTATACTGATAAAACCTATGAAACTCTTTGCGTCGATATAAGCCCCATATCGACGATGAAACCAACCACTGATCGACTGGCACCTCGCCCGATCAGTGATGAAACCATGTCCAATTAAAACCCTGCCAGTTTAGGCCTTTTGTCTATTCTGATGAAACTTATAGCATTTTCTTTGCATCGATATAAACCCAATATCGATGATGAAACTAGCTATTGATCGACCGGCACCTCGCCCGATCAATGATGAAATCCTATCCAGTTCAGACCCTACGTCTGTCCTGATGAAAATCACGCACCCTTCAATGTCCCACCTGTGATAACCTCTACCCAGTCTAGACCTTACGTCTGCTCTGATAAAACCTGTAAAACTCCTTTGCATCGATATAAACCCAATATCGATGATGAAATCATGTACTGGTCGATTGGCACATTGCCCCGACTAGCTTTGAAACCTGCCCGGGACGGACCATTCGCCCGTTCCGGATAGTGCTCTGAGCCTCTTCGTTCATATTCCTGCAAACCGTCTCCCTTGCGGCACGTATGGCCAAGAAGGACGTTTGCTACCACCAACAGAACTCGGTTTAAAGCACCCCCCCCGGAGGCCGTCACGCGGTGGAGCGAGTTCCCCATCCTTTCTCTGAAGGGGTGGACGCTCTCCTGCTAGGTATGGGCTATTCCCATAGGGACTGCTGCAACCGCTGCCAAATCGCCGTGAAATATTGATGGTGCGATAAGTTAAGAACAAACCGCATATGAGACTGGTGTAAAGATTCCTTTCCATTAAATAAAAAAGGGAATACAAGAAGGGCCCCTGAGGGGGAATTGTATTACAAAAAGGGGGAATCAGATATTCACGGGCGCCGGAATATGTCTTCGAAGGCCAGAAGCCCTACATGCGGGGCAGCCCCAAGCTCATGAAGTCGAGCCTCCTCCTCCTGTAGCCGAGCAGACTCGTCCTGAAAGGATGCCACCTGCCCCTCCAATAGAGCTACTTCCTCCGCAAGCTGCGGCCGAGAAGTTGATATCTGCGGCAGTTCAGCTCGGAGGTCAAACAGTTCAGCCTCCAGGATGGTTATCCGGCTGCGCACGAACTGATCCCGCTGCGCCAGAGACTGCAGTTGGCATTGGCGCTCCTGAAGAACAGAGTCCGTCTTCTCCAGCTCAGATTTGCACTCCTTCCTTTGCAACTTCAAAGCTGCCAGTCTGTCAGACATAATATGTGCCAAGAAGTCCCGGCGATGTATAAACTTTAACAACAATAGAACCCGCTGGGCCCATATTTCCATGGGACAGCCCATTGCCTGTAGACCAGCGGTGAAACGCTCGGCTATCTCCTTCAGCCGCAGATAAGTCAGTCCGGGCTGGGACTCCACCAGCTGGCGCAGCATGTCCAGATTTTGCCAGATGAAACTCTCGGATGAAGCGAAGCCAGGAGAAGGAACTGGAGCTACATCGAAAGTCACCTCGCCGTCAATGTCTGCCCACAGTGCAACATCCGGCTGAGAGGATGAAGACGGCAAATCCGCTGGAAGAATTGGCCGGTCCCTCTCTGTGCTCTCCGGCTGAGCTGAAGATTCCTCCTCTACCGCTGTCTCGGGAGCTATGGCTTGAACATCCGCGGAGGGAGAACCAATGAATGATGGAGCTATCTCTTCATGAGTCTCCTGAATAAGGGCTTCATCTTCAGCTACTCTTTCTGATAATGGGGACGAAAGGTCCCTAGTCTGTAGAGGCAGAAATCCAGTCTCTATAGCCACTGTGGCAGGGACTGCTGACTCGGGCGCAATGGACATTACGACGGCCGGTATAAAAGCGGAGCTTCTGGCTGGGTCTGCTTCGGCTCTGAACTCTGAGGCCCTGATAGGGATGGAAATCTGGTGCGGACACCCGAGCGCATGCGAGACACGAGCCGGCGAGCCACCGGTACCGCACGAGGAGCACGACTCGAGCCACCTCAGCATCCCTATGGCTCGGAGACAGTCTGGAGGTTCCCCACTGAGTCATAGCATTTATCATATTTTTGGGGATTTTTATTTGTGTGTAATGTATTTTATTTTCTTTCATCAGTGTGTAATTTAGATAGTTCGAGGGGCTTATTTGCAAAGTGGGACCCTCGGGCCCCACGGGACCCCCAGGGCCCCTCCCATTGATCCACCTCAGCCCATGGGCCCCATGTGGGGTCAGTCAACATGTCAAATGGAGGCATCTAGAAGTTTGAATGGTAAAAGGCACATGGGAGACAAGTGGACTTCAAAGTCCAAGGTGGCTACCAAACTTGCCCCCCCTTGCCACCAAAGTCAATAGGGCCCCCCCTTCCTTGTATTTTTTTATTTTAATTTGTGTGGATGGTCACATGCTATCCCAACCCTCCATCTCACACCCCTAGATCCAACGGTTGAGGGTTGATTAGACATATGACCTATATATGCTTGTATTTTCCCATTTTCTTGAATTAATGCATTTGAATTGGAAGAAAATCCCTTGAGCAAGGCTTAGGCCGCCCCTCCCTCTCCCCTTGAAGCTGTGAAGGCTTCCTTCTGGTGGTGAGACTTCACCCTATCAGTTCCGGTCGCCGCCGCCGCCACCGCACCGCCATCGTCTTCATCGGAGTTCTGCCCGCGTAGTACCACAGCAGCTTCCATGAAATTCAGCCATCAACCACGAGCTCAGATCGACCTGGAAATTTTACTGGATGTTCCAGAGGTGTCAAGAACCATCCAAAAATTTTGGTTTGTCATTCCGATCCCGTTTCATAATTTTATATTTTCGTCCACTCTTCCACTTCGGTTCTGCCAAAGTTCTGTCCAGGTTCCCATCCGCCATGAGTTTCAAGTCTTAGGTCCACTTTTTGATTTTCTTTGGTTCGCCCAATTTTACTGGGTGTTCCTTGCATCCACCCCTTCATCCATAACTTTTATCAATTTTTGGTTCGTCCATTTCAAATTTTCTAAAAATCATTCTCAGTCCCAGCTACAGTTCTCTCCCCATGTTCCCAGATCCGACCACCAGTCACCCAAAAACTCATAGTAAATCACCACCATCTCCAAATCAAATTCCAAAAATAGTCCCAGTTCCATGGTTGGATCCCCTACAACTTTAAAGAAGAGATCAAGAGCTGAATCAGAGGTTTACTAGGCGGTCAATGGTGGTTCTCAGACAAGTACCCTGTAAATCTGTAGTTTCGGTTACTGTACAATAGAGACTTGTAAATTTATTAAAGTTATGATCCGACCAGATCTAGCAGATCTCCTTGGGTCAGATTGAAGCATTTTAAGAGAGCTTTCCAACGATAGCTTATGCGTCCCGATCCGACGTCGGGATTGATCACAGCGGCCGTTTTCGCCGGAGCGCGCGCCGGAAAACAGAAATCAAAATCCGTGGGCAGCTAGTTCAAAGCTTGGAGATCGGGACCGATCGACCCCCGATCGGTGTTCCCGGCCGACCGCCGTACGTGGAGGGGCGCCACCAGGGGCCCCCATCATAGTGGGTCCCACCCCCGCAGATCCGGAGGACCGCGCCATCCGTGGGCCCCGCGGGCCCGCAGAACCCGCCGTTCGGAAAGCACGAAAACGCGGAATTCGGCACCGCCGGGCGACATCAAGATGCTGCCCGTCAACCCGAGTTGCGTGATTCCCGGACCCCACGTGTGACCTTTTACCTCCCTGCGTGGAGTGGGTCGACTTAGTGTATTGCTGTAATAATTGTTAACCGGGAGTCCGTAATTCGGCCGGGGTTGTCTTCGCCACGCCGGGTGCGTGGAGGTAATGGTCCGAACCTCTTGGCGTTCATTTGCCTAGCTAGTATACGGTCTTTTGCCGCTGCCGAGAGCGTAGGTACTAGCCCGTGTGTCCATGTCACCGCTGTGAGAGTGAGTGTGACCCGTCCCGTGACTCGATCCGAGTCCGGAAGTTGAGTCGGACTACCCTTGACCTCCGCCGGTTCCTTAACCGCGCACGGTCCGCGCTTTCCCTCGCTTGGGACGACGAGTGAGCTTCCACTTCTGTTAGCGACGTTTTGCCACTAAGAGCTCGTAGTGTCGGGCTTAGTGTCTCCCTGGTGTGTGCTGCTGGTTGCATCTTCATCTAGAGTCCGAGGGTGGCACCTAATAGTGCCGTCTCCCGTGTCCGTCCCGCATCAGTTTGGTATCAGAGCGAGTCGAGTCTAGGGTAATCGTTGCATAAGTCTTGCATAGTCTAAGTCGAGTCTAAGATCATCATCATTTCAAAACAACAAAAAAAAGGTGTTTTCAAATTGCATTTGCACCCTTTATTCGGTATCTTAAAAGGTGTTGTCCGAACGTTAGGCTACGCCTACCGGGAGGTCGCACACTTGCGGGAGTGATCTTCGGATCGATTAACTCCGCCCCGTACCGGATATTGGTTTAGGTCTAAGTGCATTGTCTAGTGTGTGTTTGCATTAGTCGGTTTGTCTTGTCTCTTGTCATCATGCCCATCTTGTAGTTCCGAGTTTCTCATGGAGTCCCAATCACTCGGGCAATATGGCCGTTGGTCTACCCATGGGCTGGGCAACCATCCTCTCCCCTTCCGTAGGCCTGAAGCCTCAGATTTTTATGGCTCTAATGACCCGGGCGACTACCTCAATTGGGAGGCCACCATGGACAAATATTTTGAATGCTACACCATGTCCGATGCCATGCAAGTTAGTTTTGCCCGAGAGAGGCTTGTCCACAAAGCCGCCTGGAAATGGGAGAGCATTGAGCGCATGAGAGAGGTTAGGAGGTAAAGGCCCATCGAGTCGTGGCATGAGATGAAGGATGAACTTAGGAAGGTCTACCTACCCGGCCCGGTCACCTCCAACCGACCCCACCCAATCACATCAACCCAAGTGGGCCATAATCGGAGGCAACGCGCCACGCATGTAGAAGAGCCTAGGTCCACGACTAAGCCGACTTCATATGGGGGAGTCCATCACATCGCTCCTACTCCAAACCCCACCATTGCCGAACTCTTCCAAATCATTTTGGATAAGGTGGATAGGAAGTGTGATTATATTGAGTCCCTGCTTCCCCCTTGCCTACCTCCTAGCCGAGATAGAACCAAGCATGACCCTAAGGAGGTAGCAACCGGTAGTCCCAATCCAGTGTCATCTAGAGTGCCATCCAGAGGTCCTCTCCCCATCTTGGTGGATCCTCTTCCCCCACCCATGAGAGCTCCATTGCCTACACCCCCTGTCCGTCAAGAGGATAAGGGTAAGGGTCCACTTATCAAGGAGCGTAGAGGATCACGACAACAGTGTTATCGCTGCCAGGGGTTTGGCCACTTTGCCGGACAGTGTCCCACTCGGACATCTCTAGCCCTAGGGGATAAAGGGGTTGGAGAAACCTCACTCTCCAATCTTTATTCGGAGCCACCTCAGACACAGCTACCCGTGTTTCTAACGAGAAAGCTACTTATAGCCGAGCCACTCCTTAGCTGGCTTAAGAATGGCCTGGCCCCATCTCCCCTCCCATCTATGGACCCTATCCTACCTCTGGTGCCAATCAATTCATTTCACACCACTTTCCGGTCTAGTCACTATGTGGATACATTGGATGACCTTCTTAAAGGGTTAGACCGGCAGTGGACATTTACGCACTTGTTGGCTCCAGGCTTCGACCGACCCACAAGTCGTAGTTTCACTCATCCCGCTTTAGGGTCCATCACCTCCGTGTACACCGTGGGTCATTGTGGAACGCACTAAAATTCGAGTGGTGAAAATATCGTATCGTGGTGTTCTCTCATCGGTTTATCTAGTGCGAGGGCGTGCCAGTCACCTAGGTGACAATGTGTTCGGGCTTCAAGACTGGAGTGGTCCGAAGCCCGGGGTGCGCTCCATCTGACTGATCAGATGATTGTGGATATCGGGTCGGGACTGGAGACCCGCCGCGCCATAAAGGGCGCGACGTTAATTACATCCCCTCGAAGAGGGGAAGACCTCTGATTAATCGCCAAGAAAAGGGGTCAAATGACCTAAAGATCATTTTTCATTAAAGCATGCGAGTTGGGTTGACATGATTTAAACCCTCCGCATCGGTATGCAAAACGGTGTTCAAAACCATACAAATATTTGCTGCGAGTGCGGCAAATTTAATGCAAGTGGGGGATTAGATCTTGGTATATATATATATCAGTCACTAAGGACCATCCAATATCCGGTCGAGAGTCCGTATTCGAAGCATCGAAGGTAACAACAAAGACATTCAGATATCTACCGTAGGTACGGCGCGTTTCATGTGGGTGCGGGATCGGATCCCGGAAGAAATGGGTCAAGCTGATGAACTATCGGCCCGAGAGGTGCACGGATCATGACCATGTTGGGGATCCCGAGGTCCATGTCTGATACCACGGGACATCATTACACAGTCCGGGGGAGAGGGTTGTTAAGTGTAAGGCCAAAACTCGACAACGTGCGCCCTCGCACGCGGATCGACTTGCCCGGTCAGGTCGCGGGGGTCAAGGGGGCAGCGCCCCTTGCGGGGGTTTTCGGGGGCAGCGCCCCCGGAACAAAATTTGGTTAAGGCGCGGGTATGCTATTGTCATTGTTCCGATCATTGAGTTAAGTGTTTTATTCCCATTCCATTCTTTCCATTTTGTTCATTGATTTAATCCTTATCCTCTGGTTTATTCTTTAGTTTCAATAGTTCTCTTTCTTCCTTCCATTCTTTTAGTTTTCTTTTAGCACGCCGTGTTGGCAGGTTGCAAGAAGATGGGCACGCCGGATAAGGGGCGCCGGGTCAAGATATGAAGGGGGGGGGGCGCGCCGGGTAGAGGCATCCATGGGCGCGCCGGTTTAAGGGAGTTCAAGGGGGGGGGGGGTTAAGGGGCGCCGTTTTAAAGATACTACAAGGGGCTGAAGGGCGCGCCGGTTTAAGGGAGGCCAAGGGGCGCCGTTTTAATGGTTAAGCAAGGCAGTAGGGCGCGCCGGATAGAGAGGCTCCCACGGGGGCGCGCCGTTTTAGCATTCAAGGGAGATGGGAGGTTACGAGGGTGGTGTTAAATCGGCGTGGTGAGGGGTGACCGCGCCGGATTAGGCCACGCCGGGACATCGTCTCTTGAGTTTTCTTATTCGTTCTGTGGACTTGTTTTGCTTTCTGTTCTTGATTCTATGGCCTACAGAAGGATCAATAGTTAGATTAATTGTTCAATTGACACCCTAGATCAATAGGATGAAGGTTTAAGCATCGTTGATGGTTTGTTAAGGTGAGTGAGCAGGAGGTTTAAGTGTTTTTTTCGGGGGGGTTTGATTCACAGAACTTACTGTGTATTGGATTAAAACTCAGTTCGGTCTTGAGTGTTCTATTTGTTCACTTGTTCTTGGCCCTGGCGAGAATCGGACAGCACCTCCCCTAGATCGGAAGGGTCCGAGGGAAAAAATGGGGCGCGCCATGCGGAGAGAACTCCGACGGCCCCGAAACATCCCGGTGTGTGCATAAGCAACGACACCAGTAAAATTACCCCATTTGGGGCCGGAGATCCCGAGGGCTAGCCTACAAGGGAAACCGGTGACCCATGGGTTGTTGCGATCGTATCGACTCCCCCCGTTCGGGGCCGGAGGTCCTGAGGGCCAGCCTACAAAGGAACTCCGACGACCCGAGGGTTGCCGTGATCGCGTGGCTGAAGACCACGTGAGAGCCGAAGTCGACGCAAGAACACGGCGGTAGAAAAAAAAAGAGCCACTATGGGCTGAGTATTGAGGGGGATTGGGGCATCAAAAATCTCCCAAAGGGGAGTTTTCCTTTCATTCCACAACAGACCGAACTCCGATTACATTGAAGGGGAATACGAAGACAAAGGTCTACATGTGAAGATCACCAAAATGAAATCAAAGGGGCAGAAGGAAATGCAAAGACAAAGGGGGGAACCGAGCTCTCTTCCCCTCACCTCTCCTTCTTTCTTTCACCCTCTTATCTCGTCGGAGCAGGGCTTCACCGCCAGTAGAGCGTCCCTCCTCTTGTTGCTTCTTGCCTGGGGCTTGTATTTATATGGAGAGCAGGGAAGCAAGCTTCCCATTTCTATGGCTTTTTGTTCTGTTCGCAGTTGCCGTTGCTAACATTGATGGGGTCACCGTGTCGAATGCCGCTGCCGTGGACGTCACCTCCGCCGCAGCTACAGTGTGACCGGGAGAGGGGCAGAGGCATGGCCTCCTCCTTCGCTGGCATGTACACCGCTAGCCACGTTTGCTTTCATCATTTGCAGGGGAATGGGCGGCCGGCTGACGGAGCAAGCGTTCGACAGTGCAGGGCTCGAGGGTTTCCATTTGAAGAACATGCTTGGATGCCCAACGGGTCGAAGCAGACGTTTTAGCCATTTCAGGCTTGTTCGTCGTCGTGCAGTTCCCAGGAAACAGGGGACCGTAATGCCAATGGGATGGGTCGGTTGCTCGCCAGGAAGCGCTTCAGAGAAAGGGGTTAAAAGGTTAAAACGGCGCCATATTCAAAGGGGCGCCGTTTTAAGCATCAAGGGGGGCTTCGGGGCGCGCCGTGTAGCCAATGAAAACAAAAGGAGTTAAAACGGCGCCACATCCCAAAGGGGGGCGCGCCGTTTTAAAGGGGGGGGGGGGGCGCGCCGGATAAGGGGCGCCGTTTTAAGACCCCCTCGCGCCGTTTTAAGCACTAAACGGATTCTTCTCGAAGTCGCGGCCATTTTACGTGAATGTCGACATTCCCGGAAGGTTCCAGTTGCTATGTATGACCTCTACAATGTTCCATTCACAGCCTTTGGGGCCCGGTCCCAGACTCTGCGTGACTTTCGGTGCACGTCGGGCTATGTCGGAGTCCCCGACTCTTCTTTGATTCAGCTCTCGGCACGGCCGGCTGTAGAGTTGTGGCCATATCTTCCGCCCGGGGGGGGGGGGGGGGGGCTCCCTCATCGGCTAGCGGACCACCAAGCGAGTCCTCATCCTGATCGGGCGAGGCATGAGGTTTATTTGGCATTTTCATCTTCGGCTTGCTCTCGAGTGTCGAGACGTGCATGCCGTATGATCATCATCGACATTTTTCGACGTCCACAGTCATGTTACCACGGAGGTTCTTCTACTCCTCCCTTTGCCGGTCGAGTCCAACTTCATTCCCCTTTGCCCAATGGAGGAATCTTACTTTCTACCTATGACTGTCGTCCTATCTCTCGCAATGAATGAAGGTGATCATTTACACCTCCAAGATTTCCAAATGTGGGACAGTGATTTGTGGAAGCCTAGTCCGAGGGGTCATACCTTCTTTGATCCCTTCGACCCATTCTCTTATGGACTCCGTGACCCACCATATTTACACCACCTTTTCGAGAGAGTCCACCATCATACCCCCACCGTCTCATCTCCCTTCACGGATGAAGGTGACCATCAACACCTTCTAGAATTCCACACATGGGACCTTGAAATGAGGGAATCCATATCGAGGGGTCACACATTCTTTGATCCCTTCGATCCCTTTCTTCATGGGCCCTTTGGCCCACAACCTCCATTCCACCTCTTTAAGGAAGTCCACTATCACACCCCTCCTACTCGGGCCTGGCAACCTTTACATGGCAATAGGTCCGAACCGTCATTTGGGGGTAATGAGGACTTTGGTTTCCCCGGGCCACCTCAACCACCCAAACCTCCCGGACTTCCCACATCCAAACTCCATGTCCATGGTTGGTGCATCGTAGGATGTCTAGGAGTCCACCATGACATTAACCTCCGGTTATGTCAAATGCATGCAGGGCACACATTCGGATGTCCTGGACCACCTTGCATATGATTGGGTTTTACTAACTGTAGGGTTGTTTAGGGTCGTTGTGCATCCGTGTGTTTCTTTTCTTTTGGTAAGCATGTTAGGTCGTGTGTGCATCCTGTGTTTCTTTTCTTTTGCTAAACATGTTAGGAGTCTCCATGACGATGTCCGTCGTCACAGTTGAGGCCAGCAATGCACGGTACAAGGAGTTAGCCGATGTCCATCGACACCACCGAGAGTTCCAAGAGGGTGAATATGTCATGATCAGGATAAGACCTGAACGGTTTCCCTCTGGAACCGTTAAGAAGTTGCAAGCTCGCGGAGCCGGCCCCTTTAGAGTGTTGAAACGCGTTGGATCCAATGCGTACGTTGTGGACTTGCCCGAGGAATATGGTATAAGCCCTACCTTCAATGTATCGGATCTTGTTGCATATAGGGACCCAGCGGTGATCCCTAGTGAGCCTTTTGAGCCATCTCCTCCCCTTGAGAGTGATCACACACCTGAGTGTCCACTTCCACCTCCAGCCCCTTTTTCACGGCAGCGTGAGCATATAGATCATATACTGGATGAGCATGTGACAGTTACCAGGAGTGGATCTTACCCGCGCTACCTAGTGCGATGGAGAGGACGGCCCGCTACTGAGGACACATGGAGAGTTGCAGCGGATTGATCCAGATCTTCTGGAGCGATATCGGAGCGATGCAGACCCTTACTCGACAGGGTCGAGTTTCTCCCACCCGGGGAGAATTGGTGCGGACACCCGAGCGCATGCGAGACACGAGCCGGCGAGCCACCGGTACCGCACGAGTAGCACGACTCGAGCCACCTCAGCATCCCTATGACTCGGAGACAGTCTGGAGGTTCCCCACTGAGTCATAGCATTTATCATATTTTTGGGGATTTTTATTTGTGTGTAATGTATTTTATTTTCTTTCATCAGTGTGTAATTTAGATAGTTCGAGGGGCTTATTTGCAAAGTGGGACCCTCGGGCCCCACGGGACCCCCAGGGCCCCTCCCATTGATCCACCTCAGCCCATGGGCCCCATGTGGGGTCAGTCAACATGTCAAATGGAGGCATCTAGAAGTTTGAATGGTAAAAGGCACATGGGAGACAAGTGGACTTCAAAGTCCAAGGTGGCTACCAAACTTGTCCCCCCTTGCCACCAAAGTCAATAGGGCGCCCCCTTCCTTGTATTTTTTTATTTTAATTTGTGTGGATGGTCACATGCTATCCCAACCCTCCATCTCACACCCCTAGATCCAACGGTTGAGGGTTGATTAGACATATGGCCTATATATGCTTGTATTTTCCCATTTTCTTGAATTAATGCATTTGAATTGGAAGAAAATCCCTTGAGCAAGGCTTAGGCCGCCCCTCCCTCTCCCCTTGAAGCTGTGAAGGCTTCCTTCTGGTGGTGAGACTCCACCCTATCAGTTCCGGTCGCCGCCGCCGCCGCCGCCGCCACGAGCCGCCACCGCATCGCCATCGTCTTCATCGGAGTTCTACCCGCGCAGTACCACAGCAGCTTCCATGAAATTCAGCCATCAACCACGAGCTCAGATCGACCTGGAAATTTTACTGGATGTTCCAGAGGTGTCAAGAACCATCCACAAATTTTTTTTTGTCATTCCGATCCCGTTTCATAATTTTACATTTTCGTCCACTCTTCAACTTTGGTTCTGCCAAAGTTCTGTCCAGGTTCCCATCCACCATGAGTTTCAAGTCTTAGGTCCACTTTTTGATTTGCTTTGATTCGCCCATTTTTACTGGGTGTTCCTTGCATCCACCCCTTCATTCACAATTTTTATCAATTTTTGGTTCGTCCATTTCATATTTACTAAAAATCGTTCTCAGTCCCAGCTACAGTTCTGTCCCCCTGTTCCTAGATCTGACCACCAGTCACCCAAAAACTCATAGTAAATCACCACCATCTCCAAATCAAATTCCAAAAATAGTCCCAGTTCCGTGGTTTGATCTCCTACAACTTTGAAGAAGAGATCAAGAGCTGAATCGGAGGTTTACTAGGCAGTCAACGGTGGTTCTCAGACAAGTACCCTGTAAATCTGAGGTTTCAGTTACTGTACAACAGGGACTTGTAAATTTATTAAAGTTCTGATCCGACCGGATCTAGCAGATCTCCTTGGGTCAGATTGAAGCATTTGAAGAGAGCTTTCCAACGATAGCTTATGCGTCCCGATCCGACGTCGGGATTGATCACAGCGGCCGTTTTCGCCGGAGCGCGCGCCGGAAAACAGAAATCAAAATCCGTGGGCAGCTAGTTCAAAGCTTGGAGATCGGGACCGATCGACCCCCGATCGGTGTTCCCGGTCGACCGCCGTACGTGGAGGGGCGCCACCAGGGGCCCCCATCATAGTGGGTCCCACCCCCGCAGATTCGGAGGACCCCGCCATCCGTGGGCCCCGCGGGCCCGCAGAACCCGCCGTTCGGAAAGCACGAAAATGCGGAATTCGGCACCGCCGGGCGACATCAAGATGCTGCCCGTCAACCCGAGTTGCGTGATTCCCGGACCCCACGTGTGACCTTTTACCTCCCTGCGTGGAGTGGGTCGACTTAGTGTATTGCTGTAATAATTGTTAACCGGGAGTCCGTAATTCGGCCGGGGTTGTCTTCGCCACGCCGGGTGCGTGGAGGTAATGGTCCGAACCTCTTGGCGTTCATTTGCCTAGCTAGTATACGGTCTTTTGCCGCTGCCGAGAGCGTAGGTACTAGCCCGTGTGTCCATGTCACCGCTGTGAGAGTGAGTGTGACCCGTCCCGTGACTCGATCTGAGTCCGAAAGTTGAGTCGGACTACCCTTGACCTCCGCCGGTTCCTTAACCGCGCACGGTCCGCGCTTTCCCTCGCTTGGGACGACGAGTGAGCTTCCACTTCTGTTAGCGACGTTTTGCCACTAGGAGCTCGTAGTGTCGGGCTTAGTGTCTCCCTGGTGTGTGATGCTGGTCGCGTCTTCATCTAGAGTCCGAGGGTGGCACCTAATAGTGTCGTCTCCCGTGTCCGTCCCGCATCAGTTTGGTATCAGAGCGAGTCGAGTCTAGGGTAATCGTTGCATATGTCTTGCATAGTCTAAGTCGAGTCTAGGATCATCATCATTTCAAAACAACAAAAAAAAGGTGTTTTCAAATTGCATTTGCACCCTTTATTCGGTATCTTAAAAGGTGTTGTCCGAACGTTAGGCTACGCCTACCGGGAGGTCGCACACTTGCGGGAGTGATCTTCGGATCGATTAACTCCGCCCCGTACCGGATATTGGTTTAGGTCTAAGTGCATTGTCTAGTGTGTGTTTGCATTAGTCGGTTTGTCTTGTCTCTTGTCATCATGCCCATCTTGTAGTTCCGAGTTTCTCATGGAGTCCCAATCACTCGGGCAATATGGCCGTTGGTCTACCCATGGGCTGGGCAACCATCCTCTCCCCTTCCGTAGGCCCGAAGCCTCAGATTTTTATGGCTCTAATGACCCGGGCGACTACCTCAATTGGGAGGCCACCATGGACAAATATTTTGAATGCTACACCATGTCCGATGCCATGCAAGTTAGTTTTGCCCGAGAGAGGCTTGTCCACAAAGCCACCTGGAAATGGGAGAGCATTGAGCACATGAGAGAGGTTAGGAGGCAAAGGCCCATCGAGTCGTGGCATGAGATGAAGGACGAACTTAGGAAGGTCTACCTACTCGGCCCGGTCACCCCCAACCGACCCCTCCCAATCACATCAACCCAAGTGGGCCATAATCGGAGGCAACACGCCACGCATGTAGAAGAGCCTAGGTCCACGACTAAGCCGACTTCATATGGGGGAGTCCATCACATCGCTCCTACTCCAAACCCCACCATTGCCGAACTCTTCAAATTCATTTTGGATAAGGTGGATAGGAAGTGTGATTATATTGAGTCCCTGCTTCCCCCTTGCCTACCTCCTAGCCGAGATAGAACCAAGCATGACCCAAGGAGGTAGCAACCGGTAGTCCCAATCCAGTGTCATCTAGAGTGCCATCCAGAGGTCCTCTCCCCATCTTGGTGGATCCTCTTCCCCCACCCATGAGAGCTCCATTGCCTACACCCCCTGTCCGTCAAGAGGATAAGGGTAAGGGTCCACTTATCAAGGAGCGTAGAGGATCACGACAACAGTGTTATCGCTGCCAGGGGTTTGGCCACTTTGCCGGACAGTGTCCCACTCGGACATCTCTAGCCCAAGGGGATAAAGGGGTTGGAGAAACCTCACTCTCCGATCTTTATTCGGAGCCACCTCAGCCACAGCTACCCGTGTTTCTAACGAGAAAGCTACTTATAGCCGAGCCACTCCTTAGCTGGCTTAAGAATGGCCTGGCCCCATCTCCCCTCCCATCTATGGACCCTATCCTACCTCTGGTGCCAATCAATTCATTTCACACCACTTTCCGGTCTAGTCACTATGTGGATACATTGGATGACCTTCTTAAAGGGTTAGACCGGCAATGGACATTTACGCACTTGTTGGCTCCAGGCTTCGACCGACCCACAGGTCGTAGTTTCACTCATCCCGCTTTAGGGTCCATCACCTCCGTGTACACCCTGGGTCATGTTACCATGGAGGTTCTTCTACTCCTCCCTTTGCCGGTCGAGTCCAACTTCATTCCCCTTTGCCCAATGGAGGAATCTTACTTTCTACCTATGACTGTCGTCCCATCTCTCGCAATGAATGAAGGTGATAATTTACACCTCCAAGATTTCCAAATGTGGGACAGTGATTTGTGGAAGCCTAGTCCGAGGGGTCATACCTTCTTTGATCCCTTCGACCCATTCTCTTATGGACTCCGTGACCCACCATATTTACACCACCTTTTCGAGAGAGTCCACCATCATACCCCCACCGTCTCATCTCCCTTCACGGATGAAGGTGACCATCAACACCTTCTAGAATTCCACACATGGGACCTTGAAATGAGGGAATCCATATCGAGGGGTCACACATTCTTTGATCCCTTCGATCCCTTTCTTCATGGGCCCTTTGGCCCACAACCTCCATTCCACCTCTTTAAGGAAGTCCACTATCACACCCCTCCTACTCGGGCCTGGCAACCTTTACATGGCAATAGGTCCGAACCGTCATTTGGGGGTAATGAGGACTTTGGTTTCCCCGGGCCACCTCAACCAAACAAACCTCCCGGACTTCCCACATCCAAACCCCATGTCCATGGTTGGTGCATCGTAGGATGTCTAGGAGTCCACCATGACATTAACCTCCGGTTATGTCAAATGCATGCAGGGCACACATTCGGATGTCCTGGACCACCTTGCATATGATTGGGTTTTACTAACTGTAGGGTTGTTTAGGGTCGTGTGTGCATCCGTGTGTTTCTTTTCTTTTGGTAAGCATGTTAGGTCGTGTGTGCATCCTGTGTTTCTTTTCTTTTGCTAAACATGTTAGGAGTCTGCATGACGATGTCCGTCGTCACAGTTGAGGCCAGCAATGCACGGTACAAGGAGTTAGCCGATGTCCATCGACACCACCGAGAGTTCCAAGAGGGTGAATATGTCATGATCAGGATAAGACCTGAACGGTTTCCCTCTGGAACCGTTAAGAAGTTGCAAGCTCGCGGAGCCGGTCCCTTTAGAGTGTTAAAACGCGTTGGATCCAATGCGTACGTTGTGGACTTGCCCGAGGAATATGGTATAAGCCCTACCTTCAATGTATCGGATCTTGTTGCATATAGGGACCCAGCGGTGATCCCTAGTGAGCCTTTTGAGCCATCTCCTCCCCTTGAGAGTGATCACACACCTGAGTGTCCACTTCCACCTCCAGCCCCTTTTTCACGGCAGCGTGAGCATATAGATCATATACTGGATGAGCATGTGACAGTTACCAGGAGTGGATCTTACCCGCGCTACCTAGTGCGATGGAGAGGACGGCCCGCTACTGAGGACACATGGATCACACATGGAGAGTTGCAGCGGATTGATCCGGATCTTCTGGAGCGATACCGGAGCAATGCAGACCCTTACTCGACAGGGTCGAGTTTCTCCCACCCGGGGAGAATTGGTGCGGACACCCGAGCGCATGCGAGACACGAGCCAGCGAGCCACCGGTACCGCACGAGGAGCACGACTCGAGCCACCTCAGCATCCCTATGACTCGGAGACAGTCTGGAGGTTCCCCACTGAGTCATAGCATTTATCATATTTTTGGGGATTTTTATTTGTGTGTAATGTATTTTATTTTCTTTCATCAGTGTGTAATTTAGATAGTTCGAGGGGCTTATTTGCAAAGTGGGACCCTCGGGCCCCACGGGACCCCCAGGGCCCCTCCCATTGATCCACCTCAGCCCATGGGCCCCATGTGGGGTCAGTCAACATGTCAAATGGAGGCATCTAGAAGTTTGAATGGTAAAAGGCACATGGGAGACAAGTGGACTTCAAAGTCCAAGGTGGCTACCAAACTTGTCCCCCCTTGCCACCAAAGTCAATAGGGCGCCCCCTTCCTTGTATTTTTTTATTTTAATTTGTGTGGATGGTCACATGCTATCCCAACCCTCCATCTCACACCCCTAGATCCAACTGTTGAGGGTTGATTAGACATATGACCTATATATGCTTGTATTTTCCCATTTTCTTGAATTAATGCATTTGAATTGGAAGAAAATCCCTTGAGCAAGGCTTAGGCCGCCCCTCCCTCTCCCCTTGAAGCTGTGAAGGCTTCCTTCTGGTGGTGAGACTCCACCCTATCAGTTCCGGTCGCCGCCCCCGCCGCCACGAGCCGCCACCGCACCGCCATCGTCTTCATCGGAGTTCTGCCCGCGCAGTACCACAGCAGCTTCCACGAAATTCAGCCATCAACCACGAGCTCAGATCGACCTGGGAATTTTACTGGATGTTCCAGAGGTTTCAAGAACCATCCACAAATTTTTTTTGGCATTCCGATCCCGTTTCATAATTTTACATTTTCGTCCACTCTTCCACTTCGGTTCTGCCAAAGTTCTATCCAGGTTCCCATCCGCCATGAGTTTCAAGTCTTAGGTCCACTTTTTAATTTGCTTTGGTTCGCCCATTTTTACTGGGTGTTCCTTGCATCCACCCCTTCATCCACAATTTTTATCAATTTTTGGTTCATCCATTTCATATTTTCTAAAAATCGTTCTCAGTCCCCGCTACAGTTCTGTCGCCCTGTTCCTAGATCCGACCACCAGTCACCCACAAACTCATAGTAAATCACCATCATCTCCAAATCAAATTTCAAAAATAGTCCCAGTTCCGTGGTTTGATCCCCTACAACTTTGAAGAAGAGATCAAGAGCTGAATCGGAGGTTTACTAGGTAGTCAACGGTGGTTCTCAGACAAGTACCCTGTAAATCTGAGGTTTCGGTTACTGTACAACAGGGACTTGTAAATTTATTAAAGTTCTGATCCGGCCAGATCTAGCAGATCTCCTTGGGTCAGATTGAAGCATTTGAAGAGAGCTTTCCAACGATAGCTTATGCGCCCCGATCCGACGTCGGGATTGATCACAGCGGCCGTTTTCGCCGGAGCGCGCGCCGGAAAACAGAAATCAAAATCCGTGGGCAGCTAGTTCAAAGCTTGGAGATCGGGACCGATCGACCCCCGATCGGTGTTCCCGGCCGACCGCCGTACGTGGAGGGGCGCCACCAGGGGCCCCCATCATAGTGGGTCCGACCCCCGCAGATCCGGAGGACCACGCCATCCGTGGGCCCCGCGGGCCCGCAGAACCCGCCGTTCGGAAAGCACGAAAACACGGAATTCGGCACCGCCAGGCGACATCAAGATGCTGCCCGTCAACCCGAGTTGCGTGATTCCCGGACCCCACGTGTGACCTTTTACCTCCCTGCGTGGAGTGGGTCGACTTAGTGTATTGCTGTAATAATTGTTAACCGGGAGTCCGTAATTCGGCCGGGGTTGTCTTCGCCACGCCGGGTGCGTGGAGGTAATGGTCCGAACCTCTTGGCGTTCATTTGCCTAGCTAGTATACGGTCTTTTGCCGCTGCCGAGAGCATAGGTACTAGCCCGTGTGTCCATGTCACCGCTGTGAGAGTGAGTGTGACCCATCCCGTGACTCGATCCGAGTCCGGAAGTTGAGTCGGACTACCCTTGACCTCCGCCGGTTCCTTAACCGCGCACGGTCCGCGCTTTCCCTCGCTTGGGACGACGAGTGAGCTTCCACTTCTGTTAGCGACGTTTTGCCACTAGGAGCTCGTAGTGTCGGGCTTAGTGTCTCCCTGGTGTGTGCTGCTGGTCGCGTCTTCATCTAGAGTCCAAGGGTGGCACCTAATAGTGTCGTCTCCCGTGTCCGTCCCGCATCAAAATCTCTCCTGATGATCCCAAGTCCAGTGATGTTAAGTCAGTTGAAGGTTGTATTCTCACTGGCACAGGGCGAATAACCTCAGAAATTTCCATGCAAGTTGAAGGTAAAGCAGGGATGATGACCAAATCTACAGATGAGACGTCCATAGAAACTGTGGCCGCGTCTGAACTGGTAATGACAGGGTCCTGAGGACAAAGCAGAATGATCCTCATCAATGAATGAAAGAAAATAAATAGAACAACAAACAAAAAAGAAGAAGCTTACCTTTAAAGTGGGGTCTATGTCCTCAAAATGAGACAAAAGAGGAGAAAGCTCCGTAGTTGAAGCAACAAACGGAGGGGTTATGTCGACCTCGGTGTCGAGCCCGACAAACTCCTCTTGCAATTCCTCCTCAGAAGATAGCATCAGTAGCTTAGGAGGCTGAAAAGGAGGAAGGCCTTTTGCAAATACGGGCAAGGCTTCTGATTTTAGGACTTCCTCCTCACTGTCGCTGAAAGTCACTTCCTCCTCATTATCAGGGACGGTCTCGGAGCTGCTCGAGGATACCTCCACACTAGCTATATGCTGCGGGGTCACCTCTAGAGCATGCCGGGATGCGGACCGGGTGATTATACGTCTGGCCGGGACAGGGCTCCATCTTGCTTGAATCCTGTGACCCTCCTGTGGCTGAGGTGAGTCTCCCGCTGCTATCATGGCCTCAGTCTGCTCCCTGACTGTCGCCTCAACAAAAGGGGAACTCTGAGGGATATAATGGAAAAGAATAACAACGAAAGTATAAAGAGAAAAGATGAGAAAGCACATTTACCCTCCTCCTCGCCAGCCGGGGTAGGAGAAGGCAGCCTCGTGTCCCTTTCCGCAGGCACTACAACCTGCTCTGGGGCTGTATCAGATAAAGAGAAGCTCAGTCTCGAAGGACGCCTTAAAAGATCAGTCAAGAAAACAATGAAGATCGCATCTGCAAGATATTTACCGCCACTCTCGGCAGGTTCCTGAGCAGCCTCCCTCTGAGACCTGAACTCGTCAAAAGAGGGGATGTCTGGAAGAGGGGTCCCGGCATCCGTCGCAACTGGAGCTGACTGCTGGACCCGCACAACCTTGGCCCTCTTGGCCTTGACAACTGCAGCTTTCACCACAGAAGGCTTCCTCTTCTTGCCCGGAGGCAAGGGAGTGGTCGTGGGTGCCGCTGCAGGAATTTCAAAGTAAGCAGGCTTCTCAGCTTGAGCAATAATCTTTCTGTAAAGTCCCTGCCATTTTATGTCCGGTCTATCTGTGCAAGACACAAGAAAGGCAGTCATAGTCGACAGATGCAGAACATAACAATAAAAGAAAGACGCCATGAGCGCACAAAAAGGGTCATACCTGCTGGGCCGTCATAGAAGGTGGAAAGCGGCCAATACAGATAAGTCACCTCCTTTGAGCGGGAAGCAGCCTCCTTCACGAGCCAGCATACGTCACCAATGGTCTGGCACTTCTCCGTCAAGGCAGCCAAATCTTTATGTCCGTGGAAGTCGAGGCAATGAAACAGGCCGAGATAATCCATGCACCAGCCGTCGACATAATGAAAAGAAATAAAAAGCGGCTTATTCAGAATGCCAGCTATCGGGTTCTCTACTGACAGCCCGTGAACATTCAGCAGTACAAAAAGCCAAGAAGTGTGCTGATAATATGTCTTGGTGCGGTCTTCCCTCCGCACAAACGTCCTATAAGGGTGAAATCTGTCCACCGGTCCCCTCCAGGGGGCTGCTGTCGGGAGAGGCTCCTCCGGGGGAAATGGATACTGCACCTCCACATGAATACTCCCTATGTGGCCCAACTGCCTCAGGTCCTTTATAAAAGCATCTTCATTGATCTCAAAAAAGACATGAGTGGGTATTTCAGAACCTTCCTCTTTTAAGGACCGACGCCTGGCAATATATGTTTCCGCCTCCTTCGGATGCTGTGAATAGAGCCTTTTCAGATGAACCTCATCAATTTCAAACACAGGCCCTGATTGCCGCTTTAAGAAAGAGCGCTCGGCCACATCCCAGAAGGCGCCTCTGCCGTCTTTATAGAAATTGGTACGGGTATTCCACCACTTAATATATTCTGATGTGACACGGGGAATACGATTAGAAACAGTCGGGACCCTGAAAGTTACGCCCTCTCGGCGATGAAAGAAATCCCACCATATCCGACCGTCACTGGCAATGGAGGACCCATGCTTGGCACGGCTGTCCAAAGGAAACTGAGCAACTGATGGGGGAATATGCTGATCGCAGCCAAAGTTTCTGCTAAAACGGAATGGGTAATAGGGCTCCAAAATGAGCAAGCCTCCCTTCCTGAAGACCAATACACTGGGTCGGATAGCCATAGCCCACCTTACCAGTTCTGGTTCTAATATGGGCCGGGTGGCATTGGCCCCCGAAACAGGATGGACATAAACTTCTACCTCCTCCATTTTGCATTCCCTCTGAGGGCCTACTAAAGGAGCTGAACCTGCTGCCAAGCTCCAGAAATGAATGCTGCCAGGAGCATCTACAGGCACTTTTGTCAACCTGCCCCTTATCTTAAACAGCTGCTCTGAGAAAAGACCGGGTTCGGTGCTAGCAAACTCAATCATCCGAGGGAGCAGTGTGTCTGACTGCAAAGTTCTCGGGGCCAGCTCGGGGAAAATGCTGCAAACCCAAGCATTGAAGAAATGAAATGGACCTACAGTCCGTAAGGAACGGGGAACCCGATGTCTATGCAAATCTCCCAACGATTTGTAAACTAAACACAAAGTCGCCGGGCACAGAGACAGTCTCATCCCCCAGGCCATCTGACAGGCCGGATATATAGCCTCCGGTCTGATAGTCGTCTCGTCCCCTTGGGGGAGAGCGAAAG
Organism: Amorphophallus konjac; assembly: GCA_022559845.1. Classification (NCBI taxonomy): domain Eukaryota; kingdom Viridiplantae; phylum Streptophyta; class Magnoliopsida; order Alismatales; family Araceae; genus Amorphophallus; species Amorphophallus konjac. The sequence continues at coordinate 264,785,332 of CM040127.1, forward strand.
TGCACAGCTAGAAGGTCATATAAGCTGCACAATGAGTAATGGGGTCAACCCCTGCTGGGTTCGGGCCGTCTACACCTGCTCGGCGCAGTGAAGCCGGCAATGCTGATTTGTAACGAGGGGCCCTGATCTGCTTACTGGGTGTCGGTCCCACGGAAGGGAAGTCTGTATACTTCAAGGGACCCCCGAAGAAGTACTGTATCCACTGTCCTACACGGACTCTCAATCTGCTGCTCTTTTCCCGGGGTTGATATCCTTTGGAAGATCCCCTGCTGTAGGCCAGACAGATGGTGCGATAAGCCTTCATCAAGTACCGGTATGCGTAGCCAAAAGAATATCTGCCCTCTCCATCAGAGGCATCCTTTACAGAGTCATCTAGACAGACCTCCTCGTATGGCTCCCCATCTATAGGCAGGCCTGAAAGCTGCGCAAGACTCCAAAGATCGAGAGAAGTCTCGCCTTCTGCTGTATAGAACGTATTAAACTGTGGGCAGAACACTTCAAGCATGCCGTAACATAATTCCCGAGAGATGGGATAGCGAAACCTGGAGGCAAATACACTATGATATACCCCAGCTCTAATCAGTAAAGGAGCGTATTCCTTCAAGACAAATTCTGTAAACTCCACTGCTCCTACCCTGAAGAGATGGGCGTCTGTCACTTTAGCATCTCCAAACCAGCCGGCAGCTAGCTGATATTTAAATTGAACGGCCAGACAGTTCAGAATAAATGGCTCGTCCCTGTAACCCCACTTCACAGGAGCTAGAAAAAGTCCAAAGTTGGGCTTCTCCCGATGGACGCGACCGGCTACATGGTCCCACCTTGCCGGGGTAAACTCTGGAGCCCGGGTCAGCATCTTCTTCTCCGGCTCTAATTCAGAAATGCCCAGCACGGCATTCCAGTCCCTCTGCTCACCCGGGAGATATATAGCTCGGGCGTGATAAACAGAACCCTTCATGCTGTCTCTGTCAGCAAGTATTGCTGCTTCCACAGACCGAGCAAGCAGGAAATCCCTCATTCCGCCTATGGTGAAGGTCCGGATAAATGGCAGCAGATGACGATCCTTCGGCAGGTCCGGACGGTAGTCAGCAGCCCTTCTGAAATCAATACCTTCTGTGGAAGAATAGACTCCGGAAGACGGCACTGTGTCAGTCTCAGAATCAGAGGACTCGTCGACAGTGGCGATCTGGTTATAGCCAAAGCTCAGACTATTCACATTCAGCCAGTTGACTGAAGCCCGAGATATGTCCGGCTGAGCTGATGAACTCGCTCCCACAGTCATGGAAGCTGCAGCAGAAGAGTCGGAAGCCATGTCAGTGACTGCAATCAAGAAAAGATGAAAATAAGCATCGGAAAGATGAATGAGCATGTGATGATTAAATAAATAATTCCAATTAAATTTCGGCAGCATCTCCTCTTGTCCGGGGTCTGCCCAAGAAAAATAGGGAGTCACCCACCAAGAGGGAGTGATCCCGAGCATAAAATGGGACTCAATCCCACGTAATGAACCTACCCGAGAATGAATGGGTCAAAAAGGGGGGGAAGGCGACAAGGCTCTCGGAGGGGGCGGAGCTCACCGCCGTCGCCGAGATGAAGAGAGAGAAGGGAGAGGTAAGAAATGAGGTAAAAAACCTCTCGGGGGGGTTAAAAAGAAGAAGAAAGAGGGACTTCTCGGCGCGAAGAAAAGCGCGCCGAGAGACCCCCGTCGGCCGGAAGAAAAGGGGGCGCGCCGAGACGCCCGCGCCGAGAAGCCCGCCGAAGACGCCCGCGCCGAGAAGGTCGCGCCGAAGATGCCCGCACCGATAACAGGCCGCGCCGAGAAGCACCCACGCCGAGAAGGGTCCTACCTCGCGCCGAGAAGCCCAAGGCAAGGCCAAGAAGGCTCCAAAGTGCTGACAAAAAAATCAGAAGATATGGAGATGAAAAACATGAAAATGAAAGATACATGTGCATAATATTGCTGCAGCAACATGATTAAGCCGAAGAACAATGTCAAAGAGAAATGGAGGAAGATACCCTCGAATGATGAAAGGCACCTGCAGACCCCGTGCCGCTTATTCTGCGCTTACGCCGCCCGCAGGTGGGGGGCATTTGTTGACACCTTGAAAATGAGCAAGGGCAGAAACAGAATTGAAAAGAAGATCAGATCAACAGTAAAAGATCAATGATGAAGCTCGTCAACCATCTACCCAGCCGAAGCCTTTCCCGGCCAAGCTGATGTCTGATGCCATTGTCAGTCAGACGACGGCACTGATGAAATAGCAGTCACTTGGCTGAAGTCTTTTCAGGCTAAAGTTGATGTCCGGTCTTGTCACCGTTCAGGTGACGATACCGATGAGATGATGTCCGACTTTGTCGTCATTCAGATGGCAATGCCGATGAAACCCCAGTCTACCGACTGATGAAAATCTATGAATGATCTCAATAGAAGCTGTGTCACCAGTGGAGGGCCTTCTCGGGTCCTGATACATTTGAAGGACCAATAAAGGCCAAAGTCTATGTGAGGTCTTAAAAGCCCTAAATGGGCCAATAAAAGTGGCGTCGGCATCCCCTTGTCGAAGCCCAAAAGCGGCGCCGAGAAGCTTGAGTCCCACGCGTCGGGAGCTCTGCCTACGATTGAGGCGCGCCGGGACAAGCCTGCCGAGAGGACACCAAGGAGGGATATAAAACCCCCTCATTCGAAGAGAAGAAAAAAAAAGACACACAGGAGAGGGGCGAGAGCTCAAGCCAGAATAGATAGCAAAAAGGGCGAAGAAGAAGGATAGATAGCCACAAACAAAAACAAGGAGAGGAGAGTGGAGCCTGCAATCTGATCCGAGATAGGAAGAGGCGGAAGGGAAAAAGAAGAAAGGAGTCTCGAAGCCTGATCGAAGGTGGGCAACGGGGAGGGAGAGGAGTCAATGCTCCGCCCTCCCCTCCCCATTTTCTGTAGTTCATTATTTTAATTTTCGATTGCTTCTGTCTCTTCCCCCTTTTGATGTATGCTGTGATATCACAGCCGATTTTACTCAGCTAGGGCAAGGCATAGTCTGCCTATACCTTCTTTTATGTATTGCCCCTGATGTGCGAGTGTAATCGTGATGTTCGAATGAATGAAAACTACAGGCTCCCGTTGAGGCTTGCTGTCTATTTCTCCGAGACCCTATTGCTATCTCCCCATGTTTTCTGTTTCTTCTTAAGACTCAATAGCATGCTATCCCCCTCCCCAGTTCGATCGATCGCCTGTTTATTCGCCCGTTTCTCGAACGCTCCTCATGCTTGCTTCCGAGCCAGGGACAGACGATCCCTTGGCCTCTGAAGCAAAGCATAGATACATAGCAACCGCCGCTCGGTTTTAGATGTTGCATTCATGCTCATCGGCTTTGCCGTAGTCATCCCCGGGGCCAGAGACAGTCATCTCTTGGCCCCCAGATGATGAAGAGTATACCAAAATCATCCTCATGGATCATCAGGAACGCTGGTGACAGAGATACCCTAAACCGTGTCTCCCCCAAATCACTCTCCGCCTCCGGCCTTCCCTTTGAAATCCAAGCCAAAGTCAGTTGTAGTCTGATGAATCGAGCTCTTTTGATTTCCCAAGGCCCGTCTATCTTGGCCTGAATCACCAGAAAAATCCCTGAATCCTCAACAGACCCAAGAACAGGGTACCGTAAAGCTCTGTTTCTCATCCCGGCGCCCTCACACCACTCGGCCCTGCATACAGTAAATCAGATGAACAGTTCTCGGCGCTATCCTTCAGGCGCCGAGAACTGTCCTGGCCTTCTGACCTCCACACCGGGAACCTTTGCATCTTGGCCGCGCCGGGAAAACCCCCCCTGGTTGCTTTGCCCTCGCACCGGGAAGCCTACTCCCTGGCCTCTTCCCCGCCGCCCCGAGAACTATCCTGGCCTTCTGACCTGCGCGCCGGGAACCTTTGCATCTTGGCCGCGCCGGGAAACCCCCCTGGTCGCCTTGCCATCGCGCCGGGAAGTCTACTCCCTGGCCTCTTCCCCGCCGCGCCGAGAATCACCCCTGGCTGCTTTGCCATCGCGCCGGGAAGCTGGACTTCTCCCCTATGCGCCGGGAACCCCCCTTGAGCAATTCCTCTTCACGCCGACAACCCCCTTTGGCCATTTGGCCCTTGCGCCGAGAGCCTACTTCCTGGCCTCCTCCCCGTCGCGTCGGGAACCCTCCATGTTACCTCGCGCCGAGAACCCTCACCCTCTGGCATCCTCCTGGCGCCGAGAGCCCTAATTATTTGGCCTCCTTGCCTGCGCCGGGAGCCTGACACCTTCACCCTTCTGCCCTGACGCCGCAAGACCCCTTTGCTTTCCTGCTTGCCTGCGCCGAGAACTCCACTAACGCCAGCTTCCCGGTGCCCCAAATAGTGCCTTGCAAAGAACCCTTCTCGGCGCGGTGGTCTTCGCGCCGGGAACTCATATACCCATTCAAATCCGTGCCGAGAGGCTGCCCTGTCACCCCATGAGCCTCCGACGTCTCTATCAAACCCACCTGGGGATGTCCATGAGTCACCAGAACCGTCCCGAGGATAAAATCAAAGGGAGTCAGACTCCCTTATTTTCCACTGATCCGTACAACCCCTTTAGCTAAGGTGAGCTCTGCCACTGCACGAGTGTCACCGGCTCCTATAAGGGAAGAATTGTACATTGCCCCAGGGCATACATGTACAGTGTGGGGGGGTTCACTCCCTCCTTTTTCTCGGCTTTCATCCCGGCACTCCGTGGGTGATAGCCTATTCTCCCCTGGGCATAATCCAGATTATGGGGAGATGCTGTCGAAATGTCGATAGATGTTTTAACCCCGATAAGTCCCGGGAAGTGCCCATCATACACCTCCCGTCTGGCTCGATTTTTCGGGGAATATGAATACTGCGTGGCCTTTGGCTGGATGAGGAACATGAAAGGGGATATGTCCCCGATGACTGTCCAGGCTCCGCCCCGCCGCTGCATGGACGGTGTCCTATCTCCACCCGGCACGACCTACACAGGGGAGGGGTCATGCTGATTTAATAAACTATCGTTCGCTCAATTACCTTCTCAGAATAATAATATCTTAAATATCATACACTGTTATTTTTCTTTTATTATCGCCCCGAGTGGCCTCCTATTTTGGCGTTTAATCAAGGGTTGTCCTTCTTAGGAAGGGCGTAATTAACGTCATAGCCTTTATGGTATGGCGGACTTTTGGTCCCGACTCGGACTTCACAATCGGCTGACCAAGTCAAGTCGAGCGCACAATGAAATCGTCACACATGTGACTGGCACGCCTAACAAACCAAATAAATAAATAAATAATAATAATAATAAAGGAGATAAAATCCCGCTTCCACACTTAACGAGGGAGTTCTAGCCTTCGTCTCTCTTCCTTTTTATCCCTTCTTCGTCCAGTATGAGGTCTGCCACTCCTCTATGTCGAGGAATCCAATCCTTTGCTCTCCTTTCATCCTTTATCCTGACAAGCAAGGAAAATAAAGTTCGCACTCCTCAAAGCTCGATGATCGAATTCCACGCCATGGATTTACAAAGGTATCTTTATTTTGTGCAAGAACGTGCTTTCATTTGCATTATTTCTATTGTTTCTGCACATGATTCCTTAACATGATTGAGTGGCTTTAGGAGTCTTTGTTTAATTAGATCTTAACTTTGTGTCAAATAAAAAAGTTAGCTTCTGCAGCATCCTTAGGCTGGTGATAGCTCCGCGCTGGGAGTCTAGTTTCTTTCCTCGATTGTTGAGGGTGACCTATGAGTATGGATTTTTCACACACTACACGGTAAGCCATAGCCGATCTCTCTGAGGCGCACCGTTGCTGCTTTGGCCATACTTTGAGTATGCACAAAGGTCTTTTCTTTTCTCTGCTCGGCCAAGTGCAGGGGCAAGAGATGGATGGATGAGATGACCAACCTAGGCACTCCCTAATACGGGAGAGGTCTCAAATAGGGGCAGTCTTGACCCTCAAAAGTGAGCTTTCATGTAATATCTGGCCAATAAGGGCTACCAAAATGAGAAAATAATTCAGTGCAAAATTATGACTGGAAGGCATGGCAAGAGTGGCAGTACAGTTCCCCGCGGGACGTCATGAGCCCGGTCGCATGCGTGCCTGATAAATATGGGTCTAAAAATCAAAGACACAAAGCCCCAGCGCAACAGGCTATCTCTTTGAGGGGTAGTGCCCTAGAAGGAATTCGAGCCTTGATATCTCCCATCCTGCACGAAGCTTGTCTCCAATTTTTCTTCTGCTTCTCCCTCTTAGGCTGGGTTGTATCCCGGGTATGGCCTTAGTAGGGGCACCGTTCTTTAGAAGCAGTTGGTTGTGGTAAGCCACCCTCACATGCACGTCCTGCTTAAGGGAAGCCTTTAATTAAAGAGGTAGGAATGACGATCCCTGGCCAGTAGTTCGAGCCTATCTTTGGGTGCTGCAAATTGCTATTGTCAAAAATCTAAAAAAATGAGATATTATCAAAAATCTGAAAAAATGAGATATTGTCAAAAAAAATCCATAAAAATGAAATATTGTTCAAAATCCAAAAAAATCACAAAATTGCAAAAAGCCAAAAAATGTGTCCTTTTATTTTCCTTTTTCGGATTTATTTTGAGAACAGATACGTAATCTGTTTGCTAAGTGTGCAGGTTGCAAGTACTCAAGCATTCCTTGTTATATCTCTTTGCTCAGCCTCCTATCCACATCTTTGATCTGTTCTCTCCTTCAATCATATCTCTCGATCTATTCTGAAGCTTGTGTCCTTCTCAACTTTTATTTGCAATGGTCATATCTTTATGAGAGGGTTTTGCCTCACGATTATGAACCTGACGGTTCTGCTTCATTCTGATCTTGGGTTTCGATTGAAGATCATGTTTTGTCATGTCTTTTGTCCCTCCGTTGTCCTTGTCTCGTGTCTATGTCCCACCATGTTATCCCACGCTTGTTGCTTTGTTCCTCACCACATGTAGCTGGTTATCTCACCACGTGTTGTTAGTCGTCTCTCTATGTTCCATGTGTTGTCCCAACCATGTGGTCCATCATGTTCTTGTCTCAACTGTGTGTTGTCCCGCCGCATTGTTGTCTTGTCCCCCATGTTCATGCATACGTATTGTCTATTCATGACCTGTGCCTATGTGCTTGTTCGTCTTGTTGCGTTGTTTTCCATTCGTCATGTTATGTCATGTTGTTTATTGTTCAGTTAATCGTTATGTTATCTTTGCTACATTTATCTTATGAAAATCCAAAAAAAAAAAATCCAAAAATGAAAATCCAAAAGATGCCGTTTCACCTGTACAGGTAAGTCAGGTATGGCTTTCTATCCCTATCACCCTTATTGCATTATTATATGGTACTAGTATATATTATCTCGAGAACCAATTGGTTATCTACGTGTTCCAAGATCTGATGTTCCCCTTCAACAAAAACGATGATGATCCAGGTTCACGTACTTAATCTTCAGATAGGCCGTTTGGTTGGGATGTCACGGGGAGGATGGTTCTATCCTGCACGCTGTGGTTGCGGATGGTATCTTGACTCTGATATTCCCAGCTTAGCAATATTATTCTCGAGTATTTCATATTTTAATCTTTCTTTGCATTCATTTTTACGATTTCTTTTATTTTAGCCCAGCATGCATCATACACATCTTTTGAGCTTTCATGCCCCATGGTTTGCTTGAAGAATGTCCCATCAATGATGGTCAGCTGTGGGTTCGAATGCTTGAGTAAGAGGAACTAATTCCACTCTGAGTTGGAAGGTTTTCTTTGGTCAATTCGTTTGGTTTGGTTGATTGAAAGGTCCACGTCTGGAGTTTTAGCTTGTTTCTTATAATTTTGACGCTTGCTTTTGTGGCCTCCTCATTGGACCACGGGATTGTGTCCCCCATGAGGTTGGTCTTGTTGGTTTATTTTCATTTAGTTCAGTTCCTCCAGACGGGGCGTCGCTTTTGGTTTAATCATTTCGTACGTTTGGTTCAGAGTTTTCCCGAAGATTCCTGTCGCTTATTGGTAGAAACAGGTGTCATTTTACCTTAACGCCCACTTTTCAGTCCGCTCCGCTGCATTTCTGCTTCACCTCCATGTTCCATGTCACTTTCGCTTCACCTCCGCTCGCTCCCCTGCAAAGAGGACGTTAAGGAGGGGCATCTATTGACACCCGTTATTTTACCGATAAGTTGAGTCGTTCCTCTTGCTCCCATTTGTTGATGCCTCGAGTTGTCCATCACTCGCTGGGCGTTTTCTGGTAAGTCATGGGCCAGTTTTATGGGTGACCTCTCTCCTTGGTTGAGTCCGTATCGATTCGGGGCTTAATGGGCCTTGGTTTTGGTTAATTGAACATGTTTATGAAAATCGAGTGTCCAGGAGCATGTACGGTTCAACCTCAGCCGTTCAACACTGGGGCAGTTAGATACAGACTGTTCATACATTTATGGTTGATTTCTGAGGATTTTCTAAATTTTCACCGACAGGATTTTGTGCGGCCCTCTTCTAGCCGTTCAACATAGTGGACGGACTGATTATGACCGCTTATATCTCTGAGTCCTACGCTTGGTAATTTTCTCAGATAATTATCCAAGTAATTGAATTATCACCGACAAGGCTAGAACGGTTTGTCGTTGGCCGCGCTACATTTGAACGGTCTGAATAGAGCCGTTCATCTGTGAGAGTCCAACGGCGGGCATTTCGATCAATTTGAGGGATAATTGGGATTATTCTCTAATTATTTTAAATTTCCACCGACGGGTTTAAACGGTTAGTAGGTGACCACCCATCCTGTTGAGCGGTCTATCGTAAGACCGTTCATACCGTCGACTGTTGAATTTTAACAGATTTTAATCCTTTTATCCATGGTTTTATCCCCAACTTTTTTCATCAATTTCTCCGTGGATAATCAACCATTTTGAGTGCCGTTTCGACTGGATGATAGATAATTCTATTATCTACTATTTATCTTCAATAATCTCGTCCCGAAAATGGCTCTAAACCCTAGTTTCGGGGCTGGCTTTCTAGGCTCTATAAATAGACCCTAAAGGACGGACTTGAAAGGGGGGGAGATTTTGGTCGACGGCGAAGCCCTGCCGCGTTCTTGAGCGACCTAGCACCAAGGAGGGAGGCTTTCTACGTCCATATAAGCCTCTGGTCCAGGGAGTAGTCGATGTTTAGAGTCATTTGTGTTTTATAGCTTTCGTCACCGTTCATTGCATGCATTGCTTTCTCCTTCCGTCCTCCTCCGTTTTTCATCACCATGCACAAATCCACCTGCGTTTTTGACACCCTAGGGGTTTAAAACCCCCCAGGTATCCCCCCTTTCCATTTATTTATGTCCATTTCTTACCATCTTGACATTTACCACACCATTTAGTTCTAATCTAAGCGTTCTTCTTGTGTCATTACGTTGTTTTGTAGGTCAGCACTTCATCAGCACGAGGCCCATCCCCTCTAGCCGGCTGGAGAGGGTGGAGGTGTGCCCTTCAGCAACTTCTGGCGTGGTGGACTAGAGCGGTTCCTGACTGCCCGTTCAAGGAGACGTGCGGCTCTTCCTACACCGCCCTTCTTCTTCTTGCGGTCTACTTCAAGCCGTCCATCCTCCAGGAGCGCTTCCTCTCGCACGTTCTGCAGCACCCTTCGGCAGTCTATCGTAAGACCGCGCGTCATATAGGCGGTTCTCCATAAACCGCGCATCTTCCCAGTGCTGCAGCTAGGCGAGTGTCTTCCCTTCCTTTCCAAAGCACAGCGTGTTCATCCTGTCCGGCGCTTTGGTGGCGATCACGGTCACTTTCATTTTCCATTCTCCTCTTACTATTCTTCATTTACTCATCACATTGTTGATCTATTCATAGTATATCTACCTTTAAGTAAGAGGAGAAAATATATCTACAACTGCTACACCAGAATGCCGTTCGGGCTGAAAAACGTCGGAGCAACGTACCAGAGGCTGATCAACCACATTTTTGAAGGGCAAATCGGTCGGAACGTCGTAGCTTATATCGACGACATGCTCGTCAAATCACCTAAGGCCGAGGACCACTTCGTCGACCTAGTTGAAACCTTCGACACCCTTCTAAGGTACAACATGAAACTCAACCCAGCTAAATGAGCTTTTGGGGTTCGATCCGAGAAATTCCTAGGTTTTCTAGTAACTCAATGCGGAATCGAGGTCAACCCCGACAAGGTTCAGGCCATCCTGAACATGCAGCCGCCCGTTTGCATCAAATATGTCCAGCGCCTGACTGGACGAATTGCTGCACTCAACCGTTTCTTGTCTCAAGAGGCCGAACGATGCCTACCTTTCTTCAAATTATTGAGAGGGCCAAAATTGGCATCCACTACGTTCGCCTGGGACGAGGAATGTCAAAACGCTTTTGCAAAGTTAAAGGAGTTTTTGACCTCGCCCCCAGTGTTATCGAAACCGGTTTCGAGCGAAACACTACATCTTTACCTCTCGACGACTACTTTCACGGTGAGCTCAGTCCTGGTTCGCGATGATGCAGGAGTGCAGAGACCGATATACTACACCAGCAATGTGCTCAACAAGGCCGAAAGACGGTACCCCGCAACCGAGAAACTCGTGCTAGCGTTGGTAACCTCACCCAAGCGGCTCCGGCCCTATTTCCAAGGCCGCTCCATCATCGTATTGACCAACGAACCTCTGAAGAGGATCCTCGCTCATCCTGAAGCTTCAGGTCGCCTCGTCAAGTGGGCCATAATGCTCGGGGCTTATGATATCTCCTATCACCCTCGCTCAGCCATCAAAGGACAGGCACTCGTGGATTTCATCGCAGAGAGCATTATCCTGATCGAGGAAGCCCATCCGCAGACACCCGGGCCCACATGAGATCTTTTCGTCGACGGATCCTCCAACTCGGCTGGCAGCGACGCCGGCGTCCTTCTCAGATCCACGGAAGGAGCAAAATTTCAATACGCCTTAAAGTTTAACTTTCCGGCATCCAACAATGTCTCCGAGTATGAGGCTCTCATCTCGGGAGCCAGGATGGCACGACGATTGGGGGCTGAACAAGTCAGGATCCATACTGACTCCCAATTAGTCGCCAGCCAGGTCAATGGTGACTATGAAGCTTGAGAAACGTCGATGATCAAATACCTTCAATTGGTAAGAGGCATAGCCCCACTATTCGAGAGTTTTCAAGTCATCCGGATAACTCGGGAGGAGAACTCCTGGGCGGACGCCCTCTCTCGACTGGCCTCCTATGTCGACCTAGAAGGAACTCGATCGATTTTTCTCGAAGAGCTAGAGCGACCGAGCATAGATACAGAGCTCATGACTATTAATCAGGCCTCACCAAGCGACTGGGGAACCCTATATATATCCTGGCTCCGGGATTCTATGGAGCCCCTCAACCCTCGAGAAGCTCGAAGACTCAAGTATCAAGCTCGGCGCTTCGCCATCCTGGACGAAGCCTTGTATCGATGGTCTTTTTCTGGTCCCCTCCTCAAGTGCCTCGATACCAATGAGGCCAGCCGAGCAATTCAAGAGATCCATGAAGGTGTCTATGGCACGCATCAAGGAGGAAGATTGTTCGCCAGGATCCTGCTGCGGCAAAGCTACTGGTGGTCTACTCTCCAACGCGACTGCTCGACCTGCGTTCAACGGTGCGATCGATGCCAGCATTTCGATCATCTAGTCCATCAGCCTGCTTCAGAGCTCGTCACCCTTACCGAGCCGTACCCTTTTGCTAGATGGGGGATCGACATTCTGGGGCCATTCCCTACGGCTCAAGCCCAGAAGAAGTTCATCATCGTCGCCATCGATTATTTTACCAAGTGGATTAAAGTCGAAGCCACCGCCAGGATTACCGACTCGATCGTATGGAGCTTTGTTTGGAAGTCGATCATCTGTCGTTTCGGTATCCCTCAAGTGATTGTGAGCGATAATGGTCGGTAATTTGATTCTTATTACTTTAGGAACATATGTGCTAACCTACACATTCGCAACCACTTCACATCGGTAGCCCACCCCCAGGCTAACGGACTGGTCAAAAATACCAATAAAACTTTATTAAAAGGCATTAAGGCCAGGCTCGGTAAGGCCAAGGGTAGTTGGCTTGAGGAATTGCCAAGCGTACTATGGTCGCACCGAACTACTCCGAGAACCGCCACCGTTGAGACTCCTTTCCAGTTGGTGTATGGCACGAACGCCGTGATTCCTTTGGAAGTCGACATCCCATCTCTCTGTGTCATCAACTTCTCGCCCGAGACGAACGAGCAGAAGTTGCTAGAGAACCTCGACATGGCAAGCGAGATACGAGAGATTGCAAGCATCTGAGCCACGGAATATCAGCGGCGCATCACTTAGTATTACAAGGCCAAAGTCCGAGCAAACTGCTATGGCGAGATATCTCGGGCAATACCTTATGGGGGTCCTTTTTCTGGGCTAAACACCTCCATGCTGAGCATTTCTTCGTCGCCTCCTTCTGTCTCTCTTCTGCGGCTGACCGGGCTTTGTGGCAGCTAGCAGCAGGTCTCATTTATCCCAACCATCGTCTGTTCATTTCTAGGGACAACTCCCGTGCTTCTTTTTGGTTGGATGCATGGGCTGGAGCTACACCATTAAAGGATTTCCTGCCCCCACATATTTTGAATGAAATGCCAGACAAGCTGTGCACTGTGATGAGTGCTCTCTCCGGCCAAACACACTCTGTTGCGCGACGTTATTGCCCGCGAGGCCTTGGATCAGATTCTGACATCCAACTGCACGTATGATAGCTGGATCAGGACTCTTAGTACAGATGGAATGTTCTCCTCCAAATCCATCCAGAATCTCCTGTCCCCAAGCGCATCTCCTACTTGGGCGTTGATTTGGAACCGACTCATTCCATTAAAATGGTCTGTGCTCACTTGGAGGCTACTGCATGGTTGTCTTCTCGTTGATGACTCTATTATGGCCTGTGGCATCCCCTTATGCTCTCAATGTAGCTGCTGCACCTCCCACCATGTGGAGACCTCCCTCCACATGTTCTTTCAAGGTATAGTGGCCATGGAGTTATGGTCTTCTCTCTCGGTCATCCTGCACTTCAACACCCTCGCTGCCCCATCAGCCGGATCGGTTGTTACAGATCTGTTGGGTGGTCTGCACCTATCCACCTTGGCTGGGACCCTTGCTGGTTGCTTCTTTTTCGCTGGTATATGGGAGTTGTGGCATAGTAGAAACTCCGCTCGTTTTGAAGACCAATCCATGAGCTCCCGCCATATCTTATGTAGGGTTATGCAGTCCGTCCGTGCCATTGTCCAAGGGCATCACCTTAAAGGGCGCGACCTCATGCCGCTGCAAAGAGCATTGCTTGCTTCCTGGGCAATCCCTTTGAAGGTCCCTCAGCCCAGGTTCCCTCGGCTGATCCGGTGGTTTCCACCTCCTTCGGGGAGATTGAAGCTGAATGTCGACGGCACTCTTAAGCGCGGGGCGGGTGTGGTAGGAAGGGAGCTTGATGGGAATCAACGCCGAGCACTAACATTTTCCATTTGCAATTGTGTCCTTTTAGTTTACTTTTATATCTTTGGGAAAGTATGTTTACAATTGTAAGGCTTTCTAAGTCTATTTGTCATTCCCTAGGATTCTTTGGGTTTTTGTGTAAAATGTCAGTAGGTCCAGCAAGGGGGCCCCCACTCCTTCCCCATTGGTCCACCTAAGCCATAGGGGTCCATGTGGGGCTGGTCAACCATCCTAGGTGGCTTCTAGATGGTTGGACCATTCAAGGGGACAAATGGACCAAAAAGTCCAAGTTGGAAGCTCCCTTGGTCAAGGGGGCGCCCTCCCCATTTAATGTAGTTTAATGTGGTTCCAAACCACATGAGATAAAAACTTTTGAACTCCCTCTTTTACCCCTCCCAATTCTAGATCTAGGGTTATTTAGAGTCTTTTTACATTTATTATAAATAGCTTGTGAAGAGGCGAAATCTCGCGCTGCGTCCTGAGCGGGTCGTGGATCACCAGTAGATGAACTGTAAGACAGGGAAACGCGTCAGAGGGCCCAGGGGATTTCCCTGGGGCGAAACCCTCCGATGGCTAAGTCAGTAGAGCTCTGGTGGAAGCAATGAAGGGAGGAAGAAAGCTGGTGCGCGAGACTCCTCTCCACCAAAGGGGGGTGAAGCGGATTGCTCAGGAGTTTTACCTTTCTTTTTGTCTTACCTTCCACCGGAGGGTATCCCTGGTTTAAATAGTGTGCCGCCTTCAGGAGTCCTGTCAGCTGGGGGGTCTCCGGCGGGAGTTGCGTCCTCAACGTGGGCTTTCATGGCCTTTATCATGGGGGCGTTATCGCCTTGAAACCCGGTGGCTGGTTGATTCCCCTGTCCGTTGGGGACTCTTAAAGGCAGCGCGAACGGCTAGCGTCTAGTCCGAGCTCCTGAAACGCCAGCCCTGTCCGGGCGAGGAGGATAGCTCGGTCGAAGGAGGGGTCGAATAGGTCGGCTGGCGCCTGTCTCTCCCGAGCGGAAAAGCGGCCTGGGCCGGACCTTCCTTGTGACCTGACCATCACTCGGGCCCTCCGAGCCTAGGGGCCGCCGGGGAGGGTTGGTTCCTCGAGTACCTGTTTATTGGGCTTTTCTTCCCTGAGTGGGCCCCGTGGGCTATCACTCGGGTGAGCTTGCCTCGTTGGACCCTGTTGAGTCTTGTTGGGCTGCTCTTTGGGTGGGCTACAGAAATCCCCCTCTCCACTTGTCCCCCTCCTACTCCCGAGCCATGGAAGCTCGGTTGAGTAGTTTTTGAGGCTTTGGACCGGCGTGGCTCAGGTGGGTGGAATTCCATTGGCGTTTGTGGTGCCACGGGGAGTGGTCGCCTGGGCCCGTAATGATGATCCTGACGGATTTGAACTGAAGGGGCCCCCCTTTTTCTCGGAGCACGGAACGACGCGCCGCCTCCCTCCAGGGTTTTATAGGCGTTGGGCGCTGTTCGTCGTTCTAGGCTTCCAGGGTTTTGGGCTTTCCTTAGTTTCTTGGCTTTCGGAGCTTCTTGATGCGCCGTGAGGGCACAGTGGAGGTGCGAAGTCTCGCGGCGGCGTTCGAGGAGTTGGCGAGGATAACCGCGGAGGCGGTCCGGCAACTTCCTTCCCCTCCGGAGTCTTCGAGCTCTTGCGAGGGGTCCTCTTCCGGCTCGATGGCTGATCAGCCGCTGGAACTCGGGCAGGTGAGGCGGGAGCCTGTCTCCCGCTGCAGCGAGTTGGGGGAGGCAGAGGTGAAGAAGCTGGAGCATCGCTTTCGCTTGCCTTTCAGGTATAGCTTTGCCGCCGCCACCCCGTTCGAGACGAGTTTGGACGACCTAACGGGGCACATCTGCACGTTTCTTCTGGCGTGGAAAAGTGGGTTCCGCCTTCCCTTCGAGCCCCTCGTACTCCAGATCCTCGAACTTTTCCAACTGGCGCCCATTCAACTGGTGGCCAACTCGTACCTCCTCCTCTCTGCCTTTCGGATCCTCTGTCGCCAGCACAACATTTTCCCTTCCTTGGACCTCTTTCATTACTTTTTTGAGTTGAAGGCGCACCCGTCGGCGGGGAAGGGCTTCTACTTTATCCAGGCAAGGAGGAACAGGAGTTGCATCGCCCTCGCGGCGAAGGACTCCTCGCACAAGGGGTGGAAAACCCAATTCTTCTGGGTGAAGACGGAGGCGACGGATGAACTCTGGAGATGCCGGATCTCGCCCAATTTCCATCCGAACATTCCTCCTCGCCAGGAGGAGTTCCCTCCCCATGTGGAGCAACAGGCCGCCCGTCTGCTGGAGAACCGCCGATCGACCGAGGAGCTGGTGACGCCGGAGAACATCGAACGGTGCCTGCTTACGCGGTTGAAGTCGACAGGTACCGCCCTTTAGGTTGTTCCTATGGGGTGGTAGTTACTTTTCTTCTCCTGACCGGGCCTTCCTTCTTTGCTGTAGACGTGAGGCGGGAACTTCTGGAGGATACTGCCGAGGTCATCGATCTGGGAGAAGATGACTCGGTGGCCGACGAGCCGGAGGCTCCTGTGGGTCGCGCCCAAGCCCGGGATAAGGGCAAGGGGGTGACCCCCGGGGGGTCTTCACGGCCGGCTGGCATAAAGCGCAAGGATCCCATGGCGGGAAGGTTGCGGGAGGCCGCGAAGGCCAAGAAGCGTGCTAAGAAGGCAGGTCTCCCTCCTACCGCCGGGGGCGACTTTGGCTCAGCGGCACTCCCCTTCCGGGGGCAAGATGGGGCCGACCCCTCGAGGCCAGCTCCCCCATCTGCCGGGCGAGAGGGGGCCGAGGAGACCGGGGGCCCTTCAGAGGACGGCGATAGGTCGACTCTCACCCCCACGGGGGTAGAGGGGGCCGATGTTGAAGTAGCAGTCACCGAGGCCAGGGGGTCGGCCGGAGGCGGTGACGTCCCGGTCGCCGAGGTGCGGGCCGAGACAGGCGAGGCCGGGGGTTCGCCCGCGAGGGCGTTGCAGACCCAGATGCTGGGAGCTTCCGATGCGGTTGGACCTGCGGCATCGGTCGAGGTTGGAGGTTCACCCGGGGAGGCGTTGCAACCCCAACCGACCGTGGCGCGCGAGGTGGCCGGTCCCGTTGCTCGAGCAGAGCCCTCTGGCGGAGTGCCCCAGGCGGAGCGATCTCCTTTGCCGGAGCCCTTGGAAAGGCTCGGCATTACGGGCGACCTATATCGGGTCTGCCAATCGATTGCCGTGAGGACGAAGGGGGGAGAAAGGCGCAATACCCCCCCCCCCCCCCCCCGGGCTCCTCGATGTTCTGATGGAAGGCGGCCTGGTCATAGCTCGGTCGGCGGCTTTGATGGCGGAGGCGCACGCACGGACGGAAACGGAGCGATCGAACCTTGCCTGGACCCTCGGGGGATGCGAGAGGTGGCTGGCCCGACTCAAGGGGGAGCATGAGGGACTCCGGCAGGAGTTCTCCGCGTTCCGAGAGGTGGCGCGGGCGAGCCGACTGGAGGCTGAGGTGCTGACAGAACAGCTCGCCAAGACCCGAGAGTCTCTCGAGAGGGCAAGCCGATGCTTGGAGGAGGAGCGTCTGCGTCGCCTCGATCTGGACAATCGCTGGGAGCTCGAGCGTGCCAAGCTGCTAGATCGGGCGGAGATGGAGGAGCATCTCCGAGCTGAGGCTGAGGTGGACCGGGCCCGGGCAGAGGAACGTGCGTCCGAGGCAGAGCGGGCGCGGGTCGAGTTCGTCGGTAGGGCGAGACAGATCGAGGCGGAGGTAATCGAGCATTACAGGAGCTCGGATGCTTACTCGGCCGACCTGTTGGAAGCCGCCCTGCCTTACTACGAGGTAGCGCTACGCCGAGGTGCTCGAAAGGGGTTCAAGCAGGGCTATCGTCGGGCCGTAGGCTGCGCCCATGAACAGAACTCCGCGATCGAGTTCCCCTATGGCCAGTGTTATGACTCGGATGAGTCGATTTCCAGCTCTTCTGCATCGGTCGGAGAAGATTCGGAGGGATCGCCTCCGTCGGGGTCACCGGCTCCGGGCTTCTCGGGAGGGCTCACGATTGAGACAGTTCTCGCACAAGCGAGGTCAGTGTCCGAGCCGGCCGTCACCGAAGGCGCCGGGGGTGACGCGTCTCCTTCCGCCGGTCTCGAGCGTCAAAGTGGGCCCGAGGCCTGATGTATTGTGCCTCTTTCCCTTTTTGTCCCTCTTTCCTCTTTTTAGAGGGTTTCCTTTTGGTACGATAATAAATGACTTGCTCTGTTTGGGTACAATCCTTGCCGTGATTTGGTTGGCGAATCTTGGGTGGTTGAGAGGTGCCGATATGTCCTGCACGATTTTCACACGCTGTTTTGGTAGGCTTCTAACGGGGCGTTCCTCCGTCCCCTCACGCTTTGAATGTCAGGCTGCTTCGTGAATCCCGCGAGGGCGGGAAACGAGGAGTTGGAGGTGACTGTTCAGGGGAGAAATCCTTCGGCGTGTTTCTGAGGGGGGCATTTAAGGCGTGTAGCCTCCTTTGGCCTATAAGAAGGACCGGAGGGCGCCCTTTCCCCTCCACCGCTTGGGATTGTCTCTAACAGTCTTTCCTTGCTCCTTCCTTTTCTCTCCGCGTTGTGCCTTTGCATCCGGAGCATGGAGGATCCTTCGGAGGGCGATGCCGCCGACGATGGGCAGCGGTGGGCTCCTGTTGTGTTGTGAGGTTGAACGGATCCCACGGTCGCCGCGCGTGTACGAGATGGGTCCTACGGTCGCCGCGCGGATCTGGGGAAGACTTTGGCGTGTGGAAGCACGCCGTTGGCCTCTTCTTGGTTCCGGTGAGGCTTCCGGGTGGACGCCGAGGCGGAGGACGGATGGGGGCATCAGGGGAGTCTGCTGTCACTTCCCTCCGTGTGAGGGGAGGAGGCGTATCTGGCTCCCTCCCACCGAGGCCTTCCTCCGTCTGCAGCCTCTTTTTCCCTCTTCTGCTCTTCATTTCTTTCACTCTTCGAGGGGCTGCTTGCTCTCTCCTTCCTTCCAAGGAGTTGGCAGTTTGGAAGAGGGGGGCCTTCCCGGCGCTCCTTTTTCCCGGTTGTTGCCAACTTGGGAGGTAGCCTTCCTCAACGTTTAAAGGTGGCCTTTCTCCTGAAGTCCCTCTGTCACCTTTGTCACGGGCCATCCGAGCCAACTGGCTCGACCACCTCTTGTCCGAGCCAGTTTCCACACGAGGCAGAGTCAGTGGCTGGATGCGAGGAGATCAAGACCGAGTCAGTCGAGCGATGACCCCTTGAAAAGATGTTAGACGGACTTTTGCTTTATTTTTGCTATGTGATGTACTG
This sequence comes from Amorphophallus konjac, assembly GCA_022559845.1. Lineage (NCBI taxonomy): Eukaryota > Viridiplantae > Streptophyta > Magnoliopsida > Alismatales > Araceae > Amorphophallus > Amorphophallus konjac. Next base: position 264,804,019 of record CM040127.1, read on the forward strand.
GCATTTGCCTACCTGATGTACCAACGATTTGGAATGAAAAGAACAGGAATTTTATTCTGTCTATCTCACTGTACAATTTCAAAAGTAGAATCTGCGTAGTGCGGCTGCGTTCTGTAGACACCCAATTTTAGCCGATAAATTGAGCATTTTCTTTGTTCTCCTAGTCGATGCCCCAATTGATCCTTAATTGGTTGATTGTCTGGGATTTCTTCCCCTTTCTTGGCCCAATGCTTCAATTCCATACCTTGGATCTCGTCTCGAGTCTGGCATTCCCGCGCTATTTGTTCTTATCGCTTTCTTGTTCATAGCACGTTGTGGATCTAATTGAAATTATCCTTTGATCAGTTGTTATTTCTTGACATTTGATCATTATGACATCAATTTTGGGTGTTACTCTCCTTCAACATTTGATTAAATGACTGCCCAATGGGTTTTTCTCCGTTTTTATACCATTTAATGGGCCTTTACTTGTTGCGCTATATCTCCATAGCGCGTTCTTCATTATCGCGCTATGGAAGTATAGCGCCTTATCAGATAGAGTCCCTCTCCAGGCCGGACTCCCTTATTTCGATTCGGAGGCCTTATTGGGTAAGTTGCTGACTGTGTTCCTTATCCAGGAAGGTTTCTAAACCTATCAGGAGTCTTTCCCCCTCATTAATCGGCAATATTACCTCGATTTGAGCCGCCGAGTCATCGGATTGAATCAAACTCCGACCTAGGGTTTGTGTTCGATCTTCTTCCTATAAATTCATCCCTTTGGCCGTCGTTTGAGGGGGATGCAACTCGAGTTATTGACGAGGAGGAGGAAATACTCCGTGTACAATCGATAAATCCTCGCTCCTCGCACGTTCAAGGGAGTATTTAGGGCTTTTCCTTGTGTTTTTCCTCTTTCATCTTTCTTTTCCCCTCCGGATTTTTAATCTTTTCATAGCATTGCATCCTGATTTCAAAACACTCCTTTTACAAAATACATGCATACACACACACCACACCTGTCTTTTGCCCATTCATAGGGGTTTAAAAACCACCAAACCCCCAGGTAATCGAGCCCCCTTTTACATGCTTTTGATTAAGGATAAGGGCAGATTATACTCAAATCTCGATCTAATGGGCTTTATATTTGTTGTTTATGATTGTCCACAGGCACTGGAAGATTGATACGTGGAGCCCTTGCACCTTGGCCGGCCTTGGAGCAAGGAAGGAACGAATCCAAATAAACCCCGCTACCTGTCTGATATCGCGCTATACTAAGTTAGCGCGACCTGAAGAAGGCGCTGGGACGATATAGCGCGTTAATCTTCAGGCCCCCGGCTCCCCTTTATGGATTTCTGAGGTATGTAACATGCCCCGTCCTAATCTCTTATTGTTTGGCATGTTTCTAGCTTCAGTGGCGATCACGGATCTTGATTATTGCATATGATTTCCCCCTTTTTGTATCATTAATTGAGTGCTATATCCTCATCTTGTTTTAAAACAAAATCGCCATCTTTTATCAATTTGGGGGTTAATCATAAATTGCACATCTACAAATTGGCGATCACGGTGGGACACTTTGTGCTACCACGTGCATTCTTCTTGTTGCCTGCTTATCAGTATATCAGTGTGTGTGTTTATTGGATTTTGAGCCCTTCCCACTGTCGAGTATCGCGCTATGTGTCCATAGCGCCTTCTGTAGATCGCGCTGTGGACATATAGCGCGATAATCACCAGAGGATATATTCACCTACATCCTCTGTCGGGGTTCTGATTGCCATCTTCTCTGGTTGCATCATTGTATACTTCCTGTTGTATATTCACTCCTTTCATCTATTTTCCTTTTATTGTGCTAGTTTAGATTTTTCTTCCATAGCGTTGCATTCATCCTTGCATTTGGTTTGAGAGACCTCCTCTCTCTACATTAGGATTCCACACACCCCCTTGGTGAAGGAAGGACCCTCCATTGAGCATTCCGTCTCTTTGGATTGGAAGTTCCTAAACCAAGCCTCCATAAGTCCCCGCACCCGTGGATTCCCTCACGGACGCCGGGCAGGTTGTACCCTTTCGAAGTCCCGAATTAGTTGGCCTATACGTGGTGAGAGAGTGTTCCTAGTTGGCACTGGAGTTAAATCTCATTTTGAAACTAGGTTCCTCCCCTTGTGTGAATCATATCAATTTGCATAAAATCATTAATTCACCAAGGTTCAAACATCAAAAATCAAGGTAACCATCACAACTTGTGTGTTTCTTTGCAAATTGTTTGCACATTAAACTGCTTGAATGGCTTACTTTGATAGACAAAATAACATGTTCAATTCAATTAATGTTCATGAGGATGCACAATCTAGCACATCTTATAATCCTCAATTTCAACATGTTCATCAAAATTCTCACCATTCTTTCAAAGGGCCACGTCCTCATTCTTATGGTCATGCCCGACCCACGGGCAATGTCCATTCTCATGGTCCACCTACTCAATTTCAGGCCACTATTCCCTCGGGACCGTCTCCTCCCAATGACGAGAAGGTCTCTCGAATCATCCATGCATTAGATCATCTTACCCCTCAACAGATCCAAGCCCTTAAGGCTGCCGTTGAGGGTACATCTCATGCATCTCCCCCTCTTTCCAATTCTATACGGGTGGCCCATCACCCACCTCCTTCCAATTCTATTCGGGTGACCCATCACCCATCTCCCTCCAATTCTACACGGGTGGCCCATCACCCATCTCCTTCTTCTATTCCTATTCGGGTAGCCCATTACCCATCTCCTCCTATTCACACTCCTCCTCGGGTGGTCCGACACCCGCCTCCTTCTATTCCTCCTCCCTCACGGCCCCAAGGCCCATTTACTCCTTGCAACCCGGCCCGTTCGGGTTCTTTTACGGGTCATCCCGTCAACTCCCCTCCACGGCCTTTTTATGCGGCCCCTCCTCCTTCAAGGCCCTGCCAACCCTCGGTTGTTCAAGTCACACCCCTCCAGCAAACTCTCCTCGATAAGATTATTTCGATGGAGGAACAAATAAAGAGGGTCACGGCTCCTCCTACTCCAGTCAATCCTCTCCATGCCGCTTTGGATGAGATTACAAAGATGGAGAGAGAATGGAAGGATAGGATGGACGACTACGGCGTTGATATTCCAAGCGAGCAAGAACCGGCAATTGAAGAATACGAGCCGGTATATGATGATGAAGCTCCGCAGGCACCCCTTTTGAGTTTCCTTAATTTCCCGCTCCCCCCACTATCATTTGATGAACCCCCTGCTCAGGACGAAGCCACCGTCCCCGATCCAACCCCCATTTATGAGACTAACTGGTGTTACGATGATGGGTCGATACTTCAATCACCCACACCGGCACATTTTGAGTCCCCCTTTTCCATTAACCCTCACCAACTACACCTACACCCACTATACCATCAACCTTCACACCATTAGCCACCGCTGAGCCTTCCATTATAAAACCTCCACCTATTAAGTCATTAACCTCCACATCGGCCTACGCCAAGCCTACCACTGAACCTCCTCCAATTGACCTACCATTACCACCGCCTCAACCCACATTGCCTATTCCTCCACCATATAGCCTTACGCCTTTACCCATGGTTAGTCCTGAGCAGGATCCACCACTTTTCGCACCCGAGCCAATCCCGACTGCTTCCGAGCAAGGGGAGAAACTCGACGTGTTTGAACCTCCGCCCCTATTCACCCATTTGCCAACACCTTCCATTATAACTCCACCATCCACGGAGCCTTCCGCCTTCGCCTCACCTCCCTTTGTTACTCGGAAGGGGCGTGCTTCTGCAGCTACTTACGCCAAGGATAAGCAAGAGCCGGGCAAGAAGACTTTGGCCACGACTGTGCCATTCAAGATGCAAGAATTCATTTACCGGATGCCAATCCGGGTTATTGTGCCAAGCATGGTCGAAGAAGCCAAGTCATCGCCGTTGCTCAATAGATGCCAAGCGTTGACGCCGTTTGAAGGCCGGGCAGGGCACCCTTTGTTCAAACCTTCGAATTCCGAATTCATTTACAAGGGGCGAATGCCCATTTTATTCAACATTCCGTATTCATCACCATCAATGGGCATGGTGATGCTTCATGTTCCAACTCTACGACTCCCTCACCTTATTGATCTTCGCTTTCCAAGGGGGTTGTCATTTATTGAAGCTTCCTTTATTGGGCCGATTGGTCGTACATGTTCACTGTCGTGGAGGGGCAATTGTCTTAAGGGGCCGTCCCCTATATCTTCCACTCTTGTTCATTCAACTTCATCCATATCCATTTCAATCACTTTTCCTTCATGGGCCACTCCCAGGGGAAAGAGGAGGACCTCTCCTTCTCACCCTTCACCTTCTTCTTGTTTTCCGTCTTCTGTCATGCATTCATTCTATTCACTGCATTCATTACATCCATCATTTTACATACATTTGCACCTCCTGCTTCCCGGGTTTCCAAACCCGTATCTTCCCCGCCTTCCGGTACCTCCGGATATTCCGCATTTCCCATCTTATTCATCTTCATCCTTTTGTCCACTCTCCTTGGGGCATCGCGTCCCCTTTCCTGCTACTTCCCTGGAACCTCCAGGAGTCTTATTCCTCCTCTTTGGGCATCTCGCCCTTTCTGATTCTATTCCTCCGGAACCTCCGGACTTTCCCCTCGGGCATCGCGCCCCTTTCCACCTTCCTCCTCCGGAACCCCCAGATTCTCCACCTGATTGTCTCCGTCTTTTCCTAGGGCATCACGCCCCTTTCTATATGCTTCCTCCGGAACCTCCGGATTCTTCCCTTGTCCTTTCAGGGCATCGCGCCCCTTTCCCGGTTATTCCTCCGGAACCTCCGTATTCTCCATCTGATTCTCTCTATCTTTCCCCCGGGCACGACGCCCCCTTCCATCTTCTCCCTCTTGATTTCATTCCTCCGGAACCTCCGGACTTATCTCTCGGGCATCGCGGCCCTTTCCATTTTCTCCCTACATTTCCTCCGGACCCTCCATCTTTCCTTCGACTCATCTTTCTGATTTTCCAGGACATCACATCTTTCATTTTTTTCTTCCTTTTCCATCATCTTTTTCTCTATTTCTTCCCAGGGCATCGCATCCCTTCTTTCAATATTCCTCGGAGCCTCCGGATTCCTCCTATCATGATTCTCCTCCTCTGCCTCCGGACCCTTCGGATCCACCTCTTTCCATCTACCAATTTCTTCTTCTGATTCCTCCTAATTCTGGGTCTGACCCAACTTCTTCCACATCCACTGCTTTGGGCATTTGCCCTTTCTCCCATTGTTTTAGAGGCTTTAGTCCTCACTCCACCTCCTAATTTTCCGCTTCTTTTGTAAACTGTTCCTTGTAATCAGGGTCTCCGCGCCTTAATAAGGGAGTTCTAGCCCTTATCTCTTTTCCTTTTCCCCTTATTCGTCTGAGTCTGGTTTGAGCACCACTCATTCTCGTTAAGCCACTCCCAAAATCCTTTGCTTCCAATCCTTTTGACTGCCAAAGAGGACAAATCCCATGATGATCAACCTCGCCTCTGACAGCTGCTTCTACAAAGGTTGCAAGGTAACATTTTGGCGTAAGTAAGCATTTTTATAATATCATCTCCCCATTTCTTCACGCATGATTTTCAAAAGAAAGTGCTTCTTAACAAGATTAAGAGTGGTGTTTTAAACCTTTATCTTAGGCTTTTGCTTAATTAAATCATTCTAAAAAAAGAGTCTTTAGACTTGCTATGCAGCATCTTTGGTTATAAAAACCCCACACTGGGAATTCAACATTCTCTCCCTGCTTGTTTAAGAGTAACCCTTAGCTGGGCACCTCACACACTTCACGGCGTCCTTAGCCGGCTCCTTTGGTTAAAACACCGTCCCTACTTTGGCCATGCCATGAGTATATCTAAAAGTCTTTTCTCTTCTTCACTCGGCCGAATGCAGGGGCAAGAGACTGACGGATAAGATGACCCAACCTCGGTAATCCCCAATACGAGAGGAGTCTCAAATAGGGGCAGTCTTGACCCAAAATCAATATGAATTTTTATATGAGTTTTCATGATATACATTTCGCCAAAAGGGCTATTATGAAAATCAAGTCAGAATTTCAATAAATTCAAAATTATGAATTATGGCATGTCAAGAGTGGCAAAGTCCCCGCAAGGAAAACCCTGGTCGTATGCATGTCAAGGGTCTAAAATCAAAGGCACAAAGCCCCGGCGCAACAGACTACCTCTTTGAAGGGAACACCTTGGAAGGAATTCAAGTCCCGACGTCTCCCATCCTGCGTAAAGCTTATCTCCAATTATTCTTCCCTTCTCCCTCCAAGACCGAATGTTTCTCGGGTATGGCCTTGGTAGGGGCACCGTTAATCAAAGGCGGTCGATTATAGGATGCCACTTTCAATGCACGCCCAGCTTTGGGCAGTTTTAAGTAAAAGGGGAAGGAACAAGGACCCCTAGCCAGTGATTTAAACACCCTTTGATGCTGCATTAGCAATGTCTTATCAAAACTCAAACAAAAAAAAAAAAAAAAAATTTTTTTTTTTGAATATTACCAAAACTCCAAAAAAATTTGAATATTACCAAAATTCCAAAAATTTGAATAATACCAAAATTCCAAAAATTTGAATATTGCCAAAACTCCACACAAAAAAACAAAATTTTTTTTTTTGAATATTGTCAAAATTCCAACACAATTTCAAATATTTCCAGTATTCTTTCCAAAACTTATAAAAATTTGCATATTTTTGAAAAAAAATCAAAGAAAAAAAAATTTGCATTCTATTTCTGATGGCATCCTTTTAAAAAGGCACGCAAAATGAAGAACAATCACACAAGCCGCGACAAGTGCTAAGAACTATCTCATTCCACTATAACATGTCAAAAGAGTACAAATATGAGATGGGTACAACAAACTCTCAACTCTCCCCTCGACCCTCCTGGTCTCCCCCTCTGTGTGAACTCTCAGCCTCCTCCTGTCCTCCCCGGGGAGGCCTAGGAGGAGCCATCTGTGCCTGGGAAGCCGAAACCCTGTCACCATGTGTTCCCCTCTCTGCATCCTCTCTCCGCTGGTGCTCAGAAGAAGTAACTAAGTAATCTGTGCTCGAGAAAGCTCGGGAATATCCCTCGCGCTGGGCCCGCTCGCGCCCTCGCCGATAACGATCCTCCGCGTCCTTCGCGCGCTGCTCAGCCATCCCCAATCTGGTAATCAACTGTACTCTCTCCAGCTCGCGCTCCACTCGCTCCTCCCTCTCCCTCTGCCGCTCACTCCTCTCCATCCCGAGGAGAAGGCGCAGCTCTGCTACATCTCGAGGGAGCTCCTCCGCATCGCGCCGCTTCAGCTCCGCCTCTGCCACGCGCAGCTCCTGTTCCTGCATCCAAAATTTTGATTAAATATTGATAATTGATAAAACTCCAAAACTCCAAGACTAAGAGAACAGATTGCTTACTCTCTCCTGAAGGGAGGCCTCGGCTGCCTCTGCCCGAGCAACTGCACTGGCGAGCTGGCTCTCTAGCTCGGTGTGGTCGCAGACGGGCTGTGAAGAAGATGAAGCGCCATGCGAGGATCGGACTGCCTCCAGCTCCTCACGCTGAAAAGGAAGAGCATTATCATTAATTGAATTTCAAATCCAATCATTCTAAGTTTCAAGTGCTTACCAGCTCATCGACGGTTTGCTGGAGTTCCTCGCGCTGTCGGACTGTGGAATCGAGGAGTCCCTGTACCATGGCCAGTCTCCCCTCTATGTCGAACTGCAAGAACACATTGTTAATCACATATTGAATAATCAACAACAATTGAATTTAAGGGCATACCTGTCCGCGAGCGCTCTGATAGACTCGGCTGCCGTATGCCTGTGAGTAGGCCTGAAGGTAGGCATCATCTGAATGTGCTCCTACAGGGACCGCTCGGCCCCGCTTCTTCCAATCTGCCAACTGCTCTCGGGCACGCTGCCGCCAATCGTCTGTACCCTGCAGGCCTCGGAAGCGTCGTCCAGGTCGTGGGTCCGTCGCCTGGGTCGGGAACTCCACCACCGCCTGATGAAGCCCAAGTGTCCTCATGATCAACCTGTGGTATAGTGGCTCGACCAGGTTGAGGGCATGCAGCCAGATCTCTCTCCCGAAGAAAGGGATGGCCGGCTCCACCCAGGGCATCACCTCGGCTCTCCCCTGATAGGGAGTCCAGTCCACCTGCATAATTCATTTTATCATTGCCCTTAATTCCACTCATAACTAAGTTCAATTTCAAAAAAATTCAATCTTACCTCTATGGGGGGCATCATGTCTAACGTCTCCTGGATGTGGGTGACCTGGTCCTTCAGAGACCGGCCGTCTCGTGTAGGGGTCCATCGTCTGGCCAGGGGCAGTCGGTCCCCTCGATTCTCCCAAGCTCGTCGGAGGGTAGGAAGGTATAAGTAGCTCCAAACCTGAAACATAGCTCATATGATTGACATAAGGCAGGTGCATAATTCACAAGTTTGAGATGTAGAGAAATACCTGAAGTAGAGGGTAGAATCCCCCGAGTGAAGACTGGAGTGAGGAGATGCCGAAGCTGTCAAACAAGTGGGCTAGGACTGCCGCACCCCAGGCATATCGTCCGACTCTGTCTAGGTCCTCCAGTAAGGGTAGAAAACGGCAGCTCACTGCGTCGCCCTGGGTCGCTAGAAGCAGCTTGCCGATCAGTAGAATGAGGAACCTCCTCAACTCCAGGTCTGCCTGTGGGCCTGCCTCAGTAGTGAAACTCTCCCTGGCCCTCGCCTCCAACCTCTTCTCATGAGCTGTCGAAGTCTCCCCCACCTCCCTCTGTGTGTGGAATAGGCCGAGACTCTCCTGCAGGACGATCCTCGACACTAGTGAGGTCCGGCCTGTACCCTCCAGCTCCAAGCCCAACAGCCTGCGCGCCATCTCCCGGTAGTCGGGGTAGGTGTAGCCCGTCACTGCCGATCCGTGCACCCGCAGCCCGGTGATGCGCGTGACGTCCTCCAAGGTCGGGATCATATGACCCCAGGGGAAGAGGAAGGCCTTGCATCCCGTGTCCCATCTGGCCTTTAGGGCCCTTATCAGCCCCACATCAACCCTCAGCACTTCTATCTCCAGAAATTCCCCGAAGCCCATATGGCGGAGGCGGGCCCTTTGAAACTCCGGTAGTGCGTGGTAAGCTGCCCGGACCAATGTCCAAGAAATTCGGGCGCGCACTGCACCCTCCACACCCTGCACACAACGAAAAAGAAGAAATAATCAATTTATGTGATCATCAAACAAAAGGCAAATCAGAAAATGAAACCTGCATGCTGTTATATGTCGCGCTATATCGTCATAGCGCGTTCTTCAAGAACGCGCTATGAAGACATAGCGCGTTCCTCTTCTGTAGGTAGGGGGTGACCCCCGTTCCCCGCAATCTGTTCTATGGGCATTCTGCCCTACATTTTGATTTCTAGGGGCATTCCCCTTTCCGTTTTCATCACATAAGAAATAAAAAATAAGAAAAAATCAAATCAAAACAAGTTTAGGGTGCTTTTCTTACCACCCGGCGTTTTCGGGCCGCCGCGCCTCCGACGGGCTCCGCCGCCACTTCCTCGGCCGCCGGGACGCCTTCAACTTCTTCGGCCTCGTCTGGGTGGATGTCCATATCGTCTCCCTCGAGTCGGGCCGAGACCGTCGCCTCCGAGTCGGAGGGTTCTTCCGCGGGAGGGGGCGCCCGTTCCTCTTCCACGTCCGATCTTTGGCGGACGCGGGTGGCACGCCGTTTAGGGCGTCGAGGAGCACCACCCGCCATCAGATTGTTGCAAATGGGGGCTAGGGCTGGTGAGAGGCTGAGAAGGCGAGAGAGGAGTTGGGGAGAGGGAGGGAGTAACTTTGAATAATAGAAGGGGGGGGACGGTTTTGAAAACCTGCGGTTAATGGACGCGCTATATGTTCATAGCGCGACACTGTCGCGCTATGTACATATAGCGCGATAATTAAATTAAATACGAAAATAAAAAAGGAGGGGAGAGAAGAGGATTTGACTTGAGAACATATCATGAGAATGAATGAGAACTTGTGTTCTTTTGCTTATGTTTGAATAATGCTTGAATTTGTTTAAACACTGAGATTGATTATATGTTTGAATTTGCTTAAACATTGAGATTGCTTGAAATTGCTTAACATTGAGGTTGCATTTGCTTGAATTTTCTTGTGCCTAACATTGAGATTGCAGGAAGAGAAGAAACATATGCCATGCCATCAGGAAAGTATTTCTGTGTCCCTTCTTTTGCATTACTATATGCTATTTATATTATTATCTCAAGGACCGACTGGTTCTCTGTATGTTCCGGGATTTGAGTTCCCCTCTACCAAAAACAGTGATGATCTAGAAACATGCAGTTAATCGTCGGACAGGCCGTTAGACCAAAATAAATTTGGGGACGATGGACTTCATCTCGCACGCCGTGGTTGCGGACAATTATTGACCCGAATCTATTTGATTTAGCAATATTATCCTTGAGTATCTTGTATTTTATCTTTCTTGGAATTTGTTTTGATGATTTCTTTTTATTTTTAGCCCTGCATGCATCATGCCATTTCTTTTGCATCCATAAATGCCCAATTCTTCTTCCTATTTGAGGATCGATTTTGCTTATGTTCTTGAACTAAGAATTCAATTCCATTCCGAATTTGAGGATTGCTCCAAGTTGAGCACTGGATCTTGCTGGTCGATGTGACCCTTGCCTGGAATTTGCTTATCACCTTTTTTATCCAATCTCCGTCTTTTGATCCACTCCTTAGCTGTGAACCGCACGATGGCGTCGATGGATCCGCCGGGCTCGCGTCTATTCCACTAACTGAGTGAAATTCGTAGTTGCTACGCGCTGCGGATACCTCTTTTGTACAAGAGGTTGGTCAGTTCCTTTTTCTTGTTCCGTGCCTATCATTCTAGGTAGGAGTCACTGGTGCCGGCTTGACCTTGTGGTTAACTCGGAGTTTTCTGGATCATTCCTATCATTTGTCGGTTGTAATGGGTGTCTTTTCTCCTTGATATCCACTTATCAGTCCGCTCTACTACTTTTTCATCTCACCGTCACTACTACTCTGTGTCATCTCCGTGTTATTTCCGTTTCACCTTCGTTTCGCTCCCCTGCAAAGCGGATATCAAGGAGGGGCATCTGTAGACACCCAATTTTAGCCGATAAATTGAGCATTTTCTTTGTTCTCCTAGTCGATGCCCCAATTGATCCTTAATTGGTTGATTGTCTGGGATTTCTTCCCCTTTCTTGGCCCAATGCTTCAATTCCATACCTTGGATCTCGTCTCGAGTCTGGCATTCCCGCGCTATTTGTTCTTATCGCTTTCTTGTTCATAGCACGTTGTGGATCTAATTGAAATTATCCTTTGATCAGTTGTTATTTCTTGACATTTGATCATTATGACATCAATTTTGGGTGTTACTCTCCTTCAACATTTGATTAAATGACTGCCCAATGGGTTTTTCTCCGTTTTTATACCATTTAATGGGCCTTTACTTGTTGCGCTATATCTCCATAGCGCGTTCTTCATTATCGCGCTATGGAAGTATAGCGCCTTATCAGATAGAGTCCCTCTCCAGGCCGGACTCCCTTATTTCGATTCGGAGGCCTTATTGGGTAAGTTGCTGACTGTGTTCCTTATCCAGGAAGGTTTCTAAACCTATCAGGAGTCTTTCCCCCTCATTAATCGGCAATATTACCTCGATTTGAGCCGCCGAGTCATCGGATTGAATCAAACTCCGACCTAGGGTTTGTGTTCGATCTTCTTCCTATAAATTCATCCCTTTGGCCGTCGTTTGAGGGGGATGCAACTCGAGTTATTGACGAGGAGGAGGAAATACTCCGTGTACAATCGATAAATCCTCGCTCCTCGCACGTTCAAGGGAGTATTTAGGGCTTTTCCTTGTGTTTTTCCTCTTTCATCTTTCTTTTCCCCTCCGGATTTTTAATCTTTTCATAGCATTGCATCCTGATTTCAAAACACTCCTTTTACAAAATACATGCATACACACACACCACACCTGTCTTTTGCCCATTCATAGGGGTTTAAAAACCACCAAACCCCCAGGTAATCGAGCCCCCTTTTACATGCTTTTGATTAAGGATAAGGGCAGATTATACTCAAATCTCGATCTAATGGGCTTTATATTTGTTGTTTATGATTGTCCACAGGCACTGGAAGATTGATACGTGGAGCCCTTGCACCTTGGCCGGCCTTGGAGCAAGGAAGGAACGAATCCAAGTAAACCCCGCTACCTGTCTGATATCGCGCTATACTAAGTTAGCGCGACCTGAAGAAGGCGCTGGGACGATATAGCGCGTTAATCTTCAGGCCCCCGGCTCCCCTTTATGGATTTCTGAGGTATGTAACATGCCCCGTCCTAATCTCTTATTGTTTGGCATGTTTCTAGCTTCAGTGGCGATCACGGATCTTGATTACTGCATATGATTTCCCCCTTTTTGTATCATTAATTGAGTGCTATATCCTCATCTTGTTTTAAAACAAAATCGCCATCTTTTATCAATTTGGGGGTTAATCATAAATTGCACATCTACACGTTCCACATCCGAGGAATAGGCTCCCCTTCCATTGTCGCTAACCTGTACGCACCTTTCCCGAGCGTCTCGACCACTCGGTAGGGGCCTTCCCAGTTGGGGGATAGCTTGCCCGCCTCCTCCAGTGGTCGAGAGGCTTCGGATTTCCTGAGGATGAAGTTTCCCGGTTGGAAACGTCTGTCTCGGACCTTGGCGTTGTAGTATCGAGTGAGGCGGCGTTGGTACTCCGTTGCCCGGACGTTCGCGATCTCTCGGAGTTCGCTTGTCAGGTCGAGGTTCTCGAGCAATTTTTGCCCGTTGGCCTCGGGTGAGAAGCTGATCACTCGGAGAGACGGGTTGGCGATCTCCAACGGAATGACGGCCTCGGTGCCATATACCAACTGAAAGGGGCTTTCACCGGTTGCCGTCCTGGGGGTTGTTCGGTGCGACCACAGTACGCTAGGCAATTCCTCGAGCCAGCTACCCTTAGCCTTGCCGAGTCTGGTTTTTATGCCTTTCAAGATAGTCTTGTTGGCATTTTCAACCAGCCAGTTGGCCTGAGGGTGGGCGACCGAAGTGAAGTGGTTGCGGATATTTAGGTCGGCGCATCTGTCTCGAAAGTACCGAGAGTCGAATTGCCGACCGTTATCGCTGACTATCACTCGGGGGATGCCAAAGCGGCAAATGATCGATTTCCAAATGAAGCCCCAAACGACTGTCTCGGTGATTCTTGCCGTAGCCTCGGCCTGGATCCACTTGGTGAAGTAGTCGATGGCTACGACGATGAACTTCTTCTGGGACTGGGCCGTTGGGAATGGCCCAAGGATATCGATTCCCCACCGAGCGAAAGGGTAGGGCTTGGTTAAGGTGACAAGTTCCGTTGCCGGCTGATGGACCAAGTGATCGAACCGCTGGCATCGGTCGCACTGTTGAACATAGGCTGAGCAGTCGCGCTGCAGGGTGGGCCACCAGTACCCCTGTCGTAACAGGATTCGGGCTAGCGACCGGGCCCCTGAGTGCGCTCCGCACAGGCCTTCATGAATCTCTTGGATGGCTCGGCCTGCCTCATCAGGACCGAGGCACTTCAGGAGTTTACCGGAGAACGATCTTCGGTAGAGGGCGTTGTCGAGGATGACGAAGCGCCGAGCTTGATACCTCATTCGGCGGGCTTCCCGAGGGTCGGGGGGCTCTTGGGAGTCTAGTAGTCAGGACAGGTAGGGGGAGCGCCAGTCACTTGGGGTGGCCGAGTCAACAGCGAGGAGCTCCGTGTCGATGCTCGGACGCTCTAGCTCTTCTAGGAGGACCGATCGTGTACCTTCAGGGTCTAGGGAGGAGGCCAATCGAGAGAGGGCGTCCGCCCGGGAGTTTCGCTCCCGAGCTATTCGGACTACCTCAAATCCCTCGAACTGTTGGGCCAGGCTCCGGACCAGCTGAAGGTATTTGATCATGGGTACCTCCCGAGCCTCATACTCGCCGTTGACCTGACCTGCGACTAGTTGAGAGTCGGTGTGGATCCTGACTCGCTCGACCCCCAGCCATCAGGCCATGCGTGCTCCCGAGATAAGGGCCTCGTACTCGGAAGCGTTGTTGGACGCCTGAAAGTTGAATTTTAAGGCGTACTGTAGCTCTATCCCTTCGGGGGACCTTAGGAGGATCCCCGCACCACTGCCTGCCGAATTGGACGACCCATCGACGAACAGTTCCCAGGCTGGCTCGGTCGCGGTTGGAGGCCTGTCCTCGGCTGGGATGGTGCTTTCGGCGATGAAGTCGGCGAGCGCTTGGCCTTTGATTGCTGATCGCGGCTGGTACGAGATATTGTAGGCCCCAAGCATGATTGCCCATTTGACGAGTCACCCTGAAGCTTCGGGGTGGGCTAGAATGTTCTTCAATGGTTCGCCGGTTAGCACGGTGATGGGGTGCCCTTGGAAATAGGGTCGGAGGCGCTTGGCGGAGGTAACCAACGCTAGCATGAGTTTCTCGGTTGCGGGGTACCTCCTTTCAGCCTCGTTGAGCACATTGCTGGTGTAGTAGACCGGCCTCTCCATTCCTGAGTCATTTCTGACCAGGACCGAGCTGACTGTGGATGGTGTTGCCGAGAGATAGAGCAGCAAGACTTCACCCGGAACGGGCTTGGAGAGCACCGGGGGCGAGGCCAGGAACTCCTTGAGCTCGGTGAATGCTTTCTGGCATTCCTCATCCCATGCGAACGTAGCAGATGCCAATTTGGGCCCCCTCAAAAGCTTGAAGAAGGGCAAGCATCGTTCGGCCGCATGGGACAAGAAGCGGCTGAGAGCGGCGACACGCCCGGTTAGGCACTGGACGTCCTTGACGCAAGTGGGCGGGCGCATGTCCAGGATGGCCTGGACCTTGTTGGGGTTGGCTTCGATCCCGTGTTGAGTGACCAGGAAACCCCGGAACTTCCCATATCTTACTCCGAAGGCGCACTTGGCAGGATTGAGCTTCATGTTGTACTTCAGGAGGGTGCCGAAGGTTTCGGCGAGGTCGGTGAAGTGATCTCGGGCCTTGGGGGTCTTGACGAGCATGTCGTCACTGTAAGCCTCGATGTTCCGACCTAATTGCTCCTCGAACATGTGATTGACCAGCCTTTGATACGTAGCTCCAGCGTTCTTCAACCCAAAAGACATCCGGGTGTAGCAGTATACGCCATAGTCGGTGATGAAGGCGGTCTTCTCGATATCTTCTGGATCCATTCTGATCTGATGATAACCTGAATAGGCGTCTAGGAAGCTGAGTGTCTCGTTGCCCGAGGTTGAGTCAACCAATTGGTCGATGCTCGGTAACGGATAGTAGTCCTTAGGAGTGGCCTTATTTAGATCAGTGAAGTCCACACACATCCACCATTTTCCAGAAGCTTTAGGTACCAGGACGACGTTGGCTAGCCACGTCGGGTACAGGACCGGTCTAAAAAGGCCAGTCTCTTGTCCCTTGGTGACCTGCGCCTTGATGATCGTCGGTTTCTCTGGTTCATGCTTTCTTCTGCGCTGCTGTACGGGCTTCACGGCGGGGTCGAGGTTGAGCTTGTGCATCACGGTCTCCTCTGGTATTCCAGGCAGTTGATCATCGGACCAAGCGAAGACTCGGATGTACTCAGAAAGGAATTCTTTATATTGATGCTGAACCTTGGGCGGTAGGTCAGCTCCGATCCTTACTCCTAGGGTCGGGTCATCGTTTAGGAAAATCGTCAGTAATTCGCCACCAGGCTCGGTGGTTGCGGTTTTATCCTCGACTCCCCGGGGACCCTTATCTTTCTCGTCCGGCCTTGTGGCTTTCACCGAGATATTGTAGCACCTTCTAGCCGTGGCCTGGTTACCTCGGACTTCCCCCAACCCATTTTTGGTGGGAAACTTCATTTTTTGGTGATAGGTAGATGGTACGACCTTCATTCGGCTGAGAATTTTTCGGCCAAAAATGGCGTTGTACGCTATCATACCCTTGATCACTATGAAGTCCACCATGACCGTAACGGTTTTGGGTGGGGTGCCGATGGTGACCGGCAGGCTTAGGGCTCCATCGGGGTAGGTGGCCAGGCCGTTAAACCCGCAAAGGGGGGTTCGGATCGGGCGGAGCTTGGATGGGTCTTCCCCCATCTTGAGGAAACAGTCATAAGATAATACATCGGGGGCGCTTCCATTGTCAACCAGAATTCTATCTACGTTACAATGGTTTATTGTGGCCGAGATGATGAGGGCATCATCATGCGGGGTGCTTAGCCCTTCCAGGTCTTGGTCGGAGAAGACTATGACCTGGGGCTCCCTCGGCGGGCCCCCTGAGGGCTCTGAGACCCGGCTGGCCCGCTCGGCATGGTGCTTCCTTCCTCGGCTGGTGTCGCCGCCCGATGCCGTTCCTCCAGAGATGACGTTGATGTGGACCCCTCGGGGGGCGTTGTCGATCTCCTCCGCGGCGTCTTTGTCTTCTTTGTGCCCAGCTGCGAACGGGGCTAGGTGCCCCTGACGGATGAGGCATTCGATCTCATTCTGGAGCTGGTGACAGTCGCCGGTGTGGTGCCCGTGGTCGCCATGGAACGAGCAATGTCTGTCACGCTTGCAGTTCTTCGATCTCATCGGTTCGGGCCGGCGGAGGAGTCCCGAGTTTTTGATGTCTTCATAGATCTCGTAGATTGGCGTGGTCAACGGGGTGTACCGCTCGTACCTCCGTTTGCGCTCTCCTTCCCGATCACGCTTCTTGCCCGAGCCAGGGTTTGACTCGGGGGCCCGCTTCTTGTCCCCCTCCCGACCCGAGCCGGTTGTGTCTCGGCAGGCGCTGAGCACCTCTTCGCACTCGGCGTGGCGCAGAGCCAGAGTCACTAG
The DNA here is from genome assembly GCA_022559845.1 of Amorphophallus konjac. Classification (NCBI taxonomy): domain Eukaryota; kingdom Viridiplantae; phylum Streptophyta; class Magnoliopsida; order Alismatales; family Araceae; genus Amorphophallus; species Amorphophallus konjac. The sequence goes on from CM040127.1 coordinate 264,820,842, forward strand.
CTCCGCAAGGGTCGAGGGAGGGTGGAGGACAAGTTCACGGCGGAGATTTTCGTCCCGGGTGCCCCTGGTCAGAGCGGTCGTGGCTGAGGCCACATCTAGGCGGGGAATTCTGAGTGCTTCCGATTTAAATCGGTGGACATAAGCCCGGAGCCTTTCCCCTTGTGCCTGTTTGAGGGCCAGGAGCCCCGCTACTGACCTCGGGGGGGCGCTTCCGGCGAAGCTCTCCTTGAAGACTCGCCCGAATTGCCTGAAGTCCTGGATGGACCCGGGGGCGAGGGCCCGGAACCACGCCTGAGCGCCTTGGACCAGGGTGGCCGCAAAGGCTCGGTATTTAATGGGATCCGGTGTCCCATGCAGAGTCACCAGGGCGTCGAAGCTGTCGTAGTGGTCGGCTGGGTCGCCCTGTCCATCATAGAGTTTGAAGGTAGGAATGGAGGTCCTAGGAGATACCTCTGCCTTCAAGATGTGCTCGGAGAAAGGGGATTTCTCCTCCTCCTCCGGGAGGGAGGTCTTCTACAGGGCGCGGAGGGCGCGCTCTTGCTCTGCGAAGCGTCTTTCGAAATCCCTCAGCCGAAGGGATAGTTCCGGCTGCGGTCGCGCCGTGGGGCTGGGGGGAGCGTCGTGGCGATCCTCAGGACCGCCGGCGCTCGGGCGTGGAGGCCTCGCCCCCTGTTTCCCTCTTCTGGGCGTGGAGGAAGCCTCCTGCTCCGGGGGTGGAGCTTGCAAGGGTCCTCCCGCGTGGTTGCGGATGAGCTGCTGACCGCGGAGGGTGAAACGGCCTCCAGCGGTGTGCTGGGATGCACTTCGACGGGGGGGGCTCCCGGACGGGGCGCGAGACCTGGCCTCCCTCGCCGCCTGGGCCCTCATGAGCTCCACGAGAACGTCGAGCTTCTTACTGAGGGCCTGGAAGATCTCGACGCCGCCGTTGGGGGCTACCCCCGTTGCCGTCAGAAGGGGCGGTGGCCCGTTGGTGGGGACGCTGGTGTTGGAGGGAGGGCTCTGTGAGGCCCTAGAGGGGGCTTCTCCCGCCGTCACCACGGCCTTACCCTTCTCGACGGCGGATCTCCTCCCTGAGCTTCTTCTCACCATCTCGGCTCTTCGTGCGTTTCCCACAGACGGCGCCAGATGAAGAGGCGAAATCTCGCGCTGCGTCCTGAGCGGGCCGTGGATCACCAGTAGATGAACTGTAAGACAGGGAAACGCGTCAGAGGGCCCAGGGGATTTCCCTGGGGCGAAACCCTCCGATGGCTAAGTCAGTAGAGCTCTGGTGGAAGCAATGAAGGGAGGAAGAAAGCTGGTGCGCGAGACTCCTCTCCACCAAAGGGGGGTGAAGCGGTTTGCTCAGGAGTTTTACCTTTCTTTTTGTCTTACCTTCCACCGGAGGGTATCCCTGGTTTAAATAGTGTGCCGCCTTCAGGAGTCCTGTCAGCTGGGGGGTCTCCGGCGGGAGTTGCGTCCTCAACGTGGGCTTTCATGGCCTTTATCGTGGGGGCGTTATCGCCTTGAAACCCGGTGGCTGGTTGATTCCCCTGTCCGTTGGGGACTCTTAAAGGCAGCGCGAACGGCTAGTGTCCAGTCCGAGCTCCTGAAAAACCAGCCCTGTCCGGGCAAGGAGGATAGCTCGGTCGAAGGAGGGGTCAGATAGGTCGGCTGGCGCTTGTCTCTCCCGAGCGGAAAAGCGGCCTGGGCCGGACCTTCCTTGTGACCTGACCATCACTCGGGCCCTCCGAGCCTAGGGGCCGCCGGGGAGGGTTGGTTCCTCGAGTACCTGTTTATTGGGCTTTTCTTCCCTGAGTGGGCCCCGTGGGCTATCACTCGGGTGAGCTTGCCTCGTTGGACCCTGTTGAGTCTTGTTGGGCTGCTCTTTGGGTGGGCTACAGAAATCCCCCTCTCCAGCTTGTATTTCACATTTAATAGAATTAATGAATGAAAAATTATGAAATTGATTGGACCTCCAAAAAGGGTGCGCCCCTCTCCCCTCTCTCTCTGCTGTGCTTCTTCCTCCTCCAGCCTTTCAGGGTGTGAGACCCATTCTATCTCCCCCTCTCATCCTCTGAATTATGATTCTGTTGCTGCCGCCATCGCGCCGCCGCCACCATCGCCGAAGTTCTGTCTAAATCAGGACAGAACCTCAACTCCAAAATTTTATCTTTTGTTTTTGTTGTCCGATCGAGCCCAAACATTGATGGCTTGTTCTACCTGTCTCCCTTAACCTCTAGTTCAAATTTCGTGCCATTTGGACATCGTTTAGTATTTTTCTTATATTTCTTGTTTCTCCCCTATAATCTGCCATTCTGCAGATCCACGGGACAGTGTCACCATTTCATATTTTTCTCACCCCCTTAAAAATTTCCAAAAAATCCATACAAATTCCTCATTGTTCCTCACGTTTCCCCCTACCTCCCATAATTTCGTTATCCCCTGGAAAAATCATTTACCCCTCGGTCAAAGGTCAGTTTCAGGCGGATCCCTTCTTTCCTGAGTGTTTGTAAATAGATCCACAGAAAAACAAATAGTTTTGCATAGCCTACCATTTCTCATCCCTTCGTTGGATGGACCTACATAATTTATATGTTGTAGATCTCGGATCCCTCTTTCCAACGCCACCGGTCTTACCTCGTTCTGATTTCAGATCTGAGAGAATTAATTCGTTCAGCCGAGGCATGCAGATCTGTCCCATGTGCAGGTCCGAAATTATAGTCAGGGAAAAATTCACAAATAAATATCAAAAATCAACTTCAGGAGCCGCCACTCCTAGGAGTCGACCAGAGACGTCCGGAAAACGTTCCAGCCAAGCAGCGCCTCCAGAAGATCTCAGGAATGTGACGTTCCTTTGGAGGCCAAGGCTTGCTGTCCAGCGAGTCAGAACCGAGTCGGCGCAGCACTGAGTCAGCACAGTATCGAGTCAGACCAGCAGGCCGAGTTCACCCCAAACTCCCGTCCAATTTGCTGCCCGTCAACCCAGGGTCGGTCCTCCCAGGCCCCACTTGTAGCCCTTTACCTCCCTGCGTGGAGTGGGTAATAAAATTCACTGCTGTAATTGAGTTTTTACCATTGTATCGGGAGTTACCGTAACTGGCCGGGATCGTCTTCCCCACGCCCGGAGCGTGGAGGTAAACTCGCTACCCTCCTCGTAGGCATTTGCTTTACCTGTATATTTTTGAATGCCGCTACATGTGATAGGTTATTAGCACGTTATATCATTTGTATCACCGCTGCGAGAGTGAGTGAGTGACTGTCCCGTGACTCGATCCGAGTTAACGAGGAAAAGCCGATACCCGAGACTCACTGCCGGTTTCTCAACCGTGCACGGTCCCACGTCTTCCTTCGCTTAGGGACGATCGCGAGATAGAGTCCGAGGTCGCGTGTCCGTCCCGCATCAATTTGGTATCAGAGCGCCAGTTGAGTCTAGGGTAGTCTTTGTGTCTAAGTCCGTAAAAAGTAAAAAAAGAGTGTCATTTACGTCTAGTCATTGTCTAAGTCGGTCTAAGGTTGCATCCGCATACCATTGTTCGGTATATCAAAAGGTGTTCCGGAATGATAGGTTACGCCTATCGGGAAGGTAGCAGCCTTGTGTGAGTGGATCTTCGGATCAATTAGCTCCGCCAAGTACCATCTATTGGTTGTGTCTAGGTGTGTAGTCGAGTCTCATTTCAACTTTGCATTTGCATCGCATTCTAAGTCGTGTCTAGGTGCTTGCATTAGTTGGCATAACATTTTACTTATAAAACAAAAAAAAATGACCTTGCATATCCTTTCCTAGGGGATCCAACCCCATCTTTGCACCCATGGCCGAATCCCGAGCCCATAGTTCTGATGAAGTGGCCGCAATGTTCCAAGCCATTATGGGATAAATGCAATGGTTGACTGCATGCATAGATGGGTTGAGTACATGCTTGGATGTGTTGACCACATCGGTAGATCGGATGGAAGGGTTGAGTACGCGAGTGGATGGCCTAGGCCTGCCTGAGCCTCACATCCCGGTGCCACCCCAAGGACCTCTTCTCCTCAAGGAGGACAGTTCTTCACCATCTGTGAGTGCTCCTTTACCACCCTCTACTTCCGAACTTTACTCGGAACCATCAAACTTGGAGCCACCAAAGCCCGAGCCACCCTTATTTCTAACGGCTACGCTTTTCATCGCCGAGCCGCTTCTTAGTTGGCTCAAGATAGGCATGGTCCCACCTTCCTATCCACCTATGGACGCCACCCTACCATTAGTGCCGGTCAACTCATTCCATACCACATTCCGGTCTAGTCACCATGTTGACACCTTGGATGACCTTATTGTGGGATTAGACTCGCAATGGAAGTTGACACACTTATTGGCCCGAGGCTTCGACCAACCCACTAGTCTTAGCTTCACCCATCCGGCCTTAGGGTCCATTACCTCCGTGTGCATCGTGGGTTGTGTCACCATGGAGATTCTCTTATTCCTCCCCATGTCGGCTGAGCCCGACTTCATACCCTTTTGCCCGAATGAGGAATCATACTTCCTACATATGATCACCGTCCCACCTACCACACTGCATGAAGGTGACCATCTACACCTTCAAGACTTCCATACATGGGACCGTGACTTGTGGGAACCCACCACAAGGGGTCATACCTTCTTTGATCCCTTTGACCCATTCCCTAGTGGACCCCTAGACCCATCATATATACTTCACTTCTTCGAGGGAGTCCACTACCACACCCCTTCCCCACGGGCCGGGTCGTCTATACCCACCAAGCCCGTTCACGATACTCCTACATCTGACTCTCATAGCCCTTCCAAGTCTCCCAAATCCCATAGAAAGTCCAATGTGTATGTATGGTCCACTTTAGGAGGTCTAGGAATTCCACATTCCACCAACCACCGGTTGCATCTAGTGTATGCATGGCACACATTCGGGTGTCCTGGTCCACCTTTGCATATCCATGAGTCGGACTAACCGTAGGTTTGTTTAGGGTCGTATGCCAGTCTTTGTTTCGTATAGTTTGTCTATCGAGTGCATGTGCATACATCGAGTCAAGTCAGTCTTTTGTACGCTCGCATTGTCAGTCCCTTTCGAGTGCGACACTTGTCATACTTTGGGATCGGTTCTACTTCACATATCGGATCTAGTGACATAAGGGACCCAGTAGTGATTCCTAATGAGCCTTTGAGCTACCTCCCCTTCATTTAAGAGTGACCCCACCCCGAAGTGTCCACCTCTATCCTCATTCCCCAGCAGCGTGTACATATCGAATCTATACGGGATGAGCAGGTGTCGATTACTTGGAGTGGAGCGTACTCCGCGCTTCCAGGTTCGGTGATGCATCCGCCAGAGCTACTCGAGCAGCCGCACCCGTTACTCGACGGGGTCGAGTTCTTCCCACCTGGGGAGAGTTGATGGGAATCGACGCCGAGCTTTGACATTTTTCATTTATAATAGTGTCCTTTTAGTTTACTTTTATATCCTTGGGAAAGTATGTTTACAATTGTAAGACTTTATAAGCCAATTTGTCATTCCCTAAGATTCTTTGGGTTTTTGTGTAAAATATCAATAGGTCCAAAAAGGGGGCCCCCACTCCTTCCCCATTGGTCCACCTAAGCCATAGGGGTCCATGTGGGGCTGGTCAACCATCCTAGGTGGCTTCTAGATGGTTGGACCATTCAAGGGGACAAATGGACCAAAAAGTCCAAGTTGGAAGCTCCCTTGGTCAAGGGGGCGCCCTCCCCATTTAATGTAGTTTAATGTGGTTCCAAACCACACGGGAGAAAAACTTTTGAACTCCCTCTTTTACCCCTCCCAATTCTAGATCTAGGGTTATTTAGAGTCTTTTTACATTTATTATAAATAGCTTGTATTTCACATTTAATAGAATTAATGAATGAAAAATTATGAAATTGATTGGAGCTCCAAGAAGGGTGCGCCCCTCTCCCCTCTCTCTCTGCTGTGCTTCTTCCTCCTCTAGCCTTTCAGGGTGTGAGACCCATTCTATCTCCCCCTCTCATCCTCTGAATTCTGATTCTGCTGCCGCCTTCATCGCATCGCCATCACGCCGCCGCCACCATCGCCGAAGTTCTGTCCAAATCAGGACAGAACCTCAACTCTAGAATTTTATCTTTTTTTTCTTGTTGTCTGATCGAGCCCAAACATTGAGGACTTGTTCTACTTGTCTCCCTTAACCTCTAGTTCAAATTTCGTGCCATTTGGACATCGTTTAGTATTTTTCCCATATTTCTTGTTTTCCCCTGTAATCTACTTTTCTGCAGATCCACGGGATAGTATCACCCTTTCGTATTTTTCTCACCCCTTAAAAATTTCCAGAAACTCCATAAAAATTTCTCAGTGTTCCTCACGTTTCTGCCTACCTCCCATAATTTCGTTATCCCCTGGAAAAATCATTTACCCCTCGGTCAAATGTCAGTTTCAGGCAGATCCCTTCTGTCCTGAGTGTTTGTAAACAGATCCACAGAAAAATAAATAGTGTTGCAGAGCCTCCCATTTCTCATCCCTTAGTTGGATGGACCTACAAAATTTATATGTTGTAGATCTGGAAGTCCTCTTTCCAACGCCACCGGTCTTGCCTCGATCTGATTTGAGATCTGAGACAATTAATTCGTGCAGTCGAGGCGTGCACATCTGTTCCCTGTGCAGGGCTGAAATTACAGTCCGGAAAAAATTCACAAATAAATATCAAAAATCAACTTTAGGAGCCGCCACTCCTAAGAGTCGACCAGGAACGTCCTGCCAACGTTCCAGCCAAGCGACGCCTCCATAAGATCTCAGGAAGGTGACGTTCCTTTGGAGGCCAAGGCTTGCTGTCCAGTGAGTCAGAATCGAGTCGGCACAGCACTGAGTCGGCGCAATACCGAGTCGGACCAGTAGGCCGAGTTCGCCCCAAACGCCCGTCCAACTTGCTGCCCGTCAACCCAGGGTCGGTCCTTCCGGGCCCCACTTGTAGCCCTTTACCTCCCTGCGTGGAGTGGGCAATAAAATTCACTGTTGTAATTGAGTTTTTACCATTGTACCGGGAGTTACCGTAACTTGCCGGGATCGTCTTTCCCACGTCCGGAGCGTAGAGGTAAACTCGCTACCCTCCTCGTAGGCATTTGCTTTACCTGTATATTTTGAATGCCGCTGCATGTGATAGGTTATTAGCCCCTTATATCATTTGTATCACCGCTGCGAGAGTGAGTGAGTGACCGTCCCGTGACTCGATCCGAGTTAACGCGGAAAATCCGATACCTGAGACTCACTACCGATTTCTCAACCGTGCACGGTCCCACGTCTTCCCTCGCTTAGGGACGATTGCGAGATAGAGTCCCAGGTCGCGTGTCCGTCCCGCATCAGAGCTGTACTTCAGGACTCGAGCGGCTCCTTCCTCTGGGCCTTTGCTGCTGCATATCCTCATGCCTCATCTAGTCTTGAAGCTGAGGCCCTCGCTCTCTGGGATGGTCTCATCCTTTTCCACGAGCGCGGTGTTCGAGCCGTAGCCGTGGAAACCGACTCCCTTGTGCTGGCGCACATTGTCAATGGTGTCTACTCTTGCCCTTGGAGACTACTCCTCATTTTGTATGATGTGGCTACTGTGTTTAGGTCCTTGGAGGCTTCTTTATCCCATGTTTTTAGGGAGGGCAACCAAATGGCAGATATGTTGGGTGCTGTTGGGTGCTTCTTGGCGTCACCTTGTGTTTGGGTTTCTTGGGCTGCACTTCCTACCTCTGTTAAGGGGCCCTATCGTCTTGATAAGATTGGGTGCCCCTCCATCCGCCCCTAGTTATATGTTGTATGCTCCTTTTTGCTCATTATATTTCATATTTTCCTATAAGGCGGCTGGGGGTTGAGCGCCTCTCCCCTTTTCTCTAAGGGGTGATCGCTCTCCCTCTCCTCGCTCTCACAGGTATTGCCTGAGTAAAAAAAAAAGTCCGAGATAGACACTTCCACACAGGAGACTTCGTCCTAAGAAAAGTCGAAGCCTCTCGACCACTGGAGGCGGTGGGAAAGCTGTCCCTAATTGGGAAGGCCCCTACCGAGTGATCGAGATGCTCGGGAAGGGGGCATATCGACTGTCTACCATGGAAGGAACGCCTATCCCTCGGACATGGAACGCTACAACATTATGAAAGTTCTATTTTTGAGCTTTTCTCAAACATGTAAGCAACATACGGCAATAATTTTCCTTTCATTAATGTTTCGTCATACATTAGATATGCCACAGCCAATACAATGCATATCAAAAACAAAAATATGACATCCACTGGTACTATATCACGAGCTGATTACTCGGCGCACACGACTAGCACCCCTAAGCCGAGCCACTGACTCCACCCAGTGTGGAAACTGGCTCGGATAATGGGATGGCTGATCCTGTTTGCTCGGGAAATTCAGAGAAAAGGTATCAAAGGAAGAGAGGAAGAAAGGGAAGGAATGCCCGGATGTCAGGAAAACAAGAGAAGGCCTCCTCTGCCAACTCTTTGGAAGGAGGACGGAAGCCAAATAGAAATCAAGCACCCCCAAGTGGTGCGAGCAAGGATAAGGCATCCTCCAAAGAGTGAATAAAAAGAAAAGAAGTTGGTTGAAGAGTAGAAGAGGGGGAAAGACCGAGCACCCCCTCAAAGAAGTGAGAGGGGTGACGGGGTTAGAAAGAAAGGAGGACCAACGACGTTACGTCATCAGTCCCTCTCATGTGGGGCGACAACTCAGCGAGTAGGAGAGAGCCCGCGGCTAGGCCTTCTTCCTTCTTGTACGCTGTCTGGTGGCGGTCCAAAAGTTGGGAGCGAGCCCGTCGCCAGGCCTCCTTCTTTCTCCTACGTTGTCCGCCCCGTCCTCCTTCCTTCTCCTACGTCGAAGCAGCATGAACACCTCGGCGGCCGCCAGGGTCATCGTCCTCCGAATCGCCCTCCATGTTTCGCTGATAATCCCCCAGCACAAAAGATAGATGCTTCGCGAAAAAGGGAAGAAAGAGGAAAGACTGCAAGGGATGCCTTAAGTGGTGAAGAGAGGTGGAGACTCCCTTCGGGACCTTTTATAGGCCGTAAGGGGGAACCCTCGCCTTAATTGACTCTCCCCTTGAAAAAATGTGAAAGGCGGGAACCCTTTCTTAAGGGCAGTTACTCCATTTCCCTCAATGGCCCTCACATAGGGACACGTGAAATGGCAAGTCATTCAAAACATGGAAAGGCGGAAAGGCGCTAGCCCACGTCAACCGCCTGGCCAACCAACACGCGAGAAGACTGCAAGTAAAATATCTGCTTTTCTAGCAACTATAGATACGACAGTCAAATCGCACCAAAAGCGGTAATGAATAGTCAATCCGATTCTGAATATTATTGCCATTATATATAGAGAGAGGAAAAGTCTTATATTGTAAAATTCAAAAAAAAGAGAGAGAGAAAGAGCTAACACATCGGGCCCGTTTTCCTCCTAATCGGGGACTCCGAGAGGCCCGTGGCCTTTCCTGAGGCTCGACGGTCGAAGGATCCTCAGCACCCGGTGATCTACCCCCGGTATCCTCGGTGACGGCCGGTCCAGGCACTGACCCCACTGGTGTGGGAACTGCCTTGACCGTGTTCCCTCTCGAGGTAACTTGAGATGGCGATCCCACTGTTGAGGCGGAGGCATCCTTGCTCCCCCCTTCACTCGACGTCGGAGAGGGAGAATCTGTAGTATCCTCGTCCGAGTCATAGGGCTGCCCGGAAGCAAAAATGAGCTCGTCGAGCACCTACTGCTGGGCCTCGACGACAGCTCGGTGGAAGCCATGGGCGAATCCCTTCTGCAGCCCCCGACGGTAGCCTAGCTCGTAATTCGAGAAGGAGGCCTTCTGGAGAGCTGCGTGATAGCCATCCGAGCTTCTGTATCGTTCGATCGCGTCCGCCCCAGCTTGCTCTGTTTCCTTCTCAAGCTCGGCCACCCTCTACTCAGCTTCGAACAACTTCAGCCTGACCTCAGACAGCTTCGCCTAAGCCTCAGTCTGCGCAACCTTGGCTTCCCTTCTCATTCGCTCGGCCCCTCGAATCTGGCTATTGAGCTCCTCCCCCTAGGCCTTCCACTGCTCGTAGCGCTCGACCTGAGATTGACGCTCCTCTTCCAGGAGTGCGCCCTTCAGGTCGACCATATAGCGAGCTTGGACCAGCTGCTCAGCCAATGTCCGAACCTCCTGCTGGCTCGACTGAGTCTGAGCTCAAAGCGAGGCTGCCTCTCACCGAAGGACTTCGAGCTCAGAAGTCAACTGACCGATCCTCCGATCGGACTCAACGCGGACTCGAGAGAGAGACCTCTCCTCACTATCCAGTCGCGTGAAGAAGTCGACTATCTCGGCCCCCAGCTGGGCCATGATCAAGCAGCCCTCCATGACCTTCTCGAAGAGTAGGGAGGGGGGACCACGTCTGAACTCCTCCCGTACCAATGAGGGCACCAAAGATTGGCACCTTTGGTACAGAGAAGCCCGAACCGCAGAGGCACCGACCGAGGGAGGAAGAGTCCTTTCTGGAGCCGAGACCGGATTGTTCTCCCCGAGCTTCCCCGTGTTTAGGACGGCAATGCTCTGCTCAGGCTGAGTCGTTGCCTCGCCCTGCTCTCCATTAGCCTCGGTCGGAACTTCAGAACCGACAGCCTCCGCCTGCGATCCGGCAGGCTCGACAATGATTTTTTTGCCAACAACAGTCGTCTCTAGCTCGATGGATGGGAGATCCGGACGGCAGATTTCCTCGGCTGAAGGCTCTTTAACTGGATGGACCCGCTTCTCAACTGGGCGGGCGACCCCCGCCTTCTTTAACGGCTTCTTCTCAGCGGTCAAGGCCTTCATTGAAGACAGCAGCAGCCGCTCCTCAGGGTCCTTGCGTTTGGCCCCACGGCGCTCTGGGATATCCCCCTGGGCAATCTGCTTGCCCCTATCTCGGGCACAGGAAGGACCCTCAGAGGCTCGGGGTTCACTCGGAGCGGGCGGCTCCTCCAGGTCGGCGATCCCCTGCTCTAACGGTTGTTCGCCTTCGTCATCCGTCCGCCTCGAATCTGAACAACGAAAGCCAAATCATCAAAAGGAGGCCTACCTGTTAGGTTTCGATCAGAGCAGCAGCAGAAACAATGAAACCCTAAGAGTCGTATCGTTGCTGGCGATCAAAATCAAAAACTATTCATCGTAGAACCCGCCAAGGAAGAATAGTTCTGTACCTTTGCGGGATTAATCAATTCCCAGATGCCCGAAGACGATCGAGTAGAGGCTCGTCGGGCTGCTAGCCGTCCAAGTGTCTGGCCTCTAGATGTATCCACACGAGCAGCGGGAACGGACGGAGTCTCCTTCTCGATCTCCACACGTCGGCCACTCCTCAGCACCACCATCCACCGCCGTAGGAGGAGGGAGAGAGAGGGGTGCGCCTAGGTCAGGGAGGAGAGAGAGAGAGGGGGGGCCAGGGGAGAAACCCTAGTGCTTGGCCAGGGTTTCTCTCCTCAGCGTGTATTTATAGACTCTGGCATTTTTCACAAAAACCCAGAAACGGTCTATAATTACCGTCCTTCTCCGTCTGATCCACTACTCTATTGTGTGTGACCCTCTAGGCCCAATAGTCTGTTTGGTTTTCAGGCCCATTAAGCTAAGAACTCTTCTTAACTTAATTAGTTATAATCCAATAACTCTTCATGGATTTAACAGGCTTTCCGACCACGAACGGCACCAAGCAACACCTCGTGATCCCAAATGACTTTGGGAGGGATGCAACCCATATTGAACCTTTCCGTCATCAGATTCCACACAGTTATAGATCCTCATTCATACAATGCTCCAATCAGAATTAGGGTACGGTCAAACTGTCAAACCCTAAAGCATCCTGATCTTATGGACCTTTGTACTCTTAAGTACAGTTCACTAGAAAAATCCTTTTCTAAGTGAACCCCCATACCCTGGCCAGGGATTTCTAAGTACATGTCCATAGAGCATTCTCTCTCTTAATCCATGCAGAGAGTGAATGATCCCTTGTTGTCCACCAAAGTGTTTTCACATGAATCCCACTGAGTCCGAATAGCTAACTATTAAGAACCACAAGATTGAAGTTCATGAGTCAGCAATCAAATGCTCAGTGGAGTCCATGCAAAACCTCTTTTGTGACTCAGGTCAAAGATCCAACTATGCTACTGTGGCACTAGAATCTCCTGATTGACAGTCGGCATGATTACCATTCAGGAATTCTAGATCGGGTCAGTTCAGTGAACTCATTCCACCAACGAGCACCTGCACGTGTACCTTGATGTCACCACATCGATGATTATGAGATCGACCACCCTCATCACATGAGTGAGTACCACGTGCACCGGTCTATCCGGATCTTCAATGTCCCTTCTTGAAGATCCTACGACCAGGAACATTTAGAATATAAACATCTAGATGACTGTTCTCATTATCACAATCTCATTATGATCCAATCATCATAGCTCATATTCAAGGACTTCATCATATTACAACAAACATACTATAACGTGCTAAGAATATAATGAAGAAAATGCCATTAGTATATTGAATGAAATTGTACAAGAAATGTCACCATCACAACACTTGTGATTGTCTTGAAGGGCATACATCTCTAACAATCTCCCACTTGCACTAAAGCCAATCACCCACATGCTTGATCCCCATCAGCCCAAGGTGACGCTCAAACACACTTTGAGATAAAGGCTTAGTCAATGGATCTGCAATATTATCAGCAGAAGATACTCTGTCAACTATCACATCTCCTCTAGCTATAATCTCTCTGATCAAGTGATAACGCCACAGAATATGCTTGGACTTCTGATGAGACCTCGGCTCCTTTGCTTGTGCAATTGCCCCATTGTTGTCACAAAACATGGGGACAGGATCAGAGATGCTTGGGACAACTCCCAATCCATCGATGAACTTCTTCATCCAGACCGCCTCCTTTGACGCCTCGGCAGCAGCTATGTACTCGGCCTTGGTTGTTGAATCAGCAGTGGTTTCTTGTTTGGAACTCTTCCAACTCACTGACCCACCATTGAGAGTAAAAATGAACCCAGAGGTTGACTTGCTGTCATCTTTGTCAGACTGGAAACTAGAGTCAGTGTATCCTCTCAGTTTCAAGTCCTCTCCTCCATATACCAGAAATAGATCCTTAGTCCTTCTTAAGTACTTAAGGATACATTTCACAGCTATCCAGTGTTGTTCACCTGGATCTGCTTGATACCTGCTCGTAACACTTAGAGCATAAGCTATATCAGGCCTAATACATAACATCGCGTACATGATGGACCCTATGGCAGAGGCATAGGGAACCCTACTCATGTACTCCCTCTCTTCAGGAGTTTTAGGGGACATTTCCTTAGAGAGGTAGACTCCATGTCTAATTGGTATTAGACCTCTCTTGGAGTCTTCCATGCCAAACCTTTTGACAATGGTGTCTATGTACATTGATTGGGACAAGCCTAGCATCCTCTTTGATCTATCTCTATAGATCCTAATCCCCAACACATAGGATGCTTCTCCCAAATCCTTCATGGAGAAATACTTTGACAGCCAGGCTTTGACTGACGATAACATACCTACATCATTCCCAATGAGTAGTATGTCATCCACATACAGTACCAAAAAGGTGATTGCACTGTCATTTGCCTTCTTGTATACACATGGCTCATCTTCGTTCTTAACGAAGTCATAAGATTTGATTGCTTCATCAAACCTTATGTTCCAACTGCGAGATGCTTGCTTTAGTCCATATATGGACCTCTGAAGCGTGCACACTCTATCTGGATACTCTTTGGATGTGAATCCCTCAGGCTGTGTCATGTACACTTCTTCCTCAAGATTTCCATTGAGGAATGCCGTCTTCACATCCATCTGCCAGATTTCATAATCATAGTGTGCAGCAATGGCAAGTTAAATCCTAATGGATTTTGGCATGGCTACAGGAGAGAAGGTTTCGTCATAGTCAACCCCTTGCCTTTGATGATATCCCTTCGCTACAAGCCTTGTCTTATAGGTATCAACCTTTCCATCTACTCCAATCTTTCTTTTAAAGATCCACTTGCATCCAATAGGTATAATACCCTCAGGTGGATCCACCAAGTTCCAAACTTGGTTGGAGTACATGGAATCCATTTCAGATATCATGGCCTCTTGCCATTTCCTGGAGTCAATGACACTCATTGCCTCCTCGTAGGTCTTAGGATCATCATCCTCATTATGTGATACCTTACCAGAAATATGTCCTACATATCTATCTGGTTGCACAGGTATCCGGCCTGACCTACGCACAGTTTGTGGGTCAATTTGTACTGGATCTTGAGAAGGTACACTAACAGATTGTGGTTCTAGAACTTCTTCTAGTTCTACCGAGCTCCCACTGTTTCCTTCAAGGATATACTCTTCCTCAAGAAATACAGCATGTTTAGCTATAAACACTCTTTGATCGCTAGGCTGGTAGAAATAATATCCACAAGTTTCCTTAGGATATCCCACAAACCTGCACTTCTCAGTCTTAGATCCCAGTTTATTAGAGTCATGTTTCTTTACATGGGCAGGGCAACCCCAAACCTTAAAGTACTTAAGATTTGGCTTCTTTCCTTTCCATATCTCATATGGAGTGGAGTCGACAGACTTCGATGGGACTTTGTTCAACAAGTGTGCAGCAGTCTCCAAGGCATGACCCCAGAGGGACAAGGGTAAACCAGCAAAACACATCATGGACCGTGCCATATCTAATAGGGTACGATTCCTCCTTTCTGCCACACCATTCAGCTGAGGTGTATAAGGAGGAGTCCATTGAGATAATATTCCATTATCCCTTAAAAACTGTGTGAACTCCGTACTCAAGTATTCACCCCCTCGATCTGATCGAAGAGTTTTAATACTTTTCTCGGTTTGTTTCTCTACTTCATTCTTAAACTCGACAAATTTCTCAAAAGCTTCAGATTTGTACTTCATTAAGTACACGTATCCAAATCTTGAGAAATCATCAGTGAATGTAATGAAGTATGAATAACCTCCTTTGGCATGTATTGACATAGGTCCACACACATCAGAGTGTATGAGTTCTAATAACCCATTTGCTCTTTCTCCATGTCCAGAAAATGGAGAGTTGGTCATCTTTCCCATGAGGCAAGATTCATAAGTCGTGAATGATTCATAATCAAATGGATCAAGGTATCCATTCTTACACAACTTTTTCAATCTTTCCTCATTGATATGACCAAGCTTACAATGCCAAAGATAAGCTTGATTCACATTACCTCTTTTTCTCTTAAGAGGTTTGTCCACACACATCACAGAAGATGTCACATCTAAAATATACAAACCATTCATTAAGCTCCCACTGGCAAACAATTCACCATTTAATAATAAAGAACAACCATTGTTTCCAAAACTTACAACAAATCCATATTTATTTAAGCAAGAAATGGAAATAATGTTCTTTATTATAGAAGGAACATAATAACAGTCTATAAGCTCTAGTGTAACTCCTGTAGGCATCTGGAGGTTCACCTTCCCAACCGCGAGCGCAACAACCTTTGCTCCATTTCCCAGTCGCAAGTCAACCTCGCCTTTGTTCAATTGCCTACTGCTTGTCAGCACCTGCAAGTCATTGCAGATATGAGATGCACATCCAGTATCTAATACCCACGATGTGGATCTATAAGACAAGTTTAGGTCAACAATCATGAACATACCTGAAGCTTCTCCAAGCTTCTGTTTTGCCTTTTCTGCAAGATACAACTTACAGTTTCTCTTCCAATGACCATCCTTATGGCAGTGGAAACATTGGCCCTTGTCCTTCTTAGCCTCATCCTTTTTGGCAGTCTTTCCCTACTCATCCTGCTTTTTCTTCTTGTTTTTCTTAAAAACAGATTGATTCTTTCTCTTCTTGTTGGTCTTACCAACAAGTAGCACAGAAGATTTCCCATTGTTCATTGTCCCCTCAGCTGTCTTCAACATATTAAGAAGCTCTGCTAAAGAGCACTCTATCTTATTCATGTTGAAATTCACTATGAACTGGGAGAATGAACATGGGAGAGACTGCAAGATTAGGTCAATGCACAAATCCTTGTTCATATTAAAACCTAATTCTTTTAGCCTCTCATTCCACTCTATAATTTTGAGAACATGTGTCTGCACAGATGTTCCCTCAGACATTTTGGCCCCGAACAGATTCTTAGATATCTCATATCTCTCTGTTCTACTCTGAGCTCCAAAGAGCTCCTCCAGATGGAATAGGATGGATCTAGCATCCATCTTTTCATGCTGCCTTTGTAACTCATTAGTCATGGAGGCTAGCATATAACATTGGGCCAGAGTGGCATCTTCCTTATGCTTCTCATAAAGAATCACCTCAGCCTCATCGGCATCATCAGCAGGAACAGGGGGAACAGGCTGCTCAAGGACATAGGCTATTTTCTCAGCCGTGAGAACAATTCTCAGATTCTTGAGCCAATCGACATAATTTGGACTAGTCAGCCTGTTGGCATCCAATATGCCTCTCAATGGGTGGTTCGTCATTGCGATCTATAAGAGGAAATAACAGAATTTAGAACAACATTGCAGATATTCATGATATTAAATTAAGACATGGACTTTTATGCTAACTTAATACTCCCACTAATTTTCGACGATTTTGCATAACCCCTAATATGCAAAGACGGGACACAACGACTGTGTCCTAGTGGGTACTAGGATCCCATTAACATTATGGAAGTAGTCTTGTGGTAGCACAACAAACTACCCCATACTTAATGGGTAGGCAACTCTTGCCAATTACAACTCCTTGTAACTCCCAGTAATTTAGCCTCCAAACACTTCGTGATCTTGTGGTAGCACAACAAACCACGAGCGTTGGTTAGGTCCAACCCGTTGTTACGTTATGAGAGTGGGTTTATGACATAACTCTTGTGGTAGCACAACAAAGCCATGCCAGCCCCCATCCCAAGGTTCGGCCCAAGCCCTAGCCTAAGTCTCCGTCCCCTTGCTGTGATAGTCTTGTGGTAGCACAACAAACTCCCACAATCTAAGGACGGCTCACTTTGACTATAACAACGGAAGGCTACGTGGAACATTCTTAATGTCTCACGCTTATCGACCTAATATTTAATTGAAGGGGATTTGAATATTTTGGTCTCATCAATATAGGTGCTATATATATAATAATAATTTGGAGTATCGAATATACTCTAAAATTATGTATATATATATAATTAGTAGCATAACCACATATATCAAATATATGCTATAACATCGATGGATGATCATGGACTTTAAACCTAGCAACATTACCAGAGCCAGTTGGTAATGTACACACAACATGGTAAATTCACAAAGACTTGGAGCATCCAATGCTCCCAATGGATGTGAAGAATCTCCCGAGCCACCGTAGTCGGCCTCCTTCTTGGTCTCCATCCGCTTCACATTATTACAAGTAAATTTGAAATTTGGGCACGCAGGCTCAAAAATATACATCAGATAATAATAAGAAACCTTGAACCAGTCAAGGGGAGTACAACACAGGTGGGAGATAGAATGTACAACCCGGATTAATAAGAGAGGGAGAGAAGGAGGCACGCAGGCCCCAATAATCACATCATGATCCATTCACCACAAACCATACCATCACATGATAACTAAGTCCATGACCATCCATCCACATACATGACACATCACATGCATCATAAAGTAATTATCATATAATTACAGCAAGATATTGATTTCAAAATAATAGTAATTAGTTTTGAAATCATGCAACATTAATTAACTAAACAATTTAGTTAAAACAATCAAGTCTAAACAACTTTAGACAAAAGTCATACACATTCACAGCATGGGCTCAATAAAAATATACTGTTAATTAACCTCATAAGAATCACATCCTTATAGTAATTAACATCATTTAATTAGATAATGGGAAATACTTAAAACCATTTTAAAATTCCCATTAACCAATTTACCAAGGGCCAATAATGAAAAATAAGTTAACAGATTTCTAAAACAATTTTATAATCCATTAAAATATTTTTCAGAATTTTCCCGGAATTGTTCTGACATTGTATGCATTTTAAACAGTTTAAAATGAATAAAAATCAAAAAAAATAAGGGGGGGGGGGGGTTAATCGGGCGCGGATCCGGCGTGGGCCGGTCCGGGTGCGGATCCGGGCGCGGGTCAGATCCGCCCGCGGGAGACCCGCGGGGGGGTCGTCTCCCCCGCCCGAATGCGATGGGGAGGGGGGCTGGGGTAAAACCCTAGCCCCCCGGAGCTCGCCGCAGGGGGCCCGTCCACCGGCGCCGACCACCGCGGACGACCCCTTGGGTCCCGCCGGCACCTCCGCCGGCCACCGCCCTCGACGCCGTGGCCGGAGAAGAAGGCTGTGAAGAACACGCCGCCGCCCCAACAAGCTCGCCGCGAACTTCGCCGGAGCCCCAAATCCGGCCACCACACGGACGCGGACACCGTGGGATGCCATGGGGGATTGTCCAGCAACCCTTGCCAGCCCCATGGACATCCAGAATTGGAGATTAACGGCCTGAATCAGCCTCCCTCTCCCTGTGCGAACGGCGACCACCGCCCCGAAGACCCGTTCGATTCGCCCTCACCATAGGGTCAATCAACGCACCAAAACGTGCGTTTTGATCCTCTTGATACCAGGAACAATTCCATGGGATCAATTGACCAAAAACTCATCCGTGAGAGACTCAATCGAACAACCTAAATTGAGCCCTAAGCATGAACATGAAGGACGAAAAATAATATAATAATCTCAATTTTGATCAAACCAGCAACCTGGCTCTGATACCACTGTTAGGTTTCGATCAGAGCAGCAGCGGAAACAACGAAACCCTAAGAGTCGTATCGTTGCTGGCGATCAAAATAAAAAACTATTCATCGTAGAACCCGCCAAGGAAGAACAGTTCTGTACCTTTGCGGGATTAATCAATTCCCAGATGCCCGAAGACGATCGAGTAGAGGCTCGTCGGGCTGCTAGCCGTCCAAGTGTCCGGCCTCTAGATGTATCCACACGAGCAGCGGGAACAGACGGAGTCTCCTTCTCGATCTCCACACGTCGGCCACTCCTCAGCACCACCATCCACCGCCGTAGGAGGAGGGAGAGAGAGGGGTGCTCCTAGGTCAGGGAGGAGAGAGAGAGAGGGGGGGCGGCCAGGGGAGAAACCCTAGTGCATGGCCAGGGTTTCTCTCCTCAACGTGTATTTATAGACTCTGGCATTTTTCACAAAAACCCAGAAACGGTCTATAATTACCGTCCTTCTCCGTCTGATCCACTACTCTATTGTGTGTGACCCTCTAGGCCCAATAGTCTGTTTGGTTTTCAGGCCCATTAAGTTAAGAACTCTTCTTAACTTAATTAGTTATAATCCAATAACTCTTCATGGATTTAACAGGCTTTCTGACCACGAACGGCACCAAGCAACACCTCGTGATCCCAAATGACTTTGGGAGGGACGCAACCCATATTGAACCTTTCCGTCATCAGATTCCACACAGTTATAGATCCTCATTCATACAATGCTCCAATCAGAATTAGGGTACGGTCAAACTGTCAAACCCTAAAGCATCCTGATCTTATGGACCCTTGTACTCTTAAGTACAGTTCACTCGAAAACTCCTTTTCTAAGTGAACCCCCATACCCTGGCCAGGGATTTCTAAGTACATGTCCATAGAGCATTCTCTCTCTTAATCCATGCAGAGAGTGAATGATCCCTTGTTGTCCACCAAAGTGTTTTCACATGAATCCCACTGAGTCCGAATAGCTAACTATTAAGAACCACAAGATTGAAGTTCATGAGTCAGCAATCAAACGCTCAGTGGAGTCCATGCAAAACCTCTTTTGTGACTCAGGTCAAAGATCCAACTATGCTACTGTGGCACTAGAATCTCCTGATTGACAGTCGGCATGATTACCATTCAGGAATTCTAGATCGGGTCAGTTCAGTGAACTCATTCCACCAACGAGCACCTGCACGTGTACCTTGATGTCACCACACCGGTGATTATGAGATCGACCACCCTCATCACATGAGTGAGTACCACGTGCACCGGTCTATCCGGATCTTCAATGTCCCTTCTTGAAGATCCTACGACCAGGAACATTTAGAATATAAACATCTAGATGACTGTTCTCATTATCACAATCTCATTATGATCCAATCATCATAGCTCATATTCAAGGACTTCATCATATTACAACAAACATACTATAACGTGCTAAGAATATAATGAAGAAAATGCCATTAGTATATTGAATGAAATTGTACAAGAAATGTCACCATCACAACACTTGTGATTGGCTTGAAGGGCATACATCTCTAACACTACCCGCCCGACCCAGAAGCATAATGCAAGACCTTAAGGTTCTTACCTTGAGGCGGCACTACGCGGGAGGGAAAATCCTTGATGTTCACCTCTGTCATCAACTCGGCGGTCGACTGGCGATTCTCCTGGAGAATCATGATCTCCTCCTCTAGCTCCGGGGAAACCGCCACTTGCTTCGGAGGGGGAGATGGCTGATAGTTGGGCTTCGTCAGGAAGCCCCAGGAGACGCCACCTTTGGATGAGCCCACCCAGAAAAATTGGGTCTTTCACCCCTTATGAGAAGAATCTCTGGCAGAGGGGGACAAACAGCTTCTTCCCCTCTTCGCCTGAAGATAGAAGAAGCCCTTGCCCATGTGGGTTTGCTCCTTCAACTCAAAAAAAGAGTGGAAAAGGTCCGGCGAGGGGTGAAGTCCGCACGAACGGCAGAGAAAGATGAAGGAAAAGATAAAAGTATAAGAGTTGAAACCAACTGGATAGGAGCCAGTCGGTAATACAGAAGCAATTGTATGACAAAGGGGTGGAGAGGCAAGTGGAGCCCACACTTCCAAGCCAAGAGGAAAGTGCAGAACATGCCCGAATGAGTGTCTAGACTAGACTCATGGGACTTCGGCAGAGAAAAATAGTATTGCCATGGCAGCCCATAGTGCCCCTCCATCTTCTTCACTTTGGCTTTGCCCAACTCACTCCGCATGGGGTGCTTAGGCTGCGGCACCAAACTTCCCGCGACTTGTTCGGATTCTTGCATCTCAGTTGAAGGGTGTTGCTCCGCCATGGAAGAACGAGAGGAACAGGAAGAGGAGGAAGAGAGTGCCGAATCAGACGATTCAGGAGGAGGTGGAAGCTGATGAATTACTACCGTCGTA
This sequence comes from Amorphophallus konjac, assembly GCA_022559845.1. Lineage (NCBI taxonomy): Eukaryota > Viridiplantae > Streptophyta > Magnoliopsida > Alismatales > Araceae > Amorphophallus > Amorphophallus konjac. The sequence continues at coordinate 264,841,987 of CM040127.1, forward strand.
ATCTCCGCCAACTCCACAAAGGCCTTCGTGAGTCGTTGCTCTTCCTGATCACCCTCGCGGTGCATGAGCCCTTCCAGAATACAAGTGCGATGGAGAGAGAAAACCCTAAACGAAGGAGACTTGGAACGCAAGCACGCGTAATATTTATACCCCCAGAGGGTTGGCGGGAGATGACGCGATGTTCCGAACTCCAAAAGGGGACTCCTCGCATCAACTCAAAAGAGTCATCATCACCAGCGTATTACCTATTGTGACTCCTCTGTGTTGATGATGTTGACAATAGCTTTACTTCATTGGCAACACCTTGTTTTGACTGATTGGCAACTGTTTATGTTTTGATGAAACTGTATTTATCAGATTGTCTATATGTTCCATGCAGTCAGAGTCTATACATCGTAATGCACACATGCACAGGTCTACACATTGCACACACACAAGTCTACACACTCAATGTCTATACATTGCACTGTTGTGTTTGTGCATCGTTTAGAACACAAGTCTATACATTCATATGGCCTGTCTGCATGCTCAAGTCTGTACAGAGTTCTTGTCTGTCTGACCATCAAGTCTGTACAACATATGTTAAGTCTATACATTGCTGCATAGTGTGCTTCAAGCATCTCAAAGTCTATACAATGCATGCACGTTGATTCAAAGTCCATACATTGCCCTGTAGCATGCACGAAACCAAGTCTGTACATCCACCAGTTGAACTTCCAAGTCTATATATTGGTATCTTTACCGACGTTGCACTCTCAAGTCTATACATTGGTATCGTTACCTACATTGCACCTGCAAGTCTATACATCGTGCATTCTCAAGTCTGTACAGCCCTTGCTTTGGCAAGTCCACACATCGTTAAAGTCTATACATTTCTCATTGCCTTGCTTCATGCATCAAGTCTGCACATTCCTTACAACAAGTCTATACATTCATTGTGCATGGTCTTGAGCATATAGGAAGTCTGTACATCGTCCAGTGCATTGCATGCATTGTTCATGAAGTCTATACATCGGACTAGTCTGCATCGGCTAAGTCTATACATCGTTCGTCTTACTTAGCGTCTCATGCAGAACACTAAGTCTACACATTGGGCACGCAGAGTCTGCACAACGCTTTGCCAGCAAGTCTGCACATTGCTATAGCACGCATGCAGAGTCTAGACAGTCATGAGCAAGTCTATACATCGTGTTGCATGCGCGCATTCAAGTCTGTACATCGCATAGCATGCACGTATGTCCAAAGTCTGTACATTGTGCATCCTTTGATTTGAAGTCTGTACATCGTGCATCTATTGATTCGAAGTCTGTACAGCATATGTTCTTCATATACTGTCAAGTCTGAACATTGCACATCATCATGGTTGCCTTGATGCCGTAGAAAGTCTATACATTCTATCAGGCTTTTTCACTGGGATTCAAAGTCTATACATTGTTGCACGTTGAGTCTGTCATTCAAGTCTATACATCCAATTGCAATGTACACACTTTGCTTTATGCATTCTCACTTAGTGTACCACAAAGTCTACACACTGCATTCGCATCTACAAAGTCTATACATCGCAAAGTCTACACAGCGCTGTCTTCATATAGTCTGTACAGGGTTTTAGACTTAAACTGATAACTCTGTTCGATTTTCTGACAGGGACTCTTTGCAGAGATTGATGACATGGCTCGTGATCCAAGGTTGGACGAGGTGCCCAGATTGTGACACGTGGAAGCAGCCCAGCCAGGATGCTGCCATGTGGTCGAAATTTCTTCAGATCTGGCGAATTCTCTGGGCGGGAAATGTGGAAGCCACACGCCTTATCCAAATTGCTGCTGGTATATATATGAAACCTTTTCCACCAGAAGAAAGCTGATCGAGTGGTGAAGTCCGAACAGAGAAACTGAACATCTGTAGCAGCAGAGTGCCACCGAGATCCACAGAGAAGAAAAGCAGAGAGAAGAAAAAGAGAAAGAAGAGAAGATTGAGAGAGATGAGTTGAGAGAGTTTGAGAGCTTGTGAATCAGTCTCTTGGTTCAGATACCAGAGCTGATACTGCTCATTCTGAGCTACATTTCTTTTGGGTTTTCCCATTTTCGTTTGCTTCTATTTTTGCTTTCCGAAATTATTTCTTCAAGCTGTGAGTCAGCTGTTAGCAGAGGTGCTGCCTCTGGACGAGTAAGCTGTATTCCCCAGCGGGTTTGCAGAGGTGCTGCCTCTGGACAGGTGAAGCTGTAATCCTCAGCGGGCGAGACTTAGTCTCGGACAGCAAGCTGTGAAGCTCAGCGGTTGTAGGCTAAGCTGTATTGCCCAGCGGACGCAAGCTGTACTGCGCAGCAGTAAGCCACACTTAGTTGAGTGTGGGGTGGACGTAGGTCTCCTGACCGAACCACCTAAAAATCTTGGGTGTCTTGTGTTTGTGCGATTGTCTATGAACTGGTGTGTGACTAGTTTTTCTGATTATCTTCACAGATTGATTAGTTTCTGATCAGGTCCATCGTTCTAGTTAGTGATCTTGTAGATCGGCTTAAATTCCGCATTAGAGCCTCATATTGGTTTTAATTTAGGCCATAGATCTATTCACCCCCTCTAGATCCACACTTCGTGGTGATAGAGTATTTCCATCTAACACAATAATTGGTATCAGAGCCTAACTCTTCTACAGGGACTTACAGCCCGAAGAGGAAGGTACAGATGGATGCTCGAGGGATGATTGCTAAGGGACATTCTACCACCAAGCCCCCCTACTTCGATGGATCAAATTATGCATACTGGAAGAATCGTATGCAAGTCTTCTTGTGGGCGAAGGACTACGAGATTTGGAAGGTGGTGAGTAAGGGACCTTTTGAGCTGTCCCCGAATGAGGATGTCTGGACCAAAGAAGAGATCCGAAGGTCTACTATGAACTGGAGCGCTATCAATGCTATTCAGTGCGCTCTGCACCCCACAGAGTTTTCCCGTGTATCATCTTGCACTTCAGCTAAACAGATGTGGGATACGCTGGAGGTCATCTATGAAGGGACCTCTCAGGTCAAGGAGACAAAGGCAAACCTCCTGGTGTCAGAGTATGAAGCTTTCAAGATGAAGCCAAATGAGACCATCAAGGAGATGTATGCTCGACTGACAATCATCACAAATGGTCTCAGAGGTCTTGGGAAGACATACTCAGAATATGACATTGTAAGGAAAATCTTGCGTTCCCTGACTCCTATTTGGCACACTAAAGCTACTGTGATGGAAGAGTCAAGGGATCTGCAAAACACCAGGGCAGATGAGCTGATTGGTTCACTGATGGCTTACGAAATGCATCTGTCGAAGATAGATGAAGCTGAGAAGAAGAGAAAGCCGATTGCGCTAAAGGCTGGTGCCAGCAAATCCAGCCGATCCAGCTCTAGTGGATCATCATCCGAGGAGAGCCTGTCTGGAGAAGTAATAGTAGGTGATGATATAGCAATGATCACCAGAAAATTCAGGTGGTTCCTCAGGAAAGAAGGAAGGCGATTCAGCCGAAGAAACTATAGTGGTGGCCGACGGGATAAAAGGTATAAATCTAATCCTGCTAAGCAAATTGAATCTAATGTGTGTTACCAATGCAGGAAGGGTGGACACCTAAAAGCTGATTGTCCGGAGATTCAGAAGCTCAAGCACAAGTCCAAGAAAAAGAACACTAAAGGGAAAGCTATGGTGAGTACCTGGAGTGATGAGGACGAAGGTAGCTTGAGCAATAGCTCAGACAGTGAGGGAGAATCAGAAAAGCCCATTTACCTCATGGCAACCAGCTCTGAAGACATAGAGGAAGACTCAGATGAGGTATCCTCTCGATTCGATAATTTTACTATTGCTGATTGGGTAGATGCCTATCATGAAATAGCTGATAAAGCAGATGATATTAGAAAAGATAATAGGCATCTAAGAAGAAAAATTAATTCCATGCAAAATAACACAACTCTAACTGATAAAATTGCATGCCTTGAATCTGAGAATAATAAGCTGAAACTCACATGCTCTGAAATAGAAGAAATCAAGCATGAGTTAAGAGTCTCTAAAGAAGATAATGAGAGGTTAGAAAAAGAAACTGATGAATGGAAATTGAAAATTCAGAAATATGAGAGTGAGATGAAAATTGTGAGTGAAAAATATGAAGCTGTCCTAAGTGTGAACACCGAACTGAAGAAATCCATTGAAGATATTCAGAAAGATAATGAGGACAAGCTGAAAATTATTGAGAAAATGACCCAAGGTTCAGACAACCTAGATGTTTTGTTAGGGTCAAAAGTCAATTTCAGGAGAGAGGGCCTTGGATTTAATTCTAGTGCAACAAAAAGTTTTGGAATGAAGACTATTTCATTTGTCGCACAAAAAGAGAAAGGACCTCTGATTAACATGAATTCAAAAATTTCTGTGAATAAAACTGTTAATCTGAAGAAGACCAGTGCTGAGGAGAAGGGCAAACAAAAGATTAGTGAGCCTAGTAGAGCTAGTACATCCAAGAAAAATCATAAAGCTCAGTCTCAGGTTAGGGGTCAGTCTACTCATGCATATAAACCCCATGTTAAGGTCACCAAGTCTTCACCACCACCACCATCTCAGAAGAAGACCCAATACACACCTGTGAATAGGTCAGCAGGTCTAAGGTGCAGGGGAGACAGAATGCATTTAGAGCTCAACCCAAATATTTCTATCAATCCAGAGCCCAGCCTTACTACACTGCACAGTCAACCTATCCAAATAGGTCAGGGTGGACTGGGACTCAGGGAAGGTTTACAGGTTATGGACATCAGGTTACACAGTCTTATAGACCTTACACTAGAAATTGGGTTGGTGGGTATGGCAATTGGACACCTAGGAACCAACATTTCTTCAGCCAGCCCAGAAACCACTATGGCCACAACTTCATGAATGCACCCTGGCCAAGGCACTGGCACAGAAGCAACAAATCTGTCAACAATTATGCTGGTGCCAACAAGAAGAAAAACAATAAAAAGAAAAGGAACAATAATGGAAAGAAATATGTAGAATCCAATGAACAGAATTCTTTTAAACAAATGTGGATTCCAAAAAGTCTGCTTTCATGTTTTAACTGCACTTCATCTGCTATGGAGCCCAATCAGACTTGGGTTCCAAACTTTTCTACCTGATTGTGTGTGCAGGTATGTCTGGCAGCCAAGAACAATCTGTGGTACTTGGATAGTGGCTGCTCCAGGCATATGACAGGAGATAAGGCCAAGTTCTGCATGCTGACAGAGAAACATGGAGGCCTTGTCACCTTTGGTAGCAACACAAAGGGTAAGATTGTCGGGACAGGTAAGGTAGGTAAGTGTACTACCTGTTGCATTGAAGATGTCATGCTGGTTGAAGGTTTAGCATACAATTTACTTAGCATCAGCCAGTTATGTGATAAAGGATGCAAAGTTCTTTTTGACTCTCAATGCTGTAAAGTTTTTGAACCTGATTCCGAAATTGTTAAATTTTCTGGTAAAAGAATAAATAATACTTACATGATAGACTTAGATGATATACAACATTCTAACCTATGCCTTACTGCTAGCAGAGAGGATTTAGCATTCTTATGGCATCGTAGGTTAGGCCATGCTAGTTACACAGTATTGCATAAATTGAATAAGCACAGCATGGTTAGAGGACTTCCTGAAGTTTCCTTTAAGAAAGAAAATAAACTCTGTGATGCATGTACTCAGTCCAAGTTAACTAGGAAGTCATTCAAATCTAGAACAGAAGATTTGTCCTCTAAACCCTATGAGCTGATACATATGGACCTTTTTGGGCCAACCAGGTCTGTCAGCTTATCAGGGAGGAGGTATGGGTTTGTCATGGTAGATGACTTCTCTAGGTATACTTGGGTATATTTCTTGTCACAGAAAAGTGATGCATTCACAGAATTTCAGGAGTTCTATCTTAAGATAAACCAGAAAATTGAAATATTTTAACTGATCATGGAGGTGAATTTGAAAACTCACAGTTTAAGGATTTCTGCAGGACAAATGGAATTCATCACAAGTTCTCCTCACCAAGAACACCCGAGCAGAATGGAGTTGTGGAGAGGAGAAACAGATGCCTGGTGGAGATGGGTCGTACACTCTTGGTTGAAGGTGGTCTGCCAAGGAAGTTCTGGGCTGAAGCTGTAAATACTGCCTGTTATGTAATTAACAGAGCTATGGTAAGACCTTCTACCCAGAAAATACCTTATGAGATCTTAAAGGGTAAGAAACCTTCAATTACTCATTTCAAGGTTTTTGGTTGCAAATGCTTTATTCATATAAATGATAAAAGAGACCTTGATAAATTTGAACCTAAAGGTGAACCAGGAATTTTTCTTGGTTACTCTGAAAACACCCGAGCATATAGAGTGTATAATCTAAATTCCAAATCTGTTGAAGAATCTCCACACATTGTCTTTGATGAATCTTTGGTAAAGACTAATATTGGTCAATGCAGGAATGAAGACAATGGTGATATTCTGAAAGAAGGGAACCCTGCAGACAAATCCGAAGATGAGGAAGAAAATGAAGAGCTTATTGGAGAAGAGCCTACAGTTCAGGGGGAGGTAAATGAAAATCATGATGATGAAATTGTCAACATTAGATATCTGAAAGATCATCCAGTAGATAATGTAATTGGCAATTTGCATGACCCTCCTAGGACTAGAGGCCACTTAAGAATTCAAAATGAACTGAATGCATATGCTTTTGTATCACATGTAGAACCCAAGTCCATTGACTGTGCTCTCAAGGATGTGCATTGGATTAATGCCATGCATGAAGAGCTCAATCAATTTGACAGGAATAAGGTGTGGCACTTGGTCCCACCTCCTGATCATGAGACAATCATAGGGACTAAATGGGTCTTCAGGAATAAAACTGATGAATCAGGGAATGTGATTAAGAATAAGGCCAGACTTGTAGCTCAAGGGTATAATCAGAAATTTGGAATAGACTTTGAAGAGTCTTTTGCCCCTGTAGCCAGGTTAGAAGCAATCAGAATTTTATTGGCTTATGCATGTTCCCTAGGAATAAATCTCCAGCAGATGGATGTAAAATCTACTTTTCTGAATGGGGAAATCAGTGAGGATGTCTATGTGAGGCAGCCTCCTGGCTTTGAATGTTTAGACTTCCCCAATCATGTTTATAAACTTCGTAAAGCTCTCTATGGTCTTAAGCAAGCTCCTAGAGCTTGGTATGACAGGTTGAGCAAATTCCTCACAGATAAGAACTTCACAAGAGGTGTAGTTGATCAAACCTTGTTCACTAAGGTAAGTCATTCAGATATTCTTATTATTCAAATTTATGTGGATGACATAGTTTTTGGGTCAACTAACCCCAAACTGTGTGAGGAGTTTTCTCAGATTATGACTAATGAGTTTGAAATGAGCTCAATGGGCGAGCTCAAATTATTTCTTGGACTGCAGGTGACACAGTCAAAAGATGGAACCTTTGTCTCTCAGTCCAAGTACATAAGGGATTTACTGAAGAAATACAAGATGGACAACCTCAAAGAAATAGCTGCTCCAATGGGTACCTCGACCAGCTTAGATGAAGATCCTCAAGGTAAACCAGTGGACCAAAAGCTATATAGAGGTATGATCGGATCCCTTTTATATCTTACAGCATCTAGGCCTGATATTCAGTTTGCAGTGTGTTTATGCTCTAGATTTCAGGCTAGTCCTAAAGAATCACACCTTAAATCTGTGAAAAGGATTTTTAGGTATCTATTAGGCACTCAAGAGCTTGGTCTATGGTATCCTGCTAGGTGTGAGTTAGAACTTCTAGCCTACACTGATGCAGACTATGCTGGGTGTCGAGTAGATAGAAAAAGCACTAGTGGCTACTGTCAATTCTTAGGTGGTTGTCTAGTGTCTTGGGCATCTAAGAAGCAACACACAGTTGCCTTGTCCACAGCTGAAGCTAATATGTTGCAGCTGGTAACTGTGCAGCCCAAGTACTTTGGATCAAGCACCAACTGGTGATTATCAAATAAAACTGGAATGTATTCCAATGTTGTGTGATAATACTAGTGCTATATGTTTAGCTAAAAATCATGTTCATCATTCTAGGACTAAGCATATTGAGATCGAACACCATTTTCTTAGAGATGCTGTCAATAAAAAGGAAATTGAACTGAATTTTATTGAAACAGAAAAATAAATTGTTGATATCTTTACTAAGCCACTAGGGAATGAAAGGTTCAAATTTCTTAGAAGAGAACTTGGCTTGTGTAAATTTCAGCATGATGAATAAAATTTAGTTGGTTTGAATAAAACTCTGTGGTTGATTGAATGTTGGACTAGACCATGCATGCATAACATTCATATTGTTTCATGACATAATTTTTCATTGCATATCATTCATCCATGACCTATGTCTAAGCTCTCTCTCATCTAATTCTTGCCATTCATTTGCAAAACTATATGCATATAGACAGGGGGAGTGGTGTAAGTAATTCAGAGAGGTCATCAACTTCATTGAAACTCAAATACCTTTCTCTCTTGAATTCATTCATCCTTTGACCCTGAATGAGTTGAGTCTGACAATATGGCAATCTGTTAGTCAGTTCTAGTCTTAAGCAATAGAAAACAGACTTCTTCCTTTATAAGAATTTTAATTGCTTAAAGACTAACTTAATGGTTTAAATTTTATAATCTTTGGAGTTTAAAGATTGCAATCAGTAAACAAGAATGTTGATAATTGATAATAGCTCTCAACCCTTATTTCATTACATGTTAGACAAAGCTAACTGTATCTGAAATCTGAAAACTCACCTGAAATCATGTTAGAGAAGCTAAGTATGTGTATTGTCCTTAAACAAGTCATTCTGAAACAAATAAAGGACATTTAAGAAAAATATTGAAAAATCTTGAAAAATATTTAAAAAATAATGATTGGCAGAGCAATGACTGGTAAATCACTGAGAAACTGAGTGATTCATCAAAGAAATGGATAACACTTATGTCATGAGGTGTATCAGTTATCTCTATATAAATGATCAAAATAGTAGGGTGGTTTCACTGAGTACCTGGGGGTAACTGGCGTCTGATAAACGTCTACCCTCATACAAAAAGGTGTAAATAAGTTCTATTGAATTTGATCATAGGTAGAATGGTCCATCATGTTGAGTATCTAGGGGTACTGACATCTGATAAATGTGTACCCTTACATAAAAAGACAAATGGTACCTGAATGCCCTTAATGAATTAAAATTGAAAATGATGTTCCTTCAAAAAGAAATTTTAGGTATGTCAAATTGTTTAATTTCAATACATGACCTGGTATCTCTTAACAAATTTTATTGAGTCTAAGACAGTAAGATACTTTGAAACTGAACCTCTCATGCTCAAATGTGATTCTGATTTATTGCTATTATCATGCACAGCAAACTCATTCAATGATTGTAGTGCATGAACTCTAAATTTTATAATCTGTAAACCATCACTCTATCTGAAAGTTGTTTTTAAATTCATATGACTGAAGACTCTGTGCTTTAGAATGCTTATTCCTGAACTACTTGTTCAGAATGCCAGTCAGATGATTTCTCTTGTTCCTTCCCTTGTAATTTCTTTCCCTCCTCTTTGTTGATGGCAAAGGGGGAGAATATTGTCTGTTTGATGAATTCATTCCAGGGGGAGTGTACCCATTATTTGGCAAAGGGGGAGTGTATATGCATCATGTTATGGCAAAGGGGTAGATCTTGTTAGCAGGGAGTTAGCTTTCATTTCTTAGCATGCATTCATAGCATCTGCATGACAAATCTGAATAACAAATCATGTCTTTCATCAAAAATACATCTGTATGACAGGATGTTGCTATTTTATATGATAGGGTGTTGCCATCATCAAAAAGGGGGAGATTGTTGTGACTCCTCTGTGTTGATGATGTTGACAATAGCTTTACTTCATTGGCAACACCTTGTTTTGACTGATTGGCAACTGTTTATGTTTTGATGAAACTGTATTTATCAGATTGTCTATATGTTCCATGCAGTCAGAGTCTATACATCGTAATGCACACATGCACAGGTCTACACATTGCACACACACAAGTCTACACACTCAATGTCTATACATTGCACTGTTGTGTTTGTGCATCGTTTAGAACACAAGTCTATACATTCATATGGCCTGTCTGCACGCTCAAGTCTATACAGAGTTCTTGTCTGTCTGACCATCAAGTCTGTATATCATATGTTAAGTCTATACATTGCTGCATAGTGTGCTTCAAGCATCTCAAAGTCTATACAATGCATGCACGTTGATTCAAAGTCCATACATTGCCCTGTAGCATGCACGAAACCAAGTCTGTACATCCACCAGTTGAACTTCCAAGTCTATACATTGGCATCTTTACCGACGTTGCACTCGCAAGTCTATACATTGGTATCTTTACCGACGTTGCACTCGCAAGTCTATACATTGGTATCATTACCTACGTTGCACCTGCAAGTCTATACATCGTGCATTCTCAAGTCTGTACAGCCCTTGCTTTAGCAAGTCCACACATCGTGAAAGTCTATACATTTCTCATTGCCTTGCTTCATGCATCAAGTCTGCACATTCCTTACAGCAAGTCTATACATTTGTTGTGCATGGTCTTGAGCATATAGGAAGTCTGTACATCGTCCAGTGCATTGCATGCATCGTTCATGAAGTCTGTACATCGAGCAAGTCTGTACATCAGACTAGTCTGCATCGGCTAAGTCTATACATCGTTCGTCTTACTTAGCGTCTCATGCAGAACACTAAGTCTACACATTGGGCACGCAGAGTCTGCACAACGCTTTGCCAGCAAGTCTGCACATTGCTATAGCACGCATGCAGAGTCTAGACAGTCATGAGCAAGTCTATACATCGTGTTGCATGCGCGCATTCAAGTCTGTACATCGCATAGCATGCACGTATGTCTAAAGTCTGTACATTGTGCATCCTTTGATTTGAAGTCTGTACATCGTGCATCTATTGATTCGAAGTCTGTACAGCATATGTTCTTCATATATTGTCAAGTCTGAACATTGCACATCATCATGGTTGCCTTGATGCCGTAGAAAGTCTATACATTCTATCAGGCTTTTTCACTGGGATTCAAAGTCTATACATTGTTGCACGTTGAGTCTGTCATTCAAGTCTATACATCCAATTGCAATGTACACACTTTGCTTTATGCATTCTCACTTAGTGTACCACAAAGTCTACACACTGCATTCGCATCTACAAAGTCTATACATCGCAAAGTCTACACAGCGCTGTCTTCATATAGTCTGTACAGGGTTTTAGACTTAAACTGATAACTCTGTTCGATTGTCTGACAGGGACTCTTTGCAGAGATTGATGACATGGCTCGTGATCCAAGGTTGGACGAGGTGCCCAGATTGTGACACGTGGAAGCAGCCCAGCCAGGATGCTGCCATGTGGTCGAAATTTCTTCAGATCTGGCGAATTCTCTGGGCGGGAAATGTGGAAGCCACACGCCTTATCCAAATTGCTGCTGGTATATATATGAAACCTTTTCCACCAGAAGAAAGCTGATCGAGTGGTGAAGTCCGAACAGAGAAACTGAACATCTGTAGCAGCAGAGTGCCACCGAGATCCACAGAGAAGAAAAGCAGAGAGAAGAAAAAGAGAAAGAAGAGAAGATTGAGAGAGATGAGTTGAGAGAGTTTGAGAGCTTGTGAATCAGTCTCTTGGTTCAGATACCAGAGCTGATACTGCTCATTCTGAGCTACATTTCTTTTGGGTTTTCCCATTTTCGTTTGCTTCTGTTTTTGCTTTCCGAAATTATTTCTTCAAGCTGTGAGTCAGCTGTTAGCAGAGGTGCTGCCTCTGGACGGGTAAGCTGTATTCCCCAGCGGGTTTGCAGAGGTGCTGCCTCTGGACAGGTGAAGCTGTAATCCTCAGCGGGTGAGACTTAGTCTCGGACAGCAAGCTGTGAAGCTTAGCGGTTGTAGGCTAAGCTGTATTGCCCAGCGGACGCAAGCTGTACTGCGCAGCAGTAAGCCACACTTAGTTGAGTGTGGGGTGGACGTAGGTCTCCTGACCGAACCACCTAAAAATCTTGGGTGTCTTGTGTTTGTGCGATTGTCTATGAACTGGTGTGTGACTAGTTTTTCTGATTATCTTCACAGATTGATTAGTTTCTGATCAGGTCCATCGTTCTAGTTAGTGATCTTGTAGATCGGCTTAAATTCCGCATTAGAGCCTCATATTGGTTTTAATTTAGGCCATAGATCTATTCACCCCCTCTAGATCCACACTTCGTGGTGATAGAGTGTTTCCATCTAACACAACATTCCCAGGACAGTCACATTAAATGGCCCCTGCCGAAGATAATTCCCCGTCCAAATCGAGCCACCAACACCATCCCCACAAGTGCTACTCATCCGAGCCCAATCTTGACTCGGGAGTAGGAGGGGAACAAGTGGAGAGGGGGAAAATCTAGCATCCAACAGCATGGCCCAACCAGGTCCAATTTGACCAAACTAGGCCCAGCTCTCCAAAGTGACATCCTCATTTCGGGCCCACTTATTTCAAGCCCAAAATTTACTCGGAGCAGCACTTCCTAGGTGACCCTCGGGTCCGAAAGTCTGAGCGACAGATTGGTCGAGAAGGCCCCTGCGAGGACCCAGCGCGGGTTATCCGAGCTACGCACCCATCGCTCGAGAGGAAACTCCGAGCAAGCGCCCCAGGCTCGGACCGACTGTCGGAAGCTTATCCAAGCATCCGTTACGCATCCTTCAGGAGTAGGGAACCCCAAGGGATAAGGGAGAGCAAGAGTCCTCATGCCATAAAGAGCCCACGACGAGGACGTAACCCCCCTGAATCCCCTCGACTCCCAAGGCTCTTACATTAAACGGATCCCTATATAAATCCCAGGGAAACCCTCCGAAGAGGTAAGAAACGATCCTGAGTGAGAACCACCACATTTCTTAGTGGAGATCAATCTCGCGCCCTCATCTTCTCCTACCATCTCTCCTCGCACCTCTGCTCTATCACATTCGCTGACTTAGGCATCGGAGGGTTTTCCCCGGGGTTCTCATCCCTGGGCACCCCTGATCTGTTTCCCATCTTGCAGATTATATACTCGTGGTGGCCGTGATCAAGGATTCCCCCCAGGATCCCATGACTTAGGATCATCGCGAGATTACGCCTCTTCAGAAAGAATAGCCAGAAAACCGATCTTTCACATGTACCTGTACCTGTGTTCTCTTATAGCCCTCACGCCGACCAATACGTGACGAGTCTTCTAGAGCCCAGTCGGGTCAACCCTACAAGTTGAGTACAACGGTCGCCCTATAGCCGCAGTGTACATCCAGTCCTCTACCCATGACTTCAAGAACATCCCGGCCCTCCTTCAGCAAAGAACAAAGGCGTTCGGATTCAATCAGATGTAAAACAAACACCGGCTACTTGTGGTCGGTGGGGAAAGACGTCATGTACATGAATCCCCACAATTGCCTACACTCGTACTAGCGGAACCTCCTTCTCTTTACGTGTTGTCCGATACCCCCGTGCTCACGTGCCGCATCCTGGTGGCGCTTCCCCAGTCAAAATTTGATTCCGCAGGTGATCGTCGAAAAATCGACTGGCACTCCCGCATTCCACCCAGTCATCCCGGTTCCAATCACCTAGGATGATTAATCACACTATTCCCCGTGCGTTTACGTCATTTTTTGCTTACTCCCGTCGATACCCCGGGAATCTCCGCGTGCCAAGTCGACCTATCTCGGCCTTCCGTAAAAGACGAGTGTATGTCACCGCCGTGAGAAAAAAAATAATAATAACAAGAGAAAATGTCTCACGAGCCGACATCTACATATATGGCAATAAATATGAAACTCTCTATTCAAAATGATGCAGAAAAGATCAATGCTTTGGTCTACAGAAGGTTAGTTGTTGTTTTTATTATATCTCACAAATACAAGACCAGACATTCTTAATTCTTTAAGTGTGATATCACGATTTATGAACGAGCTAAACAAGTTACACTTTGTAGCGACCAAACGAATTTTTAGATATCTCTAAGGAACCGTAGATTATAGCATCAAGTACATCTTAAAAGAAGACAATCAACTTATTGGCTGCATTGATAGTGATAGGATAGCCTCGGCATATGACCGAAGAAGCAAATTTGAATACTTATTTTGTCTCGAGACAAAGCCTATTTCATGATCGTCTAAGAAGTAATAAATAATCGCTCTATCTTCAATCGAAGTAGAATATACATCTGCCATAAGCACCGCATACGAAGTAATCTGGCAAAGAAGAATATTATCATGGCTTCAGCAAAATTAAGAAAAACCAACTATAATATTCTTTGACAATATGTCAGCTATCGCTATGATAAAAAATCTAATATTTCATACAAAGACGTAACATATTGAGCTGCATCATCACTACATTTGAGATTTGGTTGAAAAATAAGAAATTATTCTACAATTTACAAAGACAGAGGAGCAAGTTGCAGACATCTTCACTAAGCCATTAACGATCGACAAGTTTATACACTTTAGAAGGTGTAATCACGTTACAAATTAAGAAGGGTGCTAAAAGTAATTTTCAATGTAGCGATTACAAGAGAAATCTAGAATAATGAAGAAAAAAATCAAGGAGACACTAGAGGGAGAAATGTCGGTTTGAAACCATATGGAATGATTGTAAAAGAAAAGAAGAGATTAGAATGTCTTCATTGTCTACTTTGATGTCTATAAATAGTGGGGAGAGGTTGCTTGGGAAGGTAACGAAAAGAGCGAGAAGAAAACCTATGCAAAGGCCATTCCCTAGTCGCATCCTGACATTACGAGCAAAATCAAAAAAATCTTTCCTAGAAGAAATCCAATCCAAGCTCCATATGGCAATTCCCAAATAAAAAGCCACAGCCTTTTCGTTGCCTTTCCTAACTAAAAAGTCGTTTTCTTTGTTCCAAACAAGTAACCCATAGGTAACCCACAATCCTTCCAAATTCTGATATGAAGAGCACTTTTCTTGTATTTTCCTATGGTACGATCTAATTACTAATTAGTCTCTCCTTTACATTGTAAGATCTCTGATTGTATTTATACTCATCTTTCATCAAAAGTTCCATCTTTTTGGTTTGAGTGCCCATCCGGCATCCGCTTTCTATTGCTCCAACAATAATCGGATAAGCCTATATATTAATTCGACATCCTAAACAACGACCTCTTGGGTAGTACATGCCGGGGATTAATTAGGAGTCTCGGAGGAACCTTACGGGGTTCCTCGTAGACAGTATTGTTGGCCTTCAAATATCATATAATTGATAGTGGAGCGATGTGATCGGGTGCCAGATCTAATCAGAGACTGGAGTCCATGTGACTTGTGGCCGGTTTTCTGTTTGTGGGCATGAGGCGATCGAGATCCTCTGCACTCACAATATTGCGCTCCCACTCTTTAGTTAACAGTCAATCAACTAGGAAGAAAAGGGTACCGAAGCCGCATCAACCAGCTAAAAGTGACCTAATTCCATACAAAAAAAAATTGCAATCCGAAATCACATGATCTCCTCTCGTGAGTCGGCGTGGAGAATCTCCCTCCACACGGACAAACAGCCAGTCTGACATGGGGCGGCTCATGTCGCCGGATCCATACAGCCCTTACCAACCACGGCCACCATGCCGGTATATAACCGACCCCTTTGAATGCTCCTTAAATACCTCGGAAATACCTCGGTGTTAATATGTCGGAAATTACGTGGGTATTATTGAAAAAAAATTATTTCCAACGGATTAATCTCTGTCGAAAAATTTGTGAAATAAGTTTTGACGAATATTTTTTTCCATCGAAAATATTGTCTAAACAATTTCTGACAAACAAATTTCCGTCGAAAAGTCTATCTCTAATTTTCGACGGATTTATTTTATTTAAATCCATCTGTAATTATAATAAGTTCATCGTAAATAATAATAGCTATTGTCAATAGACATAATATTTCATAGAAAATTTTCTCAAAAAGCTAATTTTAAAAAATTAAAAATTTTGCAAAATCTTTTTAAAATTTAAATAAATCAAACATTTAAATATACAACACACATCCCAACGACAAATAAAAATAACAATTACATTTCAATATAAATATCAATTTTTAATAATATAACAGATATCAAGAAATGTCCTTCACGTCCTCTATGTCCTCATCCTCCTCGCCTCCGTCCTCTCCTCCAAGGGCTGGACCCGCTAGAGGATCCTATATTACAAAAAATAACATTAGACATGCACGAATAAAAATTATTATTTAAGAATTAATTTAATATTTTTAATTTTACAAATTTCAAACTATATTATGTGAAGACGAATTCTTTAACTTAATTCAAAAATGGGCGATTTGAGGGTCGAGCCCAAATCGAATATCCGTTTTGGATTCCTTCTGCTCTCTGTGGACACTGAAAAATTCTCACCCCACGTTTACGTGCAGGGAAATGAAGAAGAGGAGAAAGTAGGAGAGAAGATGAGAAGAAGAGAGGAAGAAAAGGAAACCAGTTTGACGCCTCCAGCGGTGCACTTCAAGTGCCCCTCCAGCGGCACGCTTTCGAACGGCCCTTCAGCGGCACACTCGGGGTGGCCTTTCAACGGCACGCCCCTGCTAGCCCTCAGCGGCACACTCCCTAAGTCTCCAGCGGCACGCCCCTTGAAGAGCCTTCAGCGACACGCTGCTCATCTGCCCCAGCGGCACGCCCCCTGACCTTTCAGTAGCACGCCCTTCCTCAGCCTCCAGCGGCACGCCCCTTGAAGAGTCTTCAGCGGCACGCTGCTCAGCTGCCCCAGCGGCACGCCCCCTGGCCTTTCAGCAGCACACCCTTCCTCAGCCTCCTGCGGCACAGGCATCATGCCCTTCAGCGACACGGGCGTTGCGCCCCTCAGCGGCACGATCCCTCAGCCCCAACGGCACGAGCATTTCACCCCAGCGGCACGGACGTTCTGCCCCTCAGCGGCACACTGCCGAATGCCCCAGCGGCACAACCCCAAACAGCCCCCAGCGGCACGGGCATTCTGCGCTTCAGCGGCACGCCTGCTGGCTCCCCAGCGGCACGCCCCGGCAGAGCGAACATCACGCCCATCCCCTATGACCCATTGGCGCGCAGTGGACTCGCTGAGATGTCACCATGAGAGGGAGGTAGCCTACCCCTCCTACCACCAAGGATGGAGGAGTCACCTCCCATTCAATGCCCGTGGGGCATTTCCCGCCTTCGACCGATCTCACCGCCACCGGGGTATAAAACCCCTCTTCTTGGCTGCACAAAGGGGACTGGACACTGGTGAGCTCCCCAGAGAACGGAGAAGAAGAAGAAGAAGAAGAAGAAGAAGAAGAAGAAGAAGAAGAAGAAGAAGAAGAAGAAGAAGAAGAAGAAGAGGAGAGGCTCCGGCCTCTCACTCCCCCCACCTCCACGGCTTCTCCGACCGCCACCTATGTGAGAAGAGAGAAGAGACAAAGAGAGAATAGGCGAAGAGAGCCCGGCCACCGTCTGAGGGAAAGAAGGAGGTAGAAGGGAAGAAGAGAGGGAACAAGAGGTTCCAATGTAGCGGGAGGGGCCACATTCACCCCTCACCACCTCGTTACCTTGCTTTCTTTTCTTTCTCTCTTTGTTTTCCTTGAACATGTAACCTCCTCACGGTCTCCTCATGAATAAACTGTCTGTTTGCTTTATCCCATTGCTTGTGTGTTCTTGATCCATTCCTTTCTTTCCTTCCCTTCTCTAGTGTTTGTTTTCCCTTGGGCGTTTTCACCTTCGTTCACCCCTGGCTGTGCCCTAGCGGCACACCCCAGCTGTGCCTCCAGCGGCACACCCCAGCTGTGCCGCAGCGGCACACCCCATCTGTGCTCCAACGGCACACTCCAGCCGTGCTCCAGCGGCACACTCCAGCCGTGCCCTAGCGGCACACCCCAGCTGTGCCCTAGCGGCACACCCCAGCTGTGCCCCAGCGGCACACCCTTGGCCTGCCTCTACCCGGCACACCTGGCCCTCTCCCTTCCAGTCAAGGTATCATTAGGCTGCATTAGCCCAGTGTTCCCCGTCGGTCGTCCTCTCCGAGTTTTCTGAGATTTTATTAAGGTGTTGCCGCTCTCGGGCGCCCACCTCAACCTGTTAGGTTCCGCCACTCCATGTGGGCGCGTTCCCTGTATCTCCCTTACGCTCGGGTCAAGGGGAGATGTTGCCAAATTTTTGTTAGAAACGATAACATATTAAAAAGATAAAAAGGAAGTGACAAACAAATGGGGCAATAACGAATTAAAAGACAAAGAGAAAGCAACAAACAAATGAAACCAACAACAATAAAACATTCTAATCAACCAGAGGAACACCCTTCAACCTCCAGCGGCACACTCCTAAATTCCCCCAGCGGTACACTCTTCCTTGCCTTCTGAACGATACACATCCTCAAACCCTCCAGCGGTACAGCCTCAAACCCTCCAGCGGTACAGCCTTCAACCCTCCAGCGGTACAGCTTAAACCCTCCAGCGGTACACCCCCTTTAACCCTCCAGCGGTACACCCTTCAGCCCTCCAGCGATATACCCTTCAAACCCTCCAGCGGTACAGCCTCAAACCCTCCAGCGGTGCAGCCTCAAACCCTCCAGCGGTACACCCCCTTTGCCTTCCAGCGGTACACCCCCAGATCCTTCAGCGGTGCGCTCTCAGCTCTCTAGCGACACACACTTCCCAGCCTTCAGCGGCGCACCCCTCAGCTTCCAGCGGTACACTCAACCTTCACTCCACCGTACCTCCAGTCATAAGAGGGTGAACACAATAATAATAATAACGAAAGGGGAGGGAATTTGTGTAGTAATAATAATAAAAAAGGGAAAAAAGATATGATAATAATAATAAACAACATAAATAAAACCATTCAGAATAAATACATAAAAGGGAAATAAGCAATAAAATATATATCCATATAATTTAAAGCCCAAATAAAAGAATGGCAGAATCCACATTGCAGCCCCGTCTCTCCCGTGACCCGGTGTCAAAGGAACAACAATGCCGCCCTTCTAGGTTGGGTCTGAGTCTTGGGAATTATCCCAAAATAGCCAAGACCTGACCTCGCCTCGGGCAGATATTCCGATCAAACCGGACTCGTTTCTCGGGCCGGATCCCTCCCGAGCCATTATTAACAATTGCCGCACGCTCAGCAGACATTTGAACGGATTCACCTCGATTTTTGCCGCGTTTCTATTACGGACATGTGTCCAAACATGAAAAGACCCGTGAGCGACCAACATGGCCGACGGCCCCCACCCCGACGTGGTCGTAACCCGGCATCGCTCTGGGCCAATAGCCTGTCGAATCGGATTCATCCTAATAGGATTTGTTCTCGCTCTTTCATTGAAATTGCCGCGAACTCGGCATACATTTGTACGGGGTTGCCTCTATCTACATCGTACTTTCAATATGGACCCTTGTCCGAACGTCAAATGATCCGCAAGTGACCGACGAAATCTGAATGGAACGAGATGGCTCCTGTCATCCCTGGACCCCATACATGGGAATATCAATGAGGCCCTCATGGGCTATGCTTGGACCTCGGGTCTATCCCGATTATGGTCATTGTCTGACCCATATCCTCGGCTTATAGCTCGTTCCCTTCGAACACGTTTTGGTTTTGGAATCTAGTCCCGGGACTCTTCCCCGTTGCCCTCCGGCACCGGGAACAATAATGATGCCCACGCAAGCCCCGTTTGGAACGCGGGAGGCACCCCCGGTATGGCCCCGACTTGATCTTGCACCGGGCCAATAAATTCGCTAGTTTCCTGCTACACTAACCGAGATTTAACCGAATGTTTCAGCGTCTCGGAATAATATATATATTTGTCGTATCCCACCATACATATGTTCCAGGTCCTCCCGCGACGATGACGATATTCCCAATATCGGACACCCGTCTGAACATTAAACGGTCTCCCGAATGACCGATGCGTTTCGAACGTTCGCTTCCCTAGACACAGGGCTTTCCAGCCGATTCAAGGGATATCCCCCGTTGCCCTTTGACACCGGAAATATTAATGACGCTCATGCGAGTCTTGCTTCGACCGCGGGGGGCCCACCGCAATATGGTCACAGCTTGCTCTCGCACCGGGCCAACAGATTTACTGGGTTTTGACCGCTCCAACCGAGGCTCAGCCGAACGTTTTCCGTTCTTCCGAACAATAAATTTGCCGTACCTCGGCATACATGCATTCCGGTTTTCCCGCGACAACCGCGATTCTCTTGAGACGGACATTCGTCTGAACATTAAATGGTCAGTACACGACCGACATGATCTCGAATGGTTTTCTTCTCGCCCTCGCACGAGGATTTCAATATCTCGTAATAGACCTTTCATGCAATCAATTTCCTGACCATGAGGCCCCGAATTCCGACGATTAATCAAGGGTGTTCCCTCGTATGGGGGATGTAAATGACGTCGTGACCTTTACGGCATGGCGGATTTTTGTTCCGACACGAACCACACAATCGTCTGACCGAGTCAGATCGAGCGCACCATGGGCTCTTCGGAGCCCGAATAAATTGTCACGTTGTGACTGGCACACCCACGCACTTAATAGACGAACCAACCATTCCCGAATAACAGAACAACATAATAAGTGAACGAAAAGTGTGTCCACACTCTCCCAGGTCACTCTCACCACCCAGGTCATGTTGGAACAATCGGCATGCCGATCATACCGGTATTTCATATTATGCACTCCCGAAACCCCAACTCATTATTTGTTTTAAACTATATTAGTTCGAAAATTGTTGATTTGAGCGCTGAGCCCAAATAAGGTATCCATTTTGAATTCCGTCAGCTCTCCCAAGTCATGTTCATCACGCAAGTCGTGTCGAAACAATCAACACATGATGTGCTGCGAAATTCGTCGTTAAAACACGTGCGACGACCAATCTCAAAAATTATCAAACTCGGAACAAAAATAAATAACGTAACATAATGGTGAGTCTAGGTCAAATCCACAGAGAGATTTAGATTTATGAGTCGAATATCTCGTGTTCTAAGTGGTTGATTCGTCGCGAGATTCGTCCACTCTGGGACAGAGGAAGCAGAAGAACACACCCCGCCTTGGGGGCATATGAAGTCAAGAATCACACCCCCGTCTTGGGGGCATTTGAAGAAGAAGCATATCTCGCCTCGATGGCCTAGAAGCTATAAAGAACACGCCCCGACTCAGGGGCACATGAAGAGAAGTCCATCCCGGCCTAGGGATATTTGAAGAAGAAACATACCCCGCCCGGGGGCATAGAAGCCATAAAGAATATGCTCCGGCTTAGGGGTATTTGAAGAAGCTACATCCGACCTTGGGAGCATAAGAAGAAAAGAGAATCCACCCCGGCTTAGGGGCATTTGAAAGAGTATACCCCAGGCTCGGAATCCATGAAGCAACATGCACCCCCCGGGGGGGCATTTGAAGCAGAACAAACAACATCCCCCGGTTTAGGGGGGGTATGAAGAAAGGAATACACCCCGATATGGGGGGCATATAAGCAAAGAAGAAGAATTCACCCCGCCTCGGGGGCAACAATACACTCCACTCTGGGGGGCACTAGAAGCAGAATACACCCCATACCGGGGCCATGTGAAGGGAAAGATACCTCGCTCTGGGACACCAAAAAGTAGCAATTACACCCCACCTTGGGTGCACAAGAAGCAAACATCCCCCAGTGTGTCGGGGCGGAAGAAGAAGAATTCCCCCCGCTTTAGGGCATAAGAAGCAAAAGATACACCCCCGCTCAGGGGCACATGAAGAGAATACATCTAGGCTTCGAGACATTTGACAAAGAATTCACCCCGCGCTGGGGGCATAAAGAGTAAAAGAATACACCCCGGCTTGGGGATATTTGAAGAAGAGACACACCCCGTCCGGGGGCATAGAAGTCATGAAGAATGCACGCCGCCTTGTAGGGGCGCAAAAGCAAAGAGACAGAATACACCTCCACCCGGGGGCACCGGAGCAAAGAGACATACATCCCGACCTGGGAGCACATGAAGAAAGAATATACCCCGACTTAGGGGCTTCAGAAGAAGAAACATACACCCCGATCCAGGGACATAAGAAGCAAGAGAATACGCCCTGCGAAAAGGGTATAAGAAACATGAAGAATGTACCCCAGCCTGGGGGCACAAAAAGTACACTCCGCCCTTGGCGCATATGAAGCAGAAGCACCTACCCCGCTCTGGGGGCACAGAAAGAGACACACTCCGCCCTTGGCGCATAAGAAGCAGAAGCACCTACCCTAGCCTGGGGGCATAAAAAAATACACTCCGCCCTTGGGGCATCAGAAGCAGAAGCATCTACCCTGACCCGGGACACAGAAGCGAAGAGACATGCATCCCGATCTGGGAGCATAAGAAGAAAGATATACTCCACCCAAGCGGTATGTGAAGAAAAACATACCCTGCTTCGGGGGCACAGAAGCCGTAAAGAGGTACAAACCCCGCACGGGGGCATAAGAAGCAAAAGATACACCCTCGTGTCGGGGACATATGAAGAGAAGCACTCCTCCGCTTTCAGGGGTAGAAAAGGCAGAATTCACCCCCGCCATGGGGGGGGTATAAGAAACAAAAGACACGCCCCCTCCATGGGAGACAAGACTACACCCCGACTCGGGGACACATGCAGAGGATCCACCCCGCTCAGGGGGCACAAAGAGATACACTTCGCCCTTGGCGCATAAGAAGCAGAATCATTTACCCCGACCCGGGGGCACAGAAGCAAAGAGACATACATCCTGACCTGGGAGCATATGAAGAAGGAATACACCCTGGCTTAGGGGCGTCAAAAGAAGAAACATACACCTTGCTATGGAGGGGCATAAGAAGCAGAGTAATTCACCCCAGCTTAGGGGCATGAGAAGAAGAAAAAAAAACACACCTCGGCCTGGGGGCACACGAAGAAAGAAACGCACCCAGCTTAGGGGCATTCGAAGAGAGCTACACCTCGCCTTGGGGGCACTTGAAGAAGAAACATACCCCACCCGGGGGCATAGAAGCCGTGAAGAACACGCCTCGGCTCAGGGGCATTCGAAGAGAGCTACACCCTGCCTTAGGGGCACTTGAAGAAGAAACATACCCCACCTGGGGGCATAGAAGCCATGAAGAACACACCTCGGCTCAGGGGCATTTGAAGAGAGCTACACCCCGCCTTGAGGGCATTTGAAGAAGAAACACACCTCAGTTTGGAGGCATAGAAGCCATGAAAATACACCCCGCCTGGGGGCACAGAAACGAAGAGGCAAGACACACCCCTCAGGGGGATGCCTATGAAATATAGCTACACCCCAACCTGGGGGAACATTAAGAGAAATACACTCCAGCACGGAAGCATTGATGAGAAAAGAAGAGCAGAAAAGGAAGAAAAGACACATGAGACAGACGTGGTCTTCGAGCCCGCCTCATCACACAAAAGAAGAGAAGAAATGGAAGAAAAGACACATGAGGCAGACGTGGTCCTCGAGCCCGCCTCATCACACAAAAGAAGAGCAGAAAAGGAAGAAAAGACACATGAGGCAGACGTGGTCCCCGAGCCCGCCTCATCACAAAAAAGAAGAGAAGAGAAGGAAGAAAAGATACATGAGGCAGACATGGTCCCCGAGCCCGCCTCATCACACAAAAGAGGAAGAGAAGAAAAGAAAGAGAGAGTCCCGAGGCAGACGCGGTCTTTGTACCCGCCTCCCCACACAAAAGAAGAAGAGAGGAAGAGAAAGAAGAGTCATGAGGTAAACTTTTACCTCCGACCTCCAGCCATCCAACAAATAGAAACCAATAAACCTTCCGCCAACGGGGCATTAAACCGAAAAATATCCAGCCATCGGGGCTTCAAGCCGAGAGATATCCAGCCATCGGGGCTTCAAGCCGACAGATATTCAGCCATCGGGGCTTCAAGCCGACAAATATCCAGCCATCGGGGTTTCAAGCCGACAAATACTCAGCCATCGGGGCTTCAAGCCGATAGATATTCAGCCATCGGGGCTTCAATCCGATAGATATTCAGCCATCGGGGCTTCAAGCCGACAGATATTCAGCCATCGGGGCTTCAAGCCGACAGATATTTAGCCATCGGTGCTTCAAGCCGACAGATATTTAGCCATCGGGGCTTCAATCCGATAGATATTCAGCCATCGGGGCTTTAAGCCGACAGATATTCAGCCATCGGGGCTTCAAACCGACAGATATTCAGCCATCGGGGCTTCAAGCCGACAAAACCTTCCGCCGACGGGGCGTTAAACCGACTAAACCTTCCACCGACGGGGCGTTAAATCGACTAGACCTTCCGCCGACGGGGCGTTAAATCGACAAAACCTTCCGCCGACGGGGCGTTAAACTGACTAAACTAACTAGACCTTCCACCAATGGGGCGTTAAACCGACTAAACCTTCTACCGACGGGGCGTTAAACCGACTAGACCTTCCGCCGAAGAGACGTTAAACCGACTAGACCTTCCGCCAACGGGGCGTTAAACCGACAAAACCTTCTGCCGACGGGGCGTTAAACCGACTAAACCTTCCGCCGACGAGGCGTTAAACCGACTAAACCCTCCGTCGACGGGGCGTTAAACCAACTAAACCTTCCGCCGACGGGGCGTTAAACCGACTGAACCTTCCGTTGATGGGGCGTTAAACCGGAAAATATCCAGCCGTCAGAGCTTCAACCAACATATATTTCACTTATCGGCCTCCGGGTCGATAGCTGCCTCATCATTGGCATCCCAGCCGACAACTTCCCAATCAAAGAATCAACCTTTCACTCTGGTTCGGGTCCTTCCCCGGCCAGAGAATCAAAGAATCAACCTTTCACTCCGGTTTGGGTCCTTCCTCAGCCAGAGAATCAAAGAATCAACCTTTCACTCTGGTTCGGGTCCTTCCCTGGCCAGAGAATCAAAGAATCAATCTTTCACTCTGGTTCGGGTCCTTCCTCGGTCAGAGAGTCAAAGAATCAACCTTTCACTCTGGTTCGGGTCCTTCCCCGGCCAGAGAATCAAAGAGTAAACCTTCCACTTGGGCTCGGATCCTTCTCCTGCCAGAGAATTAAGAAGAAGCTTTCCACTTTGGTTCGGATCCTTCTCCGACTAGAGAATTAAAAAGAAACCCTCCACTTTGGTTCAGTTCTTTCTCCGACTAGAGAATTAAAAAAGAGACCCTCCACTTTGGTTCGGATCCCTCTCCGGCCAGAGAATAAAATAGACCCTTGACTTCGGTTCTCACATCTCGCTACCCCATGCCATTCGACCCAGCCATTTCGGCCAAGGCCCACTATCAGGATTAATCCATCCGTCCCACCGCGCTCTCCGATATCTTTCGACTTTGTAGCCGACTCCTAACATCTCTCAACTTATTAGCCCGCTCCCAATATCCCATGGCTTTTTAGCCTACTTTTCAGTGCCCTTTGGCTTTTATGGCATGCTTCCCCAATGTCCCTCGGCTTCTATAGCCCGCTTCCCCGATGTCCTTTCGGCCCTCCGTGGTCTGCTTCTCTACCACTACACTTATACGTAACGACAATACATTCTTACGCAAAAAAAAAGAACAAAAAGAGAAAGAAAAAAAAAGAAGAAGAGAGAATGCTTGGTTACCCTGTTTGTATACTTGATTGTAATATAGAATAATACATCTCTTTGTAATTTTCTAGGACCGTGTTTCCTTGCTAAATAATAATGTTACCCCCATTCCGAATGCACGTGCGTCGTGGCGTACGCTTGAAGGGAACCCAATTATGGCGGATGCACACGTCAAGGGGAAGAGTCATGGCTGAATTGCTAAGCCCAACTCACAAAATAAACCTGAGACAGCACTCCCACACTTAGCACTTAATGTGTTCAATGGCCTTCGACCATAGGGATTGCCCGAATTTCTTTTTAGCACTCTACGGAGACTTGAATTCCTACACTCGCGTGAAAGGTAATCGTGAGGAAAAAGCTGCCTACCCCCACTATAAAAAAAAGAAAAAAGAAAAAAAAGAGATAAAAAAAAGAAGAGAGAAAAAGAAGAGAGAGAGAAACGTAGATCCGAGTAGCCGGGAATCCCCATTGAAACAAATGAGGAGACTCGCGCGAAATGGCGAAGCGAGTTGCAACAAGGATGAATCCTAGTAGCCGAGAATCTCCATGGAGACACATGAGGAGACTCGCGCCAAACGGTGAAATCCGCTACCAAAATAAATAGACGGGGGCTGTGTGAAGCTACCGAAAGTCGAAAGCCTGAAACTAATGTGTAGACGCTAGAGTGATCCTCGAGTGTCACCAGGAAAACCTGCATATCCCTATGATTAGGGTTCTTTGCTCACACATTTGCACTGCCATGCCACAGAGAATTACCTCGGGTGAAATGCATGAATTTAGGTTATGCCTGCAAGACGTGCGATATCCTCTTGACGGGTGCACCACCCCTTAGCTGTGCCTTTTGGCCCGCATCGCGTCTGCAAATTATGGGCGATGTCCCTATCCTATCCCCTATAGAGAGAGCTGCCTTATTTATACTTACGTTATGCCTGTTGACGAGTGCATGTATGCTTGAATAAAGAAATAAGTAATAATAATAAAAAATAAACTCAATTTCGGCTATCGCGGCCTACTTTCCCAGTTCTGGCTTGTACAGCCCAATCATTGCCCTCACGGCCTACTTCCTGCCCTTGCAGCTTGCTACTATCCCAATTTCGGCTTTTGTAGTCAGTTTCCCGATTGCGGCTCTTAAAGTCCACTTCTCTGATTTCAGCCTTCACGGCCTACTTCCGCAACACCGATTCTGGCCCTTGCGGTCCACTTCCCTGAGTTCGGATTTCACAGCCGGTGCTCCCGGCGCATTAAAGAACATCAAATCCTTTCACTCTAGATCGGACCTTCCGTCCGACTGGAGAATAAAAAGACCCTTCTGCTTTGGCTCGGACCTGATGTCCAGCCAGAGAATGAAAAGATGCTCTCCACTCTAGATCGGACCTTCTCCCCGGCTAGAGAATAAAAAGATTCCTTTCACTTTGGATCGAACCTCCCGTCCGGCTAGAGAATAAAAAGATCCTTTCACTCTAGATTGGACCTTCTGTATGGTTAGAGAATAGACATATCCTTGTCACTTCAGCCCAGACTCTCCACGCATCCGAAGAATAAGGGACTCTCTTCCTCTAATCTGGCTCGTAGACTTTCCGTCCGATTGGAGAACAAAAAAGACCTTTCTTGGCCGACTTCCCCGGCACGTTAAAGAACAAAACAACCTTCCTCCCTGGCCCGAGACTGCCGTTCGGGTAAGGAATCATCCCCTTTTACTTGCGCTAACACCAGCCCGTGTCGGTGACTTAACTCTTCTCTCCGTCCCTTCGGGTGACGAATACCCCTTTGACTTGGACCTTCCGTCCAGGTCATGGAATAAATAAACCCTTCTCTCCGTCCCTTCGGGTGACGAATATCCCCTTTGACTTGGACCTCCCGTCCAGGTCATTGAATGAACAAACTCTTCTCTCCGCCCTTGGGCGGTGAGTATCCCTTTGATTTGGACCCCCGTTCGGATCATCGAATCAACAAATTCTTCTCTCCGTCCCTTTGGGTGACAAATATCCCTTTGACTTAGACCTTCAATCCGGGTCATTGAATCAACAAACTCTTCTCTCCGTCCCTTTGGGTGACGAATATCCCTTTGACTTGGACTTTCCATCCGGGTCATTGAATCAACAAACTCTTCTCTCCGTCCCTTTGGGTGACGAATACCCCTTTTGATTTGGACCTGCCGTCCAGACCATTAAAGGAACAAATCCTTCTCTCTCCCCCTGTGGCTCACCTTGCCTAACCTTGGATTTCATAGCTCGCTTTCAAATAACTTCGGCTTTTTTGGCCGGTTTCCCAGATTCTGGCTTACGTGGCCTGATTTCTCGACCTTAACCCTGCTCCGCGGACCCGTTCTCCTCGTCATGTTGATAAATCCCTCAGTTGGGCTGCACCCGCAGGCCCCGCTCTCTCGTCCCTCTCTCGCGTCGTCTGCGACTGGGGGGCATTTGTGGACACTGAAAAATTCTCACCCCACGTTTACGTGCAGGGAAATGAAGAAGAGGAGAAAGTAGGAGAGAAGATGAGAAGAAGAGAGGAAGAAAAGGAAACCAGTTTGACGCCTCCAGCGGTGCACTTCAAGTGCCCCTCTAGCGGCACGCTTTCGAACGGCCCTTCAGCGGCACACTCGGGGTGGCCTTTCAACGGCACGCCCCTGCTAGCCCTCAGCGGCACACTCCCTAAGCCTCCAGTAGCACGCCCCTTGAAGAGCCTTCAGCGACACGCTGCTCATCTGCCCCAGCGGCACGCCCCCTGGCCTTTCAGCAGCACGCCCTTCCTCAGCCTCCAGCGGCACGCCCCTTGAAGAGCCTTCAGCGGCACGCTGCTCAGCTGCCCCAGCGGTACGCCCCCTGGCCTTTCAGCAGCACACCCTTCCTCAGCCTCCAGCGGCACAGGCATCATGCCCTTCAGCGACACGGGCGTTGCGCCCCTCAGCGGCACGATCCCTCAGCCCCAGCGGCACGGGCATTTCACCCCAGAGGCACGGACGTTCTGCCCCTCAGCGGCACACTACCGAATGCCCCAGCGGCACAACCCCAAACAGCTCCTAGCGGCACGGGCATTCTGCGCTTCAGCGGCACGCCTGCTGGCTCCCCAGTGGCACGCCCCGGCAGAGCGAACATCACGCCCATCCCCTATGACCCATTGGCGCGCAGTGGACTCGCTGAGGTGTCACCATGAGAGGGAGGCACGCAGCCTACCCCTCCTGCCACCAAGGACGAAGGAGTCACCTCCCATTCAATGCCCGTGGGGCATTTCCCGCCTTCGACCGATCTCACCGCCACCGGGGTATAAAACCCCTCTTCTTGGCTGCACAAAGGGGACTGGACACTGGTGAGCTCCCCAGAGAATGGAGAAGAAGAAGAAGAAGAAGAAGAAGAAGAAGAGGAGGAGAGGCTCCGGCCTCTCACTCCCCCCACCTTCACGGCTTCTCCGACCGCCACCTATGTGAGAAGAGAGAAGAGACGAAGAGAGAATAGGCGAAGAGAGCCCGGCCACCATCTGAGGGAAAGAAGGAGGTAGAAGGGAAGAAGAGAGGGAACAAGAGGTTCCAATGTAGCGGGAGGGGCCACATTCACCCCTCACCGCCTCGTTACCTTGCTTTCTTTTCTTTCTCTCTTTGTTTTCCTTGAACATGTAACCTCCTCACGGTCTCCTCATGAATAAACTGTCTGTTTGCTTTGTCCCATTGCTTGTGTGTTCTTGATCCATTCCTTTCTTTCCTTCCCTTCTCTAGTGTTTGTTTTCCCCTGGGCGTTTTCGCCTTCGTTCACCCCTGGCTGTGCCCCAGCGGCACACCCCAGCTGTGCCGCAGCGGCACACCCCAGCTGTGCTCCAGCGGCACACTCCAGCCGTGCCCCAGCGGAACACCCCAGCCGTGCCTCCAGCGGCACACCCCAACTGTGCCCTAGCGGCACACCCCAGCTGTGCCCCAGCGGCACACCCTTGGCCTGCCTCTACCCGGCACACCTGGCCCTCTCCCTTCCAGTCAGGGTATCCTTAGGCTGCATTAGCCCAGTGTTCCCCGTCGGTCGTCCTCTCCGAGTTTTCTGAGATTTTATTAAGGTGTTGCCGCTCTCGGGCGCCCACCTCCAACTGTCAGGTTCCGCCACTCCATGTGGGCACATTCCCTGTATCTCCTTTACGCTCGGGTCAAGGGGAGATGCTGCCAAATTTTTGTTAGAAATGATAACATATTAAAAAGATAAAAAGGAAGTGACAAACAAATGGGGCAATAACGAATTAAAAGACAAAGAGAAAGCAACAAACAAATGAAACCAACAACAATAAAACATTCTAATCAACCAGAGGAACACCCTTCAACCTCCAGCGGCACACTCCCACTACAAGAAAAAGTGGCTATAGCGACCGCATTAGCGACCGCTTTAATCGGTCGCTAGTCGGTCCCAAATAGAGACCAATTCGGCGACCGAAAGCATCGGTCGCACATCTGAGACCGATTGGCGACCGAACTAAATTCGGTCGCTAATCGGTCGCTGATCCCGTTATACTCCCCCCTGCGACCCCCGCCCGCCCGAGCCCCTCCCCGCCCGAGCCCTCCCTCCCGCCCTCCACCCTCCCGCCCGAGCCCCCGCCCGAGCCCCCTTCCCCTGCGGCCCCCTCCCCCTGCGGCCCCCTCTCCGCCCTAGCCCCCCCTCCACCCTCCCGCCCGAGCCCCCGCCCGAGCCCCCTTCCCCTGCGGCCCCCTCCCCCTGCGGCCCCCTCTCCGCCCTAGCCCCCCTCCTCCGCCGGAGTCCCCCCTTCCCCTGCGGCCTCCCGCCCGAGCCCCCCTCCGCCGGAGCCCCCCCTCCCCCTGCGGCCTCCCGCCCGAGCCCCCCTCCTCCGCCCGAGCCCCCCTCCCCGTGCGGCCTCCCGCCCGAGGCCCCCTCCGCCGGAGCCCCCCTCCGCGCCGCTCGCCTCGCCGTCGTCGCCGCGCCGCTCGCCTCGCCGTCGCCGCTCGCCGTCGCCGTCGTCGCCGGCTTCCTCTCTCTCACACACAGGTACCTCTCTCTCTCTCTCTCTCTCTCTCTCTCTCTCTCTCTCTCTCTCTCTCTCTCCAACCCGCCGCGGCCCCCCCACAGGTACCCCTCTCTCTCTCTCTCTCTCTCTCTCTCTCTCTCTCTCTCCAACCCGCCGCTGCCCTCTCTCTCTCTCTCTCTCTCTCTCTCTCTCTCCAACCCGCCGCTGCCCCCCCCAAGGTACCTCTCTCTCTCTCTCTCTCTCTCTCTCTCTCTCTCCAACCCGCCGCGGCCCCCCCCCCCACAGGTATCTCTCTCTCTCTCTCTCTCTCTCTCCAACCCGCCCCCCCACAGGTACCCCTCTCTCTCTCTCTCTCTCTCTCTCTCTCTCTCTCTCTCTCCAACCCGCCGCGGCCCCCCCCCCCACAGGTACCTCTCTCTCTCTCTCTCTCTCTCTCTCTCCAACCCGCCCCCCCACAGGTACCCCTCTCTCTCTCTCTCTCTCTCTCTCTCTCTCTCTCTCTCTCTCTCTCTCTCTCCAACCCGCCGCGGCCCCCCCACCCCAACCCCCTGCAGGGAATTTAATGTGAAAATTTTGTTTAGGCCATGCTAATTTTTTGTTTAGGGCATTTCATAGTCCATGTTATTGTTAATATGATAGAATATTATTTTGTGCACTTTTCAGGTGTTTGGGTGCTTTATATTGCCTTTATTAACAGTCATATGGACCTTCCATTTTTTGTAGTAAAATACCAGTGCATGTAAATAGTCATTTTTGTGTGTTAGCATGATAATATATTCACAAACATGTGTTGTATTTGGATTGGCCTCACCTCTCCTTTCCTAATGATTAGTGTAAGGTTTTTAAGGGTTTAGTGTTTAGTGTTTAAGGTTTAGGGTTTTAGATTTAGGTTTTAGGTACTAGATTTAGGTTTTACTCTTTTAAGGTTTAGGATTTTTAGGGTTTAAGGTGTTTAGGGCTTTTAGGGTTTAGGGTTTAGGATTTTAAGCTTTATGGTTTAGGGTTTGGGGCTTTAGGGTTAGGATTTAAGGGTTAGGTGTTAGGGTTTAGGAAGGGTTTCAGGGCTACAGGTTTTTGGACTTCGATTTTAAGTGTGGGTTTTTCGGTTTACGGTTGCTAGGCTTAGGGTTGAGGGGCTGTTTAGTGTTTAAGGTTTAAGGGCTTACGGTTTTAAGATTTAAAGTTTAAGGTTTGACAGTTTTGAGGTTTAGTAGTTTATGTATTAGGGGTGGGGTAAGGGGTTCAATGTGGGTTTAGGATTTTAGTGTTTTAAATTTTATGGTTTTTAATTATTTTAGGGTTTTACAGTTTAGGGGGTTATGAGTTTATTTTTTTATGTTTAGGGTTTAACATATAGGGTTAGGGTTTAAGGTTTAGGGTTATTTAGGGTTTAGGTTTTTGGGTTTAGGGTTAGTTGTTTGGTGTTTAGGTTTGTTTGCATTTTATATTTGGCATATGAGTTTAGGGTTTTGGATTTAGCATTTGGGGTTTTTGGTTTAGCGGTTAGGGGGGTGGATTACGGTTTTGAGAGTTTAGGCTTTAGGGGTTTTTGGTTTAGTGGGTCTAGTTTCTAAGGATTTTAGGTTTTAGGGTTTAGGGTTTTTCATGTTTTTAGGGTTTATAGTTATTACAATTTAGGATTTTTAGGGTTTAGGGTTTTTCGAGTTTTTATGGTTTATAGATATTATGGTTTCATATTTTTAAGGTTTAGGGTTTAGGGTTTAAGGTTTTCAAGATTTATGGTTTAATGTTTTGAGTTTAGGGTTTAATGTTTTTAAGGTTTAAGGTTCTTGGGGCTTTTAGGGTTTTACATATAGGTTTACATTTTTGGGTTTCTTTTATTTAGGGTTTGATGTTATTAGTGATTTTAGGGTTTATGATTTTAAATTTATGGTTTATGGTTTAGAGTTTATAGTATTAAGATTTTTGATTTTTAGGTTTAGGAGTTTTAGGGTTTAAGGTTTAGGATTTAGGGTTTTTCAGATTTAGTCTTTTATGTTTGTGGTTTTTAAGGATTTTAGAGTTTCTAGTTTTAGGGGTAACTCAAGATTTAGGGTTTTAAGGTTTAGGGTTTGGGATTTTTAGTTTGAGGGTTTGGGGTTTAGCAATCGGTGGTTTAGCAGTTTAGGAGTTTAAGGGATCGTAGTGGGGTTAGGGGTTAGGGGAGGGTTTAAGATTTATAATTTTTAAGGGTTTTATGGTTTTATGATTTAGGGGGTTCGGGGTCTGCAGTTTAGTGTTTTTAGGGGTTTTAGGGCTTACGTTTTTTTTTCTATAGGGTTTACAATTTTTACGGGTTTAGGGTTTAAGGTTTAGGGATTTGGGAATAGGTTTAGGTTTTAGGATTTTAGATTTAGGTTTGAGCAAATCGCTCAAAAGTGCAATTTGCAAATGCACTTGGTTTATAATCAAAGCCGTCGGGGTCCGGGGGTCCAGAATGTGAAATACTGATCCGATCGGCATTCCGATCATTCCAACACAACCTGGGAGGTAGACGTGACTTGTCAGAGCTGACGGATTCTAAATCGGACATCCGGTTTGAGCCCGACGCTCAAAAGTGCAATTTGCAAATGCACTTGGTTTATAATCAAAGCCGTCGGGGTCCGGGGGTCGAGAATGTGAAATACTGATCCGATCGGCATTCCGATCATTCCAACACGACCTGGGAGGTAGACGTGACTTGTAGAAACTGACGGAGTCCAAATCGGACATCCGGTTTGAGCCCGACGCTCAAAAGTGCAATTTGCAAATGCACTTGGTTTATAATCAAAGCCGTCGGGGTCCGGGGGTCGAGAATGTGAAATATTGATCCGATCGGCATTCCGATCATTCCAACACGACCTGGGAGGTAGACGTGACTTGTAGAAACTGACGGAGTCCAAATCGGACATCCGGTTTGAGCAAATCGCTCAAAAGTGCAATTTGCAAATGCACTTGGTTTATAATCAAAGCCGTCGGGGTCCGGGGGTCGAGAATGTGAAATACTGATCCGATCGGCATTCCGATCATTCCAACACGACCTGGGAGGTAGACGTGACTTGTAGAAACTGACGGAGTCCAATTTGGACTACCGGTTTGAGCAAATCGCTCAAAAGTGCAATTTGCAAATGCACTTGGTTTATAATCAAAGCCGTCGGGGTCCGGGGGTCCAGAATGTGAAATACTGATCCGATCGGCATTCCGATCATTCCAACACAACCTGGGAGGTAGACGTGACTTGTCAGAGCTGACGGATTCTAAATCGGACATCCGGTTTGAGCCCGACGCTCAAAAGTGCAATTTGCAAATGCACTTGGTTTATAATCAAAGCCGTCGGGGTCCGGGGGTCGAGAATGTGAAATACTGATCCGATCGGCATTCCGATCATTCCAACACGACCTGGGAGGTAGACGTGACTTGTAGAAACTGACGGAGTCCAAATCGGACATCCGGTTTGAGCCCGACGCTCAAAAGTGCAATTTGCAAATGCACTTGGTTTATAATCAAAGCCGTCGGGGTCCGGGGGTCCAGAATGTGAAATACTGATCCGATCGGCATTCCGATCATTCCAACACGACCTGGGAGGTAGACGTGACTTGTAGAAACTGACGGAGTCCAATTTGGACTACCGGTTTGAGCAAATCGCTCAAAAGTGCAATTTGCAAATGCACTTGGTTTATAATCAAAGCCGTCGGGGTCCGGGGGTCCAGAATGTGAAATACTGATCCGATCGGCATTCCGATCATTCCAACACAACCTGGGAGGTAGACGTGACTTGTCAGAGCTGACGGATTCTAAATCGGACATCCGGTTTGAGCCCGACGCTCAAAAGTGCAATTTGCAAATGCACTTGGTTTATAATCAAAGCCGTCGGGGTCCGGGGGTCCAGAATGTGAAATACTGATCCGATCGGCATTCCGATCATTCCAACACGACCTGGGAGGTAGACGTGACTTGTCAGAGCTGACGGATTCTAAATCGGACTACCGGTTTGAGCCCGACGCTCAAAAGTGCAATTTGCAAATGCACTTGGTTTATAATCAAAGCCGTCGGGGTCCGGGGGTCCAGAATGTGAAATACTGATCCGATCGGCATTCCGATCATTCCAACACGACCATGGAGGTAGACGTGACTTGTCAGAGCTGACGGATTCTAAATCGGACTACCGGTTTGAGCAAATCGCTCAAAAGTGCAATTTGCAAATGCACTTGGTTTATAATCAAAGCCGTCGGGGTCCGGGGGTCCAGAATGTGAAATACTGATCCGATCGGCATTCCGATCATTCCAACACAACCTGGGAGGTAGACGTGACTTGTCAGAGCTGACGGATTCTAAATCGGACATCCGGTTTGAGCCCGACGCTCAAAAGTGCAATTTGCAAATGCACTTGGTTTATAATCAAAGCCGTCGGGGTCCGGGGGTCCAGAATGTGAAATACTGATCCGATCGGCATTCCGATCATTCCAACACGACCTGGGAGGTAGACGTGACTTGTCAGAGCTGACGGATTCTAAATCGGACTACCGGTTTGAGCAAATCGCTCAAAAGTGCAATTTGCAAATGCACTTGGTTTATAATCAAAGCCGTCGGGGTCCGGGGGTCCAGAATGTGAAATACTGATCCGATCGGCATTCCGATCATTCCAACACAACCTGGGAGGTAGACGTGACTTGTCAGAGCTGACGGATTCTAAATCGGACATCCGGTTTGAGCCCGACGCTCAAAAGTGCAATTTGCAAATGCACTTGGTTTATAATCAAAGCCGTCGGGGTCCGGGGGTCCAGAATGTGAAATACTGATCCGATCGGCATTCCGATCATTCCAACACGACCTGGGAGGTAGACGTGACTTGTCAGAGCTGACGGATTCTAAATCGGACTACCGGTTTGAGCAAATCGCTCAAAAGTGCAATTTGCAAATGCACTTGGTTTATAATCAAAGCCGTCGGGGTCCGGGGGTCCAGAATGTGAAATACTGATCCGATCGGCATTCCGATCATTCCAACACAACCTGGGAGGTAGACGTGACTTGTCAGAGCTGACGGATTCTAAATCGGACATCCGGTTTGAGCCCGACGCTCAAAAGTGCAATTTGCAAATGCACTTGGTTTATAATCAAAGCCGTCGGGGTCCGGGGGTCCAGAATGTGAAATACTGATCCGATCGGCATTCCGATCATTCCAACACGACCTGGGAGGTAGACGTGACTTGTCAGAGCTGACGGATTCTAAATCGGACTACCGGTTTGAGCAAATCGCTCAAAAGTGCAATTTGCAAATGCACTTGGTTTATAATCAAAGCCGTCGGGGTCCGGGGGTCCAGAATGTGAAATACTGATCCGATCGGCATTCCGATCATTCCAACACAACCTGGGAGGTAGACGTGACTTGTCAGAGCTGACGGATTCTAAATCGGACATCCGGTTTGAGCCCGACGCTCAAAAGTGCAATTTGCAAATGCACTTGGTTTATAATCAAAGCCGTCGGGGTCCGGGGGTCCAGAATGTGAAATACTGATCCGATCGGCATTCCGATCATTCCAACACGACCTGGGAGGTAGACGTGACTTGTGAGAGCTGACGGATTCTAAATCGGACTACCGATTTGAGCAAAACGTTTAAAATTATCATTCGTCAATTTCACTTCAATGAAAAACATCTTGCTTTTAATTTTCAAGAATAATTGATTTCTTTATTAAAGAATTGATTTTAATTTTTTTAAATGATATACAGGATCATCCGTCGCGAGATGTTGGACGAGACGACGACCAGGATGACACATATGCGGAGGATTTGTGATTTCATTTTAGTTATTTGTATGTTGCCATTTTATTATGGATGTATGATTAATTTGTGTGTTTGTATGTGATGAATTTGAAATTTGTGGAGATTATGAGTTGTGTAGTTGATTTATATGTTTTTATGAAATTGTTATGTAACAGGTTATTTATTTTATTAAATTGTTATTTATCAGGTGATTTATAGTAGCTTTATATTAATTTTTGAAAAAAAAAAATTTTAATTAGCGACCGCATGGAGACCGAATAGCGACCGAAGTTATTACTTATTTTATGAAAATATTAACTTTGGCGACCGCATAGCGACCGAATAGAGACCATATATTATTTCTTTTATCAAATTATATTATTTATAGTCGTTTATATAATTTTTTTTTAAAAAAATACTACAAAATTGGCGACGGAATGGAGACCGAATGGAGACCGAATAGAGACCGATTGACTCTGGGACCGTTCTTGCGACCGAGTTATATCGGTCTCTATGCACGACTGATTCGGCGACCGACGTTATTCGGTCGCCATCAGCGACCGTATCCGCGACCGACTTATGTCGGTCGCGATTTAGCGACTATTATATAGCGACCGAAATAGTCGGTCGCTAAGTGGTGTCTGTTCGGTCGCTATTGGATTTTGCGACCGAAGAACGACTGAATAGAGACCGAATATGTCGGTCGCTATTCGCGAACTTTCTTGTGGTGTCCTAAATTCCCCCAGCGGTACACTCCTCCTTGCCTTCTGAACGATACACATCCTCAAACCCTCCAGCGGTACAGCCTCAAACCCTCCAGCGGTACAGCCTTCAACCCTTCAGTGGTACAGCTTAAACCCTCCAGCGGTACACCCCCTTTAACCCTCCAGCGGTACACCCTTCAGCCCTCCAGCGGTATACCCTTCAAACCCTCCAGCGGTACAGCCTCAAACGCTCCAGCGGTGCAGCCTCAAACCCTCCAGCGGTACACCCCCTTTGCCTTCCAGCGGTACACCCCCAAATCCTTCAGCGGTGCGCTCTCAGCTCTCTAGCGACACACACTTCCCCGCCTTCAGCGGCGCACCCCTCAGCTTCCAACGGTACACTCAACCTTCACTCCACCGTACCTCCAGTCATAAGAGGGTGAACACAATAATAATAATAACGAAAGGGAAGGGAATTTGTGTAGTAATAATAATAAAAATGGAAAAAAGATATGATAATAATAATAAACAACATAAATAAAACCATTCAGAATAAATACATAAAAGGGAATTAAGTAATAAAATATATATCCATATAATTTAAAGCCCAAATAAAAGAATGGCAGAATCCACATTGCAGCCCCGTGTCTCCCGTGACCCGGTGTCAAAGGAACAACAATGCCGCCCTTCTAGGTTGGGTCTGAGTCTTGGGAATTATCCCAAAATAGCCAAGACCTGACCTCGCCTCGGGCAGATATTCTGATCAAACTGGACTCGTTTCTCGAGCCGGATCCCTCCCGAGCCATTATTAACAATTACCGCACACTCGGCAGACATTTGAATGGATTCACCTCGATTTTTGCCGCGTTTCTATTACGGACATGTGTCCAAACATGAAAAGACCCGTGAGCGACCAACATGGCCGACGGCCCCCACCCCGACGTGGTCGTAACCCAGCATCGCTCTGGGCCAATAGCCTGTCGAATCGGATTCATCCTAATGAGATTTGTTCCCGCTCTTTCATTAAAATTACCGCGAACTCGGCATACATTTGTACGGGGTTGCCTCTATCTACGTCATACTTTCAATATGGACCCTTGTCCGAACGTCAAATGATCCGCAAGTGACCGACGAAATCTGAATGGAACGAGATGGCTCCTGTCATCCCTGGACCCCATACATGGGAATATCAATGAGGCCCTCCTGGGCTATGCTTGGACCTCGGGTCTGTCCCGATTATGGTCATTGTCTGACCCATATCCTCGGCTTATAGCTCGTTCCCTTCGAACACGTTTTGGTTTTGGAATCTAGTCCCGGGACTCTTCCCCGTTGCCCTCCGGCACCGGGAACAATAATGATGCCCACGCAAGCCCCGTTCGGACCGCGGGAGGCGCCCCCGGTATGGCCCCGACTTGATCTTGCACCGGGCCAATAAATTCATTAGTTTCCTGCTACACTAACCGAGATTTAACCGAATGTTTCAGCGTCTCGGAATAATATATATATTTGTCGTATCCCGGCATACATATGTTCTAGGTCCTCCCGCGACGATCACGATATTCCCAATACCGGACACCCGTCCGAACATTAAACGGTCTCCCGAATGACCGATGCGTTTCGAACGTTCGCTTCCCTAGACACAGGGCTTTCCAGCCGATTCAAGGGATATCCCCCGTTGCCCTTTGGCACCGGAAATATTAATGACGCTCATGCGAGTCTTGATTCGACCGCGGGGGGCCCACCGCAGTATGGTCGCAGCTTGCTCTTGCACCGGGCCAATAGATTTACTGGGTTTTGACCGCTCCAACCGAGGCTCAGCCGAACGTTTTCCGTTCTTCCTAACAATAAATTTACCGTACCTAGGCATACATGCGTTCCGATTTTCCCGCGACAACCGCGATTCTCTCAAGACGGACATTCGTCCGAACATTAAATGGTCAGTACACGACCGACATGATCTCGAATGGTTTTCTTCTCGCCCTCGCACGAGAATTTCAATATCTCGTAATAGACCTTTCATGCAATCAATTTCCTGGCCATGAGGCCCCGAATTCTGGCGATTAATCAAGGGTGTTCCCTCGTATGGTGGATGTAAATGACGTCGTGACCTTTACGGGACGACGGGTTTTGGTCCCGACACGAACCACACAATCGTCTGACCGAGTCAGATCGAGCGCACCATGGGCTCTTCGGAGCCCGAATAAATTGTCACTTTGTGATTGGCACGCCCACGCACTTAATAGATGAACCAACCATTCCCGAATAACAGAACAACATAATAAGTGAACGAAAAGTGCGTCCACACTCTCCCAGGTCACTCTCACCACCCAGGTCATGTTGGAACAATCGGCATGCCGATCATACCGGTATTTCATATTTTGTACTCCCGAAACCCCAACTCATTATTTGTTTTAAACTATATTAGTTCGAAAATAGTTGATTTGAGCGCTGAGCCCAAATAAGGTATCCGTTTTGAATTCCGTCAGCTCTCCCAAGTCATGTTCATCACGCAAGTCATGTCGAAACAATCAACACATGATGTGCCGCGAGGTTCGTCGTTAAAACACGTGCGACGACCAATCTCAAAAATTACCAAACTCGGAACAAAAATAAATAACGTAACATAATGGTGAGTCTAGGTCAAATCCACGAAGAGATTTAGATTTATGAGTCGAATATCTCGTGTTCTAAGTGGTTGATTCGTCGCGAGATTCGTCGTTAAAACACACGCGGCGACCAATTTCAAAAATATATCGAACTCGTAATAATAATAATAAACAACGTACTATGATGGCGAGTCAGAGTCGAATTCACAGAGAGATTTGATTTTACGAATTGAAGATCTTGTATTCTAGGCGGAATGTGCGTTTAAATGATTATATGTGACTTGAAATGAAAATTACATTAAGTAAATCTATCTAATTAAATTTGGAGGGTTGTAGAGAGAGAAAGGAGAGAGAGAGAGAGGAAGAGGTGAGAGAGATATATAGAGAGAGAGAAAATAAGGACGCATGACTGTCATTAATTAAATGATAAGACTTACAGCATGAAGTGCGAAAATAAAAATTACAATCTCAAATAAAAATAAATCTTAAATAACATCGAGGAGGATGAGGGGTAAGGATAACGCGGCAGTGGTGTCGGGATGACGTCGTCTTCTTGAGTCTTTGATTTATTTCAGTCTTGTGCCGTTTATAAAAGGGTTAGAGAAAGAGAAGATAGAGAGAGAATTTAGAGAGAGAAATAGATATAGAGAGAGAAAAAGATAGAGGTGGAGAGAGTTTGATAAAAATAAAAAAATAAAAAAAAAGAAATTGAATAACTGGGTGCGGTGTGTGTGAACTGTGAAGGGGAGAGGGAGATAGAGAGAGAAGGGAACGGAGAATGGGGGGTGGTTAGAGTACGTGTGTACGTATGGGGTGTGTGCGTGTGGAGAGAGAAAGAGAGGGAGAGTAGAACCGGGAGAGGAGAGGGAGCAGGGGGTCGACGCCGGCGAGGAGGGGTGCCGGTGCAACGGGGAGAGAGCAGAAGAGAGAGAGTGCAGAGAGGGGGGGGAAGCTCGCGACGGTGCGTGCAGGTGCAGAAGAGACGGACGGGAAGAGAGCATAGGGGCCAAGGGTGCGTGTGTGCGTATGTGTGTGTGAACAGAAGAGGGAAGCAGATGAGAAGACGGAGAGAGAGAGAGAGCTGCGGAGCGTGGAGGCTCGGTGTGGTGTAGAAGAGAGAAAGAGGGAGAGAGAGCAGATAAGAGCAAGAGGAAGGGGGGTGCGCTGGCCGGCGCCCCTGTTCAAAACAGGGGCTCCGCCAGCCGAACAGTGAGGAGGGGAGAGGAGAAAGAGAGAGGAGGAGCATACAGGGAAAGAAAAGGAGAGAAGAAGGAGAAAGATAGAGGAGTAGCAGGGGAAGAGAATGAAGGGGGGGGGAGTTCGGAGGAGTAGAAAGAAGAAGAGATCGGAGAAGAAGGAGGACGCCCGGAGGGGGGAAGAGAGGAGAGGAAGAGAGGAGTTCGGAGGGTCAGAGAAGAAGGGGGAGAGGGGAAGAAGGAGAAGAAGTGTTGGAAGGGGGGGGGAGAAGTCTTCTGTGGAAGGGGGGAGTCGATGGGTTTTATAGGAGCCCGAAGATGAAGATCTGCTGCCCAGCCTGCGCGCGTCTGCCCGCCACCCAGCCACAGTCGGCGCCGGACCTGCTGCTGTTATCATGCGGCCTGCTGCGCGCTGCTGTGCCTGCATTGCATCCCATTGATCGCCATCGTCCTACTGCCGTGCACACTAGCATCTGCCATCGCCTGCTACTAATGATATGCTGCCATGCCCTGTCACACGCAAGCCATCCCTTGAATGCCCACTGCGCGCCGCTGTTGCATGCTGCCGATGCCATGAGAGCCTGCACCTGCTGCCATGCTGTTGCCGTGCCGCTGCCATGGGAGCCTCCCCTATATGCCATCGTGCGTGCTGCAGGCTGCCGTGGCCTACACCTGCATGGCATCATGCGTGCTGCAGTGAGGCGATGCTGCTGTGTTGGTGAGGTCTCCCTGCCTTGGTTGGGTCTGCACACGCATGAGAGGGGCCCGCGCTGTTGCTGCGATCACACAAGAGAAGGGGGGGGGGGGGGGGGGGCACTCTTCATAAGATTGTCACGACATAAAAAATATATACATCAAGTACCCCAAAATTTCAATAATAATGGATGCTTTATCATTTCTCCGATCGTATTTATACAAAGTGAATTTTATAGAAGATAATTAAAATAGAATCACTTATGAGATATTTTCATCAAACTTTAATTATATATTTTTTATATTAAAGAAAAAGTCTTAAATCTCGTTATTTTTGAAAAAATCTTTATATTGCGTGAGATTGAGATTATTATGTCAAAAAAAGACATAATTAACTTCGTTAAATCCTAGAAACGGTGTGTATAATATGATTAAAAATGGACAATTAAACACTTATCAGTGGTACATAAATTTTGGTGGTTGTACGTACGTAATTTAAAATAAGAATAATATTAAATAAATATATCTAATAAATTTGGAAGATTTTGGAGAGAGAAAAGGAGAGAGAGAGAGAAAAAGAAGAAAGAGGTGAGAGAGAAATTTAGAGAGAGAAAAATAGAGACATATGATTTTTATTAATTAAAAGATAATGTTTATAAAATGAAATGTCAAAAATAAAAAAAATACAACTCAAAATAAAATCCTAAATAGCGCCGAGGAGGAAGGAGGGGCAAAGATGTCACGGCCATGGTGTGGGGGTGATGTCGTCTCTTTCAATCTTTGAATTTCACTCGACTCGGATCCGTCTTACGTAGTATTTGGAGGGGTTAGAGAGAGAAAAAAGAGAGAAAAGAGAGAGAGATATAGAGAGAGAGAGAGATAGAGGTGGAGAGAAGAGTTAATAAAATAAAAGAAAGAAGAAAAAATAGAAATAATGTGCGGTGTGTGCATATGTGAGAAGAGAGAGAATAGAGAAGGGAGCAGAGAGCGGAGTGGAGAGACGTGAGACAGAGGGAGACAAGAGACAAAACGAGAGAGGGAGAATGAGCAGAGAAGAGAGGGGTGCAGAGGAAGGCGGGAGAAGCAGATTAAACATTATTACCCGACTATTCAGATAATAAACACTTCTCTCTCTATATATATTTATATATCCCATCACCTTCCGCCTGCATTGGCCAACAACACGCGAGCCAGTAGAAGAGAGCTAGCCAAGTACGTGTCTCCTTCAGCCATGTCCTCCCACATCCATCCAGTCGAGGAGGCCAAGCCCATGCCCAACGGCGTCGTCTGCCTACCCATCGGGAACTCCCACACCAACAGCCACGCTGCCGCCGACGTCCACGGAAACGAGGCCACCCTCGGCCGCCACATCGCCCGCCGCCTCGTCCAAGTGGGTGTCACCGACGTCTTCACCGTGCCCGGCGACTTCAACCTCACCCTGCTCGACCACCTTATCGCCGAGCCCGGGCTCAACAACGTTGGCTGCTGCAACGAGCTCAACGCCGGGTACGCCGCGGATGGGTACGCCCGGTTGCGGGGCGTCGGCGCCTGCGTGGTGACTTTCACGGTCGGCGGGCTCAGCATACTCAATGCCATCGCCGGGGCGTACAGCGAGGACCTCCCGGTGATATGCATCGTGGGGGGTCCCAACTCCAACGACTACGGGACCAACAGGATCATCCACCACACCATCGGCCTCCCCGACTTCACCCAGGAACTCCGCTGCTTCCAGACGGTCACCTGCTTCCAGGTAACACGAGAGGTTTAAATCTAAACTAGAAGATGGTGGTGGTTCTTCCCCTCTTTAATTGGTGGTTCTATTGTGGAAGCAGGCAGTTGTGAACAATCTGGAGGATGCGCACGAGTTGATCGACACCGCCATTTCCACCGCTCTGAAAGAGAGCAAACCCGTGTACATCAGCATCAGCTGTAACCTGGTCGCCATTCCCCACCCCACATTCAGCCGCGAGCCAGTCCCCTTCTCCCTCTCCCCCAAGTAAACTCTATGCTCTTTCACCTGCGGTTCCCTACTTTGTTTTGCCTTGCCACCTGTGAAAGTTTATATGCGTTTCTGGTTCAGATGGTTTACTCTGTTTGCGTCTTGTGGGGAACACAGGTTGAGCAATCATGGGGTTTTGGAGGCGGCTGTGGAGGCGGCGGCGGCGTTCTTGAACAAGGCGGTGAAGCCCGTGCTGGTGGGCGGCAATAAGATCCGGGTGGCCAAAGCCGGAAAGGCTTTCGTCGAGCTCGCCGACGCCTCCGGTTTCGCCACGGCGGTGATGCCGTCGGCGAAAGGCCTGGTGCCCGAACAACTCCCCCGGTTCATCGGCACCTACTGGGGTGCCGTCAGCACTTCCTTCTGCGCTGAGATTGTGGAGTCCGCGGACGCCTATCTGTTCGCCGGGCCCATCTTTAACGACCTCAGCTCCGTCGGGTACTCCTTCCTCCTCAAGAAGGAGAAGGCCATCATCGTGCAGCCCGACCGGGTGGTGGTCGCCAGCGGCCCCGCGTTCGGGTGCGTCTTGATGAAGGATTTCCTCCGGGCATTGGCGAAGAGGGTCAAGAAGAACACCACGGCCTACGAGAACTACTACAGAATCTTCGTCCCCGATGGTGTCCCTCCCGAGGGCAAGCCCAAGGAGCCCCTCAAGGTCAATGTACTGTTCAAGCACGTACAGAACATGTTGTCAAGCAACACGGCGGTGATTGCCGAGACCGGCGACTCGTGGTTCAACTGCCAGAAGCTCAGGCTGCCGCAAGGCTGCGGGTAAGCCCACAACGAGAAAGAAGCATTCTTTTCAGCCTGTACTTCAAATCTGGCTATCTGTATCTCAGACAGCTTTTGTTAATGCGGCTGGGGCATCGCAGATACGAGTGCCAAATGCAGTATGGATCCACCGGTTGGTCTGTTGGGGCCACGCTGGGGTATGCGCAGGTAGCGAAGGACAAGCGGGTGATTGCTTGCA
Source organism: Amorphophallus konjac (assembly GCA_022559845.1). Lineage (NCBI taxonomy): Eukaryota > Viridiplantae > Streptophyta > Magnoliopsida > Alismatales > Araceae > Amorphophallus > Amorphophallus konjac. The sequence continues at coordinate 264,886,393 of CM040127.1, forward strand.
TCGGCGACGGAAGCTTCCAGGTACGAGTCTGCAGATCTGCAGTTACTGGATCTGTAGTAATCTCAAAGATGATTTTTGTGGGTGACGTACCGGTGTTTCCCAAATCTGATGACCGGCGTTCTGTTGCGCAGATGACTGCACAGGACATCTCGACGATGCTGCGGTGTGGGCAGAACAGCATCATCTTCCTCATCAACAACGGGGCCTACACCATCGAGGTGGAGATCCACGACGGCCCGTACAACGTCATCAAGAACTGGAACTACACCGCCCTGGTGGACGCCATCCACTACGGCGACGGCAAATGCTGGACCACCAAGGTACATGTCAGACGCGGCTGCCATGGATGCTGATGCACGGTGTCTCGTTCCCGTTCCGGTGGTGGACTAAACGTGCGTTGGGGTTCCTCTGGGTGCGTCTGCGTTTGTGCAGGTGCGTACCGAGGAGGAGCTGAAGGAGGCAATAGCGACGGCGACGGGGGAGAAGGAGGACTGCCTGTGCTTCATAGAGGTGATGGCTCACAAGGACGACACCAGCAAAGAACTGCTCGAGTTGGGTTCCAGGGTCTCCGCCGCCGGCAGTCGCCCTCCCATCCCCCACTAGTTTATCGGAAAGTTTTCGTTAATGATATATATTTGAGTGTTTAAGTTACACAAATATATGTACACATGAAACTTAGGCCTAATGGCCATGGATGCCTTCGTGTCCAACTTCTCTACTAGTACATGGCGAAGAACACGCTTTGGAAACTACGGAGAATATGATCCCCATATTTCACTTTAGTGCATGGTTTATTCAAACCGTTGGATTGAATCACTAGACCAAGAAGAACCTTTACCTACGTCGTAGGTAAAGACACAAAAAACTGTAGATATAGGTTTTGCCTATGAACACTCCCTACGAATGTGTCGCTGGTAATAAAGTTTTACCCACGTGACAAAAAATCATAAGAATAGGGACGTAAACACCTACGGTTATTTGACGTAGGTAATTACTTACGATAACTATCCATATGTATAGGATTTCTTTATTGTTACGAGTTTGTGATAGCGTAGGTAATTTTTTACGTTTTTATTCCCGTAGATGATTTTCTATAATATTTTATCGCGTAAGATAACTTTACCTACGCAATTTTTACCAACGACTATAATATTTCTCGTAAAATCATAGATAACATACAACCATAGGTAACGTAAGCAAACCGTAGGTAACCCATCCGAACCGTAAGTAACCTATTTGAATTGTATGTAAACATGTATTGAACGTAGGTAACAATTTGAATCGTAGGTAATCTGTACTAATAGTAGTTAATCCCTTTGAACTGTAGGTAATCTGTATTAAGCGTAGGTAACAATTTGAACTGTAGGTAACCTGTACTAACCGTAAATAACCTGTACTGACCGTAGGTAACCTATTTGAACCGTAGGTACCAATATTAAGCGTATGTAACATTTTGAACCGTAAACAACCTGTACTAACCGTAGGTAATATTCGTAATAACATACATTCACAAATTATGCATCACAATCTGTACATCCATATCATTCACATATGAATCATAGATCAAGAAATTAGTCGCACTAATATTATATGTAAAATAGTTCTATTGTAATCACATTGTGTAGAAATGTATCATTAAAATCACAAAATGAGGCAATGTATCATGATGTGCATCCTCGTGTACGAAAAACATGTAGATGTAATTTCATGCTGACATATACACAATGAAAATTAGTGTAATATTTTGTCATCAATATATACACATCAAAATGTTAGAAGAATCTAGCACATCACCATATACATATCAAAATGTTAGGAGGATCTAGCATGTCACCAAATAAATAAAGTAAATTATGAGGAAGAGGGAGTCTTCGCCGCATCGAGGATTATCTGCAAAATAGATAAATAATTATAAGTAATTTCACTTCAAATTTAAACATGACAATATGAACTTATAAATGAAAGAATGGTGCATACATATTCTAAAAGTCATAGAATATGACTCCCGATGGCATCTTTAATTGTCTTCCTCTGTTGATCTTTTACGATTAATGGAGCATCCAGCTTGTTTGCAAAGACAAGTGAAACTTCAGAATATGTCGTTCCAATTTGTTGTCCCATGACGACTTTATCTTTATCTACACTCATAACAATTCCGGTACCCATTTGGTCTCCCTCCAAATCTAGTAGTTTCACCATTTTCCCTTGTAACTAAGATACATTTATTGGACAATAAAATTAGGACAATATTTTTGAGAAGCATTCAAAATATGAAATATCCACTACTTTATATGAAATCTAGACAATATAAAATTATGACAGTAAAAGTAGCATTTTTTCATTTCTTCATTCATAAATCTCATAATCTGATGTTTGTGGGACTTTCTTTGACACAAACAATGAGAACTCCATTTAGAAGTTATTTGTGTTGATAAAGATAAAGTCATCATGGGATAATATAAAAATAAGAGGTCAATATCTTGTTAGTAGGTGTGTTCTCTGCAAGATGGATGAAGAATCAATTGATCATCACTATTTTGAGTGCCCATTCTCAAACTGGATTTGGAAACAAATCCTAGCTTGCTTTGTTGTGCGTATAAAGGGCCAAAGTTTGGCATTCTTCAAGAATTGCAGGAGCTCAGAAAAAAATTTCAGGGAAGAGGCCTACTACAAGATTTTCCCAACTGTTATTTTGCATCTCAATATGCAGGATTTGGCGAGAACGATGTGCCCATGTATTTGAGGATTCAAAGGTATCGAAAGTATAGTTATACCTCCAAATTATTCATGACGCCAGGGATTATATGGGGGCTACTAGTATCTGCCTTGAAGTACATGCACAGGAGAATGGCAATTGCAGCAGATGGGTTGCAACTAGCAACACCATATTCTGCTTCTTTTATCCTACTGTTAGAATAAATATGTGATGTCATACTTGGGGCAGTTTCTTAAACTTACTAACCTTCAAAGTGTATGGCATATCTAAATATATATCAGCACGACTATTAAGCCATGGAGGTCACTGGCTACAATAAGTACAACCATCCAGCTGCCGAAGGCCATCATAGCACATAACAACATTGTGGGAGATGAGATCTTCTGGCCCCTCTTCAAATGGTCCTTCAAGAGGGCAGGGTGGACTGTAGTTCACAGAACTAGCCTATTAAGGCCATACCAGCCAAAAACCCAATCTAACTTTTCTCATTTATTAAGGTCAGAATATGGCAGTTCACTATCTTTAGGTTTTCCTGTAATTTTTTAATACATAACGGGGTGCTTCATTGGTGCATTAACTATGTGTATCGATAGCAATTTTGAAACAGCTATTAATAACATTCAATAGCAGCTATCTGGTTATGTTCTATCAGTTTTGATATTCATGTTTTGTTGAGCATAGGAATGCAGTTAGGTCAAATTAAAGATGTTTTCATAACATCTTGTTATTTCCCCATCCTTTGGCTTTTCCTGGTTATTCTATCTCACTAGTGGTGATTGGAGAGGCTCTAATCAACTTCCTTGTAAAAAAAAGTACTTGGTCTGGAGTAGATATCTGAATGCAGAAGTCTCCACATTCAATTGGAGTCCACATTCTATTGTTTACATGCAGAAGTCTCCACATTCTATTGTTTACATGCTCGATGAACTTTTGTTACCTTGAGTCATAGCTTCTCTGTGGCTCCATGCTCTGGGAAGGGGGTGATGTAGGGATTGCTTGAGGTCACAATTTTTATTTAGTGTTTTCTGAGGTGGAGTTTTATTTTTCCTATTGGAAGTTTTACAGACTAAGGCAGACTCTTACAAATCTGAAGTGTATTTTTCTTTGGTCCTGTCTCATTAAGGCAGACTCTTACAAATCTGTACATTATCACACACAGGACATGGCTTTCCTTCTGTTGAATGTGTTCAAGCAAGCACTCCGGAAGGGAGTTCTCAAGATAACTGCCTCCCTTTTCTGTTGGATGATGAACCCAGTGGACCGGATGGAAGCTCAAGTAGGCTCATGAGAAATTCTTCAATGTAGTGTACATCTAATAGGCAAGAAGGAAGCCAACCTGTGGCCACAAAGAATTCCTCAATGAGGTCTACCTATGGATTCACAGTTCATGGCAATGTAGATAAAATGCCATCATGTAGTCCTTCCAACAACATGGATCCTCTCTCCAGATACTCTTTGCATAAACCTGAAAATACATCTAGTAGCACCAATTTCAATACACCCTCAGGTGGGAATGTTAAAAAAATCAAGTCTCCGATGGACCAAAGTCCTGTAAGATTTCCCTGTCCACTGACTTAGACCTTGGTCATCTTCCTGAGAACAGGATGGTGACCAAGTCCACATCAAAGTTTCTTCTTCAATATCTCCCTTCATGACCCTTCTAGGGAAGAAAGAAAGGCACCTTTATTAGTTCTAGTTCTTTCAAGGTGTTGGGACAAAAAAGGTCTGAGAGAGGCATCAAGCTCCCAACATTGTTCTATTTAATTACATGGTAGATAATCTTGTCTAATGATCCATTAACCCACCTCTCAGACGTGTCAGGAGCAGTCAGGACATGTGATACCCGTTCTCTTAGGCACCAATATGACCATTACACTTGATCCAGCTAGCTTTGTAAAGTTTTTGTCATCTCTCCCAACGACATCACCCACCCACCGCGCGTATTAGACCCTTATCACCTCTCATATACTGTTCTGGCCCTTCTGGGTTGGCTGATCTCTTCTGTTTCTTTTGCTCGCCAAATGAACATGCCATCTTATGCAAGATAAGCATACATATAGGGCAGGTATTTTGCCCACAAAAGCAGAAGGGAAGGATGTGAGTGGCCACTCTGAACTGTGGATTAAACTGCAAGGGACAGGAAACTAGTGTGTTTAGCTCAATGATTGTAGGTCCTAGGTAGAATATTCCATGCCACGTGTCAAGGGTTAGCCTGGGTATAAAAGGGATAAGATTAGGGCGTTCTTTTCAATGGGAGAAATTTTTTTTCATGTCTTATCTGTTCTTTGTGTAGGGAGCGCGTGGCTCCGAACCTGCTCATTCTCCTTTGTTATGAGCGCTTGATATCGATGATTTGAAGCGGAAATTGTCATCCATAAGCTGTTCGTGCTGAGTGCTGCATGGTTTGAGCAAGACGATTCGGGGATAGCCCTCCAACCTGCTGGTTCTTCGAGATATCATCTTCGACTCTAAGAAGGGGAGCTGAAACTCCTTTACAAGAGTTGAAAGGGAGAGCTAAACCTTTAGAATGCTCTATTTTCTGATTTCTACACTTAGTTTCGTTCGTTCTTGAATATCTTTTTATACATCCAACACTTTATAGAATACTTCGTGTGTGTGTGCCACAATCTGAGCGGCGTGTGTGTGTGGTTGTTCGGCCGAGTTTGGCTGCACGTGTGTGTGTGCTGTGTTCACGGCACGTCTGTGTGCGCCTCACTTCTAGTGGAGCTTAAATCTCACGCTGTGAGGGGTGGACGTAGGGGACATGCTTGTGGACCTGAACCACCTAAAAAATTGCGTGTTCATTTCTGTGATTTGTCTTGCCATATCGATCTCCTGTGGGCTCAGCTGGAATAAGAGTGAATCCTTCTTGCACATAGAAATTAATTGATAACTCATTTATAGGCTTCACGAGTGTGATTCACATTGAGGTGAGTGAGAGTTGTTTGATTATCTGCATCAATCATAAAATCTGTGTTTAAATTTTGAGGGGTGTGAAGAAAAGTTTTTATAGGCAATCAAATCACCCCTCCCCTCTTGATTGCCAGTCGCCTGGGTACAACACCAGGCTCGACTCAGACCATCGGATGTTGCCGCTCTCACGTGCATCCTTATACTTTGAGGCCGTCTCGGATCTTCCATGGGCGGGTCACTATTTTACACCCCATGAACCCCGAGTCCGGGGGAGGTGCTGTCAAAATTCTACTAGAAATGCAGCTAAAGAAAAACGCATGTCTGAACAACGCTAACCATAAGAACAAGATGGAATATGCAAAGAAAATGAATAAGAGGGCTCTTGAATCGTCAAACGCTTCTGTGTAAATGTTCCTGCTGGGCTCTCTCGAACGAAGAACCGATCGAAAGATTCCTGCATCTCTGAACTTAAGTGCATTTTGAGCCCCCCTTTTCCCATGTGCATTGGGGCATAGCATCGTCTTATACATGAATCTGCACACAAAAATTCTGCAGAACCCTCGTGGCACAGCAGCAGCTCCTTATTTCTGCTGAACAGCTTGTCATGTTAAAACTCTGCCAGCTCCCCGTAAATGAAGCAAAGAAGCTCTTAAATCTGGACCAGTCATGCATACCCCTTTGCCTGCACGTCCGGCTTTGCATTTATCATACCCTCCTCTACCATATGCATACACATTTACATGTGGAGTCACGCAAAAGAGGAAGAAGGAAATAGCAAAGGAGAAAAGGGATAAAACTAATCAAACCCAATCAAACGAGCATGATGAGATGAAGGGATTTTTATCTTGATCAAGCAAACAGCCTGAAACAATAAAACTCATAAAAAAAAGGAAGAGAAGATGGTTCTGTCTGTTGGGTCTATCCATTAGTTCGGTCGATCGAACTGGGTTTTCGATCAATCGACCAGCGACTGCGTCGACGCCTTGCTCAATTGGGGTCGACTCCTCCCTATTTCTGAGAGGTTCGGTCGACCGAATTCATTGGATAGGTCGATCGAATTCCCTGTTTTAAAAAAAAAAAGCAACAGAAGGGAGAGTGATCCGACGCGCACGCGATCCCAATTCTCACGCCGGATCATCCTCTCCCTCGTTCTCACGCCAGTTCACTCTCCTTCTATCTAAAAAGAAAATACAAATATGTTGATCGGGCGGGAGGAGCAGCCGCCGGATCATGGTGCCATCCGGCAGCCACTCCCCCCATTCCCCCCTTATCATTAAAAAAAAAAACACACGTTACACAGACACAGACACCCTCTAACACACTTACACAAGCACATACGCTAATACACACGCTCGTTAATATACCCAAAAAAAAACACTCACATCACCTCCACTCTCCCCTTTCCCCCTATTATAAAAAATAAAAAATAAAAAAGCACGTGGACTCACGTAACACACGTTAACACACATGTTCAAACACTCACATATAATGCACACACAAACGCAAATTGCCCAAGCCGTTTGAATTGGCGGGATCACTGTTCACCTAGCTTTTTAACTCTTTTCTCTCTTTTATTGCTGTTAACATATTTTGTTTATAAAAAGAAAATCAATCAAAACAATGAAGATAATACAACAAAATACATAAACGGGTGAATAAATAGATAAATAATAATGAAATAATATTAAAAGTAAATTATATATATATAAGAAAGCCAAAACAAAAAAAGAATAACATAATAAAACCAAACTAAAAAAATAAAAAAATGATGAAATAAATGAACAAAAATAATAAAAAATAAAAAAATGAATATAAACATCACCCTTAAGAAATTAAATGACGTCCATCCGGGGTTCTCCCCTTTTGACCCCACACAAAGGGGAATATAAAAGGTGCCCTCACAAGACGTGCCTGGCCCCTGGGGACTGCCCCATTATGGCTATGGCTCGACCTCGCACTGGGCCGATAATCTTTCCCGGCTAGCCTGACTAACTGGGTTCTAACTGAATTTCTCCATCCTCTTCCGATATTAAATTCGTCTGTCCCGGTATTACATGTATACTAATTGGGATGTTTTTAGCCCGAGAATTTTCTAAGAATTTTTTGAATTTTAATATAATTATTAAGCATTTAAGTAGACTAAATCGACTATTTAATGAATATAGGTCTATTTAATAATTATTTAAAGGATCAGATATTAGGATATGTTTAAATCTACCTAAATAGGCCCACAAGACCCAAATCCAAGCCCTTTAGGCCCAAGCCCATTACTAGAAACGTAATTTGGATAATTTACGGATTTAAAATAGGATATATACACCAATTAGGAGGTAAATAGTGGATAAATTCAAAAATCCAAAATTTTTCGAATAATTGTCAAATAGCGGTCTATCGCAAGACCGCAACTTGACTTTAGCGGTCCAGACATGGCTGCTACCTCCTTCTGATTCCGTGAATGGAAGAATCGTGAAAAGCTTGAATTTTTGACAATCAAATAGCCTTGGATCGAAGCTATCTAGCATGGGAGACTCTCTATAATACTCTAGGGACCAGTTCTACCCCAATTTAGGACTCTACGTTCGATCTAATCCCCAAACCCTTGGTAAACTCTATAAATAGGGTTCATGTTCAAACTGCACGAACCCTTACTTTGACTCGCGAAGTTCGACGGTAAGGAGATGATATCTCAGGTTGGTCCTTTAGAAGATTTTGTTCTCCTTAGTTTTATCTAACTCCTCTCCAATTTTCGTGCTAGAAGACCTAGCCGTTGAAGAATTAGGGCATCTGCAAGTCGTGGGTTTGCTACAGGTTACACAGGAACCAGTACGCCAGTCCAGTGAAGATCGGGATATTAGAAGCCCTAAACGAGGTTAGTTCGCGTAATATCTTTAGAATTTTTTGTTCCTCTTTCTATCTTCTACCTATCCTCGAATTTTAATGAATATAGGTCAAGAGAATCAGAAGATAGAGGGGCGAGAAGTTGCTAGTTTGGCACAGGACGTGTAGGAACCTGAGCGATCTGCCAATTAAAAATTTGAAGTTTAAAGCTTGTCCCAGAGGTAGGTTATCTCGTGGATGGCTAAAATACCAAGTTAGCAATAAAAGCCCTTTGATTTCATGAACTTTCATGCTTTCTACATGGAGTATTTAAGGTTTTATTTACACTGCGCATCTAGGTTATTTCTACATGCATAATTTCTACCCTTAATGACAAAGATGATGATCTTAGCTTAATTCATGACAACCTATACATCTCCATGAGTTATCTTCATTGGAGAAACGTTTTGTAACACCCCAAAATTTTATATAAGATATTTTGGAATTTTCTAAGATTTTTTTTCAAGACAAAAGGGGCTAGTAAATGAATTATAATTAATTTAATTTGATAGATCCAATCTTTTAAATAGGCCCAAGATGACCCAAAACCAAGCCCATAAGTTTTTGCCCACATTCTAGAAGATTAGATTAGGGTATTCACGGAATTAAGGAGAATTATAGGATAAAGAAATGGATAAGAATACAAGAGTTCAAACTGGGTTTAAATTCGGCGCTCGCAGCAGAAAACGGTCTATCGCGAGACCGCTAACGGGATGAAAACGGTCGTTCCAATGACCGCTACCCACTGCAGGTTCCGTGAGAGAAAGAACACGTGAAAAGGTTGGAGTTTTAGCATCTAAATCATCTAGGATCAACTCTATCAACTAAATAGATGAGTCTAGAAGGATTGTAGATCGAATTAAAGGTCTAATAAGGACTCTAGATCTTTCTAATCCTCAAAACTCTAGTGAATCCTATAAATAGGTCCCAGATTTAACATACGCGACCCCTACTTTGGCACATGTGGAACCCAGGTAAGGAGGACGAATTAGAGGTAAGTTTCTTCTAGGAATTTATTTATTATACTTAGAACTAACTACCCTCCAATTTTTGTTCTAGGAGATCAAGCCTACAGGAAGATAGAGGCTGCCAAAGTTGCTATTTCTACATTAAGAACCCAGGAATTAGTGCGTCCGACCCAAGAAGATCAAGGAATTTAGAGCCCAAAACTAGGTAATTAGATAGAGGTTCTTTAGAACTTTATGTTCCCCTTCATATCCTCTACTTACCCTAAAAATTTCACGTCCATAGATCAAGGGAATCAGAAGATAGAGGGACGTGAAGTTGCTGATTTAGTACAAGAAATTGCAGAAACTAGGACTTGATTCCAGTCAGAAATTCGAAGTCTAAGAGCACTATTAAAGGTAGGTTATCTCATGAAAGGCCTAAACTTTATGTCAGGAATAAAAGTCCTCTTGTTTCATTCATTTTCATACATTATATCTTGAGAATTTCATGTTTTACTTAAGACTATGCATTTAGTTTAGTCTTCATGCATGATTCTTAGCCTAATGAAGAAAAAAATGGAATTCCTTATTGTTCATACAAACCTATGCATATTGTTGGCCTATATACGTTCTATCATGGTTATGGAAGTTTATATATGTTGATTTCCAAACATGATATGTCTTAATTAGCATTTTTGTTTAGTTGTCTTTGGAACTCTGATTAATACAGGAAGAAACGGTCTACTTTCTGACCGCCAGAGAACTGTCGCGGTAGTACGATAGACCGCTAACGGCAAGTGGCGGGCGTCCATTTGACCGTTTTCTATTTCTGAAAATCTGCATTATTTTAACCCGAGACTTAATACAGATTTGCCATAATTATTATATGTTAAACTTAGTTAACTACGTTTTTAAGCCTGATTTAAGTACTAGTTTTATATACTTAGTTGATTTCATCGTTTATCATAATAGATTCCATGTTTCTAAGCATAATTGGTATTATTTTAACTTATGTTAATTTGTGACCAAACTCATATATTTTGTAATAAATATATGTTTCAAATTGAAAGAGGATTGGTGATTGAACTCTATTTTACATGATTCTATCTCTCTTCTCAGAGTCATTTTCATAAGTACATGACACATATTCCTGTATGTTGTCATTAGTTACACCTTTTTACACATTAGGAACACAATCTTGGACATGATGACCTCTCTCTTGGATATTCCTTCCAATGGACTAGAAAATCTTATTTTCAAGGCCTCCGTAAGACTCCGCGAGCCTGGGATTCCCACTAGGACGCCAAGCTGGTTGTACCATTAATACCCAATTATCTAGAAGGCACTTATACCGATGTTTTATGTTCTGGAATTTAGCGGCCTTCTGATTGACCGCCAAAGTCTGCTAGCGGCCCTACACTTGACCGCTAATGGATCCTAAACGGCTATACATTAGACCGCTAAAGACTCTAGATGTCCTATTTTCAAGATATCGAACTGTCTTAATTAACGGCCCTATACGAGACCGCTAGGAGAAAGAGACAGTCCAGTAAACGACCGCTAGTGTTCTGAATTTGATTAACCTGAGGTTTGACTCAAGGGTTAATTTTTCTATGTTCCTAGATGGTCCAAATGATTCTCTAGACTTGTCACATTATTCCAAAGACACCTAAGTAATTTTTAAAGATAAGGAAAGTACCGTTATGCTGCTGAAATGCCTCTGTAGCATAATATCCTTTTTAAATCATTCTTTGAAGTCATATCAAACTTTGGTACATTCTATTCCTTGGTACTTCATCATGAAGCTTATTGTTTGGAATTGAGTTATTGGCTGTACTTTATTATTATACACGTGGAAGTAGCTTGATTTATACGTGAAGATGCAGTTCGAGCACTAATTGTGTTCAAGGGCTCTATGTTAGTCCCCTCGGCTGATTGTCAGAAACATACTATAAACTATTGGGTATGATGCTACTGGCGTCGCATTGCGTTGGGAGTACTTTCTTTATAAATAAGTGAAATCCACGAATTCTTGCGAGATTCTCTCTAAGATTGAATTACTACATGCTTGTTACATGACATTCTAGTGAATAACCTCTATGGTTATGAAAAGTGAAAAGTGAAAGTGAAAGTGCGTTCTTGATACAAGCAAGCATATTCTTGTTCGTGAAAGGCCAAGATACATTCTTGTTATATTCAACTTAATCTTTTTCATATATCATCACTCATTGTATATCATGATCCTATCATGTTATTATGTTACTTGTTTTATCCGCATGTTTTATCGCATTTGCATGATTTATCTTATAATCTAGAGCTAAATTGTTAATCACTTAAACATTACCTTCATATTGATGCGAAGATACCTACTGGGCAAGTGTGCTCATTACCCTACTTTTCTAATCTTTTTCATGAAATTCTAGTGGGACGGATTCAGATTGCTCAAGTGATGGATCCGAGAGTGATTGATGGTTCGAGAGAAGCCATAGTTAATTATGTAATTTTCTATTTTATTGAGTCCATTTAGTTATGAGTTGAGATAATGTACTAGATTGTTATTATTAATAAAAGTCAGATTTTTGAGCAATTATGTCCATTCATCTTCTATGTGAATGATTTACGCTCTGATTTATATTGTCACTTGAGGCTTCTCTTGCTGGCTATTCACGTTCCCGAAATTTCTTCCGCTAAAATAAAAGCTCGGGGCGTGACATGTTTTCTCTCTCTGTCTAGCATGTTTTATATGATTTACTGCCCTAGATCAGCTTATACTTCGATTTTACTGCTGTCTGCCACAGACAGAAAGAAACAGTCTTCCTGTGACCGCCAGTGGTATATAGCAGCCTTGTGACAGACCACTAAGCCCTGGTAGGCGGCCATCATCTGACCGCTATTTGTTTCTGTCCTCTACTGCCTATTAACTCTAAACACATTGCAGATTGACCCTAATAACTATATGATACATCTAGGTAAATAAGTTTTATTCCTAGTTTTGACTTCATATTCGTAATATTGGTTATATTGTGCATCATCCTTGATAGGTTGCATGTCTTATATATTATAAATACCTATTTTTAACTTATGATATTTTCATGCCAAAACCCTTATAGTTTGTATTAAAGTTAATTCTATATGCTTCACGGACTTGTTCAAGTGATGTTTTGATCGCTATTTTACCACGATTCCTTCTCATATATAGTCTTTCTTAAGTACATGGTGCGTACCCCAGTGCGTGGCCATTAGATACACTTTTTACACTTGTAAGCACACCTCTTTGACTTGTGATCCTCTCCGTTGGATATTCATTCCACCGGACTAGGTGATCTTGTTTCAAGGCCTCCGTAAGTGATGCGGGACAGACACGCGACCTCAATCCAAATGGATATGCGATCCTTGGACTCTAAGCAAGCTCGCGATCGCCCCTAACGAGGGAAGCGTACGGACGTGCACGGTTGAGAAATCGGCAGTGAGCTAGGGTGGTCAACTCACAAATTCATGCCCGGATCGGATCACGGGACTGTCTCGCTCTCTCTCACAGCAGCGGTGACATAAAAAGTATAGCGATCTACGATCCTAGCATGCTCTCTAGCAGTGGCATAAAGAAATATATACGAAATAAAGCAAATGCCGAGATGGGAGTGAATACGATACCTCCACGCTACCGGGCGTGGGGAAGACTTCCCGGCCGAACTCGTACTCCCGGAACAGTAAATACATAATAATTACAGTAAGACAAATTACTGCCCACTCCACGCAGGAGGTAAAGAGAGACACAATGGGACCCGGGAGTAGCGGGTTCGGGTTGACGGGCAGCTTCTTGCGTAGCTTCGGCTGCACGCGTACGCACGATCATGGGGCCCACGTGCTTATCAGTGGGGCCGCGTGGGACCGGTGTGGCACCACTGTGGTGGGGACGCCCGGGGGGGGGGGGGGGGGGGCGCTCCCTGGGAAGGCGACACGCTGGTTCGCCGGTCGGAGACCAGGCGGCTCCGATCTTCACTCGTCAGAGTTGCTGCCCACGGATCTGAACTGCTGTTTCAGACCCGCGCGTCCCGACGAAATCTACTGCTACGGTCACTCCCGATATCGGATCGACGCACAAGAGGTACCGTTGGAAATCTGACTTAAAATCCTTCGATCTATTGCTAGAGAAAGAAATTTGAATTTCCTGTTGATGGCCTTTGTCGAATATTCAAGCTGCTGGTTCATAGGATCAGAAAACTCAGGGTAGAAGAGCTTTTTCCTGAGAGTTGGCGTTGACCGCGATGTAGACCTTCTATTCAACTTTTGAGCCCTTCATGAAAGTTGTAGAGGGTGAAGAGAGGAAAAGGGGGATATATTTTATGAAAGGTTTGGTGGAGAGTTTACTGGGGAAAAGTATTTTCTAGTATCGGGTGGTCGGATCTGGACAACAGGAATAAAACTAAATGTGGGAGAAAGACACAATTTTTAAAAATAGGTAGAGGGATTTTAAAATTCTAAGAAAATTTGTGGAGGATGGAGATGGTGGACAAAACCTCCAATAAAATTTGGGGTTCAAACAAAAATCAATAAGGTGATCAAAAGGGCTAAACTCAGGGCTACTGTTACACAGGACTAAGAACTGGCAGATCTGGAGGATGGAGATGCACGAAAATGGAAAAAATGGCAAATGGGGCTAGAATTTTTTCTCAATATTTCTGAGACGTGGTGATGATCCCTAGAACTTACCCTGAAAATCTCAGCTCTAGAAGATGTAGGAGTTTGGAGCTAAAATTCTTGGAGTAACCCTCTGTCCAACAAAATAGAACCTAGACAACACTTCGGAAGCGGCTTCGCGGTGGCTCGATGGTGGCACGAACGGCAGCGGCGGCAGCAGAGATAGAAATCAGAGATAGAGGGGCTAAGATAGAAGGGGTCTATACCCTGAAATACTGAAGGAGGAGGAGAGAAACCAGAGGGAGAGCGGGAGAGGGGCGCACCCTCCAAGGAGGCTCTTGTCAATTTCCACTTTTTCTTCTCATTAATTCACAAAAAATGGAAATACTTGCCTTATATAATAAATGGAAAATGACTCAAAATGCCCTTAGATCTAGAATTAGGAGGGGCATACAAGGTATATAACTAATTAGTTCTAATAGCATTTTTTTCAAAAATTAAATTGGACCAAAAAGGGGGGGGCGCCCCCTTGACCAAGGGGACAAGGTAGGTAAGGTAGGTAGCCTCCTTTGAAATTTTAAACCACTTGTCTCCCCATGTGTCAATTGACTAGTCAATCCATCTAGAAGGTCACCTAGGACTTTGACCAGCCACACATGGCTTAGGTGGACCAATGGGGAAGGACTGGGGGCCCCCTTGCTGGACCTACTAACATTTTGCACAAAAACCCACTAAGACTTACAATTGTGTACCCATATATCACAAGGGTATACATACAAATACAAGAGGACATAAATGCAAATAAAATGTGAGCGGTCTTGCCTTGATGTCCCCATCAGTAAGTCTCCGTGACCCTGAGATTCCCATTAGGACGTCGAGCTAGTTGTACCCTCAAAACCCAATTGGCTAGAACGCACTTACACTACCGGTGTTTTTCTGAGTTCTGGATATTAGCGGCTGTTATACGCGCGCGGGGAGTCACTTGTGTTTTGTCCTCGCGGCGGGGGGCGCACACTCGCCTTTTACGGAAGGTCGAGATAGGTTGACTGGGTGCGCGGGGATTCCGGGGGTGTTGAGAAGAAGGTAGAGGGAACGATATGAACGAGCTGGAAGGGATGGCGTATGGCTAATCATTCTGTGAGACTGGGACAATGATGGCTGGGTGGAATGCGGGCATGCCAGTCGATTTCTCGACAATCACCTATGGAACCAAGGATTGACCGGGGAAGTGTCGCCAGGACGCGGCACGGGACTCGAGAGATCGGGCAACACGTGGATAGAAGGGGTTCCAAGGGTGCGAGTGCCTAGGCGATTATGGGGATTCGTATACTGGACGTCTTTCCCCACTGGCCGCAAGCAACCGGTGTTTATTTTACATCGGATTGAATCCAAATACCTTTGTTTCTATTGCCGAAGTGAGAGTCAGGGACCCTGGGAGCCGCGACGTCGGGGGGGATTAGTCCGTGCAACAGTGACAGGGCAACAGTAATACAACAGGGATAACTGGGGGTAGAGCGACTGGTTCCGAGGAGGAAGGGGACCCGCTCCCTGACAAAATTACATGACTTCTATGCCATGAAAGGCATTTATATGGGGGCGTGAGAGCCCGATTACAAGTGCTTGCAAGCCACGAGACAATTCTGACATTCATGACGGTCCCCGGGTCATTGCATTATTGGGCGGGTAGTTCTGTATCTGTACATGGTGTCCGTCAGAGGACCTGTGACTCAGCAAGATGGCGCCCGAGGGGCGTCACAATGTATTCCCGACATGAGACAGTGTCGAGGTCGGGGCAGTAGGGGTGCCGTAGGCACCGTTGTGCTGGGGAAGTTGAGTGGTCGGGTGCCGCGGGCCCTGATGTGACTGGAGTAGCTGGCAGTCGGGTGCTGGAGGCACCGTTGTGACTGGAGCTGTTGTGTGATTGGCTGTCGCGGGTCCTGATGTGACTGGAGTAGCTGGCAGTCGGGTGCCGAGGGCACCGTTGTGACAGGAGTTGTTAAGTGATCGGGTGCCGCGGGCCCCGATGTGACTGGAGTAGCTGGTAGTTGGCTATTGGGGGCACCATTGTGACTGGAGTTGTTGAGTGATCGGGTACCGTGGGCCCCGATGTGACTGGAGTAGCTGGCAGTCGGGTGCCGGGGGCACCGTTGTGACTGGAGTTTTTGAGTGATCGGGTACCGCGGGCCCCGATGTGACTGGAGTAGCTGGCAGTCGGGTGCCGGGGGCACCGTTGTGACTGGAGTTGTTGAGTGATCGGGTGCCGCAGGCCCCAATGTGACTGCAGTAGCTGGCAGTCGGGTGCTGGGGGCACCGTTGTGACTGGAGTTGTTGAGTGATCGGGTGTCGCGGGCCTCAATGTGACTGGAGTAGCTGGCAGTCGGGTGTCGGGGGCACCATTGTGACTGGGGTAGCTGGCAGTCGGGTGCCGGGGGCACCGTTGTGACTGAAGGAACTGGGCGCCGTGAAGAGGCTGAGACCCGTGTACAGGTACATGTATTTAACTGGTTTCATGCTATATGAGAGTCACGCGGGCTTTACAAATGGGCCGAGGAGGCCGAAGTACAATGGGCGCAAGCCGCGGGGCAATTCCGACACGTGGGTCGGTCCCCGGGCCAATGCAGGATAAGGTAGATATCCGCGTGTTTTACAGAGGCTCTCCATGAGGAGATGGAGACAAGCCCAACTACCTAGGTGGTAGAGGAGGTCGTGGGCTGGCGCCTATCGGAGGTCGGACACGTCTCAAGGTGGGTGGTCGGGTCCCGGCCTTGGAAGGCGAATGTCATTATGCTGGGGAGTCGAGGCCGGCCCCGGGAATATTACTCCTGGGCCAGTGGTCCGGCTAACTCGAGTCATCAGTCAGAGCGGTCGGCGGCCAGCTCGTGGCGGGCAGTAGGCACGTGATTCCGTGGCGAAAGTTGGTGCGGCATCATGGCGTATGCGTAGCCAACGTGGGTTGTCATACGCAGACGGACCCGAGATACGGGTGTGTTTGCCGTTGTCATAACGCCTTATACGCGACGAGCATGGACTTGTATGCGATGGCTAGACGCCGCGTGAGGGGAGTACGTGTGACATACCCTCGGAGTATATGAGCCGATCAACAAGCCAACCACGCGCGCACTTAGTTCCTCGCGTCCCCGACCCTTGCTGAAGGCCTCGAGAGTCCGAGGGTGTGGCGGTTAGGTCGGAGGGTGTTCTATTGCCTCTCCCTTTTTTCTTCTCTCTCTTGAGCTACCTAGGGGGGGGGGATTTTATAGGGAAGATGAAAGGTTGGAAGGGGTTTACCCGGACCAAGTTGAGGGTTGGGTTTGGTCCGTGTAAACCTTTAGAAAAAAAACTTCTTTTCTTTTTTTTTGGTTTACGGAGTGGGGGAGGGAGGATTTAGGCGGACTAGCCCAGGGGGCTGGTCTGGTCCGCCTAAACCCCTCTCCTAGGGGGGTTTAGGCAGACCAGACCCAAGGCTTGGTCTGGTCCGCCTAAACCCCTTCCCGGAGGGGTTTACGCGGAGTAAAAAATGTTTTTTGTTTTCTGTGGGGTTTGGGCGGACTAGGTTGAGGGGTGAGGCTAGTCCGGGTAAACCCCTTCCCCATGGGGGGTTTACGCGGGCTAGGGTGAGGGGTGAGGCTGGTCCGGGTAAACCCACTCCCCATGGGGGGGTTTAGGCGGACCAGCTTTAGGGGTGAGGCTAGTCCGGGTAAACCCCCTCCCCATGGGGGGTTTACGCGGGCTAGGTTGAGTGGTGAGGCTGGTCCGGGTAAACCCCCTCCTCATGGGGGGTTTAGGCGGACCAACTTTGGGGGTGAGGCTGGTCCGGGTAAACCCCCTCCCCATGGGGGGTTTAGGCGGACCAGCTTTGGGGGTGAGGCTGGTCCGAGTAAACCCCCCAAGGTGTTTAGACGGGTTTGACTGGGGGGTTTACCCGGGTTTAACCGCGGGTTTGACTGGGGTTTGACTGAGGGTTTTACTGGAGGTTGACCGAGGGTTTGACTAGGGGTTGACTGGGGGTTTGACTGGGTTTGATTGAAGGTTGACTGGGGGTTTGACTGGGTTTGACTAAGGGTTTGACTGGGGGTTGACTAGGGGTTTGACTGTGGGTTGACTGAGGGTTTGACTAGGGGTTTAACTCGGGTTTGATTGAGAGTTGACTGGGGGTTTGACTGGGGGTTGACTGAGGGTTTGACTGGGGGTTGACTGGGATTTGACCGGAGACCCCCACAAGGGGCGCTGCCCCCTTGACCCCCGCGACCTGACCGCTCAGGTCGATCCGCGCGACCTGACCGCACAGGTCAATCCGCGTGGGAGGGCACATGATGGTGGTGCATGACGTGATGGGTTGCTGGGAGTCCCGAGTTGGGCTCGGACTTGCTATTGAGTGGCTGGAGTATAGGCGCCCACCAAGTGCTGGGGGAAATTTCCGACACGCGTGCGCGGGCCGTATGAGGGCGTTGTGAGCTCTTGAAGCTTGCGGTTGGCCCAGATGGGTCTTCCTTTGACTTCAGAGGGCTAGAGGGAGGCGACTCGAGGGTAGACCCCGGCCTCATTGCTGGGTGCCACATGGCCTGGCTTGTAGTCAGGGCGCCCTCGAGTCTGCTCGGGTAGCTGTGTTGAACACGGGTAAACTCGCAAACTGAGTGATCGGGGGTGGGCCCGATCGATTGCTGATGTTGCCACGGGTCATGGCTAGCTGGTTAGGACCCTTGCTTGGGCCCAGTGATTGGGGCATCGACATGATGATGCTATTTTTCTGGTGGTCAGGGTGACCCTCGCTCCTTGGCGAAGAGTCGCATGATGCAGTAGGCTGTTCTGAGTCCTGAGTTAACCCGGTTGTTGAAGCATCGACGATATAATACCCGTATGTAGGGTGTCCGTGGGTGATCCCCGAATCTTCACAGAGTGCCGTAAGGTATGGCAAGTTGTCCTGAATCTAGAAACTGACCCGGTTGTCGAGAAATTGGCTGGCATAGTGCCATTTGCTCGGGGTCGATCCCTAGTTGTTATGTTACACCGCTTGACCTGGTGAAATGTCTTGATTTCCGAGCTCAACTCGACTGGTAGAGCAACTTTGGCGATGTGCCGTTTTGCTCTATTTAGGGGGTATTTTCCTATGCTTAATCCTTGATTAATTCAAGAAAATAAGCCGGTGCCAACAAATGCCCCCCACGGGGCGTGTGTCAGAGGTGAGGACGACGGCGTGCGGCCCGTGCGCCTTGAAGGCTGGATTTCTCCCGGCCCTATTGGCGTGGTGGGAGTTACTTGTTTTTGGAGGTTATAGAGCTGGGTTCTAGAGAGATCTGAGTGGCCGGATACACGCATGGTGCTTGAAGTTGGAGCCCGCTGTCCTCGACTTGGGAATTTTGTTCCCATTTGCCTCGCGTGTTTGGCTTGTGAGAGGTGTGCAAGGCCCGCGTCGCGGGAGTAATCTGGTCTGGACGCCGAACTCTCCTTACAGGTGGTTGCTCTGGCGGTTGATGATATGACTGGGATGGACGCCAATGCCGATGGCGAAGAGAGGCTAGGGTAGCCTAGTGTAACAATGCTTCTGGATTTGTTGCCCATGTCTGGGGCCTACCTTGCGCAGCGGGCTTTGTTGGTTTTCTGAGGAGAGGCGGCTCGGTGAAAAGGACCCTTCCCCATTAGAAATCTGAGACAGGGGGGGGCCAGGACTGTCGAGTCCATCCCGCCTCGTAGGGTGGCTGGCAAGCAACGGGAGACCACTTGTGGCTCCCTTTTCATTATCTGAGGTTGCACCAGCGGGGGCCATGCCTTGCCCCCGGAGGTGGACTTGTGTACTGAGATTTGTGTTTTCTCAGGTTTTCCACCATGTCTGAGTCGAGGAGTGCCTTGAGCATTTTTCACTTCTTGGCCTGTTCCCCTTTGATCGTGACCATAGCCGATGATGCTGCGTAAGGGGGTTCGAGACTTCCCTATCTTGGGAATTGGAGGGCCACCTATCCCTCAGCTCCTGGGATTGCTGGTTGGCGACGAGATGGCCGCCGCTCTGACTGAGGCTTTGTGGTGAAGCATGTGGTTGGTCACTAGCAGCATACCACTACTGTGGTGGTTGACCTCCCTTTTTTTTGGGGGGGGGGGGGGGGTGCTGGCATTGTTTGTTGACCGCCCATGGGGGCACATTAGCCAAGCTTGGTGCTGAGCGTCCTATGGGATGGGCTGGTCACACCTCTGAGGCATTGTAGCTGGAGTTGTGTTGTAGGCTCTCGTAAATCATCAAGTTATGGTGCTGGAGGCCACTTTGTCGTGGCTGGATGTGACTGGGATTATAGCTGGTGCGTCGGGGGTTACAGGGGGAATTGGGATCATAATAGGGCTTCGAAGTTAAGAGATTCCATTTCCTGCCAGGGCCACCATTGCACGGCCGAAGTGGTAGGGGCCGACTGGTTGGCTGGTGCTGTCAGGGAATCAGGAAAGGTCGGAGTAACATGGGGATGAATGACGTTAACCGAGAAGTGGGTAGCTGTGGAGCAGCCACGGGGACCATACCCAAGGAGTAGGGTGATCCGACGATTGGGGCAAAGCTACCGAAGATAATCGGTGTCGTAGGTGTGTTGGTCTGATGCTGATGGAGGCAAGATTCGGCGAGACATGTTGGCCTGGTGTTGCTGGGAATCAGCCTCGACAAGGTATCTTGGCTTGATGTTGCTGGAGACCTGCCTCGGCGAGGTGTCTTGGTCTGAGGTTGCTGAAGACCTACCTTAGCAAGGCATCTTGGTCTGCAGTTGCTAGAGACCTGCCTCGGCGAGGCGTCTTGGTCTGAGGTTGCTGGAGACCTACCTCGGCGAGGCGTCTTGGTACGAAGTTGCTGGAGACCTGCCTCGACGAGGCATCTTGGTCTGAGGTTGCTGGAGACCTGCCTCGGCGAGGCGCCTTGGTCTGAGGTTGCTGGAGACTTGCCTCAGCGAGGCGTCTTGGTCTGAAGTTGCTGGAGACCTGCCTTGGCGAGGCATGTTGGTCCGAAGTTGTTGGATTTGCCCCATGATGTGACACAACCTCGGATCTAATGCAAGCAAGCACAATCGTAATCTAAATGGGCCAATTTGGGCCGCCGCTCTCTCGTCGCTCACCCAAGCCCGGGGTAACTTAGCAATGCCAAGGTGAGGTTGAGGGGTTGGGCCCTTGCTGGTAGAGGGCCAGCAAGGCCAAGATTTGATTCTCAATGGATTTTGAAGCCCAATTCAACGGGGCCGACGAAGTGCCGAAGGCACCGGTTGCACTCTTCCCACGGTGATCACTCAAGGCAATGGGGCTTGAGGATCGGGCTCTCACTCGCATACCCAGCGGAATTAGAACTAATATTGAAAGACAAGCACTAAGTGGAGTGAAGGTTTGAGCACTTACTCGACCGGTTTGAAGAAACCGGTCCCGGTCGGAGACGAGGGCGAGCGGGGAGGCGAGTGGATCCCCACACGTCGCGGCGGTGTCGCTTGACCTGCCCAAACAAATTACACCACTACACCTCTCGCAGGAGGGGGAACTTGGGGTGGGGGTTAATGATATTACATCAATACTACCTCCACGCAGGGAGGGGCCTTCAGCCGGCCAAGCGGGGTGGGGAAACCAAAGCAAAGAACGAGGAACAAGGGTGGACGCCGAATCTACCTGCTGTCTGCGAACCAGGACAGAGGGTCGGTGTTGCTGTTGTAGATCTTGCTCAGGAATTTCTCTGATGGCGAGACCAGCGGTGAAATCTTCGTAACAGGAAGGGGAATGCCTCAGAATTCTTGTAAATTCTTCTGGAGTCGCTGCAGGTCGGGGCAGGAGCTTGAACAGGGCCTCTGTTTTTCGGACTAGCAGGGGCAGGTCACCAACAGTAGGATGCAGAGGCTGTCCTGGCCGCTCCCGAACTCCAAATTTGATGCCGTCAGCGCCGTTAGAACCGTGGGTGAGTCTTCTTTGCAGTAAAAGAAACGGAGATGCCATAAGAGAACGGAGACGATCTGTGGAGCCAGAAGAGTGAGGAGGTGTCGATGCAGACTGGGGAAGGCAGAGCCGCGCGACCGTGGAAGAAAATTGGTAACTTCTGTTCCCGGATGCTGAATGGGCTTCCGCTTCTTGATTCTGAAAGTAGACAGGCCGATGAAGAACTTTAAAGAAGAACTTGAGGACTGATTCCTTCGGGGTTCATCGTGGAAGAGCTTCTAATCTGGATCAGGTCCTCAGCCGAGGGAGAACCGCGCAGCTGTGGGAGAATGGACCTCCTGGATGACTCGGAGATTGGAAGAAGATGAAACCACTTCGGTTGCGAAGGTGACTGGCAGACGCTTCCGACGATGGCTCTTGGGTCTTCAAACTCGTCCGGAGGAGGTCGTGGTGGCCGCTGCAAGTTGCTGGTCTGCTGTAGATCTTCAGTTGAGAGTTGTAGGTTGATGATGATGGGGGGGAATGGGGTATATGGGAGGGGAAATGGGGGTGGATGAGTGTGGGGAAAGCCCGGGCTGTGAGGGGGTCTAGGAGGGGGTGTTCTAAGGTGGGGGAAGGGAAGAATGGGGTCTGGAAGGGGGTCTAACAGGTGGTGGGAGGAGGAGCTACGAATTTGGGAAGGTGGGTGAGAGGAGAAAGTGAGGGGGGGGGGGCACAAGTGAGTGGAGGGAAGGGTAGATTTCAAATTTGAAATGGCCTTGGAAGTTGTGGGGTTGTGTGGGGAAGGGGTTGATTGTGTTGGAATGGGGAAAGTGGTGTTGGAATGTGGAAGATGGTGTTGGAATGGTGAGGGATCTTCTTGGGACTAGGGGGGTGGAGTAATGGAGGCCATGGGGAAGTGGAGGGCTTTAATGATGGTAGGTGGGGGTTGAGGTGGTTGGGAAGGGAGGAGAGAGAAAAAAATTCGAAATTGGGTGTTGAGGAGAGAGAAAGTGGAGTAAAAAAAGAGAGATTAAGAGAGGGAAGGGTGGGGAATCTCTCCCCTAGGGTTTCTCACCCAAAGAATGTTGGAATCACTCCACTAAACTAAGCTTTGGACTCTCAAATGGCATTTTTTTCATTGATTGATTCATTCAGTTGAAATGGGGGGAATGTGGTCCTATATATAGGAAACCCACATTTCTACAAAAGTCCCTTACAAAAGACTCAATAACAAATAACCGAAGGGGTAGGGGGGGCTCATGGGCCAAGCCCAGGGAAAATACATCAAATGACTCAAATAAAATTATATAGGACTCAAAATTAAATGACTAAACCATGCCGGATGCAACCGGGGTGAGGAGACGAACGGTAAACGTGGGCATGGGAGGTGTTGTCCCCATCATACTCCCGGGGTGTGGAGAACTCGACTCTGTCGAGTAAGTGTCCTTCCCTCCTTGGAGGGTGTAGAAGTGGTACCGCTCTCAAGTCTCCCGAACGAGACTGATCCATCCACCTGCCGAGATAGCGCTCATATACCTTGCTCCGAGTGGTAGTGACTTGTTCATCCAATATTTGTTCAATTTGTTCACGCTGGGCTCTCTTGGCTGGTGGTTTATCATCATGGGTGGGTGCTCTCTCAAGGGAAGAAGTATGCTCAATCTCCTCACTAGGTACCACCGTGAGTCCCTTATATGGCACTAGGTCGGCAACATTGAATGTGGGACTTATTCCATACTCCTCATAGAGATCTAACTCGTTGGCATTTGCACCTATGCGCCTCAAGACCTGGAAGGGACCAGCCCCCCGTGGCCTCAGTTTAGAGTTGGCTCCCGGGGAGAACCTCTCCATCCTTACCATCACAAGGTCACCCACTTGGAATCCTTGGTGATGCCGATGAGAGTCGGCCAGCCTTTTATAAGCCTCATTCTTTTTGCTGATGTGCTTGCAAAGGTTTTCATGCAATTTTGTGAATGCTATCCTTTTAGTGGTTATGGGTGGACCTGGACAACCATAGATGGACCTATCCTGCCATGATGCCAGATGGACCATGATGAACCTTGGTGGGCCGGTGCAACCATTTGTGGACTTATCATGCAATGTTGTCATGTAGACTTTGGTGGGCCTAGGTGGGCCGGGGCAACTGTAGGTGAACCTATCATGTAAAGTGGTGATGAATGTGGGGGGGCCCAGACATCCGTAGATGCTTTTGACATGCTTAAGATCCATGATGAATGAAGGAGGACCATGACATCCGAATGTGGCCCACTCATGCTTTCTACTTGACATGTGAGTGATATGAATGAATGGACCCAACATAGTGTTCATGCCAAGGGGTGTGGAAAGCCTAGACACATGCATGCTTTTCCCAAAAGTGACTTCCATGTGTATAGGTGTGGGACAACCTTTGAACTCCCATTGGAAAGGATCGAATGGATCTAAGAAGGTGGTCATCATGGGGTGGGGCACCACCTTATTCCCTAGGGATATATGGTCCAAGGTTATGGCTCCCAAGGTGCAGCCCGGGTCATGGATGAGGTGGGTTTGGCCCAATATGGTGAGTGAGGGTAGGACAGGGTGGGTGGTTGGTAAGATGGTTGGGTCATATGAGTCCCTTGACTCCCATTGGAAGGGATCATATGGATCGTAAAATAGGTCACTTAGGGGGAGGAACTCCATGTCCTCAAGATCCTTAAAAGGTGTTAAGTCATCCTTCCCTATGATAGTTGGGCCAATGTTCTTGACAAGTGGGTCGGCCATGAGTGGAGGGCTTGGCTTTCTACCCGAGATAAGAAGCTCTAAATTGAGAAGAAGGTTGGGCTCATCCGGTGTAGGGAGGAATAGAAGGAGGTCGCTAGTGTAGCAACCATTGGTGCAAACCGAGGTGATAGACCCAATGCATAGGTGTAGGAGGCTAAGGCTCCTAGGTTGTTCGGCCATAGGAGTCAACATGCTAGTGAACTCAATTTGCCATGCTAAGCCCCTAAGAAAATCCTCTAAGGTCTCCACTTGATAGGATGCTTGGATTGTGGTGTGATAGGAGATGGGCACTAGGGGAAAATTTTGTTCTATGGGAGGGCAAACATGGGTCGAGGTCTCTCTAATTAGGCTCTTCCTTAGCCACATAACAAGGGACTCTTCTAAGATGAATTCGGCCTTATCTAGAGGGGGTGGTGTAGGGTGAAGATCCTTGTGCGAGGCTTCCTCTTCAATTGGGACATGGGTGCTCTCTATGGAGGGGATAGGTTCCCGAGGGATATTTGTCTTCATGTGGCAAAGCGGGTGGACTACTTCTTCCAAAACTAATGGAGTGGGAAGGTTCTTTGATGGTGGGGTGATGATGGCCGGAGTATGGTGCACCCGGGGTGGTGAACGAGGGTGGGATTCCCGCGGGTGGGAGAATAAAAGGTTGTTGAATTTAAAGGTTCCCGAAAGGTGTGGCGGACGCACAAGGCAAGTCCGATGTGTTGGGTCGATGTTGGAATTCCTTTCATCTAATCATTTCTTACCTAGGATTATACATGGACCTGCCAATGTTCCCTTTTGACACCAAGCCCCATCCAAATACTTAATCTTCCCGAACCATTTATGGAATTCAATAAAGACTTGGTCTCCATTGTGCACAATTTGTCCGGTCCTACTAAGAGAGGTAACGATATCGGGGGACACCCAATTTTCAGATTCTAGGTCAATGAAATTAATTTCTACGGGCTTTCCATTAGGTAAGTATGCATGGGATATGATTGGGAGAGGAGCCATGTGACCCAAGACTCAATGTTAACAATGATGGGTTGACAATGCACGGTTCGGACAAGAATGCAAGCATGCCCTAGGACTTGACTTGTAGAGACAAGTCAAAGACTTGCTCTGATACCACTTGATGTGGCACAACCTCGGACCTAATGCAAGCAAGCACAATCGCAATCTAAATGGGCCAATTTGGGCCGCCGCTCTCTCGTCGCTCACCCAAGCCCGGGGTAACTTGGCAATGCCAAGGTGAGGTTGAGGGGTTGGGCCCTTGCTGGTAGAGGGCCAGCAAGGTCAAGATTTGATTCCCAATGGATTTGGAAGCCCAATTCAACGGGGCCGATGAAGTGCCGAAGGCACCGGTTGCACTCTTCCCACGGTGATCACTCAAGGCAATGGGGCTTGAGGATCGGGCTCTCACTCGCATAACCAGCGGAATTAGAACTAATATTGAAAGACAAGCACTAAGTGGAGTGAAGGTTTGAGCACTTACTCGACCGGTTTGAAGAAACCGGTCCCGGTCGGAGACGAGGGCGAGCGGGGAGGCGAGTGGATCCCCACACGTTGCGGCGGTGTCGCTTGACCTGCCCAAACAAATTACACCACTACACCTCTCGCAGGAGGGGGAACTTGGGGTGGGGGTTAATGATATTACATCAATACTACCTCCACGCAGGGAGGGGCCTTCAGCCGGCCAAGCGGGGTGGGGAAACCAAAGCAAAGAACGAGGAACAAGGGTGGACGCCGAATCTGCCTGCTGTCTGCGAACTAGGATAGAGGGTCGGTGTTGCTGTTGTAGATCTTGCTCAGGAATTTCTCTGATGGCGAGACCAGCGGTGAAATCTTCGTAACAGGAAGGGGAATGCCTCAGAATTCTTGTAAATTCTTCTAGAGTCGCTGCAGGTCGGGGCAGGAGCTTGAACAGGGCCTCTGTTTCTCGGACTAGCAGGGGCAGGTCACCAACAGTAGGATGCAGAGGCTGTCCTGGCCGCTCCCGAACTCCAAATTTAATGCCGTCAGCGCCGTTAGAACCGTGGGTGAGTCCTCTTTGCAGTAAAAAAAACGGCGATGCCAGAAGAGAATGGAGACGATCTGTGGAGCCAGAAGAGTGTGGAGGTGTCGATGCAGACTGGGGAAGGCAGAGCCGCGCGACCGTGGAAGAAAATTGGTAACTTCTGTTCCCGATGCTGAATGGGCTTCCGCTTCTTGATTCTGAAAGTAGACAGGCCGATGAAGAACTTTTAAGAAGAACTTGAGGACTGATTCCTTCGGGGTTCATCGTGGAAGAGCTTCTAATCTGGCTCAGGTCCTCAGCCGAGGGAGAACCACGCAGCTATGGGAGAATGGACCTCCTAGACGACTCGGAGATCGGAAAAAGACGAAACCACTTCGGTTGCGAAGGTGACTGGAAGACGCTTCCGACGATGGCTCTTGGGTTTTCAAACTCATCCGGAGGAGGTCGTGCTGGCCGCTGCAAGTTGCTGGTCTGTTGTAGATCTTCAGTTGAGAGCTGTAGGTTGATGATGATGGGGGGGAATGGGGTATATGGGAGGGGAAATGGGGGTGGATGAGTGTGGGGAAAGCCCGGGCTGTGAGGGGGTCTAGGAGGGAGTGTTCTAAGGTGGGGGAAGGGAAGAATGGGGTCTGGAAGGGGGTCTAACAGGTGGTGGGAGGAGGAGCTATGAATTTGGGAAGGTGGGTGAGAGGAGAAAGTGAGGGGGGGGGGCACAAGTGAGTGGAGGGAAGGGTAGATTTCAAATTTGAAATGGCCTTGGAAGTTGTGGGGTTGTGTGGGGAAGGGGTTGATTGTGTTGGAATGGGGAAAGTGGTGTTGGAATGTGGAAGATGGTGTTGGAATGGTGAGGGATCTTCTTGGGACTAGGGGGGTGGAGTAATGGAGGCCATGTGGAAGTGGAGGGCTTTAATGATGGTAGGTGGGGGTTGAGGTGGTTGGGAAGGGAGGAGAGAGAAGAAAATTCGAAATTGGGTGTTGAGGAGAGAGAAAGTGGAGTAAAAAAAGAGAGATTAAGAGAGGGAAGGGTGGGGAATCTCTCCCCTAGGGTTTCTCACCCAAAGAATGTTGGAATCACTCCACTAAACTAAGCTTTGGACTCTCAAATGGCATTTTTTTCATTGATTGATTCATTCAGTTGAAATGGGGGGAATGTGGTCCTATATATAGGAAACCCACATTTCTACAAAAGTCCCTTACAAAAGACTCAATAACAAATAACCGAAGGGGTAGGGGGGGCTCATGGGCCAAGCCCGAAGAATTGGGCCCAATAGCACATTACACAATCTAATGACACTCAAAGTTAGGAAAATAAATGCAAGGCCTAGGAACATGACTCAAATAAAAGGGAAAATATATCAAATGACTCAAATAAAATTATATAGGACTCAAAATTAAATGACTAAACCATGTCGGATGCAACCTGGGTGAGGAGACGAACGGTAAACGTGGGCATGGGAGATGTTGTCCCCATCACCCCAGAGAGGGGTGTTGGCTTGGAATCGTATTCGGCCAATCCTCACGGGGTGTGGCCAAATGTTGATGCAGCCGGCTAACCGTCAGGGTGAAATAGCCGAAGTTGAGGTCATCTCACCCCTTAAGAGTGAAACGACCACAAATGATGTTAGACGCAAAATCATCATAGCGTGGTAGTTGGTACCTATTGGTGTGCTGGTTGACCGTCGAGGTGTATCGACTAGGAAGCACACTCGGCTGATTGCTGAGGTATATTAACTGGGAGCCACGATCAGCTGATCACTGAGGTGCCGATGAAGGGATTGTCTCTGGCCGACCGTTGAGGTGTAATGATCGGAGTGTGTGATAGACCGACCCTCGGGGGTGCATTGGTCTAGGGTTGCTGTGGACTGGCCTTCGAGGCATGTCCGTCTGTGAGGTATCTTAGCCGGTTCATGTGGTTGTTGTTGTAGATCCTCCTGGTTAAGGCATGTTGGCCTATTGCTGGGAATTAGAGGTCGGAGGCTGGAGGCTAGAATCTGGCTACTGGGTGCTGGGATGGAAGGCTGGGACTGTGAACTGGATGTTGGATATGGCAACTGGTAATTGGATACTGGGTGCTGGGACTGGAGGCTTGCCCCTATGAGGCGTGCTAGCCCATTGCGGGAAATTGGAATTGGAAATGGGGAATAGGAAATTAGATGCTGGGAACTGGGCATTGGAACCGGAAACTGGAACTGGAAGTTGGAAGCAGAGTACAAGAGCTGGATGTTAAAGGTTAGGTACTGGAACCAGGTACTGGAAGCTGGATACTGGCAGCTGGGTACAGGAGACTTGCCTGAATGAGGTGTGTTGGCCTGATTGGCTGGAGACTGGAAGCAGGAGGATAACCCATAAGGCGGTGTTGACCTGGAGAACTAGGAACTGGAAGCTGGAGGTCGACTCGTGAGAGTGCATTGGCCGGTGTGATTGGGAACTAGAAATGGGGGACTGGAGGGTGACCCGTAAGGGTGTGTTGGCCCATATTGTTGGAGGGTGAGGGCTGGTGGCCGGCCCGTGAGGGTGTGCTGGCCTATGTTGCTGGAGTCTAGGAGCTGGAGGCCGACCCGGGAAGGTGTGTTGGCCTATGTTGCTGGAGTCTAGGAGCTGGAGGCCGACCCAAGAGGGTGTGTTGGCCTATGTTGCTGGAGTCTGGGAGCTGGAGGCCAACCCAAGAGGGTGTGCTGGCCTATGTTGCTGAAGACTGGAAGCTGGAGGATGACCCGAGAGGGTGTGTTGGCCTATGTTGTCAGAGATTGGAAGCTCGAGGCCGACCCGAGAGGGTGTGTTGGCCTATGTTGCTGGAGACTGGAAGTTGGAGGTCGACCGGAGAGGGTGTGTTGGCCTATGTTGCCGGAGACTGGAAGCTGGAGGCCAACCCAAGAGGGTGTGTTGGCCTATGTTGCTGGAGACGGGAAGCTGGAGGCCGACCCGTGAGGGTGTGCTGGCCTATGCTGGTGGTATTGTTTAGTCTGGGGAGTTGGAGTTGAGGTTGGGGTTGGCTGGCACGCTACCATGGTGACATAGCCAGAGATCGGGACTGGGACTGGGACTGGAGCTGGGGCTGGGAGGCTGACTTTTAAGGTGTTATAGCCGGAAACTGAGACTGGAGCTGGGACTAGAATGGGGCGGCTGGCCTGTGGAGGCATTATAGCTGGAATACTGGGACTGGTTGTTGGAACTGGAACTGGGCGGCTGGCCTGCGAAGGCGTTGAAGTCGGATACTGGGGCTGGTGACTGGAACTGGAACTGGGCGGCTGGCCTGTGAAGGCGTTGTAGCTGAAATACTGGGACTGGTAGCTGGAACTGGAACTGAGCAGCTGGCCTGCATAAGCGTTGTAGCCGGAATTGGAACTAGGAGCTGGTGTGAGCGACATCACGCGGTTCGGGGAAGCGGAGAGGACGCGGAGCGCGCGGGCTCCTCTTTTGTTTGCTGCAACACAGAAATAAGAGAAGAGAGAAGGGGCCACCAAGGGAGATTACTCCGGCGGGGCGAGCGGGACAAATGTAATATAGCAAGATATGGGGGTTAAACGACCATAGCGGGAAGTGACTCGCCGCGACCTCGGGGGACGGGAATGGTGCAGAAATTAAATAACAGGAATTGAAACGGCCATTGGGGAAGTGACTCGCCGCGGCCTCGAGAATATGAGCAGATAAGAAGATAGCAGAATGTGAAGAGAATATAAAGAGCGGGAATTTAAACGGCCATTGGGGAAGTGACTCGCCGCGGCCTCGAGAATATGAATAGATAAGAATATGACAGGATATAAAGAGAATTTAAACGGCCATTGGGGAAGTGACTCGCCGCGGCCTCGAGAACAAGATGTGATCGCCAGGGGCCGAAAGACCTCAAAATGAAGAAAGTGATCGCGCCTACCTCAAGAGCGGGAGATGACGGGTTGCTTCTTCCTCCCCCTTCGACCGACCGACGGAGAGGGCTTTCCTTGGATACCCTTGCAAAACAACGACAAACAAGTAACGAGTGGATTAGAAAGATGAAGGTGTAGTATTCAAATCCTTGCGATAAAAGTAACGAATGATGGTAAGACACACACCTGGTTGGTGTTGTCTTTTAAACCCCTCTCGGACTCGAGTAGGAGGAAAATGAGATGATGGATGCAAGAAGTATATAAGAGAGGCGCCCTTATGAAGGGGGATAGATGATGCGAGATGACGAATGCAAAAGAACTATGGAGAAAAAGGGGAAGAAAAGGCTTATTGGATGAGCCGAGGATGAAATCCGGCGGAGCTCGGCAGCGTAGGGACGACGTGGAAGCGCGGTGGACGAAGACGACCTTCCTCTCGCGAGCGTGGGCACCCGAGAAGCTGGCAGAATCTCCACCTACAAAAGACCCCACGGGTTAGAAATGACTCCGGTAGCCTCTGGGCTCCGGCAGCCTATCGGATCTCTTAGAAGCTCCCCCAGAACTGAGGGGGTGGGCCACTATTTATAAGGCTCTGGAGAGTGGAGGCGTCTAGGACCCTGGACACCTCCATCAGGGCCGAACTAATATTTTATTCTATTTTTATTTATTTTTTTCAGAATATTTTTGTGGAGGCGTCCAGGGCCCAGGACGCCTCCAACAGGTCCACCGAACCCCAACGACGGCCGCACGCGGTTTGGCACAACGCGTGGTTTTGGAGCGGCGACCCGTGATTCATAAATGGGCGCATCCAGCTGGCTGGACGTCTCCATAATTTAGATTTTTTACACACGACAAACCGTCGTTCGGTGGGCGACGCCCGTGAGGGAGTTGATGGAGGCGTCTAGGGGCCTGGACGCCTCCATAAATATATTATTTTTATTTTTTATTTTGTCTTTTTATGCCAAAGCTAGCATTATATATTTTTTATTTTTCTTTTCATGGAGGCGTCCAGGAGCCTGGACGCCTCCATAAATTATTATTATTTTTTGGTTTGTCTTTTTATGCCAAAGTTGGCTTTACACATTTTTTATATTTGCTTTTATGGAGGCGTCCAGAGGACTGGACGCCTCCATTAATATATATTTTTTAGTTATTTTTGGGCTTTAAAAAAAGAAAAATAGAAATAAAATAAATTTAAAGAATGGGGGCGTCCAGGGGCCTGGACGCCCCCATTAAGACCCACCGGGTCCTCAGTCGGCCGCCGCCCGGCAGACACCCTTCTTGGTTCCGGAACTCCTGACGCGTCTGACTGGTGTTGATGCCGTCCGAATGCCGTGATGAGACGATTCCGGATGCTGAAAAGGGCGGAAGAAGACTCAAGAAAAGGAAGCACTCAAGTGAGTTAAAACGCGTAAGCCGTCGCGGGGCGTTGTATAGTAATATGAGACTTTCTCAGGAGACGTCAAGAATGGCGTGTCTATAGTTGCCCCGCCTTGGCGTCTGCTTTGCAAGGGAGCGACACGTAGTGGAATGGTATCGAAGTGGAGTGAAATGAAGTGGGAGCGGACTGATAAGTTGATGCCAAGGTGTGATGAGACACGCTTTTGACGTTACTGTTTGGAATCTTTCCTGAAGTTTCAATGAGGCGACCTTGAAGAAGGTCTTTCAAATATTGACGATTGCTTGGACGGAGATCAAATAAGGGAGGGTGAGATGTGCGCTCAGGCACGAAAAGGAGACCAACTTCTCGGTGTGGAAGTACCTGGGTCATAAACCGGAGGTTTCACCTTTGGGGAGCGGTTACCAGCCAATGTGGAAGTGCTGCGGCCAAGGTGGGTCAAGCAAGGTAAAAAGGAATATCTGAGGGTCTGTCCAAACAAGGGTCTCCTTTGGAAGAGCAGCGTAGAGCCGTTTCAAGGAAACTCAGTATTTCATTCGGAGTGGAATATCTCATATTTGTAGGAATTGAAGCACAACGGCCTTCGCAATCGAATCACTTGAATGATCTTCCGCAATAAATCAAAATCCTATATGAATGCATGCTGGGTTAAAATAAAAATTTAAAACAAACTAAAATAGAAAATAGCCAAGGATAATATTGTCAACTTGTTAAGAACGGGTCAGGATACCGATCCGGTGAGCCGACACTGAGCTGGGGCCCGTTTATCCGCGCACCAACTCACTGAATGGAACCGTCGTCCCCATGCTGCCACAAGTTAACGGCCTATCCGTACAACCCAAATTCTTCGGGATCATCACTGTTTTTGTTGAAGGGGAACTCAAATCCCGGATTCGTTCGGGTCGCAAGGTCCTTGACATGTTCTAGTAGCGTAGGTATCATATACTATGATGCATGACATGGTGGGACCAACCATTGAAAGGTGGGGCAGGAGACAGGACAAAGACGTCCGTTAGTAAAAGCTGCACAGACTAGCAAAGGTTAGCAACATCAGAAAGTAGTAGAATCACAGCAGAATCGCACCACAGTACAAAGGAGATCCAGATAAAATCTTGACAATGACCACTGATGTGACATGTTCCGTCCTGTAGCGATCTTCCCTTCCTATAAGAACTCCCCTTAGGCTAGTTCATTCAAATGCACCAAGGTGGGTTTTGGAAGCTCAAGAGAGGAAAGAGAGGAGAATCTAGAGATTTTCAGGATGGAAGGAGAGTCTTCCCGCGTTATGAATAGGAGCAGGCCTAGCAGCGAGATCAGGCGACTCTCCGACCTCGAGGGTCATTTGAGTGGGACGATCATGTCCCATATGGTAAGCTGATTCATTTCAAATTTCTCCACGTGAACCTTCTTCTTACTACCTTCCTTTCTTCTTCTTTCTTTTCTCTTCCAGCCATATCCACTCTTCCCAGGCCCGATGAAGTTTTCCAAACTGCCATGGCTTTCAAAGCTAACTTCCAACATCTCCATTGGCATGAGGGCCATACTCTCGAAGTGGCATCTGCAGGGGCTCCTTATTCACGCCAAACACTATGAGAAGATTCGTATGGACTGGGCGACTATGGGCGCACTAGTGGAGATCTGGCATCCCCAGACCCACACTTTTATCTTCCCGACCTTCGAGGTGACCATCCTCCTCGAGGAGGTGGAACTTCTGCTCGGATTGAAGAAATTCAAGAGTGACGGGAAGGTGAAGGCTATGCGGATGCTGACACGGGGGACTTCGAAAGCGTCCTTGGAAGCTTCATGCCGCCCGACGCAGCCAGAAAGGTCCGTACTCAAAAGGGGATCGATCTCCAAAAGCTTGCGGAGTGGGTCATGGACGCCCTGAGAGGGTCACCAGACGATGACTATTTGGAGGGAATCATGAAGGGGTTCACCATTTGTCTGGCGGGTGCTCTCTTGTTTCCTTATACCGACAACATGGTGGAGGAAGACCAACTAGTGCTATCTGCGGGATCTGGAGTGGAAAGAGGGTGGGACCCACTGTCCTTGCCTACCTGTATAGTGGCCTTACTGCCTCGAGCATGGGTAAGCCTCCTTTTGGTTGCGCACTTGTCCTGAATTGCTGGCTTGATTTGCACTTCAAATTCGATCACCGTGAGGGAATGCCAACTGCTTCGAAGCTCTTCCAACAAAGCCCTCTTCATCACATAGCCGACGTGTTAGGCTTCGGTGGTACTGTAGTGAACCGCGTTCCGTGGCTGAAGAAACGTGAAGACTGGCAGTCTCACTTCCGCACCGTGACACAAGGCTTCTTTACTTGCGCACCGGCATGTTTGCTTTCGCTTGATCTCCTTATGAGGCCTTCCCCGAAGTTGATCTTCAACTGATCGGCGCGACCGAGTTTGTCCTTTATAACGCGCATCGATGCTGCCTCCAGGTCGGCATTCAACGCCATTCGTTCCCACTATCGACTGGCATCGTTCCTTTGAAGAAGAGAGAGTTGGGTACTGAAGCGGATGCGAAGGAAGCATAGGCCGTCAAAGCACCCTGGAAGACAAGTGTTGTGGGAAAGGCCTTAGCGCACGTGGGGGAAGAATGTGAGCTGTAGAGGGCTTATGTAACCGAACTGGGGAGGTTAAGGCCTAAGGCGCCTAAGCCCCTGATGTAGCTCATTCTGCTTTTCTGATGGAATAAAACCTGGCATGGATGTTTTGGGACCCCCGTCCTCTTAATTATTATTATTTTTTGTGGTTTTTCTTTTTCTTTGTGTTTTTTTCTTTTGTTTGGATTATATACATACTCTTATCTTTTTTACTTTTATTATATATTTTTTATTTTTTTATTTTTTGAAATTTTTATGATGGGGGCGTCCAGGGGCCTGGACGCCCCTAATTTTTTTAATTTTTTTTATTTATAATTTTTTTCAATTTTTTTTTGGTTTGGGGGCGTCCAAGATCTTGGACGCCCCTATGTTTTATTTTTTTTATTTTTTTGGTTTTTTGTTTTGGGGGCGTCCAGGGTCTTGGACGCCCCTATGTTTTATTTTTTTATTTTTTGGTTTTCTTGTTTTGGGGCGTCCAGGCGCCTGGACACCCCAAATTTTTTTGAATTTTGAAAAAAAATAAAAAAAGTGGGGGCGTCCAGGCGCCTGGACGCCCCAAATAGGGTGGATTCTATATATATGGGGGGGGGGCCTCCCCCCTTTGCTCAATTACTGTTCATTCAAACCACCCAGTCAATCCAGACGACCCATTCTTCGTCCCAATGGAGCGAGGAGGATCGAGCCAGGGTCCAGAGAAGCGGAAACGATGGGCTCGTCGTCCGAGGAGGCTGAGGGATGATGCCGAGGGGGCTGCTGCGGCGGAGGAGATTGCCGCGGGTGAGGAGGCTCTTCCTTTGGCCTTGGAGGCTGCAGTGGATGCTGGCGACGCGGCAGAGGACGAGCACGATCCGGTAAGCCCCTTAGACCTCCATTCTATTGGTTCACTAGGTTAAAAGGGCGGACGAGAGGCTGTGTGGCGAATGCCGGGTGTGAGGGAAGGAGGCGTCCAGGGGCCTGGACGCCTCCACATTTTCTTTTTTCTTCTTTTTTAATTTATTTATAAATAATAAAAAAAGAAATAAAAAAAGGAGGCGTCCAGGGAATGGGACGCCTCCATGATAATATATATATATATTTTTTATTTATTTTATTTTTTGTTTTTGGGTTTTTCTAAAATTAAAATAAAAACAAATGTAATGGAGGCGTCCAAGGTGTTGGACGCCTCTAAAAAAACATAAATATTTTTTTAAAATAAAAATAAAATAAGATAAATAAGTAGTATATACAGTGTTATTGTTTATTACTATTCATAATGCTGATGTGTTCTTTGTTGGTATTGTGGTGTGCAGGGCGTGATGAAGGGCCGGATCAGCTGGTCCTTAGTGGTGGTAGCATACCGTGGGCTGCCAAACTTCCAGAGGGCGCGTGTGGATGCCATGGGCTTTGGAGCTTTCCTTAGGATCGAGCCCTTCCGGCTCGACCTTCCTCTTATCCAGGCATTGAGGGAGCGGTGGCACGCGCCGAGCCGAGCGTTTCTGATGCCCTGGGGGCACATGGTGCCGTCACTGGAGGACGTGGCTCGGATCACCGGGCTACGGGTGGACGGAGAGGCGGTGAGCGGGGTCACCTACCCCGACTACCGAGAGAGTGCCCTGGACCTGCTGTGGTTAGAGACGAGTGTGACTGACAGGGACAGCAGGGTAGTTGGCCGAGTGGAGATCATGGAGGCGCTCGGATTCGTTGACCCGCGCCAGCGGGTTAGCGAGACTGGAGCGGAGTTTCTGGCACGATTGGAGGGAGATGCCCGTGCAGCTTTCACCCAGGATCCGAGCGAGAGGGAGCTGGTGGATCTAGACCTCCGGAGGTTTCTTTTCTTCTTCTTGGGCCGCCTTCTGCTGGGGACGAAGGGGGATGGCATCCACTGCCGTTTCCTCGGGATCTTGGCGGATCTGGACAGAGTGGGACACTACGCGTGGGGAGCGGCTCTGCTTGCCCATTTGATTGCTGATCTCTCCCAGACTTCGGAGAAGGAGACGACAGTCAGCGGCTTCGCACCTTTTCTCCAGGTACACAATTTATGCATTTTCACAGTTAAATATGTAATTATTGTACTAATGATGTATGATGAATGCAGGTGTGG
Organism: Amorphophallus konjac; assembly: GCA_022559845.1. Classification (NCBI taxonomy): domain Eukaryota; kingdom Viridiplantae; phylum Streptophyta; class Magnoliopsida; order Alismatales; family Araceae; genus Amorphophallus; species Amorphophallus konjac. The sequence goes on from CM040127.1 coordinate 264,923,044, forward strand.
AGCTATTACTATTTCCCGATGGGGAGGGCTAGGCATGGGAACAGGAGGGCCGTGCCTCTGGCACTGCGGTGGAGGCCGGTCGTGGTTGCAGCACCCCACGGCTACCAGCTGGCGTCACTTCGTCGGGAGCTGAGCGAGTATCCCGAGGCCATGGTATGATGCGTATGGTTTTTTGTGTTTTCTTATGTGACTGAATGGCAACTAATATGATGTATGTATGGTGATGCAGGTGGTGTGGAGACCCTACCTGGGCATGGGCGACGCTGGCCAGCCTTGGGTTGTAGCGGGTCTTCCTCGTTTCAGGCGGACGTGTGGGTCCATTGCCTGAACGAGATCGAGCCGCTTCGGCTGAGGCTGGTTATGAGGACGTTGGGGCTAGCCCAGGAGTGGGTTGATGTAGAAGAGCCGGCCCGCATCGGGCGGAAGACCAAGGGGAAGGCGAAGATTGTGGACTGGCGTACGCGCTTCCCAGCACAGTACCAGGACTGGCAGCAGGGCGGGGTCCCAGTGGTGTCCCATGTACAGGACAGTACTGATTACCTGAGACGGTACCGGGCTACGTATGGGGACCGCCTCTTCCTTGGTGGTATGGCAAGGGTAAGTGAAATGAGAATGCTTCACTCTTTTATATGTATATGCATGTACACTAACTTATGTACAATGTAGGATGCTCGTGATAACATGATCGCCGACCTGCGGGCCCAGTTGGCGGACGCCAGGCGGCAGTTGGTGGCCATCCGACAGGAGTTGGAGATCCTGGTGATTTTATGCGATGCATTTTTTGTGACTTGGATTTTTCTGATACTTGGCCTCTAACTGTCGTTCGCTCTGTGTTTCAGCGGACCCACCAGACAGCGGCAGCCGGGATGGCTGGTGGAGCGGGTTCCAGTTCGCGGGGCCCTCCTCCGGAGGTTTCTGCCCTCCAGGAGTAGCTGGCGTATGCGGTGGCTCGGGCTGAGGAGGCCGAGCGTGACCGCGAGGCTCGAGTGAGCGTTTGCCTGACCTCGACTCTCCTTCTGGCTGCCCTCCTTCTATCACTGTTCTCTTACGGTGCATGCGTGCTTTGACAGGTGGCCGAGATCCGAGAGGCCCTGGCGCGTGCTGTTCGTGCTGAGCAGGAGCGCGACGCTCGGGTGGCGGAGCGTGACGCCCGGATTGCGGAGCGTGACGCCCGGATTGTGGAGCTGGAGGAGGAGCGTCGACGGGAGGCTGAGGAGCTCCCTCGTGGCATGCTGGATCTGCGGATCACCCTCGAGCTGTCAAGGAGGGAGGCGATGAGGGCAAGAGAGGAGAGAGAGAGGGATAGGGAGAGCGTAGAGAGAGAGACGGAGAGGGATAGGGAGGAGCGACAGCGGGATCAGATCGAGAGGAGGGCTCTGGAGACCCAGCTGCTGGAGCTCCGATTGAGTCTTGGCACGACGGAGGGGAGGCTTCGGGAGAGCGAGGAGCGGTACCAGAGGGCGAAGGAACGCGCGGCGCGACTTCGTCAGTCTGGTTCTTTTTCCATGGGCAGCTATCTGGTTTCTTCGGCCGAGGAGCGTCGTCGCGCCTTCGAGGCTGGAGTGCCACCGCAGGGCGAGGCGAGCACAGCTTCTCAGGGTTCGCAGAGGCCCCCTAGGGATCCCCGGCAGAGGAGGGAGGAGAGAGATGACCAGGAGGGTGATGGTGAGAGTTAGAGAGTTTCTTGTACACGTCACCCTTCTCACTGTATGATGTACTTTCGGCTATTATATGAAATGAAAATGGCTTTCTTGTGTTGTGTGTACTTTTCTCTCTCCCACACTTTCTTCTTTGCACTGAGTTGTCCTTCGAGGCACGCTCCACGAGACCTTGCCCTGAACAGCGGGGAACTACGCTTTGCATGGGGGGATTCTGTTTCCTTTCTCCCCCTTTTGGGCGCGTCCAGGCGCGAGGACGCGTCTTAATCCTTGAATTCAAATTTAAAGCGTCGGGTGGCCTTTCTTCTCCCGTGCCTTACCCGCAAACGAGCCCGCCTTCCGCCGAAACTCGCTTGCCCCTTTTTCATCTTCCTCCTCTTTTGATTGATGGAGTTCGGTGGGCCCGACCATGGTGAAGGTGGAGAGGGACGAGGAACTCCTCGCCCGAGGAGGGACACGCAAGAACATGGAACGACGTCCATGGAGGAGGAAGGGCCGCTTCGGGCCCCCGAGGGACCCGAGGGGCCCGATGTCGCGGAGGGAGGTGAACACGGTCTGGTAGGTCCTCCGATCTCTTCCTCTTTTAATTCATTTTGAGTTTTGAAGCGAGCCGCGCGAGGGGGGAAAGGGTTCGGCGAGTGTTGCACTCAAATGATGGACGCGTCCTAGACAGGGGACGCGTTCTTTGTTATGATGCGAGGCCCTTCTTTCTTGGTGCAGGACACGGTGAGGACCCTGGGCCTGGCCGATGAGTGGGCGAGTGCGGATGAGCCGAGCTGCGTCAGGAGGGAGAGTCGCGGCAAGGCGAGGCTCGAGGACTGGCACGTACGTCTCCCGGACAGCAAGGGAGTGTATTGGTGCAGGACAGCGTCGACTTCCTGCGGCGGCAGAGAGAGAGTTATGCGGGGCTTCCCCAAGCTGGGGACACACGTGGCATCGGCGGCTCGCGCGCCCAACTATCAGAGGCTAGGCGGCAGCTGGCCGTCGCTCAGCATGAGCTGTCGCTCCTGGTAAGTTACGTGCCGCACTTTTATCTTCAGATTTTGGAGTTTCACTGACGGCCGTTGTTTATTTTGTTCCAGCGTGCCCAGTAGACAGCGGCGGCGGGGATGATTGGTGGTGCATCTTCCAGTTCCTCGGCCCCTTTTCTCGAGATTGCCTCCCTCCGGGAGCAACTTGCCGGTGCGGTGGCTCGGGCGACCCGGGCGGAAGAGGAGCGTGATGCCTGGGTGGCGACTGTAACGGAGCTGCGGCATCGTGGTGAGGAGAGGCCTTCTCCAGACATCCTGGAGTTAAGGGTTCTTCTGCAGATGATGAGGAGGGAGGCAGAGAGAGAGAAAGCTGAGAGAAGGTCCGAGCGACAGCGGGATCAGACCGAGAGGAGGGCCTTGGAGGCCCAAGTGAGGGAGCTCCAGCTGGGCCTTCAGGCCGTCGTGCAGAGGCTAGGAGGGATGGAGACGCGCTACGAGAGAGCGCGAGAGTTCGGGGAGCGACTACGCCAGTCTGGTTGCTTTGTCGCTAGTGGCTTCTTCACCACGCCAGGGGAGGAGCAGCGAGTCACTGCTGCGGAACAGGCATCAAGAGGCGAGGCAGGTGCTACTGCACGGGGATCCCGGAGGCTTCTGAGGGACCCTCACCTCAGGGGAGAGGAGAGGGACGCCTAGAGGGACGAGTGATGGTGAGGATCGACGAGCTGGTGGACTCGCCTCCTCTCTATGATTGTAGTGTTTAATGACAGCTTATGTAGAATGATGAATGGAGTGATTTGATTTTCTGCTGCTCGTTTGTTCTCTTGTGCATTCCTTCTTCCCTACACTTCCTCTCCTTTGCACTGTTCCCATGTGATGGGTGTGCCGAGACTCCACGCCGAGCGTAGAATCGCGTCTTGTTGTGACCATTTTCCACGGGAATCTGCCGTCGAAGTCAATAATGACAGCCCTAGCCCCTTTTCCCGGATGTTGTGTCAAATTTTGCGGACGTCCTCCAAAACACGAAAGGGTTTCCCTAGACAACATAGGGGGCTAGTCGTCATATTCTTCGTCCAATCAATCACCCTGTGCGAGCGGTGAAGTGACACACGGGACCGCATGGCAGGTTCCTCATCGCGAGGGCTACCATTAACAGGTGATGGAGGCAATCTTGGCCCACACTCCTTCCATTTCTATAAATTCTTGTCCCTTTTATCTTCCCAGGCATATCGAGAGCTAACTCGAGGAGCACAAGTTTTCACGGGAGAGGAGGAGTTCAAAATTCTGAGAGTTGGATGGAGGGCGAATCTTCCCACTCCTCGAAGAGAAGCAGGTCTAGTGGTAGTAGTTCCAGGAGGCTTTCGGACCTCGAAGGACACTTTAGCGAAAGGGCCCAATCACAACTCGTAAGCCAAGTTTTCTTGCCCTTTTTTCCATTCTTTTTTTCTTCCTTTCTTTCTGACCAAACCTCCTCTCCATTCCCTACATGCGTAGAGTGTGATGAAATCACAGATCTCATGGGAGTTGGTAGTGGCAGCATACCGAGGTCTCCCAGATTTTCAGAAGGCCAGGCTAGACGTGATGGGTTTTGGCACCTTCCTTCGGATCGAGCCGATCCAGCTCGACCTGGTCCTGATCCAAGCCTTGTGTGAGAGATGGGACCTAGTGAGTCGGGCATTCCTGATGCCCTGGGGGCACATGGTGCCCAGCTTGGAGGATGTGGTCCGGATCACAAGCCTGAAGGTGGAGGGCGAGGCAGTGACTGGAGTCACTTACGCGGACTACAGAGAAGGTGCCCAGAAGTTACTGGGTTTGGACCTAGATGGTCGGAAAAATAGGTCGATAGCTAGGGCGTCCCTCATGGATGCATTAGGGCTCACCGACACTCGTCGGCGGGACGATGAATCCTCAGAAGAGTTCATGGAAAGGATGGAAATAGGATGCCGTGCCGTGTACTGCACAGATTTCGGCGACTGGGAAAGATGCAACATAGATTTGAGGAGATTTCTCCTCTTCCTTTTGGGGAGATTGGTACTGAGCTCGAAAGGGGACGGTATCCAATGTCGCTTCCTAGAGCTGCTGTCAGACCTTGAAAGAGTAGGGTATTATGCCTGGGGAGCCGCCATGCTGGCACACTTGTTTGCAGGCCTATTCCAAGAAACGGATCGTGAGATGACTGTGAGTGGTTTCACACCATTCATCCAGGTATTTTTTTGGTTGTTTTGTATTTTTTGTGTTTTTGCAAGGTTCTGATGACCTGCGCCGAGCAGCTGTGGAGCTATTATTACCTCCCTATGGGGAGATCTCGGCATTGGCGACCCGCGATGGTGCCGCTAGCCAGGCGGTGGGAACCCATCATGAGTGCGGCACCCCTAACCTACCAACTGATGGTGCTAAGGCGGGAGCTACAGGAGTTCCCTGTAGCGATGGTAAACTGGAGACCCTACTCAGACATGATCGATGCCGACCAGCCGTGGGTTCTAGCAAGTCGTGCCCGGTTCGGACGGGAACTGTGGATGCACTGCCTGAATGAAATCGAGTCGCTTCGGCTACGATTAGTTATGAGGACTTTAGGACTGGCTCAAGAATGGGTGGATTCAGCTGTGCCACCTTGTGTCGGGAGAAAGACGCGGGGACCGGCGACCTGCATTGACTGGCGCGTGCGATTCCCCGAACAGTATGAGGACTGGCAACGGGGTGGCACGATTGTAGAATCACAGGCGCGGGACAGCGAGGACTACTTGCGTCTATATAGGACAAAGTACGCAAAGCGGTTCCAACCCCGGGGACTTGTGGAGGTAGGTTTCCCCTTTTTCTCTTTTCTCCTTTTCTTGGTTTTCTGGTGAAAAATGCTGACTCGTAAGGCTGCAGGATGTCCGGGATGCCATGATAGCGAATTTATGAACTCGCTTGGCAGAGATGGAACAACAGTTGGGTAATGCCCGCGGAGCTACGAGCGCCTTGGTAGGTGTATAGTACGTTCCTAATTAAAACCCCAGATTCCAGATGTTGGCTGCTAATTCACGCGGTCGTAGCATGCCCAGATTGGCGCGGCTTTCCCAGCGATGGGAGTAGGTGGTGCCTCTTCTAGCTTGTGGATTCCCACCTCAGAACTTGACTTGCTTCATGAGCAACTTGCTCACGCCACGCAGCGTGCTGCGGAGGTAGAAGGGATGCTCTGTATACAGGTAAAAGTTTCAGTGTTGAGTTCTCTTTGTTTACGCCTTATCGCGTATCTGAGATGGTACACTTGGCAGGAAAATGAGACGGAAGAAGCGCTTGTCCAAGCTGCGCAGAAGGAGGCTAGGATAGCAGAACTGGTGAGGGAACTACGGCGTCATCCTGATGACGATTCCTCTAGGGATGCCGTGGAACTGAGGATCACTCTCCAGTTGGAGAGGGAAGACCGCGAGAGAGAACGTGCAGAGAAAGAAAGAGACGCAGAGAGAGAAAGAGCCAACAGATTGACTGAAAGGGAGGAACGAAGGGCCATGGAGGCCCAACTATTCAAACTCCGAATCAGCCTTGGTCTTGCTGAACAGTGGCTGAGAGATGGTGAGGAGCGCTACCGAAGAGCACGAGAGCGTGGCTTTCGTGTTGGTAGCTTCTCTGCTGCTTCCGTAGATCAACGTCGGGATGCGGGAATAGGAAGAGGAGTACAGAGCGGTAGGAGTACCGCTTTTCGTAGTTGGGTAGCACCTATGAGAGTGTTTTGCCCGGAGAGTAGTGGGACGAGTAATGCGGAGAGAGAGGGCGGAACTTGATGTAATTTTTTGGTTTTTTTGGAATAAAATACAAGGTTTGGTTTGTTTGGTTTTCACCTTTGCTTCTGTTGCCTGAATCCCTGCACACATCACTGAAACAAACAAATCAGAATTTTTGTTCTGACTTGGCCCCTTGCTCAATAAGCAAGTGGTCACTGTGACTGTCCTTGATGACTGGTCAAGGGGCCAAGCCTTTATTAACGAAGGCAATGGAAAAATGTGGTGACGATAAATGCGACAGGCAAGCACACGAATGCAAGCGGTATTAAAGTGAGATGCTGCACGCAAAATGCAATCATGCAAAATTGATTTGTTTTCTTTTTATATTTGGTATTTTTTTGTTTTATCATAAAAAAGATTTTTTGTTTGCAAATATGTACATTTTCTCTTTTCCATTTTTTTGTTGCTTTTATCATTTCAATTTTTTTGTTGCTAACGCCTGGCAAGCACCCAAATGGCACCTAACCTACATGAGACAGGGGTTTCTTACTAACCTCCCAGGTATCCTAAGTGCACATCTAGGTTGATTTGGGCCTCTAGACCCCTCGAATGATGATCCCGCCGGCTAAGACTTACCCTGATGACAATACCGTCATGCCATGCTTAGGCTCCCAGTCGCTTCCGACCACAGGGATTCACCCAAAAGATGTTTGAGGTAAGAGATTTGCCCGAGCCGGGTCTGTTTCCTCACAACTCTAGATGGTATATGATGGAACACCCTGGAACCCTAACGACCAACCGCGCGACGCTGACCCGGAATCAGACGCCGTCACACCCATAGGTGACGCGCTTGCATTGGCCTAAGCCCGAGGTTAAACAAGAAGACATCAAGGTGGTAAACAGGGGTCTTGACCAGCCAGAAACACGGAGACTCCTTCACAGCGATAGCTTTTGCTTTTCAAAGTAGGCAACCAAATGTGTATATTAAAATAAGGTTGCAGACCCTGGGCAGTTTTCACCTTTCGGAAACTCCATCGAACCTTCATCTTTAGAGGAAGAAGGAAGAGCGTGGGGGATAAACCTCTTGAGAGGATCAGTAAAACCGTTAACCCGGCGAGCGAATAAGGGCCCATTAACTCTTTCCTTTCGGACAACTTCGGACCAAATCTCGAGCATTTACATTCCACGGCCCCTTTTGTGGATTCAGACCTTTGCTTTGAGGGGTTCCGTTTATCGCAACAGGCACGGTCACGACCAGGCTTTTCTCTTGATTTTGACTTTGTATTTCTTTTTGTGAGGGAGATATAGTCGTTTGACGTTTGTGGGCTCCCTTTTCGTATGCCTGCGGGGACACTGCCCTCTTCTCGTGCTCTGATCGATGCTCGAGGAAATGGATCCTACTCTTGCCTTTGGGGTTTGAGTTTCGGTTTCTCATGCTCAGCGTTTTAAGGGCGCCGACTGTCTCATTTGGTCGAAGAGAAAAGAATAAAGATTACAGCTTCTGGAGATCTTCTGGGTGACGCTCCACCGTAGGTGATGCTACCGACTTTTGAATAAAATACATACGTGAGCACATGTTGGCTTCCTTCGAGCGAGCATAGGCCGACGTGGCCGGACAGGGATCTCCACGGTTCTGGCAAACCAAGACCCGGTGCCTACCAAGCCTTAATGGGCCCTATCCTAACATGAAGGTTAAATGCAGGGACTTAACTATATGGTGACTGCCAGGCATCGGCATTTTGAATTTTCCATATTTTTAGTGGTTTTCAATATTTCTTTGTTTTTGATGTTTTTATCTTTTCATCATTTTTTTGTTTGTGCTAAGGGTAGTATTTCTTAAGATAAAGCCCATTCCAAGGGTGGGATAACTCGGTCCCTTCGGCGTTGACTAGCTTGTAGGCGTTGTCAGGGTACACGGCTTGAATTACAAATGGTCCTTCCCAATTGGGTTAGAGCTTAGAACGTAGACCTCCAGGTTTGACAAGAATTCTTTTTACGACCATCTCACCGACTTTGAATTTTCTCTCAACAACTTTCTTTTGGTAAAAGCGAGCGAGTCTATTTTGATACACACGCGCGTGTTCGGCAGCGGCCAGTCATTTCTCATCCAAGAGTTCCAACTGGGCGAGGAGTGAATTACGACGATCGTCGAGGGAAATTCCTCATCCAATTGTACCCTGAGAGAAGGGATCATAGTCTCGTACGGGACTACCGCTTCCATACCATAAGTAAGGGCAAATGGAGTCTGCCCGGTGGGGGTACGGATTGAAGTGCGATAGGCCCATAGAGCTTCGGTAAGCTTTTCTGGCCAATCTGAAAACTTACTAGACTCGCAGGTTTTTTTGATGATTTTGAGCAATGTTTTATTGGTGGCCTCCGCTTGGCCGTTACCTTGTGGGTAATAAGGCGATGAATGATGCAATGCAATCGCGTACCTTTTGCAGAGGTCCTGTAGGTCCTGAGAAATGAACTGTGGCCCATTGTCGGTGACGATTGTGCTTGGGACGCCGAATCTGGCGAGGATGTTCTTTATGATGAATTTGCAGACTGTTGATGCCTTGATTTCCGCGTAAGCTTCAGCTTCGGCCCATTTGGTGAAGTATTCCGTCGCAGTAAGGATGAAAGATTTCTGCTTGGTGAGGGAATTGGGATCACCTAGGGGACCAATGATGTCGAATGCCCACATGGAGAAAGGCCACGGGGAAGATATTGGATGAAGTGAGGAAGATGGTGAATGGATTTTATCGGCGTGAAGTTGACACTTGACACACCTACGGACATAGACAGCACAATCTTCTTCCATAGTGGGCCAATAAAAGCCTTGGCGAATGATCTTCTTGGCGAGCATCTGACTATTCACGTGGCCACCGCACACACCCGAGTGCGTCTCCTCTACACATTTCCAAACCTCATCGTCACCAAGACATCTTAACAGAATACCAGTAAGGCTCCTCCTATAGAGTAGACCTCCAACCAATGTATATTTCTGAGCCACCCTTCTTATGGCTTTCTTGTCCTATGTGGTGGCCCCTTCAGGATAAGACTGATCTTGGCAGTATTTGACAATTTCATAGAACCATGGTTTCTCTTCATCAGCCAGTTCTTCTTCAACCTCTGCCAACATGATCTCCCTCTTCTCAAGGATATCTTCCTGCAGGATCTTTCTTGCTATCCTGTCTTTGATATTTACGTAGGAAGCATCATCGATTACAGGGGCGTGAAGTTTGTAGATGGAAATGGACTTAAACCATCTTCCTAGAGGGAACCTTATGGATGATGCCAACGAGGCGAGGGCATCGGCGAGAATATTCTGATGACGAGGGACATGAACAAAGATCAGTTTGGCGAACAGTTTGGCAAAGGCAGCAGTGAGTTCTTGGTATGGCTTGAGTTTGGGATCGCGAGTGCGATATTTAGTGAGCACCTGGCGAAGGATGAGTTGACTATCACTTACGACTCGCAACTCAGTGATGCGAAAAGAATGAGCGAGTTCTAGGCCAGCTAGAAGAGCTTCATATTCGGCTATATTGTTGGTGACTGGAAATTTGAGTTGGTATGCCAATGGGAATGTGAGGCCTTCAGGCGACAGGAGGGCGATGCCGATTCCTCTCCCTTGAGAATTCAGAGCTCCATCAAAATATAGCGTCCACATTGGCTCATCTGATTGGTTGACGGACATTAGTTCCTCATCTGGAAACTCTGATTGGACGGGATCGAACTTGGGAAGAGGATGGTGAGCGAGATGCTCGGCTATGACATAGCCTTTAATCGCCTTTTGCTGGATGTAGGTGATGTCGAACTGAGAGAGAAAACTTTGCCAGCGTGCTAGCCTATCTGTAAGGACGGATTTCTCCAGAAGGAATTTGATAGGATTCATTCGAGCAATCAAGTGGACCTCATGAGCCAAGAAGTAGTGCTTCAATTTCTGCACTACCCAAACGAGGGTAGCACAGGTTTTCTCCATGACGGTGTACTTCTGCTCACAGGGATTGAGAAGTTTGGACAAGTAATAGGTTGCCCGTTCCTTGCCTTCTTCATCAGCTTGTGCGAGGACGGCTCCCACGGAGTCATCCAAGACTGAGACGTAAAGGATCAGAGGTTTTTCTGGTTTGGGTGGAATGAGAACGGGTGGACTAGCCAGATATTCCTTCAACCCTTCAAAAGCTTTCTGACATTTAGAATTCCAGTGGAATTCTACTCCTGGCTTGGTCAACTCGTAGAGAGGTCTACACCTTTGTGAATGTTGAGACACAAACCGACGAATAAACTGTAACCTCCCGATTAAACCTCGGACTTCCCTCAAATTCTTGGGAGGCGGCATATCCCTGATAGCCTTAGCTTTGTCGGGATCTATCTCGATCCCTCTTTTGCTCACAATGAACCCCAGTAATTTACCTGACGACACACCAAACACACACTTCTTCTGGTTCATTTTCAGTTGGAACTCCCTTGACCTCTGCAAGACCTTAGCCAAAACTTCTGGATGTTCCATCCTGGTCCTTGATTTTACCAATAAGTCATCCACATACACTTCCAGATATATGTGCATCATGTCATGAAATATGGCCATCATCGCTCTTTGGTAAGTAGCTCCAGCATTCTTTAATCCGAACGGCATGACCACGTAACAATATGTTCCCCAAGGGGTAGTGAATGACGTCTTTTCCTGATCCTCTTCTGCCAAACGAATTTGATTGTATCCTAAAATCCATCCATGAATGAGAGGGTTTCGTAGCCTGCCGTGTTATCAATCAACACATCAATGTGAGGTAAGGGAAAATCATCCTTTGGACACGCGCGGTTAAGGTCCCGGAAGTCGATGCAAATCCTGACTTTCCCATCTTTCTTCATGACCGGGACAATGTTCGCCACCCATTGAGGATAAAGAACGACTCTAATGAACCTGGCTTTGTGGAGCTTAACGACCTCTTCTTTCATTTTCAAAGCCATTTGAGGGTGGAAACGCCTTAACCTTTGTTTTACCGAGACGGACCCTGGTTTTAGGGTTAAACGGTGTTCGACCAAGGTTGAATCTAGACCCGGCATATCCTCGTAGCTCCATGCGAACGTGTCCTTATATTCCTTGAGAACCTCAATTAATGTCTCTTCTTCAGAGGGTGGTAGGTTGTCACTTATGAGGATGATCCTAGGGTCTTCCTCAGTTCCCAAGTTGACTTCTTTGGTGGATTCTTCTACGGCGGTTGACGGCTCGTCGAATCTCCTTATTCCACTAGCGTATGCGCCCGCCGCATCCTCATATTCTTCACCCTCATCTTCAGTGGGGCATTCTTCATCCGTGATCTCGTAGACTCCATACCCTTCATCAAATGCACAGTCGCCCTCACATTCTATTTCCGGTAGCCGGATGGAATTTTCTAGCAACTGGGGGATGGCAAGGAGGGCTTGACACCTGGCGGCTAAATCAGAAGGAATCGACGAGGGATCTGCCTCGCCTTGGACTTCTTCTAGGTACTACCCTTGGCCTATCATTCCTAGATTGACTGACAATATTTACAGAAGAAGAGGAAGACGAAGAGGATGGTGTAGAATGTACAGGAGAAGACCCCTCAGAGGAGGGGTAGAAAAGGTCGCTCATCGGACCTTGGACGGGTGGTCCGCAAGACGGTACGCACCCGTGGAGATGTAGGAGGTTTCCTCAACGAAGATGTGTTGTTGGGGAGTTTGAAAATTGACGTTTTTTTTTTCATTTTCATTTTTAATGACAAAGCAGTGAAAAGAGATTGGAGGAGAGAGAAAAGTGGTTATGGCTAGAGGATTGTGAGGCTCATAGAGCAGATCATGGTTGAAGACCTGGCGCGGGTTGAAAAGCCCGCGTAGGTATGTAAACAGAGAAGGGGATCTGGGAAGATCATCAGACAATTGTCTGGCCCAGGAAGAAGATATCAGCAAAGGCTGAGACGAGTGGATGGAGAGGATGGCGGCTAATGAGCCGTCGACAGAAATGTTGAGGACGGATGAAGATCCGTCGATGACAGAGTCCTTCTGGCGAGGACGAGGATAGTTTGGAACCTTGGCAAGAGTGGTAATATTCTCTGGTATTCCGGAGATCAATGGCGGTCCTTCAAGTTGCAGAGACGAGAACATCCTTTCCAGTGCAACGGAAATGTCCCGTATGTCGAACCATTTGTTCCACTCGCATTCCAGATCTTTGATCTTGCCTCTTTTGGTGATCCTCAGACATTTTTCAGCCAAATATACAGCATGTGATCCCCCATATGCTTCTCATGGGTAATCTCCCATCTGAACAACGGGCCCTCTGTTAAAGTGGTTTGATAGAGTCCATGTGAGGGGCTTCCAATCCGCCCTGAACGGTCCTTTGAAGCCTAGGCCAAACCTACGGTTCGGCCTAATTTCCTTTGGCGGTTTGAGCATACCCTGTAATTGTGCGCCCAGACCTTTACCCTGTTGATAGCCGATGTTCCTCATAATCTCCCAACCTTTGGAGTGAAAAGGGAGACATGATGTTGCGGTTGTCCTGACCGGCTCCTTTGGTGCTAGTGGAACGTGAGATGAATCACGTACATCTAGTAATGACAATATGGGCCGATGAGACGGCCAAACAGAGGGCAGAGAGGTGTTGATAGCATCCACTGTGTGAAGGACAGGTTTACTGACCACTTTAATAATTCTCCCATTGTAAGGAAACTTCATGCACTGATGGTTGGTGGAAGGCACAGCGTCCATGGCTTCGATGTAAGGGCGACCCAGTATAGCCTTGAATGTGGGGTCCATGTCGAGGACATGGAATTCCGTGGGAATTGACATGGGGCCTAGTTCTGCCTTTAGAATAATCATCCCCTGCGGCGGCCTTTTGCTATTGTCATAGGCCGTGACCGTGATCGAGGAAGGTCTTATTTGTTCCTCGTCGATCCCACACAACTGAAGAGTGCTCATGGAGATCACATTTATGGACGCACCCGTGTCCACAAGACACGGGTTTATGGATACCCCATTAATTTTTATTGAAATGCACAGTGCATATTTCTGAGCTTCCTTGGGAGCGAGCTCGTAGTTGTGGAACATGGTGGCCGGTTGTGTGTCCGTTGGGGTCAGGACGGTATAGATCTTTTCTACAGGGAGGTCCTCATTCACCATGACCCTTTGAAGGTACTCCATTAAGGCTGCCTGGTGGGATGTGGATCTTTGAAGAAGCTCCAGGATGGAGATCCGAGCAGGCGTCTTGTCCAAATATTTTAATAGATCATACTGTGTTTCAGGGATAGCTCTTTCTGGTTGTTCTCCATCATCCTTCTCTGGCTGAGATTGCTCAAGATTCTGACTGTTGTGGGGGAAAACCCTGTGGAAAATCCTTCCACTCCGGAGCACCATTGCCTGCGGCTTTTGTACCTCTGTGGGGGTAGCAATGGGTTTTAACAGAGGTTTGAGGGGTAGTGGTGGAGGAATGGTCGATGAAGCAGGGGTGATGACGGGAGCAGGGATTCTGATGAGCGGTTTGTTAGGTGGAGGCATGGTGGAGGTAGAGGGGATATCGCGCGGATTATGAAGGATAAGGGGTCAGGAAGGTGGAGGTGGAGACGAAGTAGAAGTGGGTAGGGCTTGAAGCGGGCAATGATTTTGAGGTGGGTGATGGGTAATGAGTGATTTTGAAGGCATTAGTGGTGATATGGTGGAGAAAGAGGGGGTTATGTATGGTTGACGGATGATAAGGGGTTTAGCAGGCGTAGGGGTAAATGTGGTAGAGGTGGATGGTAAAGTGGGGGAGTGAGAGAAGATGAGAGGGTGTGAAGGCGTAGTGGAGAGTGTCGGTTGATAGGAGATCGGGGTACGGATGAGGGGGCGTAATGGTAGTGGGAACGGTGAAGGCGATACTGACGCGGGTTGATGAGAGAGAGGTGCTACCCGGGCAAGGCGAGGGGGTTGCATGACGATGGGGTTGGAGGAAGAAAGAATAGAGGTACTTTCCTGGTGCCACACCTGCTCTCTCCCGACTTCCGGGAAGGAGGAGATGGGGTTAACCTGATGATTGGGCTGTTGGTGCTCCGGTAATGGATTCTGGATTATGCCCATGTCGGGCTGTTGTTGTGGGGCCTGCTGAGGCTGTTGTTGTTGTTGTGGTTGCTGCTGCTGCTGCTGTTGTAACTGCTGCTGTGGCCTATGAGGAGGTCTCCTAGCCTTAAGAGCGGCGACGTATCGTCTCATTTCATCCCAATCTATTTGATGTTCATCATTCATATCGTGGATGTAATCTTTGAAATGGAAGTAGTAATCTACTGTGTGTCCTGGCTGCCTGTGGTAGACGCAGTATTTGGAGGTATCAACATTTGGGGGCCACACGGGCCTTTCTCTGGGTAGGGCGAGTTGGTTTGATGCCATGAGGGCATTAAAGATGTCTGCTAAGGTTTCTGGCAATGGTGGATAGTAGGCTCTCTTGGGACCGAGCGGCCTCCTTTGTTGCTGTTGGGGACCATAGTTCCCCGGGGGTGGAACTTGGTTGTACTGAAGTGGTGGTTGTTGTTGCTGAGGTTGTGGTTGTTGTTGCTGGGGTTGACGTAATGGAGGTATATTATCCTGGGGTGGATTATTTTGGGGTGGAGGACGAAGAGGGAAAGGACCTGGTTGGAGGGGAAGTCGGGGCATTTGTGGAGGCCTTGGGTTGACCGCATAGTTGGCATTGTTGACCGCACCCACTTGCTCATTTGTCACGACCCCTTCTGTGGCTCCGCCCGGGACACCAGCGCCTATCTTTCTGACCACTTTGGGCTTCGACGACTCAAACATGTTCATAATGGGGGAGTCTTTTAACTGGGTTTGGATGTATCGGGCCCTTTCATAGAGTTCCTCCATTATAGTAAGTTTATTCATGGCCAGGACGTGTCTGAACTGTGGGGTTACATTAGACACAATCATCTTCACTTGTTCGGGCTCAGAGAGGGTATCTGATTAGTGTGTATTTTTATTATTTAATTCAAGAGTATATGCATTTTTATGAGCTTAATTGATATTAAATATACACTTCTCACACTTATTATTGATTTTGTATCAAACGTTTAATTTTCTGAAATTAAATAAATTTTTATGATAATTTTTACGTATTTATGTAGGAACGCAGTTCAAGGAAAACTCCAAGAAAAAGAAAATAAAAGAAAATAAAAATTATATTTTGAATGGGCCAAAAGCTCGAGGATTGGTTCAAAAAGAAAAGAAAAAACTTTTAGAACAAAAAATAACATTATTTGCTATTTTTTTGGAATTTTCTAAGTATATATAGATATATATATATAGTTATATAGATATATTTATATAATATATATATATATATATATATTAAAAAAAACTAAAAAAAAAGTTTAAACCCGCCCCCCCCCTTTCCCGCCTTTGCCTCGCCCGCGCCATTGGCACGGGCGACGAGGCGAAGGAGCGAAAGGTGAGGGGGGCTCGTGGCCGGCCAGAAGGCAGCGGCGGGGCTCAGCGGCGGACGCGTGGCGAGCGGGGGCCGGGCGACGCGTAGCGGCGGGCGCGTGCGCCCGCGTGCGAACGCGGGTGGCGTGGCGACAGGCGGAGCGGTGGGCGCACCAGGGGCCCACGGGCCGGCCGCCTAACCAGTCGGGCGGTCGGCGCGTTGCGCCCGCAGAAAGAGAAAGAGAGAAGAAAAGGGGCTATAAAAATTCCAAAAAAATCCAAAAAAAATCAGGAAAAATGACAAAAGGTTCAGCACATTCCAGCCTACCAAGTTGGGTCAAAAATTAGGTGCACTTGAGTGTTTTATATGAGCAAGAAGAGATTGTAAACCCTATACAAAGGGGGTATCACTTATAATGAAAGGAGTGGTTAGTTGTTAGAGTTAGAACTAGATGGAGTTAGGGAGAGAGCTAGCTATGGGCACTTGTAATGTAAGTTAGTTCTTTACATTTCTGAAGTTTTTGATTGTTGAAGTTGTGTTTTTTCCAAGCTTTTGAAGTCAAATTTGTAAGTTGAATTTATTGCAATACAAGTTTCATTTTAGAATTCAGTCTTTTCATAGCCTTATTTCTCATTATTGTGATCCTCATTTCAAATTCTTGTCTTCATAAAAGTTGTTCGGTTTTAAGTTGTCTTCAACTTCTCTGTTCATCATTTCTTCCAATTCATCCAAATTCATAGAGTTAATACCCATTTTCTTAAGTGCTGTCCTGAGCATTCACTGTTCATCCGTGGTGATACCTTCTTCCATTCATTCATTTTGAAGTCTTTCTAGTCCTCAAATAACTCTGAGTTCTTCATAAGAGTTGTTCCTCTCTTGTATCTCTAAGTTTTATTCTTCTTGCACTTTGTCAGATTCCTCTTCTTTTGAGCTTTAGAATTAAGTTTTCTAGGTGCTGGTTTTCTGTCAATTACTGTTCATCCGAACCAATAGGTCCTAGTTTTTCAAGTTTTTCCTTATCTTCCTTTCATTTTCTGTTTCTGTGTTCTTCATAAAAGTTCTTCCTTTTTCAATTCTCTACAACTTTCATGTTTTCAACTTTTTCTAATTCCATTCAGATTTCAAGTTATTTCATTTCTTCCAACCCCCATTTCCACTTGAATTCTGTTTTGTTTTCACCTTAAAGTTTCAAACTTGTTATATGCAAACCCGTTCTTCTTAAGTGTTTCAAACATACCCGAAGCGGTGATTCTTCTTCAAATCCTCTCACGGCGTCGACTTCCTAGGCGGAACGATCATCATCAAAGGTTCGGCGTGGAAACGACGACGTTCTTCACTCAATTGACTAAATTTTCTTTACTTATCCCTTGTCATTTCAAGTTGTAATTTCATTTCCGTTAGTTGTAATCGCACTCAAAATCCAAAAATTGGTTTTTCAAAACACAAGCATATTTTCCAACTAAGAAAAATAACCAAATTCCTTCCCCGTGGGATCGACCCGTACTTACCATTATACTCATGTTTTCAAATCCATAAGTGAGTGAGTGCGGTTATAAATATTTGAAATTTGTGTGGCACGGTAATTTTAACAACGACTGTCGAGCGAGCATCAAATTTTTGGCGCCGTTGCCGGGGATGGAGATACTTTTCATAGTTGGATACTTTTGTGTTTACTTTGTATATTTGTATATTGATTTTTGCTTTCTTTACTTGTGCAGGAAAACGAAAAAAAATTTAAAAATCAAAGAAAGAGGAAGATCGAATCTGAAATTCCAAGGATATGAAACGTCGTTAAATAGCTCGGCAGCATTGCTAAAGGGCTGAAATCAAGAAACAGGTTCTATCTTTCCACTTTCTGAAAATTTTTTTACAAAAATCTGAAAATTTCTTGAAAACTCTATAAAAATAAAAAAAAATCAAAACAAAAGAAAAATTTTCATGCTGGTTAGTTAGGTTCATTAACTAAAAACAAAAACAAAAAAATCTTCATTTGCACCAAATAAAAGACCTCATTGCAAGAGTAGAAACTATACTTTCATGCTCTAGGTCATGCATCATTTAGCTTAGAATTTGTCTTTGTTTAATTTCTGCATTACATTTTGAAGATCGCGAGGGGCAAGGTACGTTCTACTGATCTCAGTCTGGCATTCATTTTTGCATAAAGAACCCCTTGTTTGAAATTGTGGTGTGCATTTCATTTCAAAATACTTTAAGGGCAACACCCCTAACAAGATAAGGTGGGGATTTCATCACCCTCCCTTAGCCCGAAAACCACAATTTCCTGGCATCTCTGCATGACCTAGGCCTTAAGAAAAGCCAGTAGACGTTGGCCCTAGGATCACACTGTGATTCCTGTGATATTTAGGTTTATCCTCTTATGAAAACTGGTGTCTAAGGCAAGACGGTCGGATGGCAAACGCCTTAAGCGGGATTGTGGTTTTGTATAATAAGGTCCCTACGAAAGTAGGGGGAACCTCCCACTTCCCCACCCCTTACCTGGCCGGTGGACATACTGAGGGTGAATTTAAGTTCATTTTAATCACTTTGTGAAACCACATTTGTAGGTCTGAGTCGCATCTAGGTCATTAGGATAATTTGTGTTAACTTGTTTGTGTTTGCATAAAAAAGTTTTGAAAAATTGAAAAAAATATATAATTTGAAATACTTAAAAAAATGTAAAAAAAATTTCATTTTATGGCCATTCATCTTGGAGGGAAACCCACGCCTATGAAGGAGCATTTTTATCCTTCTTCTTACAAGCCCTCCACCTGTATTCAACTCCCCGATATTCACATTGATCAATATGAGATTCGCCCTAGTCTCATCCAGATGCTCCCATCTTTTTATGGGAATCTCAATGAAAATCCTTATAGGCATCTAGATGATTTTCTAGAAGTTTGCTCACTGATCAAAATTCAGAATTTTAATGATGATGCCCTTAAATTAATTTTATTTCCATTCTCGTTAAAAGATAAAGCAAAATGTTGGTTAAGGAGTTTTCGCAAGATTATCAGGACTTGGGAAGATATGCAGTCAGAATTTTTAAAAAAATTTACCCCATAGGCCAAACCAACATGATGAGAAGGGCGATTACAGGATTTACTCAACGTCCGGGAGAGCAACTTCATGAATCTTGGGTGAGATTAAAGGAGCTAGTAAGTCAATGTCCACATCATGGGTTGCCCAGATGGCAAATTATCTTTACATTTTATGAGGGGTTATCCAATTTTGATAGGCAGATGGTGGATATATTTTGTGGAGGGGCATTTTTAAGCAAAAGTGAAGATGAGGCATATGATCTATTTGAGATTTTGAGTGAAAATTCAATAAATCGTACCTCCATCTCATCTCATCAACAACTTGTAGGACATGTCAAACAGGCGGAAAACCCAATCCACACTTTCATGGAAGTGTGTGAATTCTGTGCCAGTCTCACTCACCATGTGAGTGAATGCCCTACTATAGCCCGACTCTCTCCCGTCATCCAAGCACAGGTCCAAAATTCCCTAGGATTCTCTCAGCTCAAGCATGTTGCAGATGATGATAATCTTGGCTGGAGTAATCACACAAATTTGCCTTGGATGGATTCAACAATCCAAACCCATTTGTCTACACCTCTACCCCAAGCAATTCATGAGCAGCCATGTATACTCAACTTCATCTCAACTCATCTCACCCCGATTTCGGACTCAATGTCAATACTAAGGGTGATTCACCGGGCCACTACTTTGAAGCTCAAAGCGTGTACTCTCAGTCTACTTACCATGACCCTTCGTCAATATTCAACCAACCCTCTCGATACGTGAATGATGATGATGATGATCCGATGCCTGGCATTTTGGCTCAAGATATCATTATTGGGAGTGAGGGGGAGTGCGCAAGCCATACCATGATGAAGGAAGGGACAGAATTAGGGGATGAATTAAAGAATACAAATGATCCTATTGATATCATCACCCCATTCTATGAATGTTTTGAGATTGAGAATATCACTGAGAACATTAGAGGCCCAAACAACTTAATTGAGGATCTACATGTCGAGGAGGATTGCTTTATGATTAATAATCATGTTGATTTAGTGGAACTTAATTCTCCTCCCTTGGAAGAACTTGATGATGGGGCCTTGTTCGAAAAGTTTATATTTCCTCTATCAACCCCATTGTTGGAAAATTTGATTAAGAATCTTCAGGTGAGTGATGAGTATGATGAAAGCTCCGTCTTTGAAAAATTCCCATTTGATCTTACCTTTGATGAAGGGGCCGAGCTGGAACAATTTACATTTGATCTTCCTACTTCATTATTGGGAAATTTGATTCACAATTTTCTATTAAATGATGAGTGTGATAAAGGGGTTTTATTAGAAACTTTCAAATTTGATCTACCCATTGAGCCCGATCCCCTCATGTTTGAATCATTGGATCAATTTGATTCTGGGCTCGTGCTACCCCTGCCAGATGAGCCTCTTCAATATGACATTCTGGGACCTGAGGGGGATGGACCAACAATATTCACTTTTGATTTAACTCCCCATCAGGAAGACAAGTTGATTAGTACCCTTCTAACACATGAGGCTGTTACTGGGAAGACTGTGGCTAATCATGACACTCTTATCCCTAAGCCACCGTTTGATGACCAAGTTCCCAAGGAGGAAGCAGTCAATAAAGAGGTCATCAGGAGGGACGATACAGGTAAAAGGGACCGATGGATTGATATTATGCAAGGGTTATACCTTGATCTTGACAAATTAATGGCCATAGATCATTTTTTGATATCTAAAGCTGAAAATTGGATCGCACACAGGGTTAATGTTACAAACAATCATGTGCGAGTCCTGCCTCTTTCTAGCACCGGTCCGTACATGTCTACTCTTGTCTTCCAATGGATTAAGGGCTGGAATTTGAAGGAAGACAAGATCACGTGGTGGCTCATTCTGAATGCCACGCGTTGGTTAATGAGCTAATGAGCTACATGATGTCTAGCTGACGACATAAAAGTTAGCGCTTCTTAGGAGGCAACCTAAGTGATTTTTGTGTGGTAATAAATTGTTGTGGGAAATTAGCTGTGTTTAGGGATTCGAGAGATAAGGACAACGGAGAGCCAAGCAAAAAGTATTTTATTACACACAAAAGCAAACAAAGAGATTACATCGGAATCCACCTTCTTTCTTCACATTACTTGTCTTGCCGCTCTCTGGGGCAAGATTCTCTAGAGGGTATTCCCAAGCCGAGAGCAGCGGTATTACTACCGCACTATGGACGCCGATCTGAGGGGGCAGCAAAGAAGCTACTGACGCGAAAGCCACGCTCTCGTGCTCTTCGATAGCGTTCTTCGCCATCCTTCAGCCATTGCTCGGCTAGGCCGAGACTAGTCCTCAATTCAAAAAGTTGGGCCTCCAGGGCCCTCTTTTCCTCTTTCTCGGCCAATCTCTTGGCTTTCTCTCTGTCTCTGTCCTGTTCTCTCTCAGCCCGTTCTCTCTCTCTATCTTCTCTTTCTAATTGAAGGGTGATTCTCAACTCCACAGCGTCCCTTGAAGAATCCTCATCTGGACGACGCTGTAGTTCTTCTTCCAGCTCAGTTATTCTATCTTCCTTCTGAGTGGCATTTGCAAGTGCCTCTTGTGTTTCTTTCTCCTGCCACACATTTCATCTCAGGCAAATAACAATACTTGAATAAGGGATGTTAAATGGTGAAATCCTCACCTGTACAGAAAGCATCCCCTCTGCCTCTGCAGCCCGTTGTGTGGCATGAGCAAGTTGCTCGTGGAGTTGATCCTGCTCGGATGTGGGAATCCATAGACTGGAAGAAACACCATCTGCTCCCATTGCCGAAGAAACTGCATCAAGCTGAGCACGCTGCACATGTGGTAACATTAAGTGGTTAGCGCCCTGAATCTCAAAGCCTACCCGGAATAGTACTGAAATGCTTACTGATGAACCTAGAGCCGCTCTGGTATCACTCAGCTCTTGCTCCGTGTCCGCCAGACGAGCTCGTAAGTTCGTTATTATAGTATCACGAACATCCTACAGTTATGGCTTTTGAGTTCACAAACAAAGAAAAAAAAATTTTAAAACAACAAAATGTAGAAGATATAAACATGGTTTCCTTACCTCTACAAGCCCTCCAGGCTGGAGCCTTTCTGCATACATTGCTCTGTAGAGGCGTAGGTAATCATCGCTATCTTGTGCTTGAGATTCCACGAGTGTGCCTCCCCGTTACCAATCTTCATATTGTTCGGGGAAGCGCACTCTCCAATCAACACAGGTGGCTGGTCCACGCGTCTGCCTTCCGACGCTAGGTGACATGGTCATATCCACCCATTCTTGAGCCAGCCCTAAGGTCCGCATAGCTAATCGCAGCCTGAGGGGCTCGATTTCATTTAAGCAATGGAGCCAGAGGTCCCGTCCAAACCGGGCGCGGCTTCCAATTACCCAAGGCTGGTCAACATCGACCATGTTCATGAAAGGCCTCCAGTTCACCTTTAATAGGTTGCACGTATCTTCTCAGTTAAAAAAAAAATGAAATAAATGAAAAAAAATATAAAAAAAAAATTGAGAAAACAATTATCCTACCATCGTTGCAGGGAACTCTTGCAACTCTCGCCTGAACACCATCAGTTGGTAGGGTAAAGGTGCAGTGCTCATGATGGGTTGCCACCGTCTCGCTAGAGGGACCGTCAGTGGTCGACAGTGTCGAGCCCTCCCCATTGGAAGGTAATAGTAGCTCCACAGCTACACCATCATGTGTCATTGATGAAAACACAAACAAAAATCAGAAAATAAAAAAACAAAACAAAAATTTTCATTACCTAGATTAAAGGCGTAAACCCATTTAGTGTCATCTCTTTGTCTGTCCTTTGCGACAGACTTGTAAACATATGTGCCAGCACAGCAGCTCCCCAGGCGTATTGTCCTACTCTTTCCAAGTCTAAGAGCAGTTCTAAGAAATGACAGTGGATACTGTCTCCCTTGGACCCCAGCAACAATTTGCCTAATAGAAAGAGGAGGAACCTCCTCAGATCCATATTGGTCCGCTCCCAATTGCTGGTATCCATACAATACATAGTACGGGCACCTCTTTCTGCCCTTTCCATAAATTCTTCTATGGACTCATCATCACGCGGACGCATGTCAGTAAGCCCTAAAGCTTCCATGATCGATGCCCTGGCTACTGACTTGTTCTTCCGACTATCTAAGTCCATCCCCAACAAATTATGGGCACCTTCACGGTAATCCGCGTAGGTGACACCAGTCACTGCTTCCCCATCCACTTTGAGGCCCGTGATTCGGACCACATCTTCCAAGCTGGGTACCATATGCCCCCACGGCATCAGGAATGCCCTACTTACCGGGTCCCATCTTTCACGTAGAGCTTGGATCAGAGCAAGGTCGATCTTGAGTGGCTCAATTCTGAGAAAGGGCCCGAATCCCATCACGTCCAACCTCGCTTTCTGGAAGTCTGGGAGCCCTCGATATGCAGCCATGACCAGCTCCCATGAGATGTGTGACTTCATCACACTCTGCACATACACCAGAAGTGAGAAATGGGAAGCTTTCCAAAGAAAGAACAGAGAAGAAGAAAGGAATGAAAGGAATCACTTACACGCTGTGGTAGAGTCCTTTCACTCAAAAGTCCTTCAACTTCAGAGAATCTCCTGGCACTACTGCCCGATCTACTCCTCTTCGAGGAGCGAGACGACTCCCCTTCAGCTCTGAAGCTCGATTCACCCTCCATTCTGAACCTTGAGCAACACTCACTACTCCCCTTTGCAACCTTTTCACTCGACTCTACTCTCACAACTACGATGTTCTCCAGTCGAGTGGGAAGGGGGGTATTTATAGGATTGGAAAGCGAGGAGTGATCTGCATCTCTCACCATCACATCTAGCCATAGCCTTTGCGACACGTCATCCTCCCGTTAATCTAGCACCCACTCTACTATGTGGAGTGGTCAAGTCGGAGACGTGCTTTATTGACTTTCTCTCTCTTGTTGGTCCAAAGATTCGTTATGTTTATTGTCCCGTTGTGGCCACCTTTCGCATAACACACACATTGAGGGGACATTTCTGTGAGAAATCTGGCTCCGTAACTCACGTTGCCATCATTGGTCGATTCCTTTTGAAATAAATGAACATTGGGTCCCACTCCTTGTGTTAATTCCTGGCTTCTGATATGATTTCTTGTTTTAGTATGTTTATTTTTCAGTTGTCAGGCCAAGCTGCACCGACGCCCTCATCATTTTACCCCGCCATCAGGTTGTATCCTTCCATCCCAACTATATTATCTCTTTACATGTCCTCTAATCTTTCTACTGTTTATGCCATTGAGGACAATGTCATTTAAGTTGGGGGGGGGAGATATTCAAAAATTTCAAAAATTTCTAACACTTTCAACAAAAAAATTTTACTTTCTTGAAGTGTCATGTGAAACAACAGTTTTCCCCGAGTTGAATTTCTTGATTCATGTCGCATGCAAAGTGATTCTAGAATGGAAATGACTAGAGACTCGGATAATGGATAATTTATTTACTCTAGCCATGGAAAACTGATTTAAAGCATCTCTTTAAAAGTTCAGATGCACTTTCAAAGAAAAAAATAAAAGCACGTTGCACGCTAATGAAACAAGAAGGACAAGCCTTCTGTTATTTTAGACAGACTGTCTGATATTCTGCATTTTCTGAAGATGAAATATGTTAGAGGCTTTCTGCCTTAGAAAAGTATGAGAAAAAAAATAAAGCACCATGAAAAATGCTCCGATTCTGAGTAACCGGGCCTACTTCACCTAAGACGTGTTGAGGTTCGCGTCAAAAGGAAAAGGGAACTTAGATCTGTGGAACCGGGTCTACTTCACCTAAGACGTGTTGAGGTTCGCGTAAAACAGTGAAGGGTAGTGCAGCATCATGTGTGTAAAAAAAAAATAGGGAAAAAGAAAAAGAAAAAAAAATATATATATATATAGTGATCCCAAAAGGGACATATCAATAAGGCAGACAAAAAGCTAGTGTGCATTGAACGCTCTAAGTAAGAAGTGCAGAATTGAAAGGCATTTGTTCAGAATAGCAAGTGGAGGATGTAATTGTCTTCACTGTGGACTTAGCATTACACATGCACAAGTGCTACTGAATTTTGATTAGATTCTTGATCATGTACCTGAATTTCCGACATAAGGCTAGTCTGTGGTAATTACTCCAGAGTCCTGATCTTTAGTTAACTCTATAAAAGATGAACTGGAAATGAGGCCTGAATATCTTTAAACTCTTGTTAGTCCTAAATTTTTCATTATGTGCATTGCTAAGGGACTAGCAATGAGTAAGTTGGGGGGTGTGATTAGTGTGTATTTTTATCATTTAATTCATGAGTATATGCATTTTTATGAGCTTAATTGATATTAAATATACACTTCTCACACTTATTATTGATTTTGTATCAAACGTTTAATTTTCTGAAATTAAATAAATTTTTATGATAATTTTTACGTATTTATGCAGGAACGCAGTTCGAGGAAAACTCCAAGAAAAAGAAAATAAAAGAAAATAAAAATTATATTTTGAATGGGCCAAAAGCTCGAGGATTGGTTCAAAAAGAAAAGAAAAAACTTTTAGAACAAAAAATAACATTATTTGCTATTTTTTTTGGAATTTTCTAAGTATATATAGATATATATATAGTGATATAGATATATTATTATATATATATTTATAATATATATATATATATATTAAAAAAAACTAAAAAAACTAAAAAAAAAGTTTAAACCCGCCCCCCCCCTTTCCCGCCTTTGCCCCGCCCGCGCCATTGGCACGGGCGACGAGGCGAAGGAGCGAAAGGTGAGGGGGGCTCGTGGCCGGCCAGAAGGCAGCGGCGGGGCTCAGCGGCGGACGCGTGGCGAGCGGGGGCAGGGCGACGCGTAGCGGCGGGCGCGTGCACCCGCGTGCGAACGCGGGTGGCGTGGCGACAGGCGGAGCGGTGGGCGCACCAGGGGCCCACGAGCCGGCCGCCTAACCGGTCGGGCGGTCGGCGCGTTGCGCCCGCAGAAAGAGAAAGAGAGAAGAAAAGGGGTTATAAAAATTCCAAAAAAATCCAAAAAAAATCAGGAAAAATGACAAAAGGTTCAGCACATTCCAGCCTACCAAGTTGGGTCAAAAATTAGGTGCACTTGAGTGTTTTATATGAGCAAGAAGAGATTGTAAACCCTATATAAAGGGGGTATCACTTGTAATGAAAGGAGTGGTTAGTTGTTAGAGTTAGAACTAGATGGAGTTAGGGAGAGAGCTAGCTATGGGCACTTGTAATGTAAGTTAGTTCTTTACATTTCTGAAGTTTTTGATTGTTGAAGTTGTGTTTTTTCCAAGCTTTTGAAGTCAAATTTGTAAGTTGAATTTATTGCAATACAAGTTTCATTTTGGAATTCAGTCTTTTCATAGCCTTATTTCTCATTATTGTGATCCTCATTTCAAATTCTTGTCTTCATAAAAGTTGTTCGGTTTTAAGTTTTCTTCAACTTCTCTGTTCATCATTTCTTCCAATTCATCCAAATTCATAGAGTTAATACCCATTTTCTTAAGTGCTGTCCTGTGCATTCACTGTTCATCCGTGGTGATACCTTCTTCCATTCATTCATTTTGAAGTCTTTCTAGTCCTCAAATAACTCTGAGTTCTTCATAAGAGTTGTTCCTCTCTTGTATCTCTAAGTTTTATTCTTCTTGCACTTTGTCAGATTCCTCTTCTTTTGAGCTTTAGAATTAAGTTTTCTAGGTGCTAGTTTTTTGTCAATTACTGTTCATCCGAACCAATAGGTCCTAATTTTTCAAGTTTTTCCTTATCTTCCTTTCATTTTCTGTTTCTGTGTTCTTCATAAAAGTTCTTCCTTTTTCAATTCTCTACAACTTTCATGTTTTCAACTTTTTCTAATTCCATTCAGATTTCAAGTTATTTCATTTCTTCCAACCCCCATTTCCACTTGAATTCTATTTTGTTTTCACCTTAAAGTTTCAAACTTGTTATATGCAAATCCGTTCTTCTTAAGTGTTTCAAACATACCCGAAGCGGTGATTCTTCTTCAAATCCTCTCACGGCGTCGACTTCCTAGGCGGAACGATCATCATCAAAGACTCGGCGTGGAAACGACGACTTTCTTCACTCAATTGGCTAAATTTTCTTTACTTATCCCTTGTCATTTCAAGTTGTAATTTCATTTTCGTTAGTTGTAATCGCACTCAAAATCCAAAAATTGGTTTTTCAAAACACAAGCATATTTTCCAACTAAGAAAAATAACCAAATTCCTTCCCCGTGAGATCGACCCGTACTTACCATTATACTCATGTTTTCAAATCCATAAGTGAGTGAGTGCGGTTATAAATATTTGAAATTTGTGTGGCACGGCAATTTTAACAACGACTGTCGAGCGAGCATCAGTATCCCTTATTCTTTCCGCCAGAGACCTCCATCTATCAGCATAGCGGACAAAATCCTCGTCGGGCTTCATCTTTTCGGCCACTAGGTCGGTAATGGAGAGTGAGGGACCGACCCTATCCCTATATTTCTGCAAGAACCTTCTCTGGACTATTTCAAAATTCTCGGCCTCGCGGGGCTCCAAGGAATAGAACCACTCAAGCGCGGGACCATCCAATGATCTCCGAAAGAGGTATGCCAGGGACCTCTGATCGTTTTGCCAATAGGAGGATTCATACATGAAATCCTTGAGGTGAATGAAGGGGTTGCCGGTACCATTGTATCTACGGTACGTGGGCATTTCGGAGGGAGGAAGATGAATGACGGGAAGGATTGGCAAAGCAACCTCCGGGGTGGCTTTCACGTCCACCATCCTTCTCAGATTTTGAAACTGCTCGTCCATGCGATTGAACCTATTGAGGAGCGATTGGGCGAGCTCCTCTGGAGGTGAAGGTGGCACTTGCCACTGGGGGAGAAACTGTCTCCCGGAGACTTGAGGGGGGAACCCAGAATGAGAGGGAGCTGTCGGACCACCGACAGTTGGCCCTGGCTGAAGCGGTGTGTGGGGAACAACGGGAGTTTGAGATTGTGACGGGAACTGGAATGAGGGTGGTTGTTGGCTCGCTTGTCCTTGAAGCGAGGGAGACTGGATGACTTGCGCCAATGAAGGAGATGGAATGGTCTGCACGGACTCTTGGAGAGGTGCGATGGCCGGAGTTGATTCCTGGGGCGTGGGGGAAACAGATTTCCCCTTTAGAATGGCCTGGAAGGCCCGGAGCTGTTCAGAGGTAAGCTCCGTGTTGGCGAGGACGCCCAGTAAAGAAGAGATATCTGGTGGTGGGGATGTGTCCCCGGCAATAACCTGCACCTCATGCGAGAGATCATGAGAAGGACCCGAGTCCATAGCATAGACTCGCGGGTCGGCTGACAAACCATGACTAGGGTGGTTTTCCTCAAAAGACTCGTGAGCCATGCTCACAGTTTTCCCAGAACGCAAAAACATACACTAGCAAGCAGGTAGCAGAGATTATCAAACAAGTTGATGCCTTTACGCCCTTTTTTTGTGTTTTGATTTTGATGATTTTTTTGTGTTTTTAGCGAGATCCGAAGTTCACACAAAATGGGGACCCTAGTTTATTTTTGTTTCACCGCCGTGTCAGCTAGGGTCTCTCGTCTCACCACGAATGAAATGACTAACTTCGGGGAACTTCAATGGTACAACCAACCCAGTGAACGAAGAGGAGATTCTTCGATGTCGGGGACTTACGGAGGTCCCAGTGGAGGAGATTCTAGTCCGTTGAGAGGAATTCTCAAATGGAGAGTCCTTCCTTCACCGGGAAAGGGTGATCCTCAAAAAAATGAAAAAAGGATAGAAAAGAGGGATGGATGCATGCAATGAAATGCTGACAGAGATATGGAGTGGGAAAACAACAGAAATAACAGACATGTAATAAACAAACAACCAATCAAAACTGACAGTGCTGCCGTGAGCACAACGGGGGCGCGCGCGGGCGCCAAGGTGGAGAGGCACGGATGGTGCCGAACTTGCAAGGGTAGCCGAAAGGAAGCAGTAGAGGTCCCACCGTGATCGCCAATCTGTGAGCGACGTCACGCGGTTCGGGGAAGCGGAGAGGACGCGGAGCGCGCGGGCTCCTTTTTTTTTGTTTGTTGCAACACAGAAATAAGAGAAAAGAGAAGGGGCCACCACGGGAGATTGCTCTGGCGGGGCGAGCGTGACAAATGTGATATAGCAAGATATGGGGGTTAAACGGCCATAGCGGGAAGTGACTCACCGCGACCTCGGGGGACGGGAATGGTGCAGAAATTAAATAACAGGAATTGAAACGGTCATTGGGGAAGTGACTCGCCGCGGCCTCGAGAATATGAGCAGATAAGAAGATAGCAGAATGTAAAGAGAATATAAAGAGCGGGAATTTAAATGGCCATTGGGGAAGTGACTTGCCGCGGCCTCGAGAATATGAATAGATAAGAATATGACAGGATATAAAGAGAATTTAAACGGCCATTGGGGAAGTGACTCGCCGCGGCCTCGAGCATATGAGCAGAATATAACAGAATATAAAGAGAATATAAGAACGAAAATTTAAACGGCCATTGGGGAAGTGACTCGCCGCGGCCTCGAGAACAAGATGTGATCGCCAGGGGCCGAAAGACCCCAAAATGAAGAAAGTGATCGCGCCTACCTCAAGAGCGGGAGATGGTGAGTTGCTTCTTCCTCCCCCTTCGGTCGGTCGACGGAGAGGGCTTTCCTTGGGTACCCTTGCAAAACAACGACAAACAAGTAACGAGTGGATTAGAAAGATGAAGGTGTAGTATTCAAATCCTTGCGATAAAAATAACGAAATGATGGTAAGACACACACCTGGTTGGTGTTGTCTTTTAAACCCCTCTCGGACTCGAGTAGGAGGAAAATGAGATGATGGATGCAAGAAGTATATAAGAAGAGGCACCCTTATGAAGGGGGATAGATGATGCGAGATGACGAATGCAAAAGAACTATGGAGAAAAAGGGGAAGAAAAGGCTTATTGGATGAGCCGAGGATGAAATCCGGCGGAGCTCCAGCAGCGTAGGGACGACGTGGAAGCGCGGTGGACGAAGATGACCTTCCTCTCGCGAGCGTGGGCACCCGAGAAGCCGGCAGAATCTCCACCTACAAAAGACCCCACGGGTTAGAAAATGACTCCGGTAGCCTCTGGGCTCCGGCAGCCTATCGGATCTCTTCGAAGCTCCCTTAGAACTGAGGGGGTGGGCCTCTATTTATAGGGCTCCGGAGGGTGGAGGCGTCCAGGGCCCTGGACACCTCCATCAGGGCCGAACTAATATTTTATTCTATTTTTATTAATTTTTTTAGAATATTTTTGTGGAGGCGTCCAGGGCCCCGGACGCCTCCAACAGGTCCACCGAAAACCGACGACGGTCGCACGCGGTTTGGCACAACACGTGGTTTTGTGAGCGGCGCCTCGTGATTCAGAAATGGGCGCGTCCAGGTGGCTGGACGTCTCTATAATTTGGATTTTTTCACACGACAAACCGTCGTTCGGTGGCCGGCGCCCGTGAGAGAGTTGATGGAGGCATCCAGGGGCCTGGACGCCTCCAAAAATATATTTTTATTTTTTTGTTTTGTCTTTTATGACAAGGCTGGCATTTTAATTTTTTATGTTTGTTTTTATGGAGGCGTCCAGGGGCCTGGATGCCTCCATTAATTTATTGTTTTTTTATTTATTTTTTGTCTTTTATGCCAACGGGCACTTTACACATTTTTTATATTTGCTTTTATGGAGGCGTAATATATATTTTTTATTTATTTTTGGGCTTTTAAAAAAAATAAAAATAGAAATAAAATAAATTTAAAGAATGGGGGCGTCCAGGGGCCTGGACGCCCCCATTAAGACCCACCGGGTCCTCAGTCGGCCGCCGCCCGGCAGACACCCTTCTTGGTTCCAGAACTCCTGACACGTCTGACTGGTGTTGATGCCGTCCGAATGCCGTGATGAGACGATTCCGGATGCCGAAAAGGGCGGAAGAAGACTCAAGAAAAGGAAGCACTCAA
This sequence comes from Amorphophallus konjac, assembly GCA_022559845.1. Classification (NCBI taxonomy): domain Eukaryota; kingdom Viridiplantae; phylum Streptophyta; class Magnoliopsida; order Alismatales; family Araceae; genus Amorphophallus; species Amorphophallus konjac. The sequence goes on from CM040127.1 coordinate 264,953,775, forward strand.
GTGAGTTAAAACGCGTAAGCCGTCGCGGGGCGTTGTATAGTAATATGAGACTTTCTCAGGAGACGTCAAGAATGGCGTGTCTACAGTCACGTGGAGCGACGAGGATGAGGATGAGTCCACGTCAGATGATGAACAAGATATTGAGGAGCTGTTGAAGGACATGTGCCTTATGGCCAGGAGCGATCAAGAACAGGTAATCTCTGACTCGGAGCTTATCACTAATGAACAATGGGAGCTTGCCTAAGAAGAATTGGATGAAAATACAAGAGAATGAAAAATGAGAATAAAATCTTGAAGAAAAAAATCCATGAAATCTTGCATTCATCCAATACATGTGAGAAATGTAATCTGCTTGAGATGCAAGTAAAAAATCTAAAAAGTGCAAATGATGTTTTGGAATCCAAAGTGAATTTGTTCAAAGATGAAATTGCATGGCTAGATGTAGAAAAGAAAAATACTTTTAACCTCAAAGATGAAATTTAAGAAAGGCATGATTTGTTGAAAAATGAGCTTAAAAATTGAATGCTAAATTAACTGAATGTGAGAAAGTGAAAGAAAAATTGAACAGCGAAAATGAAAGTCTTATCAGTCAAATTGAAAAAGTGAAGAATGGAAGTGAGAAGATGTTGAAAGGAAAAGAAAAATAATTTGTGAAGAATTCATATTTCATCCATGGCAACAAAAATCATTTTCACTATGCTGTTAAAAGTTCATTACATCATGGAGAATGTTCACACACACACCGTGCTGCATCAACTGTTAATTCTAGTTTCCCCTCCACTTTTAGGAATGTAAATAATAGAAGAAATTTTGGTAGGAAGAGACCCACTTATTTTTACTGTGGGAAGATAGGGCATGACATGTACATATGCCAGTTAATGCAATATGATGATGACCTATTTTTCAGTCAATACAATCAATCTTTTGGAAATGCTAACATCACGGGACCCAAGCTCGCTTGGGTACCCAAATCACAATGAGCATGGTTGCTTATTGGTGCAGGTCTGCATGAAGGCTGGAGAGAATAAATGGTACCTGGACAGCGGATGCTCCAGGCACATGACCGGGAATAAACAACTTTTTGCAGACATTGCAGAGAAAAATGGCGGTACGGTAATTTTTGGTGGACAGGACAGAGGTAAGATAATCGGAATTGGGAGAATTGGTAAGGATCTCAACCATTGTATTGAAGATGCTTTACTAGTTAGAGGTCTTCCTAGTTTAAATTTTGAATCTTCAAAAATTTGTGAAGCATGTAATAAAGGAAAATAAACCACAACTTCTTTTAAATGCAAAAATATTGTTTCAACAGAAAAACCCCTTCAATTGTTGCATCTGGATTTGTTTGGTCCCACCAGGACTTGCAGTCTTGGAGGGAAGCTTTATGGTTTTGTGATTGTCGATGATTTCTCGCGATATGCATGGGTTTTGTTTCTAGCCAACAAGAGTGATGCTTGCAATGAATTCATTGACTTTTGTGCTAGAGTTCAGGATGAAAAAGGCTATTCAATTCAGAAAATTCAAAGTGACCACGGAAGAGAATTTGAAAATCATGAGTTGGATGAATTTTGCAAGAAGCAGGGGTACGGACATCAATTCTCATCACCTAGAACCCCGCAACAAAACGGAGTGGTCGAGAGGAAAAATAGGACGCTCGTGGAGATGACACGCACCATGCTTGCGGAGAACGGTCTTCCAAGGTACTTATGGACAGAGTCAGTTAACACTGCCTGCTACATCACAAATCGAGCAATGGTAAGACCGATCCTTAAGAAAACTCCTTACGAGCTATACAAAGCTAAGAAACCCAACATATCACATTTTAAGCCATTCGGTTCTATTTGTTACATTTTGAACAATGGTAAAGACAATCTTGAGAAATTTGATGCGAAGAGTGATAAAGGGATTTTCCTCGGGTATTCTCTAACTTCTAGAGCTTACCGTGTTTATAACACTAGAACACTTGTTGTCGAGGAGAGTCCACATGTTGTTGTTGATGAATACACTATGAGAAAGTCAAATGATGATGATCATTTTATTGTTACAGGTGAGAATGAAGTTGAAACGGGAGAGTCGAGCAAAAAAGGTGAGGCTGTCATGCCCCGACGCGAAAAATCGGAATGTAGCAGTTTATATCATTCATGTCAATCAGAGATACATTGCCAAAAGAGACTAAACCACCAAGTTAATAATAAAGAAAAACAATTAACCCATTTTATTGATAAAAATAAGAGAAAGTACTTAATTACACTCGACTCCTTGTGGACTTCTAACTTATTAACAAAAAATATATCAACTCTAGATAACAACTCAACAACTAATCTAAACTTGACTTGAACATCATTCTAAAAGGCTCGCTCTTGGAATCACTCATTCCTGTCCCCATCGGAGCGCACGTCCTCATCCGAACTACCAGAAAAGGATTGGAAAGTAGGGGTGAGCAAAGCTCAATAGGATTTTATATCTCTATCATCAGGCATAATTAAAGTAATTAACCATTCAATTAGGAATAACGTTGCAACGAAAGTAATGATAAATAATGACAAAAGATAGATAGAAAAAGAATATGAACTTCCAAGTAAAGAATATAGCAAGTATAGCAAGAACTATTCATGGAAATTGTACGAAAATGATATATGGAATTGGCCATAACAAGCACGCATGCCACTCAGGAATTTCAAGTAAATGAGTAAAAGTGGAATGTCTCAGACCAATCACGCTAGTCATGCACTTCGGTGCAATGCCACACCTTGTCATTACAAACTCTCCGAGGCACAAGTACTTTCGGGCGCTCCTCCCAGGACCAGACCGGGCCCTTTATGATGCGTTGGCATTGAAGGGTTGGATCATAGATCCTAGTCTATACATTCATCACATTAAATGGCCAAGAATTTCAAGGTTTAAGCTCACGAACTTACTTCTAAGATTGAGAGAAATTCCAACATCATTGGAATGAACATTAGGTAGAAAGACAAGGGTGCAAACAAGGATCACGCACGATTTCACAGTTCAAGACCAACCTTGATGACAGCTTCACGATAATAGAACAAGGGAAATGTATGAAATATCTTACCTGTGGCGGTCGATAACTGGGCCGCTACAGGAACGTGATAGTCTGACCTTAGTCCGTTACGTTGACGTGACGGTCCAACATTGGGCCGTTACAGTTCACAGGTCAGTCCAGTTTGGACTGGCCCAATACATAATTCAAACCACGTTCATGGGTTCAAGTCTTTGGGGTACAACCTGCCCGGCATCCTGGTGGGAATCCCAGGCTCATCGGGTCTTACGGAGGTCTCATAATAGTGGTCCTAGTCCGACGGAAGAAATATCCGACAGAGAGTCCCATCTATTACAAGAATTGAGGCTTAAACAAACACGGAAAATCTAGACGGTGCAGTCAGTCAATCCCACCGGAGTGGAATGACTGTAAACAAAAATGCCAAGACCAATATATATCTAGCATGGATCAAAATTTATACAAGTATTAAGGGTTTTTATCAAATTTCATATGATCATTCATCTTAGGATTATCTAACAACTTTCATGCAGAGAATAAAAATTTAATGTTTATGATCATGATACTAGATTATCATCACATTCTGCGTTGTCACAGATCAAGATGTCATACTAAAACATAGCAAGTTCCTGGTTCAAAACGCATGAATTAGCGGTTAAATCACCCTGTCAGAAGAACGTGACGGTCCATATAAGGGGCGTTACAAGCATGTAACGGTCTATCGTAGGGGCGTTATGTATCAGAAAATAATTAGATAAAAATCTTAAAAATTTAAAACACAAGGTCAGGTGACGGTCTGTCGTGAGGCCGTCAAGCTCAGGTGACAGTTTATCGTGCGGCTGTCACGGTTGTAACGGTCTCTGGAAGGCGCTTCACCTCGACCTGGAACCCGCCAACGATGAACTTCGACATGCTATGCTAAAAACCTCGATTTCTCATGATAGAGTGAACAAAAATTAGAGAAAATACTACCGTTCGAAAGAGCATTAAATTTCGCACAAGATATCATGCTTTGATTAAGACTAAAAATAATTAAATTCAACCTTAGACTAGTTAACATGAAAGCTACCCTTTTTATATACCTCAGAGTAAAACATGAAATTAGAACAGCATGGTGTACGAAAATTAGGCAATTAGGTATCAAAAGAAAGGGCTCAGGAAGACGAACAAGATGGTATCATTAGATTTTCGTTTGGCCTGAGAGACACCTACCTTAGCTTGAATAAAAGAAAGACAAAAGGAAGGGTCGCTGGAACCCTAGGTATCGCTCCTAGAACGCCCAAATTCTCTCCCGTCCGGTCACGATCAGCTACGCCACCCGCCGCTGGTGCAAATAGGGTTCTAGAGCGTCTAAAGCCCTCAATAAATAGGACCTATAGGGACTCCTAGCGATCGACTTTGGTTGAAGAGTCTAATGAAGAAACTCCGGTGAAAATCTCGGATGGGGTTCTAATCCACCGCCGCCGCCACCAGTAGAAACGTCTAGACTTAGGGTTTTCAAAGAGAAAACAAGGACCTATCAATGGGTTAGGGTTTGGCTCGAATTGGGGCGCGAATGGGCTTAAATTAGACCCAAATTGTGATGTTTAAACTAGGTCTTCTAAACCCACGAAAAACTGCTAAAACATGAAATTGGGTCTTCACAAATTTTATTTTGGGCTCTTATCTGAAGACAAAGTTAATACAAATTCAATTTTACCCTAGATACATATTTTTCTAGATTTTTAATAGTTTCATTAGAAGTTGACCCAATAATTAATTAGCTTATATGGAAAAAAACTAGATGCTACACCCTCCCCATCTTTAAGGAATTTGGTCCCCAAATTCACCGAATCTGATAACAACCAACCTTATAACAATTCGAGATATAACTTCCTGATTGCATCCTCGGACTCCCATGTTGCTTCCTCTGCTCCATGTCGACTCCACTGGACCTTGACCATCGGAATAGATCGATTCCTGAGTTGGTGTTGCTTGAAGTCCAATATCTTGATAGGCTTTTCTTCATAAGATAAGTCTTTCTTCAATTCCAAATCAGCATACTGGATAATGTTCGAAGGGTCATACACATACTTCTGAAGCATGGATACAAGAAACACATTGTGAATGCCTACTAACTGTGGTGGTAAGGCCAATCAATAGGCAACTTCGCCTACCCTCTCTAAAACTTCAAATGGGCCAATGAACCTTGGGCTTAACTTGCCTCGAATTCCAAATCTTCTAATTCCTCTTGATGGTGAAACTTTCAGAAATACATGTTCCCCAATCTGAAATTCTAACTCACTTCTTCTATTATCTGCATAGCTCTTTTGTCTGGACTGGGCGACCTTCAAACGGTCTCTGATAACTTGAATGTTCTTGGATGATTCTGAGATAAGATCTGGCCCGAGCCATTGCTTTTCACCAACTTCTTCCCAACAAAGAGGAGATCTACAACTCCTGCCATACAAAGTTTCAAACGATGCCATCTTAATGCCGGATTGGTAACTATTATTGTATGCAAACTCAATCAAAGGTAAGTGTTCATGCCAACTGCCTCCAAAATCAATTACGCAGGCTCTCAACATGTCTTCAACAATCTAGTTCGCTCTCTCAGTCTGCCCATCAGTCTAAGGGTGAAAAGCTGTACTGAAGTTCAAACGGGTTCCTAATGATGCTTGTAGTCCGTTCCAAAAGTGAGATGTAAACCTTGGGTCTCTGTTAGATATGATGGATATAGACACTCCATGTAATCTTATTATTTCCTTCACATGCAGGGCAGCCAAAACATCCACAGTCCACTTTGACTTAATAGGCAAAAAGTGTGCGGACTTTGTTAGTCGGTCAATGATCACCCAAATTCCATCAAGGGCTCCTCGTGTTCGGGGTAAACCCATAATAAAATCTATACCGACACTTTCCCACTTCCATTATGGTATTTCAAGAGGCTTTAATTTTCCAGCAGGCCTGAAATGCTCTACTTTTACTTGTTGACATACTAAACACCTGCTCACAAAATCGGCCACTTCCCTTTTCATGTTCGGCCACCAAAAAGTTCTCTTCAAATCTCTGTACATCTTTGTAGCTCCTGGATGTATAGTATACTTAGATCTATGCGCTTCTTCAAGAATCTTCTTCTTTATCTCCGTGGAATCATGGACACATGTTCTCCCTCGAAACAACAATCTCCCATCAACATTTAACATAAAATCTGGTCGACTATCCATCTATTCATTAATTTCAACAAGCACTGGGTCATTATCCTGCAACTGCTAAATTTCTGTGAGCAATTCTGAACGAAGTTGGACATGAGCCACCAAGATTCGATCTTCCTTTTCTATAATATCTAGACTGGCAAACTGTTCTAACAACTTCCACTCTTGAAGCATCAAACTGGCTAATCTAGCTGTCGGCTTCCTGCTCAAAGCGTCTGCTACAACATTCCCTTTTCCGGGATGATATTCAATGGAGAAGTCAAAATCCTTTAAGTACTCTAGCCACCTTCTCTATCTCATATTTAATTCTTTTTGAGAGAATAGATATTTTAAGCTCTTATGGTCTGAGTACACGGTGAAAGTTTCTCCATAAAGATAATGCCTCCATATCTTAAGAGAAAACACAACAGCTGCTAACTCCAGATCATGAACAGGGTAATTCTCTTCATATTTTCTCAATTGTCTGGAAGAATAAGCTATCACTCTCCCTCGCTGCATCAATACGCAACCCAAACCGATTCTTGAAGCATCGGTGTAAACTTCAAAACCTCCTTCACCTAAGGGCAAGGCCAAAACTGGGGCAGTGGTCAAACACCCCTTCAAAGTCTGAAAACTCTTCTCACAATCATCAGTACACTCAAAACAATTCTCCTTACGAGTTAACCTAGTCAAAAGCACTATAATCTTGGAGAAATCCTTAATGAACCTTCGATAATAGCCTGCTAAGCCTAAGAAACTTCTGATCTCAGTTACATTCATAGGTCTTTCCCAATTACGTACAGCCTCAACTTTGGAAGGGTCTACTGCGATTCCCTCTTTAGAAATAATGTGCCCTAGAAAAGATACCTCTTGTAACCAGAACTCACATTTGCTAAACTTGGCGTATAGCTGATGATCCTTTAATATTTGTAACGCCATTCTCAAGTGCCTTTCATGCTCCTCCTTGCTCCTTGAATATATCAGAATATCATCAATAAATACCATGACCCACTGATCCAAGTAGGGTCAGAACACACTATTTATTAGCTGCATAAAAGCTGCAGGAGCATTAGTTAGTCCAAACGGCATTACCACAAATTCAAAATGCCCATACCTGCTACGGAATGCCGTCTTAAAAATATCTTCATCTTTTATCCTCAACTGATAATACCCAGACCTGAGATCGATCTTTGAGAAGTATTGGGCTCCAGATATCTGATCAAATAACTCATCGATCCTTGGTAATGGGTACTTGTTCTTCACGGTGAGCTGATTCAACTGACGATAATCAATACACAGCCTCAAGGAACCATCTTTCTTCCTTACAAAAAGAACAGGAGGACCCCACGGGGAAGTACTCAGACGAATGCACCCTCTCTCTAGCAAGTCTAACAACTACACCTTCAATTCTCTTAACTCGGCAGGGGACATATGATAGGGAGCTCTCGAAACAGGCGAGGCGCCAGGAATCTGATCGATAGAGAAAACCACCTCCCTTTCCGAGGGAAGATCTGGTAATTCATCTGAAAAATCTTGAATAACAGGGATATCCTTCAACTCCACTTTCTCCTTATCAGTTAAAGAAATCAAAGCCAAGAATGCTGGACACCCCTTTCTTAACAACTTATCCGCCCAAAGTGCCGAAATGAGCGGCACGGACTTGGATAGACTAGAGCCAGAGAAAGAAAGCTCAGGACGTCCAGGGAAAGACACTACTCCTGACTTACAATGAACACTAGCACCATGCTTAGATAACGAATCAGCCCCTAAGATTACGTCATAATCTTTTATCTTCATGCATACTAGATCGGCAGACAAATTACAACTATTAATCAATACTTCACTGGAAGGATAATAATATTTAATCTCGGATCCCGAACCAATAGGGGTGGATATCATAAGATGAGAGTCCAATAACACCGGTTCCATAGATAAGGTCTTAGCAAATTTTAGAGATATAAAAGAATGAGTGGCTCCCGTGTCGAAAAGTATGAATGCTGACTTGGAAAGAATAGTAAGAGTACCTTCGACAATACCTCATTCCTCGGTAGTTTGGTTCTCAGTCTCTGCCTCCTGGAGGACTTGGAGCTTGCCTTGTCGCTTAAAACTTCTTTGCGACTTATCAGATGCTGCCAGTTCATTAATAAGGGGACATTCTTGAATTCGATGGTCCCTGCTACCACACCTTAAACAAGCGCCAAACTTGTGCCAACATTCTTCCATCTTGTGACCTGGACGGTCACAATACTTGTAAACTACCTTAGATGGCATAGCTGGTCCAACCTTTTTCTCACCTTCTCTGTGTTTCTTGTTCTTAGAAAAACTCGGCCCACCTTTGGGCCTCTTCTAACCATTACCGGGTTTAAAGTTCTCAGAACTGGTAGTCTGTTCCTTCTTCTTATCACGACCTCTTATTCGGTCAGTCATCTCCATCGTGTCTTCCAAAACTTGTGCTTTCCTTACTATCTCAGCGTAGATATAGATTTCCAAGGGTGCCAATTGATTGATGTACTGAAGCTTCAAACCATTCAGAAATCTTTTATCCTTCATTTTCTCAGTGGACACCAAGTGTGGGGCATACTTACATAATCTGGAGAAATGTGCTTCATACTCTGCAACTGACAAGTTTCTTTGTTTCAAAGCAGCGAACTCGGCCACTTTCTTCTCCTGCACCTGATCTGAAAAATACTTGCCATTGAAAAACTCTTTGAACTCATTCCACGTGGCACACCTATTCCCAAGCGTGGCTTCCACGGCTTCCCACCAAGCACGAGCATCGCGTTCTAACTGGAAAGTTGCTAACAGGACGCGATCCTGATCCCCACATTGCATAACCCTGAAGATCCTCTCTGTCTCCTTCAACCAGTTCTCGGCCTCATCTAGGTCTGAAGATCCACTGAAACGTGGGGGATTAAAGCCTTGAAAGTTACGATGTACATTGCCTGCTCCTTGCTGTCCGCCACCTTGGGCTACTTGCTATAAGGCCTGGGTCAGGCCTTGCACTGTACATTGCATGTCTCGCCATTGAGCACGTTCTGCCGCCATCACGGGAAATTCCTACAACATAAAAGAAGTGATTTAGAACGTTCAATTGAATCTATCTTCTTATAGTTAATTAATTAATCTTAGCCCAAGTCTCTACACAACTCACTGGGTCAGATTCTGACTTTACTAATGTTAAAGGTTCTATAACACTACTAGCAACCTAGGGTCTAAGGAAAACCTAGGCTCTGATACCACAAAAATTGTCACGCCCCGACGCGACAAATCAGAATGTAGCAGCTTATATCATTCATGTCAATCAGAGCATACATTGCCACAAGAGACTAAACCACCAAGTTAATAATAAAAAAAAAAATTAACCCATCTTTATTGATAAAAATAAGATAAAGTACTTAATTACACCTGACTCCTTGTGGACTTCTAACTTATTAACGGAAAATACATCAACTCTAGATAACAACTCAATAACTAATCTAAACTTGACTTGAACATCATTCTAAAAGGCTCGCTCCTGGAATCACTCGTTCACGTCCCCATCGGAGCGCACGTCCTCATCCAAACCACATGAAAAGGATTGGAAAGTAGGGGTGAGCAAAGCTCGGTAGGACTTTATATCTCTATCATCAGGTATAATTAAAGTAATTAACCATTCAATTAGGAATAACGTTGCAATGAAAGTAATGATAAATAATGACAAAAGATAGATAGAAAAAGAATATGAACTTCCAAGTAAAGAATATAGCAAGTATAGCAAAACTATTCACGGAAATTGTACAAAAATGATATATGGAATTGGCCATAACAAGCACGCATGCCACGCAGGAATTTCAAGTAAATGAGTAAAAGTGGAATGTCTCAGACCAATCACGCAGTCATGCACTTCGGTGCAATGCCACACCTTGTCATTACAAACTCCCCGGGATACAAGTACTTTCAGGCGCTCCTCCCAGGACCAGACCGGGCCCTTTATGATGCGTTGGCATTGAAGGGTTGGATCATAGATCCTAATCTAGACATTCATCACATTAAATGGCCAAGAATTCCAAGGTTTAAGCTCACGAACTTACTTCTAAGATTGAGAGAAATTCCAACATCATTGGAATGAACATTAGGTAGAAAGACAAGGGTGCAAACAAGGATCATGCACGATTTCACAGTTCAAGGCCAACCTTGATGACTGCTTCACGATAATAAAACAAGGGAAACGTATGAAATATCTTACCTGTGGCGGTCGATAACTGGGCTGCTACAGGAACGTGATGGTCTGACCTTAGTCCGTTACGTTGACGTGACGGTCCAACATTGGGCCGTTACAGTTCACAGGTCAGTCCAGTTTGGACTGGCCAAATACACGATTCAAACCACGTTCATGGGTTCAGGTCTTTGGGGTACAATCTGCCCGGCGTCCTGGTGGGAATCCCATGCTCATGGGGTCTTACGGAGGTCTCATAACAGTGGTCTTAGTCCGACAGAAGGAATATCCGGCGGAGAGTCCCATCTATTACAAGAATTGAGGCTTAAACAAACACGGAAAACCAAGACGGTGCAGTCAGTCAATCCCACAGGAGTGGAATGACTGTAAAACAAAAATGCCAAGACCAATATATATCTATCATGGATCAGAATTTATACAAGTATTAAGGGTTTTTATCAAATTTCATATGATCATTCATCTTAGGATTATCTAACAACTTTCATGTAGAGAATAAAAATTTAATGTTTATGATCATGATACTAGATTATCATCACGTTCTGCGTTGTTACAGATCAAGATGTCATACTAAAACATAGCAAGTTCCTGGTTCAAAATGCATGAATTAGCGGTTAAATCACCCTGTCAGAAGAACGTGACGGTCCATATAAGGGGCGTTACAAGCATGTAACGGTCTATCGTAGGGGCGTTACGTATCAGAAAATAATTAGATAAAAATCTTAAAATTTTAAAACACAAGGTCATGTGACGGTCTGTCGTGAGGCCGTCAAGCTCAGGTGACGGTTTATCGTGCGGCCGTCACGGTTGTAACGGTCTCTGGAAGGCGCTTCACCTCGACCTGGAACCCGCCAACGATGAACTTTGACATGCTATGCTAAAAACCTCGATTTCTCATGATAGAGTGAACAAAAATTAGGGAAAATACTACCGTTCGAAAGAGCATTAAATTTTGCACAAGATATCATGCTTTGATTAAGACTAAAAACAATTAAATTCAACTTTAGACTAAATAACATGAAAGTTACCCTTTTTATATACCTCAGAGTAAAACATGAAATTAGAACAGCATGGTGTACGAAACTTAGGCAATTAGGTATCAAAAGAAAGGGCTCAGGAAGATGAACAAGATGGTATCATTAGATTTTCGTTTGGCCTGAGAGACACCTACCTTAGCTTGAATAAAATAAAGACAAAAGGAAGGGTCACCGGAACCCTAGGTACCGCTCCTAGAACGCCCAAATTCTCTCCCGTCCGGTCACAATCAGCTACGCCACCTACCGCTGGTGCAAATAGGGTTCTAGAGTGTCTAAAGCCCTTAATAAATAGGACCTATAGGGACTCCTAGCGATCGAATTTGGTTGAAGAGTCCAATGAAGAAACTCCCGCGAAAATCTCGGATGGGGTTCTAATCCACCACCGCCGCCGCCAGTAGAAACATCCAGACTTAGGGTTTTCGAAGAGAAAACAAGGACCTATCAATGGGCTAGGGTTTGGCTCGAATTGGGGCACAAATGGGCTTAAATTAGACCCAAATTGGGATGTTTAAACTAGGTCTTCTAAACCCACAAAAAACCGCTAAAATATGAAATTGGGTCTTCATGAATTTTATTTTGGGCTCTTATCTGAAGACAAAGTTAATACAGATTCAATTTTACCCTAGATACATATTTTTTCTAGATTTTTAATAGTTTCATTAGAAGTTGAGCCAATAATTAATTAACTTATATGGAAAAAAACAGGATGCTACAGAGGCAGCAAATCAAGATAAAGAAAGTGAGCAACAGGAGGAAGCACAACAAGAAGATCAAGTGCATCCGACCCTTCCACACCAATGGACCATGCACAAGGACCATCCGTTGGTGAATGTGATCGGTGGTGTGGATGAAGGAATTAGAACGCGGGCTTCAATGTGGGAAGTTGAAATTCACGATAACTTAGCTTTACTCTCTAGCATTGAGCCTAAGTCTTTAGATGATGCATTGAATGACAATTCTTGGGTTCTCACCATACAAGAAGAACTACACCACTTCCAAAGGAATCGGGTGTGGTTCCTCGTGCCCCAGCCTGATAACCATCCTATAATCAGAACTAAGTGAGTTTTCCTAAACAAACTTAGTGAAGATGGGGTGGTTGTGAGGAATAAGGCAAGGTTAGTAGCCAAGGGCTACTCTCAAGAATTCGATATTGATTTTGATGAATCTTTCGCTCCTGTGGCTAGATTAAAGCCGTTAGAATCTTACTTGCTTATGCTTGTCACAGGAACATCAAGCTATTTCAAATGGACGTGAAGAGTGACTTCCTCAACGGGATTATCAAGGAAGAAGTGTACGTGGAACAACCACCGGGCTTCGAGGATGAAACATTTGCAGACCACGTGTATAGATTGGATAAGGCACTGTATGGTTTAAAACAGGCTCCACGGGCATGGTATGATCGTTTAAGTTCATTTCTTATTGATAATGGCTGCAAACGAGGTAATATAGATCAGACGTTGTTTAAAAAAACTTGTAATAAACATTCTTTAATTGTTAAGTTTATGTAGACGATATAATTTTTGGAGCCTCTAATTTGAAGATGAATGATGAATTTGCTCAACTCATGCAGGGAGAGTTCGAGATGAGCTTGATGGGAGAGCTCAACTTCTTCTTGAGATTGCAAATAAAACAACTCGACGATGGTATCTTCATCAACTAGAAGAAGTACACACAAGAAATCATGAAGAAATTCCAACTTGAGACTGCCAAACCCTTTGCAACATCTATGTCCACCTCACAGAAAATGGAAGAAGAAAAATGTAACAAAGTCGATCAAAAACTGTTTAGGGGTATGATTGGTTCATTGCTATATCTGACTGCTAGTAGGCCTGACATCCATTTTAGTGTCTATCTCTACGCAAGATATCAATCTTGTCCCAGGGATTCTCATTTGTCGGCTATGAAAAGGATTTTCAGGTATTTGAATGGTACACCTGACCTTGGTTTGTGGTATCTAAAGAATAATTCATTTGATTTACATGCTTTCACTAACTCTGATTATGCTGGATGTAAAATGGATCGTAAAAGCACAAGCGGTCACTGTTAGTTTCTAAGGGGCTGCATGGTCTCATGGGCCTCAAAGAAACAACATTGTGTGGCTTTAACCACTGCCGAAGCCGAATACGTGGCTACCCGCAGTTGTGCGGCTCAGGTGCTATGGATCCAACATCAATTGCTTGATTTTGGTTTTTGCTTGAAAAATACTCCCATAATGTGTGACAACATGTCAGCAATAAATCTGTCCAAAAACCATGTCCAACATTCTCGTACCAAACACATAGAAGTTTGGCATCATTTCATACGAGATCACATAAACAAAGGTGATTTTGAGCTTGTTTTTGTTGATACAAAAAACCAACTTACAGATATCTTTACTAAGCCTTTAAATTCTGATCAGTTTTATTTTCTTAGGAGAGAATTAGGAGTGTGCAGGTTTGATACTTAAATCTTTTGAGCTGAATTGTACATACACACTTTTCACCTTTTCATAAAGAAACTATTCATACAGCTTATCTCAAACTTTGCTTTTTGTGCATATCACAGTGAATAACAATTTGGTTCTCATACATGCTTTTATCTTTTCGCATCCGCATGTACATAAATGCATATACTTCATATACGTGTGCAATAATGCCATGATTCACCGGTATATAAAATGACGTCAATGGAAAGGTGGATTAAGTCCACCTGGAAGCTTTCACTATGCGTGAGTATGGTCTTCGGACCTATGTTCTCCGCCACGTATCGGTAATCAACTTGATTTAAAATACCATTTTGACATGCTTGAGTGTATATAGATTACACACCTTTCAGTTTTGATATCTCCTATGGCCTTACACCCTTGCTAAATAAAAATGCTCTGACTAGGACATGTTTTTACATGGCACATATTAAGGGGGAGGTTTTTGTTATAACAGTGCATACACTTAGGGGGAGACATCACAATGAATAGGCTAATTCATCTCTTACATTTTATGCAATCTCTCACACCACTTGCACGTTTGAGTTTAATGATTCTAACAAATAAGGAGTTCACTTATTCCGCTAAACACATTTTAGGGCTCTAGATCCCCTACATAGAAATCATGTGACTTGTGAGGAAGAAGCTGTCAGCCCGTCAAAAATTTCAATAAGTGTGATTTGACATCAAGTAAATCGAGAATCCCCCCTGAAACAAAGGAGAAAACTCGCTTTGAAAAGTGTCTCATCCACATTCTCATAAGTGACGATACCGAGTAACCGGGAAATGCCCCTGAAACAAAGGGCATGACTCGTGTCAAAAGGTTAGTCATCTTCGTTGAATAATGAAAAATAATCTTGGGTTTGTGCGAAGCTACCAAAAGTCGAGCACGTTGTATGGAAATGTAGGGAGGAAAAATTCCTACTTGTGTTCTTTTGAAAAATCTGTAAATCCATACTATTTAGATTTCATTGCTCATACTTCACTTATACATCTTGGGTGTGATTGTACGAATGTACATCTTGAATCAGTCATATTTCATGAGTCTTGCAGTACCACTTCTTGTAAGCACTACCCTTTTACTATTGCTGATGAAACTCATGTTCTCGGTCTATAGCATATTTCTTAAACTGTTCCTATAGAACATGCTTGACGATATATACAATAATGAATGCATCTGTGCTTGAATGTTCATTCCTTACTTTTCATATGCATTTCATTGAGTTAACTGTGCATATCCGGTTTTGCTTCCATGCTTTTCATAATCCCCTATTTGACTCTGACAAAAAGGGGGAGTAATAAAGTTTGCACATTGATCTGTTGATTTCATTTATTTTAAGGATTGATGAAAGTTGCCTTGATGAAAGTTGCCATGTTTTGACAAAGGGGGAGTTAGATTTGTTCTGCACAATTTTCTTAACATTTTCTCAATCTATCTCTTGGTTGTTTCATTGGATGATGGATGTGTTGGTTCTTTCATGCAAATCTTTGTGGCTTTTCAAAAGGGTTTTATCTTCGTCAAAAGGGGGGAGATTGTTGTGCCCCGGCGTGTTTTGACGAAGACATATCATTCTATTTTGTTGAATTGCACTGAATATTTGTTGCTATAAATGTTTTGCTGGTTGAATGGCAATGAGAAAAGTTATGAAGCTAGAGCGTTAAAACTTTCATATGGTTGCGGTTCATACTTTTATTATGCAGGTTCTATATGGTTTTACTTTGATAGAATGCATACATGATTTTTGTGTGTATTGACATGATGTTGAGGTTTTTAAGCATGCAGGGTCAAATGTTTCTCAATCTTTGAAATCCACGGTAAGAATCCCTGGTATATTGTGTTTCACACTGAATATTTTATTTTGTGTTATTTTGCTAAGTCCATGCGCAAGGGTCGACCCTAAGGGTCGACCCCTGGGTGTTGATTTTTCAAACCCGCACGTTTTTCTCTCTGGCAATCGCAAGGGTCGACCCCAAGGGTCGACCCCTGGGAGATGATGTTTTTCTATCCAATACTTGCACAGACCTGTGTCTGTTGTTTCTTGATGTGTTTAGACGTTGCTTCATGTGCACATACTTAGTTTCCAAAATGTGCACGGACCTTAGGGGTCACATGCACAGACCTTGTGCCTACATATGCTTAGACCTGTCCATGTTTGCACCGACTTGCATGCATGTGCACGCACTATTGTTTGCACCAACTTGCATGCATGTGCACGGACCATTGTTTGCACCGACTTGCATTTGCATGTGCACGCACCATTGTTTGCACCGACTTGCATTTGCATGTGCACGCACCATTGTTTGCACCGACTTGCATTTGCATTGTGCACGGACCATTGTTTGCACGAACCTTGTCAAGGCCTTGCATAGACCTTGTCCAAATCCTCTACATAGACTTTGGCCCTATATGCATAGACCATGGGATAATTTGCACAGACCTTAGCCTGTGTATTGATTTTTCTATGTGTTGGCAGGCTTTTGGGGAGTTCGGATCGTGCTTTTCAGATAGGGTTCGAAAGATCCATTTTGTAGATCCGATTGAGTTAATGTTTTACCATATTACCCTTAGGGTTTCTCCCATCTATTGGGTGTGTTTTTGAAGGGTTTTTGAGAAGGGTTCTGTGGTCTTTAATAACGCTTCTCCTTGCTATATATATTCTGCGATCCCCATTCGTAGAAGATTCATTCTGGTGGGCTAAGCTTGTTCTATCTTTACAGGAAGAAGGAGGAGAAGACCCGTGCTTCTACTGTGGAAGGAAGAACATGCCGCCAAGCTTGCATCCTTCGTCCCCAAGCTCAAAGTTGGAAGGGAGCCGCTGCTGCTCTCCACCATCTCCTTTCCTGGATGGACTTCATCAAGGGGGCCGACTTCTTTCTCTCTTATACTTCCATTCTATAGCACCCTTCCATTTGATGTCCTAGTTGCGTGAATATCAAAGGGAAAGATCTTGTCTATCCATCTTCTTAGTTACCTTGGAGCATAGATTGTTAATCTTAAATTGGGCTTTGTATTTTCATATCCTTTTCTTCTTAAACGCTTTCGGAGCTTGCTCCGTGTGTGTGGGGCTTCTCGTCATCGTGCGAGAACCCACGTGTGTGGGCCGTCGAGTCCGTGTGTGGTGGTTGCTGCCGTCGTGCAGCGTGTTTTAGTGAAATCCTCTCGAGGTGAGAGGGGTGGACATAGGACGGCACTTGGTACGTCTGAATCACCTAAAAATCACTGTGTCGTGGTTTGCCTTTTATGTGGTTGTTGATATTTCCTATCCGTTCGTACTACGAGTGTGAGTCGGTGAGACGAGAGTTTGATTAACTGTCCGTTCATACGTTGTTCTCCGAGTGATTATACTTCTGCGTTGGGAAGTTGTGAGGGCTTGCTTGCTTCTCAATCATTCATTCTAATCAAGTTTTATCTAAGGTTTATTTACCATTTTTGTGGTTTGATTTAATTAAGTCTATATTTTTCGAAAAGGGTGGGCAATCAATTCACCCCCCTCTCAATTGCCTCCTAACCGGGCCAACAATTGGTATCAGAGCCTCGGCTCTATTTTCTTCTAGAAACCTAGCGGTTTAGAGAGATCTGATGGGAATGGCTAACAATCTGAACAAGGGGTTAATGCCCGAAGGGCATTCTATTCAAAGGCCACCCTTCTTTGATAGTAGTAACTGCCCTTACTGGAAGAATAGGATGACCATCTTTTTACGTGCTCAAAGTCATGAAATATGGACTGTCATTAGAAATGGTCCGTACACTTTACACCCTGATGAGGATATGTGGGATGACGATAGTATCAAGAAAGCCACTGTTAACTTTAATGCTTTAAACATTCTTCAGTGTGCTATTCACCCTAACGAGTATGCTCATGTCTCCATGTGCAGCAACACTAAAGAAATGTGGGATAAGCTCAAGCTGATCTATGAAGGTACGATAGAGGTAAAGGAGACAAAGGTGAACATGTTGATCCGAGATTACGAGCTGTTTCAAATGAAAGAGGAAGAAAGTATCTCTGAGATGTTTGCACGTCTCATGGAGATCACAAACGGGTTGAAGTCACTCGGAAGAGAGTACAAGGATACGGACTTGGTAAGGAAAGTGCTGAGGTCCCCATCGCCAAGCTGGCACACCAAGGCGACCGTGATAGAGGATTCTAAAGATTTGTCCACCCTCACCGTCGATGCACTCATAGGGTCATTGATGGCATATGAGATCAATATAAAAAGAATGGAAGAGGACACGAAGAAGAAAAAGTCAATCGCTTTAAAAGCATACTCGGAAAATGTCTCAAGTCAAGAGGAGTTGATGGGAACCACCGACGATGAAGAAGTTGCCATGTTAACAAGAAGATTACGATAGTTCTTGCGCCAAAGAAGACGATTTGGAGAGAAATTCAAGAAAGGAAAGAGGCAGCCGAAGCAAAGAAATGAACCATCAAAAGCGGCTGAAGTGATGTGCTACGAATGTAAGAAGATGGGGCACATGCGAGGAGAATGCCCCGAGCTGCAGAAGAAGAAAGGAAAGATAGTGAAAGGCAAGAAGCCCAAAGCGATGAAGGCCACGTGGAGCGACGAGGATGAGGATGAGTCCACGTCCGATGATGAACCAGTTTTCATGGAGCCAGGGTCTACCCAGTAGCATCTTATAAGAGGTGTTGGAGTCGATGATGTAGAATGTCGCCTTAGAGGTGAAATCATCGAGCACCAGATCGACGTCCACCCGATCGAGGACGTCCTCGGTGTTCTGGTTGAAGCCGGATATCTTAACCGCTTGAACCATCTGGAGGTACGGGGTCAGATATAGAGACTTGAAGGTCTTGAGCGGCATGATGTTGACTACGGCACCGGCCTCTACCAGGATCCGGTTCACATCATGCCCGTTGATCTTCCCCTTTGTGTAGAGAGGACGATTGTGGCACGGAGGGGAAAGCAGCATGTCTTTCTCTGTGAAGGTTATAGTGGCTGCGAAAGCCCCATAGACAGCCGCCTTCATTTCTGCGGCATGCGCTTCATAGACTTTTGGCTCTTGGAGTATCTTGATAAGGGTTTCCATTAGGTCCTTACTCCAAGCGATGGCTTCCCAAATCGAAATGCTGGCAGGGAAGCGCTTCATCTGGTGGAGGACCTTCCAGTTAGCTCGAGCTTGAGCATCCTCCAGAGAGGGTAATATGTCAGGTTGAACCTTCTGCGAGCTGTCGTGATGTTCCCCATCGGGGAGTTGCACTGCCTTACCCTTACCACCGAGATCAGATTGACCTCGATCGCCAATGGGCTCTTGGAACAGGGATGCCAACGACGACTCTTCTGGGGGTAATTGGCGGGCTGGCTCGTCCTTGCCGGATGGTCCCGCTTGCTCTACCGTAGAAGTCGGTACTGGTGCAGGGGCTGGGAGGCTGGTAGTAGCCTCTTCAATGTCGAAAGGGTCGAAGACATCGGGTTCACCCCGAATTTCTACTTCCGAAATGGGAGCCGATTCCTCTCCTTGAAAGAGGATGATTCACTCCAGGTCGAAGGTGGATGGGTGAGGAGGTAGCTCAGGGGTTCTCCCACGACCTCTACCGCATCCCCGGCCATGACCTCGGCCGTGACCGATGTGTTCTGGAGCTGGCTGTAGCCCAAGAGGGGCAGTGGTTCTTTGTCTGGTTTGGGAGGACACTAGCTCGCCTCGCCGAGAAGCGTTGATGTTATCAGGAGGTGGGATGGCCACCATGTTGCAGGTACAGCCCCGGAGCATTTCTTCCAGCTGCTCTGTGGTGATCTCCTTGTCTTTATAGCACAAGGAGAGCTCATCTGGGATCACGAGTCTTTCGCCATCCTTGAGCTTTTGGATCATCTCTTGGACCTAATTTCTGAGGCGGGCTCAATTCTGCATTTCTTCCCACGGGATATAGCTGTCGAGTGGGAGAGCCCCAGTAGGACGAGGAGGAACGTATTCCTCCAGGTCATCAATGAGCCGCTGAAGCCTTTGTAGAGGCATTGGCTCGGCCGGAAATTGCAGGGTGGCTGCTTGTTCAGCTTGTTTCTTGAGCCGCCTTCTGAGGTTCTTCCTCCTATTTCTCTCTTGTCTCTTGGCGACGGCCGTCTCCAAGGGAGTAGGAGGGAGAGGTGCTGGAGCCGGAGTTGACGAATCTTGATGAGGATATCTCCGGGCTGATGCCTTTGCAGGGTGAGGTCGATGACTCTTTCTTGCCCGGATTTCAATCCAGGCGCCTTCCGCTTGTTGTATCTGGAAGGTGGCGTTGATCGCCTGCTCGATCACCTCGAGCGACAATTCCTGGTACGCTGAAATGTTGGGGCTGGCGTCCGAAGACGTGTGCTCGGTTTGGTGCCATACCCGTGGTGGCAACAGAAGCCTACGAAGAGTTGGTAGGCTAGTGCTGGCATCCAAAGACGTGTGCGCGGTTTGATGCCTTAACCGCGGTGGCGATAAGTCTTGAGAAACTGGTAGGCTGGTGTCGGCGTCCGAAGACGTGTGCGCAGTTTGATGCCTTAACCGCGGCGGTGATAAAGATGTCTTCTGTTGAGCTGGTATGTTAAGACCGGTGTTGGAGGACATATGCACGGTATGATGCCTTACCCGCGATGGCGGTCGCTTCTGTTGAGAAGCGGGCAGAGAGGTGCACTGGTCGTCCTGCTCCTTAACCTTGCCTTTGCAACCATGCTAAGAGTTGGGCCTAGCGACAGCTGACAGCGTCGCAAGACATTGTCATTCTGCGCAGTCATCCTGACTCTTCGGAATGGCGGAGCCTTGCAGCGGCGGGCCCGCCACTTGAATCAAAGCCGCTGAAGACTCTGAAGATGTCTTCTTTGTACTTCGGATTGTGTCAACGGGTAGGTGGAGAGTACTCGACGGTCCCTCCAGTAAGGAGGTGTGACGAGGCTGAGGCGAGGCCTCACCCTAGTTTTGCTTTCCCTTCCTATGCGCGGCAGTCGACGACGGAGGTAGGATGGGGAGAGGACGAGGGAGAGCTAAAGAGCCCATGATCGGCTCGCCCACCAAAACGTCCTCTCGGTCGAGAAGGACCTAGAGGAGTCTGGTAGTGTCTTCTTCGGGAAAAGGGAGAGACTTTAGCTCCCGCCAGGATAGCCATTGCACAGCCGAAGCGACTGGGGTTGGCTGGCTAGCTGTAGATGCCTGAGGGCCCTCGAGGGCCGGGGGAGCAGGAGAATGGATTACGTTGACCGAGAAGTTAGTCGGCTCCGTCTCTTGACTGGCATCTTGCTCTCTACACCTTCGCAACCGCTCGAGCGCTTTTTGATTGTCAGTCCGGAACTCGAGCCATTCTGGAAGATTCTGGTAAGGCAGCCCGTGCCCATTTTCTTGTGGAGAGTCTGGCCTCTCCGACGCATCCCTGGCGATGCTCAGGGTCTCTTCGACAGCTTGCCGAAGCCTGACGAGCGACATGGAGTTTCCTTCTGCATCGATCAGCTCCCATCGGATCTGTTCCTGGATGAGGTGCTGAACTTCCTCGCAGGACTCGATTGGGTGGCAGCTGCTGGCGTGGAAGGGGCAGTATTGGGGGTGACTATGATCCCAATGGGTGTATTCGGCAGGCGAGTCGCAGGGCATGATTTTCCCCCTCTCGACGAGGATATCGAAGAGTCACCGGGTTCTCTCCCTGGGGAAGGAGAGAGGTCTCCGATCGTGCCAGGGCCTCCACCCTAGGTACCAGATCGAACGTTCCCTCCAATTGGTGCCGGGCTCCTTTGACTCGTCATCAAAAAGAGAGAATGCGGCCATCATGTGGATGACATTGGCTGAGGGGTGAGCCACGCGTGCTGCCTTAGCTGGCCTGGCCCACGTATGTGGTTGCGGAGGATCGACGAGACCGCTATTCATTTTGACAAGACCGTCTCGGATCAGCTTCTGTGCCTGAGTCTTGAAGACGTAGCAATCTTCAATAGAATGACCCAGCATGCGATGGTACAAGCAGTAACTAGGGTCGTCGGTCTTCAGGGCCTCATCCGGCTTGCGGATTTCTGGCAATTTGACGATCTTCTGGGCCATGCAGAGGTCGAAGAGCATCTTCGTATGTTCCTTCTTGAAGGAGAAGGGCATCTTCATACGCTCCGAAAAGGAAGGAGCAGCCGGCTTATCTGCTGGCTTTTTTTTCAGAGCCACTGGACTCGGCCCCTTTACAGGCCTTGGCGGTAGGGGTGAACTCTATGATATTCACCTCCATACCGGGCTGGTGTTCTCGTGCTTGTTTACCCTTCGCTGCAGTATAGCTCGGGTTATCGACGAAGAACATTTCTATCTCGGCAACTGCCGAATTGAGTTGATCGAAGCCTTTGATGTTGGTGCTGAGAAGCTTTTCACTGACCTCAGTTGCCAGACCTCGACGACATATGGTGATGGCGTCCTCTTGAACGGGTGGATTGACACACCTCATACTGGGGTCTCGCCATTTTTTGATGAAGTCGAGGGCGCCCTCGCCCTTTTTTTGTCGAAGAGAATAGAGTTCGGCTAGGGAGACCTTTCGCTCGGCCGTTTGGAAGCGGTCGAAGAATTTCTTCTGGAGATCGGCCCAGTCGATGACTAAGTTGGGCTTCAGGCGGGAATACCATTGGAAGGCCGTTCCCGTGAGTGACATGGCGAAGTAGCGGAGGAGATATGATTCATCCAACGTTAACTCGCCCATGGCTGTAACATAGTAGGCCAAGTGTTCGTGTGGCGACCCCTGCCCGTCGAACTTTTACAACTTCGGGGGCTTGGAGTACTCTGGAGGAAGCTTCTTCAGCTGGTGGTGGAGCAGGTAGGGTACACTGTAGAGACCCACGGTGATCGCCCCTTCGCCATACTGGGCGAGCTTTGTCTCGATGATGCGCTTGATCATCTGGCGTTGCGCCAAGAGATTCTCTAGCATTGGCATATTGGAGGCTCGTGGCTGAGCCTCAACCGGGAGCGTGCCAAACCCAATTGCCAATGGGGTTCGGGCAATCGCCGCTGAGGTGTTGGCAGCATCGCGAGCCACCGGGGGTACCGGTGCCTCGGCCTGAGGCCTGTCAGGTTACTGCGGATGAAGGTCTCGCTCCTAAAAAAGGTCTTATAGGAGGGCCTTCAGGTGCTGGTTCTCCTTCATGAGAGTGTCGAGGGTCACTTCTTGAACCTCGTTCACAGGAGGGTCATTGTTGACCGGCTCTACGTTGGTAGCAGGGTCACGGTCTTCCACCGGGACCTCTTCCGCACGTTCCTTATGTATGTATATTATGGGTTATATATGGTTATTACACGTTATCTACCGATGTATGTTACATGTTACTTACGGTTGACATAGGTTACCTACAGTTATTACAAGTTACTTACGATTTACAGATTACCATATGTAACATACATCGGTAGATAACGTGTAATAACCATATGTAACCCGTAATATACATCCATAAGTTACACGTAACATACATATCCACAAACTATACACATTCACAACTTGTACATGCACACGTACATCATTCACATATTAATCATAGATCAAGAAATTAATCATATCTAATCCTATGTAAAATATTTCCATCTATAATCACATTGTGCGACAATGTATCATGTTGTACATCCCTACGCCCAAAAAATATGTAGTTGTAATTTCGTGATAATGTATAATCAAAATTAGTGTAAATATTTTGACATCAATATGTTGGGTCCCAAGGGATGCAACTGGATCTAGAAGGGGGGGGGGTTGAATAGATCCTGTCAAAAATTTTGGCCTAATTGAAACTCTTGGCTGATAAAAACATAAACCACTCCTATAAAGTAAATGAAACACTTAAACACAATGCACAGCGGATTTAATAGGAATAGCTCAAATGGAAATGGCAAAACACAATGCACAGGCTGCTGAGGTCGACACTACCATATGGTGAGGTTGACGCACCTTCAGAGCAGGTTCAGAACAAAGGGAGATCTGCTGCACTAGACAGCAGGGATCTCACCAGACTCCAATAGGACGAATGAATAGGCTGGCTGTATGAGTGAAGACGATGCTAGAGTGAGTGGTGAACAAACAACTACAAATGCATAAGCCAGTGCGGATAAATCAGTCCAAGTTCAAATCCTTTATGTTGGCCGTCCTGTGAATGAGAGAAAGAAGAAATGGATCAATCACACAAAGCACACCCCATTGCACAAGGAATTTTTAAGGTGGTTCGGTTGCAAACCTGCAACCTATGTCCACCCCTCACCAAACCCGGGGAGGCTTTCTCCACACGAGGACGAAGTCCTCAAACCACACACGAGGATGAAATCCTCCATACACACACACACACACACATGGGGGGACGAGCCCCACAATACACACACACACACGCACACACAAGGATGAGATCCGCAACACACACACACACACACACACACACATAGAAAACAACAAGCTGCAAGTGCAGCACCCACACTTCCGGTCTCTCACAAGAGCACCAGACACACATGGTTTACAGATGCAAATACAGAAGTAAAACCGGAAAAGCTAATATGGGGAAAAGGCAACGATGGCTTCAGATCGAAGTTGTGAAGCTCTATCAAACTCATGCCAGCTGCAAGGAGGGGCTGCACTCCTTTCAGCATCTTCTTCCTTTCTCACCACTGGTTGAACTCGAACTAGGACTGGGCTGCTCTTCAACAAAAGCTTCAAATATATATATATATATAGGAGAGGTGGGTAGAAGGATTTCCCTCCAAGAAAATTGCAATAAGACTGATTCAAATTTGAAGTATTTTCCTTGAAATCTGACCTTCTTTTAGTGGTGCTTGACTTGATCCACCGGGTATAAAGGACCAGATGGAAAGTCAAATTTTTCTCCAACATCTTTTCTTGGCTTTGTAGAAAATATTATGAGGATATTGTCTTGAGCTTGCAGAACTTTTCAGACCAGTCCTAGGATAGGATGGTGGCAGGTAGAGAGTGGACTATATTTGAAGTCTTGTGGCAGAGGGAATGGCTTTGTCCAGTGTTCGTTAGAGACCAGACCACCTGGCCAGTCCTTTCTCAAGACAGAAGGGACAGTCTTCAGGCAAAGAGGACCTTTGCAGATTTGGTCCCTAACATGGTCCTTTTCAAAAGATGTTCTGAGGTGTTATAATTAAATGGCAGAACCTCTGACTTGGGAACCTTCTTCCAGACCTCAAAAGAGGTGTTTTTGGATGTTTGCGCCTGGCATTAATGCTCTCTGGACGGTTTTCGAAAAGATAGATTTGTTAGAGTACTTTGAGTTTTCCTTCAGTGAGGTCGACCTACTTTGATAGTGAGGTCGACACTGCTTTGTAAAATCCTATCTTCAACGACTTCTGGAAGCACCTTGAGGTCGACCTACTGAGATAGTGAAGTCGACACTGCTTTGTAAAATCTTATCTTCAACGGTTTCTGGAAGCACCATGAGGTCGACCTGCTGTAAAAGTGGTGTTGACATGTCTTAAGAAAACTATTAGTATAACAGTCTCTGGAAGGCACATGAGGTCGATCTGTTGTAACAGTAGTGTCGACTTGTCTTAAGAAAACTGCCATTAGAACAGTCTCTGGAAGACACATGAGGTCGACCTGTTGTAACAATGGTGTTGACTTGTCTTAAGAAAATTGCCAGTATAACAGTCTCTGGAAGACACATGAGGTCGACCTGCTGTAACAGTAGTGTTGACCTATCTTAAGAAAACTGCCAGTAGAACTGTCTCTGGAAGACACATAAGGTCGACCGGCTGATAGGTGAGGTCGACCTGTCTAAAGAAGCTGCCTACTCCTTCGAAGCTGATGTTGGAGCAGCGTGAGACGAGGTCGGAGCAGCTCTCTTGAACTTGCAATTCTCACCTGAATTCTACCTTTGCACCCTGAGTTACCTTCAATCTTGGCAACTAAGATCCATCATATGCAAGCTCCATGTTCTTTGATGTTCTTTCCACTTATTTTCAGCCTCATATCAATATGGGGAAAGCCCTTCTCACCTTAGACAGACCATGTATATAGCTTCAAGGTTTGAACTACCATTTGTATTGTTGATCTTGCTATTGCTTGCGGTTGCTCCCCAAGTCAACTTGGCTGAGTGCCTTGATCTGACAGAGCCTGAGATCATTACCCAGGAGAGTCTTTTCATGATGAGCATAGCATGGAAGTGTCAAAAACATTTATTATGCGCACTGAATCATAGTTGAATCAATTCAATAGACTTGTAATGAAGGAAATTCAGACATCATCAAAACAACATATATCCAACATTCTCCCTCTTTTTGATGATAGCAACTATGCGTCATTATGAGTCACCTAAACAATGGAATCATGAAACAGACGATGACTCAAGAAGGCTTCTCTCCAACTTTGAAAAGATGCTGACTCATCAAGACATCTCTCCCCCTTTGCCATCAGCAAAGAGGGCTTAAATTAAAGCCAATTACTAAAACAGAAGATGAGCACATGGGGTGATAAGATTTAAAGTGCTAGACTGAAGCAACAAATTGCAATGAGCTTTGGAGCAGCCAGATGCAAGAGCATAGCTCTGGAGCAAAATTGATACCAATTGTCATTATTTTTACCAATTGTTGGGTCCTTTGGGGGTTGGGCCCTTGGCTTGGGATCAACACAAGATGGCATCGGATGCCATGAAGACATGTCGAGGCAACAAGAGAGACAAAGATGTGCAAAATGATTGAGGATAACAAGATGATGCAATCAGAGATCAATTCTGTAGCCATAAAATTGATTTAGTTTTCCAGGATTTTCAGATTTTTAAGTTTTCTGGTTTTCAGATTTTTTTAATGTATTCTATGCAATGCATGGAGGAAGAAAATGTAAACCAACCAAATACATTTAAAAAAGATCTACATTCAATATTAATTGAAATGAACCAGAATTACATATAAAAGTCAAGTTAGCCTCCTCTCACCCTACTCATTCAATTCCATTAGCCCCTCGAAAGAAACGACAAATAGTATTGAGGTTAAACACCTAGACGTTTTTGATTTTATCCATGGGCACTACAAATTCAGATTTTTCTTTTGAAACCATTGTTGGATATTAGCTGTTATTTTTTTACGAACAGTCAAGTGTACCATGCATCTTTTGACGTGAGAGTGCACGTTGATTAGACGCCAGTGTTAGAATAGGTGGTACATGGAGATAGATCCAGAGGGGGGGTGAATGGATATTTTGGAAATTTTGACCAAATAAATCACAAACGCCACTTTAAGAAACAAATGAAAACTGCACTAGCGCTCAAAACGAATGGTCAACAAGACCCGTGAAGGAGGCAGGAGATAGGGAACAATCACACTAAGGCAATCACACGACTCGCAAGATTTAACAGCCTAAGAGAGTGTTTCTATTAGACACTCAGACAAACACTTAGCACATGAAGAGCAGATCAATTAAGTGCTAGCTGCAAACTGAAGGTGATGTAGTTCAGTCTGACCATACAGTGAACATAAACCAATTAACCACGCAATCAGAAGACCCTGTGAAGAGGGAAGAAGATAAGGAACAATCACACAAAGCAAACCACTACACACAGGATTTTTAGGTGGTTCGGCCAGACACCAGTCCGCCTACATCCACCCCTCACTCTAACCTGAGTGAGGATTCCCTTGCAAAAGCAAGACGCAGACTCAGTTTACAGCAGGACGCTGCCTAACAGCTTGACTACCCGAGGGAGACAAATCCTTCAACTTGGTCTGCAACCCACAAAACCAGACACCTAGCTCCTCTACCCACAGAAGTAGAACTGGAGGTCCAACCTCCCTTCCTCTGAATCCTCAGAGGGAACCCACGAGCAACTACCTGTCACTCGCAATCGGAGACTAATTCTCCCATCCTCTGAATCTACAGAGGGCAACCGAAGTTGAAACTCCCTTCTCCTGAATCCTCAGGAGGAACCCGTGAGTGACACCCAATCACTCACAGCCAGAGACCAAGTCTCCCTTCTCCTGAACACACAGGAGGAACCCGACACCCAAAAATGGGAATCGAAAAACAACGATAAATGGGAAAATGAACAAAGAAGAAATACAAGTAGGAAAGTAAAAGATGTAGCTCTAAGTAGAGCAAAATAGTTCAGGATCTGATCCTTGAACTGATGGAATCAAATCTTCAGTCACGAGCATGCTTGATGAGGGCATCACTCACGATTCCCTCTGGCTCGGGACCTCCCTCCCCTCCGACGAGATCCAATCATGAGCTCCATCACTTCACCGCTCGCTGCAGCACCTTGAGGATCATCTTTGTGCACTTGTTACCTTTATTTTGAGTCATTATGATGTAATTTGCTTTTGTTTGAGTCCAGTATCTAGGTTACGTGTTTATTTCCCTATGTTTAGTAGTCTTCATGTGGGTTCTGGGCTCGAATCCTTGGGCTTGGCCCACTTCCTCTTTTCCTTCCCCTAGTCTTGTGTCAGTTATCTATTTTGCAAGGACTTATTGTAAATTGGGGATTCCCTATAAATAGGGCCCCAAACCCTCCATTTTGAGCTAATGAGATATTGAAGAAAATTTGCCACTTGAGTGCCTCTCTCCCTCCCTCACTAGCTCTCTCTCTTCCTCTCTCTCTAGGGGGCGAACCCCACTCTCTCTCTTCTCCCCTCCCTTGGGCGAACCTGGCCTTTCACCTTCCCTCCCCCTTGCCACCTCAACCTTCCACCCCTTCATCTTCCCAAGGCCCATAACTCCCTTCAATACCTCCCCCATCCTAGGCAACCCTTCCCATTCCCCATACAACTTCTCAACCTCCAAGGCAACCTTACCTCTTCCCCAAGCAACCATTCCACTCCCCCACACATCCATTCATATCCCCAGGGCCATCAAACCCCATTCCCACCACAACTTGCGCACCAGCCCTCCCCATCTACTCACCCCCCCTTGCCTTGGCCGACCCCTCCATCCCCCTCTCATAGCTGCGACCCTCACCCCTCCCCTCCACCCTCTTGGAACTCCACATCCCCTGCTCCACCCCACTCTTCATCCCCAAACATCCCACCCCCATCTACCATCACCACCAGCCTTCCCACCATTGCTAAATCTCCATTCCCTTTAGCCTAGCTCCATCACCATCCCTTTCATTTGGCCAAGTCTGCAGGTGGCAGAAGAAGGTTAGACTTGCAGAAGCCACCCCGGATTCATACGGTGACCTCTGAAGACATACCATACATTTCTGGAAAGATCGTCCAGTCGGCTTCGCAGGTGAGGCAATCTCATCCCATTCCGAGTTCGGGGCTGTCCGGGAGAACCGTTCTCCCCTGACTGCGCTAGGCTCCCCCTGCAGAGTACCAGAACCCGATTTGAAGCTGTACCACAACAAACGGCGGAAGATTCAGACTACGAGCCCATCTGCAAAGTTCTTCTTCCTCCAGTCCTCTACCAGGATCAAGAAGCGAAACTGCGTTCGGTGTCGGAGGCCGGAGTTCTCATTTTTCTCCCTCGGCTGGTCGGGTCTGCCTCCCACAACCTACTGCGACCTGCCTCCATTCTTCTGAGTCTCCCTGTCCGCACCGACATCAGACAGCTGCCCCGTCAGTTTTTCTGCGAAGAGGGCTCGACCACGGTTCCATAAAATCTGGCGGCTCATGATTCAGAGCTCGGGAGTGGCCGAGGTAACTTCTGTAAGTCACTGTTCGTATCAAGTAGCTGCTGCCGAGTTACTGTCATCAAGTACCTGAACCTGAAAGGAAGCTGTGCCACGGCGAACCCTAGCAGAACCAGGCCGAGGCCTCTTCATCAAAGTTCTTCCACGTCTTATCCTCTCCCAGGATCAGGAAGCGGAACTATGTTCAGGTTCCGTGAGACAGAGTTATAGAGATTCTCCTCCGACTGCTCCAAGCGGCCTCCCGAAGTCTGCTACGACCTGTCAGCACCTTCTTGGGTCCCCCGGTCTCCTCCGACCACATCTGGCTTCCCCGTTGATTCTTCTGCGAAGGAGGCTCGACCACGATTCCAGAAACTCTGACGGCTCGTGATTCGGAGTCTGGGAGCCATCGGGACAACTTCTGCATCCTGCTGCATCAGATTTGTAGCTGCCAGTCCCAGATCTTACCGCCCTGTTCGAACCCCCTCCGCAGCCAGTGACGATATCAAAAGAAATCAGTAAAATTCTGGGAAGTCCAGGTTCATTGTCCGAAGAGAACCCCTCTGGTCTCGTCATCGGCAAAATTCCTGATCGGAATCTACGGCCGCGACACCGACTGACTGTCATCTTCCGCAGCAAGCAGGGTTATCCGGCAACGGCCTCCTCTCGGACTTATCGGCGACTCTCCCTTCTCCACCGGGCTGGCTTAACGCCCCTCCCTGTGTGGAGGTAGTAATTGAATGTAACAGCAAAGCCCCCCACCCCAAGTTCACCCTCCTGTGTGAGGCGTAGTGGATGTAACCGATAAACAGGTCAAGCTTCATCGGCGTAGTGTGCGGGGAATCCACACTTCCCCGCTCGCCCTCGTCTCCGAACGGGGTTGGTTTCCTCAAACCAACCAGGTGAGCCTCTGCCCTTGCTCCACTACTCTTGTTCATTTCATATCTGCAAAATTTATCCGCTGGTTGGTGAGAGAGTGCCCGATCCCGGAGCCACCAACCCTTGTGTGGTCACCGTGGGTGATAGTGAGCGAGTGACCTAGTGCCCCCAAGGCACCCGGCCGCCCTTGTTTGTGGGCTTCCTATCCTCGGGAGGGACAACCTTAGCGGTACTGGTCCTCTAGCCAGCCAGGGGCTTTCTCCACTACCTCGACTCGACATCCCCGAGTCACCACGGGAAACGGGTGTGCACGGTGTGACGGCGACTTTCAAGTTGTTCCCAACCTTGTTGTTGTGATTGCGAATAAAGTCCAAGGATCATTTCACTTGCTGCATATTTGTGTCACATCAAGTGGTATCAGAGCAAGTTTTAGACTTGTCTCTACAAGCCTAGGTCCTAGGGCAATTGCATTACCATCCTGTGTCGGTCACCTTGTCTTTGTGCATGTCCACCCGTAGGGGTACCATATACCGGCCCGATCCTTCTACTTCCGATCCACCGATGGATCCCAATTTCCAAGGCAACCAAAACATCTCTAGGGAAGCTCCCCAAGCTCCTACGGATCGACTTGAGGCTGCCATTCAAGCCCTCACGGAGCAAATGAATGGTTTTTCCACTCGATTAGAGAGATTAGAAGAAGCTAGGGTCCCACCTAGGAATCATGTCCACAGGGCTCCGCCTCCGCGGGTTGAACATCAGAGGGAAGACCTAGAGAATGAGTGGTATCGTGAGCAAGAGAGGGCCCCACAACCTCGGTACCAAGAGAGGCGACCACGAGAGGATCTGGATGACTTCCTCTTAAGAATGATCAAGGTAGATGCTCCGAATTTTGACGGGTCCCATAACCCAAGTGCCTATGAAGAATGGGAGCATGGCATGGACCAATACTTTGATTGGTACCCAATGTCCGAGGAGAGAAATGTTAGGTTGGCCAAGATGCACCTTCTCAAACTAGCCAAGACATATTGGTTAAAGGTAGAGAGCCAAAGGAGGATTAGGCGGGAGGAACCCATTGACACTTGGCTTGACATGAAAACCCAACTCAGAAACAAATACCTTCCCAATTCCTATAGCCAACTCCTCCTTGACGAGTGGCAGGGCCTTACCCAAGAGGGAAAGACCGTGGAAGAGTATATAGAAAAATTTGACTCATACCTCTTAAGGTGTGGTGTCGTCGAAGAGCCAGCCGTCACTTTATCCCAGTTTAGGAATGGTCTCCTTCCCCACATCAAACGGGAACTTTTCATGAGGGAAGCTCATAGCCTTGAGGTTGCCTATCAAATAGCCCGGGATGTAGAAAGGTTTTCTAGGAACCCAAGGTTTGCCCCCCCCAAGGGCCCGGGACCCCGACCCAACCTCCCTCCCCTATTGAGAACACCTCCTCCCAGTGGGGGAACCCCCACTCGGCCCTACCCCCAGCCAACCAATCCTACCCCCACAAAGGCCACTCCATCCAACCCTCCTCCTCGAAGGGAGGAAGCCTCCAAAGGGAAGACCCCAGGGAGTAGTACGGTTAAGTGTTTTCAGTGCCATGGTTATGGCCACATAGGCTCCCAATGCCCTTCCAAGGGGTTGTCAAGCCTTGTTATTGAGGGCGGACCTACCACATCCCAGGAAACCCATGAGAATACTATTGAGGAACACGAGGCTGCTTTAGGGTGGGAAGAGGAATACGAGGAGCAATTCTTTGAGGAAGGTGTAGAAGATGACCCCCACTCCACCCAGCTAGGGGTGATAAGGTGCACCCTTACCCAACCTCAAGAGGACGACTGGCGGAGGACTTCCATTTTTCACACCTTCATCAAAATCGTGAACCATGTTAGGAAGGTCATCCAAGACAACGGAAGTTGTGTCAACGCCGTGTCCCCGGACACCGTCAAGCTCCTAGGGCTTACCCCAACACCCCACCCCAAACCATATCGGGTATCATGGATAAACAACCATTCCCTACCCATCAACACATGTTGCCTTATCCCCGTCACCTTTTCATCCTACCAAGGACAAATATGGTGTGACATCATACCTATGGCTGTAGGAAGCATCCTATTAGGGAGACCTTGGATATATGATGTTAATGCTACCATCTATCGGAAAACGAACACATGCACCTTTGAACACGAGGGGAAGACCATTCACCTCAACCCTTCCCCACCCCGAAAGGAACCACCCTCCAAGGGAACTCTCCCTACACCACTTCAAAGCCCAGGGGTCTCATCACCCCCAACCCAACCAACAAGTCAACCGTCCACCCATGAGAACCCCACCAAGGGCCTACACCTCATCACTAGACAAGAACTCGAGGAAGAGGTAGCTCTCGGAACACCCATATACGCTGTAGTCATATGCCTCGGGGAACCCACCCCCTCCAACCCTCATCCCGTGGAAATCCACCCTCTCTTAGAAGAATTCAAGGATGTGTTCCCCGAAGAGCTCCCCGATCAACTGCCACCCATGAGGGATGTCCAACATGCTATTGACCTTGTCCCAGGGGCCACCCTCCCAAACCTTCCCCACTATCGCCTCAACCCCACTGAGCATGCTGAATTGAGGAGGCAAGTGGAGGAACTCATTAGAAAAGGCTTCCTCCGTCTTAGCAAAAGTCCTTGTGCTGTCCCAGCCCTCCTCACACCAAAGAAAGATGGGACATGGCGAATGTGTGTCGACAGCAGGGCCATCAACAAGATCACAGTCAAATATAGGTTTCCCATACCTAGACTTGACGATATGCTTGACATGCTAGCCGGGGCCACCATTTTTTACAAAATAGATCTCAAAAGTGGCTACCATCAGGTTAGAATAAGGACCGAGGATGAATGGAAAACTGCCTTTAAAACCAAAGATGGGCTCTATGAATGGTTAGTGATGCCTTTCGGGCTTTCAAATGTCCCGAGTACCTTCACGCGTCTCATGACGGAAGTCCTTAGACCTTACATAGGAGTCTTCCTAGTGGTCTATTTCGATGACATCCTTATTTACAGTCAGACTAGGGAGGCCCACCTCAACCACCTTAGGCAAGTCTGCACTGTCCTTAGGAAAGAGAGTCTCTATGCCAACCCAGAAAAGTGCCACTTTCTGACTGAGTCCATTACTTTCCTTGGGTATGTGGTTTCCACTAAGGGAGTATCCATGGACCCCGAGAAGGTCCGAGCTATCATTGACTAGTCGGAGCCCCGCACCCTCCATGAGGTCAGGAGTTTCCATGGATTGGCCACCTTTTACCGGAGATTCATCTGTGGGTTCAGCACAGTCACAGCCCCTATCAACGACTGCCTTAAAAAGGGGACCTTTGTATGGACCAAGACGGCTTCTAGGGCCTTCCAGGAGCTCAAAGAGAGGATGACCCAAGCCCCAGTATTATGCCTCCCTGACTTCTCCAAAGTCTTTGAGGTGACTTGTGATGCCTCCGGGGTAGGAATTGGCGGGATCCTCAGCCAAGAGGGACACCCTGTAGCCTACTTTAGTGAAAAGTTGTGTGATGCCAGGATGAAATACTCCACCTACGACAAGGAATTTTATGCTGTGGTGCAATCCCTCCGGCATTGGAGGCACTACCTCTTGCCCAAAGAATTTGTCATATTCTCCGACCATGAGGCCCTAAAATACCTCAACTCCCAGCAGAAACAGAATGCCCGGCATGCCCGATGGGTCGAGTACATCCAGGCCTACATATTTGTGATCAAACATAAGGCCGGAAGTGAAAACCGTGCTGCTGATGCACTCAGTAGGAGGATCTCCCTGCTAGCTACCATTCGGGTAGAAGTAATAGGGTTCGATCGGGTTAAGGAAGAATACCCAAACTGTCCCGACTTTGGACATGTCCATGCCGACCTAATCACCCCTTCACCCCAAGAACACCAGGGTTTTATCCTAGAGGACGGATTCATCTTCAAAGGACATAGACTTTGCATCCCTAGAACTTCACTGCGGGATTTATTAGTCTGGGAATTACATGCAGGAGGCTTGGCTGGGCACTTTGGGGTTCACAAAACCATTGCCTTGGTTGAAGGACAGTTCTATTGGCCCAGTCTCAAAAGGGATGTGGCCAAAATCGTGGGGCAATGTCGCACATGTGCGACTGCTAAGCAAGTTAGACAGAACACAGGCCTATACACCCCTCTACCCGTCCCGGATCGGCCATGGCAGGACCTGAGCATGGATTTCGTGTTAGGGCTACCTCGGACCCAGAGGAAACATGACTCCATCTTTGTTGTAGTGGACAGATTCTCAAAAATGGCTCACTTCATCCCCTGTTCTAAAACCTCTGACGCCTCCCATGTGGCCCGTCTGTTCTTTGATGAGGTGGTCCGCCTCCATGGCTTGCCCAAAACCATCATTTCAGATAGGGACGTCAAATTCACCAGCTACTTTTGGAAGACCCTCTGGCATCTAATGGGGACCCTACTTAAATTTTCCACGGTCAAACCGATGGCCAGACCGAAGTTGTCAATCGGAGCCTAGGGAATCTCCTGCGGTGCCTTGTTGAGGACCGCCCTGGAAATTGGGATCTCATTCTGCCTCAAGCCGAGTTTGCATACAATAATTCCACCAATAGGTCCATAGGCATGAGTCCCTTCGAAGCTGTGCATGGCTACAAACCCAGGAAACCAACAGATCTCATTCCCCTACCCCCTCATGCTAGGGTATCCATCACTGCTGAGTCTTTTGCACAACACCTTAGAGAGTTACATGAGAATATTCGCAAAAACATCAACAAGAGCAATGAGATTTACAAGAAGTCAGCTGATTCCCACCGCCGCCACCAAGAGTTCCAAACTGGTGATTTTGTGATGGTGAGAACTGAGAGGCTATTCCCTGGGAATACCTCAAAGTTGAGGTCTCGTGGAGCCGGCCCCTTCCAGGTACTAAGACGACTTGGCACCAATGCTTATGTGTTGGACCTCCCTGAAGAATACGGAGTAAGTCCCACATTCAATGTGGCGGACCTGGTACCCTACAAGGGCCCCACGGTGACACCCAGTGAGGAGATCCAGCCTACTCCACCCCTTGAGAGCGCCCCCACACCTCAGAGAGCTCCACCCAACTTGAGAAACCAGCGTGATCAAGTGGAGCGGATATTAGATGAACATGTCACCAATACACGGAGCAAGGCGTATGAGCGATACCTGGTCAGGTGGAAGGGACGGCCCCCTTCGGATGACGCCTGGGTGAGTCGGGAGGACCTCCAGCGGTTGGACCCCGACCTCTTGGAGCAGTATCACAGCAGGGAGGACCTCTACTCAACAGAGTCAAGCCCTTCGCGGCCCGGGGGAATTGATGAGGGCATCACTCACGATTCCCTTTGGCTCGGGACCTCCCTCCCCTCCGACGAGATCCAGTCCTGAGCTCCATCACTTCACCGCTCGCTGCAGCACCTTGAGGATCATCTTTGTGCACTTGTTACCTTTATTTTGAGTCATTATGATGTAATTTGCTTTTGTTTGAGTCCAGTATCTAGGTTACGTGTTTATTTCCCTATGTTTAGTAGTCTTCATGTGGGTTCTGGGCCCGAATCCTTGGGCTTGGCCCACTTCCTCTTTTCCTTTCCCTAGTCTTGTGTCAGTTATCTATTTTGCAAGGACTTATTGTAAATTGGGGATTCCCTATAAATAGGGCCCCAAACACTCCATTTTGAGCTAATGAGATATTGAAGAAAATTTGCCACTTGAGTGCCTCTCTCCCTCCCTCACTAGCTCTCTCTCTTCATCTCTCTCTAGGGCGCGAACCCCACTCTCTCTCTTCTCCCCTCCTTTGGGCGAACCTGGCCTTTCACCTTCCCTCCCCCTTGCCACCTCAGCTGCCACCTCAACACTCCACCCCTTCATCTTCCCAAGGCCCATAACTCCCTTCAATACCTCCCCCATCCTAGGCAACCCTTCCCATTCCCCATACAACTTCTCAACCTCCAAGGCAACCTTCCCTCTTCCCCAAGCAACCATTCCACTCCCCCACACATCCATTCATATCCCCAGGGCCATCAAACCCCTATCCCACCACAACTTGCGCACCAGCCCTCCCCATCTACTCACCCCCCCCCTTGCCTTGGCCGACCCCTCCATCCCCCTCTCATAGCTGTGACCCTCACCCCTCCCCTCCACCCTCTTGGAACTCCACATCCCCTGCTCCACCCCACTCTTCATCCCCAAACATCCCACCCCCATATACCATCACCACCAGCCTTCCCACAATTGCTAAATCTCCATTCCCTTTAGCCTAGCTCCATCACCATCCCTTTCATTTGGCCAAGTCTGCAGGTGGCAGAAGAAGGTTCGA
Organism: Amorphophallus konjac; assembly: GCA_022559845.1. Lineage (NCBI taxonomy): Eukaryota > Viridiplantae > Streptophyta > Magnoliopsida > Alismatales > Araceae > Amorphophallus > Amorphophallus konjac. The sequence goes on from CM040127.1 coordinate 264,990,406, forward strand.
CTTGCAGAAGCCACCCCGGATTCATACGGCGACCTCTGAAGACGTATCATACATTTCTGGAAAGATCGTCCAGTCGGCTTCGCAGGCGAGGCGATCTCATCCCATTCCGAGTTCGGGGCTGTCCGGGAGAGCCGTTCTCCCCTGACTGCGCTAGGCTCCCCCTGCAGAGTACCAGAACCCGATTTGAAGCTGTACCACAACAAACGGCGGAAGATTCAGACTATGAGCCCATCTGAAAATTTCTTCTTCCTCCAGTCCTCTACCAGGATCAAGAAGCGGAACTGCGTTCGGTGTCCGGAGGCCGGAGTTCTCATTTTTCTCCCTCGGCTGGTCGGGTCTGCCTCCCACAACCTACAGCGACCTGCCTCCATTCTTCTGAGTCTCCCTATCCGCACCGACATCAGACGGCTGCCCCGTCAGTTTTGCTGCGAAGAGGGCTCGACCACGGTTCCATAAACTCTGGCGGCTCATGATTCAGAGCTCGGGATCGGCCGGGGTAACTTCTGTAAGTCACTGTTCATATCAAGTAGCTGCTGCCGAGTTACTGTCATCAAGTACCTGAACCTGAAAGGAAGCTGTGCCACGGCGAACCCTAGCAGAACCAGGCCGAGGCCTCTTCATCAAAGTTCTTCCACGTCCTGTCCTTTCCCAGGATCAGGAAGCGGAACTGCATTCAGGTTCCGTGAGACAGAGTTATAGAGATTCTCCTCCGACTGCTCCAAGCGGCCTCCCCAAGTCTGCTACAACCTGTCAGCACCTTCTTGGGTCCCCCAGTCTCCTCCGACCTCATCTGGCTTCCCCGTCAATTCTGCTGCGAAGGAGGCTTGACCACGATTCCAGAAACTCCAACGGCTTGTGATTCGGAGTCCGGGAGCCATCGGGGCAACTTCTGCATCCTGCTGCATCAGATTAGTAGCTGCCAGTCCCAGATCCTGCTGCCCTGTTCGAACCCCCGCCGCGGCCAGTGACGACATCAGAAGAAATCAGTAAAATTCTGGGAAGTCCAGGTTCATTGTCCGAAGAGAACCCCTCTGGTCTCGTCATCGGAAAAATTCCTGATCGGAATCTACGGCCGCGACACCGACTGACTGTCATCTTCCACAGCAAGCAGGGTTATCCGGCAGCGGCCTCCTCTCGGACTTATCGGCGACTCTCCCTTCCCCGCCGGGCTGGCTTAATGCCCCTCCCTGTGTGGAGGTAGTAATTGAATGTAACAGCAAAGCCCCCCACCCCAAGTTCACCCTCCTGTGTGAGGCGTAGTGGATGTAACCGATAAACAGGTCAAGCTTCATCGGCGTAGTGTGCGGGGAATCCACACTTCCCCGCTCGCCCTCGTCTCCGAACGGGGTTGGTTTCCTCAAACCAACCAGGTGAGCCTCTGCCCTTGCTCCACTACTCTTGTTCATTTCATATCTGCAAAATTTATCCGCTGGTCGGTGAGAGAGTGCCTGATCCCGGAGCCACCAACCCTTGTGTGGTCACCGTGGGTGATAGTGAGCGAGTGACCTAGTGCCCCCAAGGCACCCGGCCGCCCTTGTTTGTGGGCTTCCTATCCTCGGGAGGGACAACCTTAGCGGTGCTGGTCCTCTAGCCAGCCAGGGGCTTTCTCCACTGCCTCGACTCGGCATTCCCGAGTCACCACGAAAAATGGGTGTGCGCGGTGTGACGGCAACTTTCAAGTTGTTCCCAACCTTGTTGTTGTGATTGCGAATAAAGTCCAAGGATCATTTCACTTGCTGCATATTTGTGTCACATCAATGCTTCTCTTAGATTCTTTTCTCCTTCTCTCTTTTCTGGCTTTCTCTTCACGAAATGGCTCACAGATTTCAGATCTGGCTCTCACACTAGCTCTCTCTCTTTCTTTGTTATCTTTTGGCTTACTCTTTCTCTTCTTCTTCTTCAGCTCTCACTCTCTGGCAGCTCTTCTTTCTGCTCTCTTCTCTAGTAGCTCCTTCTTCTAATTTTTTTTCTTCACCCCATTTCTCTATGGAGGAGGATACCTCCTATTTATACCCAGAATAGGCTTCCAGAGATGCTTTAGATAAACCTTTTTTGATCTTGATATTTCATTGATCCACGTGGCAAGACGAGAAAATTCTTTCCAATCATTGAGCCTTGGAGCACGTGCCCAATCATGAACTTTTTTGGGACCACGTGCCATTCTTCTCACCATTCTAGGATCACGTGCCATTTACAGCTTTCCTGGGTTCTTCGTGACAGAGAAGAACTTAAGTGGTTCGAACTCCCTTAATTGGTCTGGACTTAAGTTGGGAGTTGAGTAAATTCTGAAGCATCGACGTCACTGGTAGAAGAATAAGAAGCTGCATCGACCTTGAATCTTTGACATTATGGCTTGTGGATTCTTCAGATCCAGAGTTTTGCTAACTTCAGGTTCTCTGTGGCATTTCATCAAACACTTTCTTCTGCTATAGTGACCTCAATTCCCAGTAGCTGCATCGACCTTGGTGTGCTTCTCAATATGTGCATTGACTTGATTGAGCTTACCCACAATATGTGCTTCGACCTTATTAAATGGAGCTTTGGTCTTCTGCTTTGAGTTGCCTTATAGGTGCACCAACCTTGTAAGCCAATGTGCATCGACCTTCATGCACAAAATATATGTGCACAGACCTTGTAAACAAATGTGCTTCGACCTTCCTTTTAGATGTGCACCGACCTTTATGAACAAAATATATGTGCACAGACCTTGTAAACAAATGTGCTTCGACCTTCCTTTCAGATCTGCACCGACCTTTATGCACAAAATATATGTGCACAGACCTTGTAAACAAATGTGCTTCGACCTTCCTTTCAGATGTGCACCGACCTTTATGCACAAAATATATGTGCACAGACCTTGTAAACAAATGTGCATCAACTTTGTTCTGTGTTGCTAAGATGTGCATCGACCTTAGTTACTGTTCCTAGTCGATGTGCATCGACTTTGTTCTGCGTTGCCAAGATGTGCATCGACTTTAGTTATTGTTCCTAGTCGACGTGCATTGACTTTGTTCTACGTTGCCAAGATGTGCATCGACCTTAGTTCTATGTTGGTCATGATGTGCACCGACCTTAGCTCTGCGTTGGCTTGATGTGCACCGACCTTAGCAAGTAGCATCGACCTTGGCTTGTGCTAGCAGGAGGTGCTCCGACCTTGTGGCAGTGATGGCAAAACATGCACCGACCTTGTTGTCAACCATTAGTGCAACTTGTACTGTCTGGAACTTTGACTGGCCAAACAAGACTATTGACTTTTCTTATTGACTGTGCATTGACTTCATTGATCATGTTGACTTTTCTTGTTGACTGTGCATTGACTTTTGATTTTGACTGGCTTTCAACCTGTTCTTTCCAACATTCAGACACAGTCTTCTGCACATTCAGATCTGTTCTTTTCAGCATTCGGACACATACTTTTACACATGCTGACTCATATAATATAAGCAATGGGAACAAGCAATTGCATTAAGTTGATTAACATTGAAAGCAATGCACCAATGCAACATCAACAGAGTTTGGCAACATTAAACCATATTGATATCATGACATCATCAAAAACCTCATAAATGCAGCATCAGCACATATGACATTATGCTTAGATGAGCCATAGTGTTTGGCATCATCAAAACTACATGGGTACAACAATCTCCCCCTTTTTGATGATGGCAACACTATGAGAACACTATTAGTCATAAAACAACATGCTGACTCATATCAAACTATTCTCCCCCTTTGACTTCATCAAAAAATAAATAATAGTTTGATAAAACTAGTAGAGACAAATAAAAAGCATGCATGATGTGGTTGAGTCACTAGCTATTCTCCCCCTTACTAAAGCAACCGAGACAACCAGACAATGCAAAGTATGCATCCTACTCCCCCTGAAAGTGTGAGATGAATTGAGGTGAGGATAGGGGTATGACAAAGGACAGACATGAAAATTTTTAGCAAAAAGTGCAGGGACAGCCAAGAGAGAATATCAAGTAGAGCATTGAAAAATCAAAGCCAGAATAATGCTGATGACACAATCTTCGCATTTGACAAAACAGAGGAAGTGGAGTGGAAAAGTATCATCAGACATATAGAGTTCAGTCTGATACCAATTGTAAAGATCAAAGATGGTATCAACAAAATCACAGTATTTATAGATAAGTTCAGGTTGTGTCCAAAAAGCATCAAGAACTGTGAGCAGAATCTGAACAAAGTATGATCAATGGCAGTGAGGAGGATTTGAGCACAGAAATTTTGTCTGAATTTTCAATGAATAGATAATACAAGAAGATTTTCAATAAGATACCAATTTTATAAATCCAAGTAAAAATTTTAGACTCTTCTCTTATAAGGACTTATGAATGAGTCTTAATTAGCCAGCATGGTTTAAGCATGATGTATACAGAGTTTGTCAATAAAATTCAATACCCATATCTGAAACAAGTTTTAATAAAGATAAGCCAATCACTCATATGACATTCTTGTTTAACCTCCTTCTATCTTACACATTCAATTTCAATGACTCCATTAGGAGTTACACAAAATAGTATTGAGATTAAACACTCAAGAAAGTATCTGAACTTTTTCAATGAGTAATTTTCTTTTGCTCATCAACATGTTTTTCAGTGAGCAATTTTGGTTAAATCAACACCTTTTTTACGTGAGACACAACACGTCTTAGGTGAAGTGACCCAGTTACTCAGTGAGATAACCGTATTATCTCTCAATGAGAGAATAGAGAGAACAGAGTTAGTAATAGATGTGTCTTTTTACATGAGGAGACACCTTGGTTAGAAGCAGGAATCCCCAGTTACTCAGCACAACCATGCCATTGCTCTGTCAACATATTTTTTTAACAAGTTTAGCAGAGTTAACTAAGACACTTCATGACACAGTCCTTTAGACAAGTTTCTTGGTGACCAAAGTCATTGCTCTAACCATAATTTTCTTTTAAACATTTTCAAAAAAATTTCAGACATTTCTCAGAACACACAAATGTTTAAGAACAATACTTACTACATATATCTCAACGAAAGTAAGCCATGGTTTTTTTAAAATTTTCAGATTTAAGAAGGTCTTGCATGAAATTACATGAGACAGTCGGTTAAGATTTATTAAAAAAATGATTCAGATTTTTTAAAGTCTTTTACATCCAAACTTAATGAACACATTAGACTTAAACCAATTTGATTCATCAGACATTCTTAAGCTTGTATAACAGAAGATTCCTTGTTAAAATGATTTTCAGATTTATGATCAAGGTATACAAATTGAAATCTTCTCAAATGACACTCAAGATAAAAGAATTTCTGAAGCAACCAATTTCAACAAGCAGCAGAGAGTACTTAGCAAGAGTGTGAATACTGATGTAGCAGCTGAGTGAAAAGGTTAGGTACCAGTCAGAAAGAATGATAAGCTCAAAGAAATTGCAGAAGTATCAGGAGACCTTCAAATAGATTGAATCTCAGACATCCAGCTCCCCCTCAGCAATATAGGAGCATCAGACAGTGGATACCATAACAGATAGGAGTGAAAGTCAGATGAAGCTTGAATGAGGAATCAATCAACAATAAAGTGAATTTTACTTCCCTTTCATCAAGGAACATCAAGGCTTAAAGAGCAATCAAGAGAGATTCAGATACAAGAAGGAACAGAAAGACATTATGCTCCCCTAAAATGTATGCATGAGCTTTCCAAAGAAATCTATCTGAATCAGTAAGTGACATGCATGAATGCAGACATTGATCAAACTTTATTATGCATATGTGTTGACTCCTCCTAACTAAATGCATTGAGCCATCAAATATGACATGAAAACCATGCAGGAGACTTAATCTAAACCAATATGCATGAAAACACAAAATGTTGTGCCCCGACGTGTTTTGACGAAGACATATCATTCTATTTTGTTGAATTGCACAGAATATTTGTTGCTATAAATGTTTTACTGGTCGAATGGCTATGAGAAAAGTTATGAAGCTAGAGCGTTAAAACTTTCATATGGTTGCAGTTCATACTTTTAATATGCAGGTTCTATATGGTTTTACTTTGATAGAATGCATAAATGATTTTTGTGTGTATTGACATGATGTTGAGGTTTTTAAGCATGCAGGGTCAAATGTTTCTCAATCTTTCAAATCCATGGTAAGAATCCCTGGTATAATGTGTTTCACACTGAATATTTTATTTTGTGTTATTTTGCTAAGTCCATGCGCAAGGGTCGACCCCTGGGTGTTGATTTTTCAAACCCGCACGTTTTTCGCTCTGGCAATCGCAAGGGTCGACCCCAAGGGTCGACCCCTGGGAGATGATATTTTTCTCTGCAATACTTGCACAGACCTGTGTCTATTGTTTCTTGATGTGTTTAGACGTTGCTTCATGTGCACATACTTAGTTTCCAAAATGTGCACGGACCTTAGGGGTCACATGCACAGACCTTGTGTCTACATATGCTTAGACCTGTCCATGTTTGCACCGACTTGCATGCATGTGCACACACTATTGTTTGCACCGACTTGCATGCATGTGCACGCACCATTGTTTGCACCAACTTGCATTTGCATGTGCACGCACCATTGTTTGCACCGACTTGCATTTGCATTGTGCACGGACCATTGTTTGCACCGACCTTGTCAATGCCTTGCACAGACCTCGTCCAAATCCTCTCCACAGACTTTGGCCCTATATGCATAGACCATGGGATAATTTGCACAGACCTTAGCCTGTGTATTGATTTTTCTATGTGTTGGCAGGCTTCTGGGGAGTTCGGATCGTGCTTTTCAGATTGGGTTCGAAAGACCCATTTTGTAGATCCGATTGAGTTAATGTTTTACCATATTATCCCTAGGGTTTCTCCCATCTATTGGGTGTGTTTTTAAAGGGTTTTTGAGAAGGGTTCTGTGGTCTTTAATAACGCTTCTCCTTGCTATATATATTCTGCGATCCCCATTCGTAGAAGATTCATTCTGGTGGGCTAAGCTTGTTCTATCTTTACAGGAAGAAGGAGGAGAGGACCGGTGCTTCTGCTGCGGAAGGAAGAACATGCCGCCAAGCTTGCATCCTTCGTCCCCAAGCTCGAAGTTGGAAGGGAGCCGCTGCTACTCTCCACCATCTCCTTGCCTGGATAGACTTCATCAAGGGGGCCGACTTCTTTCTCTCTTATGCTTCCATTCTATAGCACCCTTCCATTTGATCTCCTAGTTGCGTGAATATCAAAGGGAAAGATCTTGTCTATCCATCTTTTTAGTTACCTTGGAGCATAGATTGTTAATCTTAAACTGGGCTTTGTATTTTCATATCATTTTCTTCTTAAACGCTTTCGGAGCTTGCTCCGTGTGTGTGGGGCTTCTCGTCGTCGTGCGAGAACCCACGTGTATGGGCCGTCGAGCCCGTGTGTGGTGGTTGCTGTCGTCGTGCAGCGTGTTTTAGTGAAATCCTCTCGAGGTGAGAGGGGTGGACGTAGGACGGCACTTGGTGCGTCAGAACCACCTAAAAATCACTGTGCCGTGGTTTGCCTTTTATGTGGTTGTTGATATTTCCTATCCGTTCGTACTACGAGTGTGAGTCGGTGAGACGAGAGTTTGATTAACTGTCCGTTCATACGTTGTTCTCCGAGTGATTATACTTCTGCGTTGGGAAGTTGTGAGGGCTTGCTTGCTTCTCAATCATTCATTCTAATCAAGTTTTATCTATGGTTTATTTACCATTTTTGTGGTTTGATTTAATTAAGTCTATATTTTTCGAAAAGGGTGGGCAATCAATTCACCCCCCTCTCAATTGCCTCCTAACCGGGCCAACAATTGGTATCAGAGCCTCGGCTCTGTTTTCTTCTAGAAACCTAGCGGTTTAGAGAGATCTGATAGGGATGGCTAATAATCTGAACAAGGGGTTAATGCCCGAAGGGCATTCTATTCAAAGGCCACCCTTCTTTGATGGTAGTAACTGCCCTTACTGGAAGAATAGGATGACCATCTTTTTACGTGCTCAAAGTCATGAAATATGGACTGTCATTAGAAATGGTCCGTACACTTTACACCATGATGAGGAAATGTGGGACGACGATAGTATCAAGAAAGCCACTGTTAACTTTAATGCTTTAAACATTATTCGGTGTGCTATTCACCCTAACGAGTATGCTCGTGTCTCCATGTGCAGCAGCGCTAAAGAAATGTAGGATAAGCTTAAGCTGATCTATGAAGGTACCACAGAGGTAAAGGAGACAAAGGCGAACATGTTGATCTGAGATTACGAGCTGTTTCATATGAAAGAGGAAGAAAGTATCTCTGAGATGTTTGCACGCCTCATGGAGATCACAAACGGGTTGAAGTCACTCGGAAGAGAGTACAAGGATACAGACTTTGTAAGGAAAGTGCTGAGGTCCCTATCACCAAGCTGGCACACCAAGGCGACCGTGATAGAGGATTCTAAAGATTTGTCCACCCTCACCGTCGATGCACTCATAAGGTCATTGATGGCCTATGAGATCAATATAAAAAGAACGGAAGAGGACACGAAGAAGAAAAAGCCAATCACTTTAAAAGCATACCCGAAAAATGTCTCTAGTCAAGAGGAGTCGATGGGAACCACCGACGATGAAGAAGTTGCCATGTTAACAAGAAGAGTACGATAGTTCTTGCGCCAAAGAAGATGATTTGGCGGGAAATTCAAGAAAGGAAAGAGGCAGTCGAAGCAAAGAAATGAACCATCAAAAGCGGCTGAAGTGATGTGCTACGAATGTAAGAAGATGGGGCACATGCGAGGTGAATGCCCCGAGCTGCAGAAGAAGAAAGGAAAGATAGTGAAAGGCAAGAAGCCCAAAGCGATGAAGGTCACATGGAACGACGAGGATGAGGATGAGTCCACGTCCGATGATGAACAAGATATTGAGGAGCTGCTGAAGGACATGTGCCTTATGGCCAGGAGTGATCAAGAACAGATAATCTCTGACTCGGAGCTTATCACTAATGAACAATGGGAGCTTGCCTATGAAGAATTGGATAAAAATACAAGAGAATGAAAAATGAGAATAAAATCTTGAAGAAAAAAATCCATGAAATCTTTCATTCATCCAATACATGTGAGAAATGTAATCTGCTTGAGATGCAAGTAAAAAATCTAAAAAATGCAAATGATGTTTTGGAATCCAAAGTGAATTTGTTCAAAGATGAAATTGCATGGCTAGATGTAGAAAAGAAAAATACTTTTAACCTCAAAGATGAAATTTAAGAAAGGCATGATTTGTTGAAAAATGAGCTTAAAAATTGAATGCTAAATTAACTGAATGTGAGAAAGTGAAAGAAAAATTGAACAGCGAAAATGAAAGTCTTATCAGTCAAATTTAAAAAGTGAAGAATGGAAGTGAGAAGATGTTGAAAGGAAAAGAAAAATAATTTGTGAAGAATTCAAATTTCATCCATGGCAACAAAAATCATTTTCACTATGCTGTTAAAAGTTCATTTCATCATGGAGAATGTTCACACACACACACCGTGCTACATCAACTGTTAATTCTAGTTTCCCCTCCACTTTTAGGAATGTAAATAATAGAAGAAATTTTGGTAGGAAGAGACCCACTTGTTTTTACTATGGGAAGATAGGGCATGACATGTACATATGCCAGTTAATGCAATATGATGATGACCTATTTTTCAGTCAATACAATCAATCTTTTGGAAATGCTAACATCACGGGACCCAAGCTCGCTTGGGTACCCAAATCACAATGAACATGGTTGCTTATTGGTGCAGGTCTGCATGAAGGCTGGAGAGAATAAATGGTACCTGGACAGCGGATGCTCCAGGCACATGACCGAGAATAAACAACTTTTTGCAGACATTGCAGAGAAAAATGGCGGTACTGTAATTTTTGGTGGACAGGACAGAGGTAAGATAATCGGAATTGGGAGAATTGGTAAGGATCTCAACCATTGCATTGAAGATGCTTTACTAGTTAGAGGTCTTCCTAGTTTAAATTTTTAATCTTCCAAAATTTGTGAAGCATGTAATAAAGGAAAATAAACCATAACTTATTTTAAATGCAAAAATATTGTTTCAACAGAAAAACCACTTCAATTGTTGCATCTGGATTTGTTTGGTCGCACCAGGACTTGCAGTCTTGGAGGGAAGCTTTATGGTTTTGTGATTGTCATGATTTCTCGCGATATGCATGGGTTTTGTTTCTAGCCAACAAGAGTGATGCTTGCAATGAATTCATTGACTTTTGTGCTAGAGTTCAGGATGAAAAAGGCTATTCAATTCAGAAAATTCAAAGTGACCACGGAAGAGAATTTGAAAATCATGAGTTTGATGAATTTTGCAGGAAGCAGGGGTACGAATGTCAATTCTCATCACCTAGAACCCCGCAACAAAACGGAGTGGTCGAGAGGAAAAATAGACGCTCGTGGAGATGGCACGTACCATGCTTGCGGAGAACGGTCTTCCAAGGTACTTATGGGCAGAGGCAGTTAACACTACTTGCTACATCACAAATCGAGCAATGGTAAGACCGATCCTTAAGAAAATTCCTTACGAGCTATACAAAGCTAAGAAACCCAACATATCACATTTTAAGCCATTCGGTTCTATTTGTTACATTTTGAACAATGGTAAAGATAATCTTGAGAAATTTGATGCGAAGAGTGATAAAGGGATTTTTCTCGGGTATTCTCTAACTTCTAGAGCTTACCGTGTTTATAACACTAGAACACTTGTTGTCGAGGAGAGTCCACATCTTGTTGTTGATTAATACACTATGAGAAAGTCAAATGATGATGATCATTTTATTGTTACAGGTGAGAATGAAGTTGAAAAGGGAGAGTCGAGCAAAAAAGGTGAGGCTGTGACGCCCCGACGCGGAAAATCGGAACGTAGCAGTTTATATCATTCATGTCAATCAGAGCATACATTGCCACAAGAGACTAAACCACCAAGTTAATAATAAAGAAAAACAATTAACCCATCTTTATTGATAAAAATAAGAGAAAGTACTTAATTACACCTGACTCCTTGTGGACTTCTAACTTATTAACAGAACATATATCAACTCTAGATAACAACTCAACAACTAATCTAAACTTGACTTGAACATCATTCTAAAAGGCTCGCTCTTGGAATCACTCGTTCCTGTCCCCATCGGAGTGCACGTCCTCATCCGAACTACCTGAAAAGGATTGAAAAGTAGGGGTGAGCAAAGCTCAATAGGATTTTATATCTCTATCATCAGGCATAATTAAAGTAATTAACCATTCAATTAGGAATAACGTTGCAACGAAAGTAATGATAAATAATGACAAAAGATAGATAGAAAAAGAATATGAACTTCCAAGTAAAGAATATAGCAAGTATAGCAAGAACTATTCATGGAAATTGTACGGAAATGATATATGGAATTGGCCATAACAAGCACGCATGCCACGCAGGAATTTCAAGTAAATGAGTAAAAGTGGAATGTCTCAGACCAATCACGCTAGTCATAAAAGTGCTCGAATTGGGGCACAAATGGGCTTAAATTGGACCCAAATTGCGATGTTTAAACTAGGTCTTCTAAACCCACTAAAAATTGCTAAAATATGAAATTGGGTCTTCATGAATTTTATTTTGGGCTCTTATCTGAAGACAAAGTTAATACATATTCAATTTTACCCTAGATACATATTTTTCTAGATTTTTAATAGTTTCATTAGAAGTTGAGCCAATAATTAATTAACTTATATGGAAAAAATAGGATGCTACAGAGGCAGCAAATCAAGATAAAGAAAGTGAGCAAGAGGAGGAAGCAGAACAAGAAGATCAAGTGCATCCGACCCTTCCACACCAATGGACCACGCACAAGGACCATCCGTTGGAGAATGTGATCGGCGGTGTGGATGAAGGAATTAGAATGCGGGCTTCAATGAGGGAAGTTGAAATGCATGATAACTTCGCTTTACTCTCTAGCATTGAACCTAAGTCTTTAGATGATGCTTTGAATGACAATTCTTGGGTTCTCGCCATGCAAGAAGAACTACACGAATTCCAAAGGAATCGGGTGTGGTTCCTCGTGCCCTGGCCTAATAACCATCCTATATTCAGAACTGAGTGGGTTTTTCGAAACAAACTTAGTGAAGATGGGGTGGTTGTGAGAAATAAGGCAAGGTTAGTTGTGGTGCCCCGGACCCTTTTGGATCCTTCTTCTTAGGTCCCGGATCTGCGTTTTTGGTGAATTTGGCTCCGTTGTGTCTGGAATGATGTTCTAGACATGTTTCGTGTTTGGATCTGTGCGATTCGGGTCAGTTTGGAGGCTCGGAACGTGTTCCGCGGCTTTTTCCGCGTGTTTTCCGATTCCCGCGCGTGTGTCTCAGAAACACCTACGGAACCCTGTAGCGGGTGGACCGGGTCGTTCATCTACCCGCGAGTGGTACCGTTACGATCAGCACGTCGTGAGGAACGAGGAGGTGTATTTTTCTATTTTTCAGATTTTTCTTGATTTTTTGGATTTTCTATAAATACCAAACCTTTTTCTTTTCTTTTTCACCTTTTTCTTCTTATTCTTCCTCCTTCTTCCAACCGCTGGAGAGCGCCCTCCCCATCGCGACCATTCTTCTTCCCCGGATGACCGAGACGTGGCCTCCTTCACTCCGGCAACGGCGTGGCGGCGGCGGCGGTGGCGAGGCAGCTCCGGTGGTGGCCTTCTCGCGGCGGGAGGCGGGGCGTGTGGCATTCAAAAGCTTCTTCCTTGACTTCGGCAGTGATTCGGCGGAGCATTCGCTCCATTGAGGTAGGGGGACGAATCCCTATGCTCATCCCGTCATCCCCCGTGATTTGTAGGCCGAATGGGAGCCGAGAGGGGTGTGTTTGAGTAGGTTAGGGCAAAATCATGTTTTGGGGAGAGTTCGCCCGATCTATGGATTTGATCCGCGATTTGGCATTTTGATGGCCTAGAATAATGCTAGGGGTCCCCAGGGGGTCTTCCCCTTTGATTCCCCCCTCTCCTACGAAGGTATGGGGGCGTGGTTGGAATTTTTGGGCGTTTCCCGCCGTTTCACCCTCGGGCGGGTGTAACGGTCCTTCCAGTGACCGTCACACTATGTAATGCGCCCAGATGGGTGCGTTACAGCCCAGAGTACAGCCAAGTTGGGTCTGTGGGCTGTGATTGTCCCACGATAGACCGCCACGGTGCTGTGACGCACCTAGGTTGGACCGTCAGGGGCGTTCGACCGTTGGCTGCCGACCGTTGGCTTTTGACCGTTGGGGGTCAAGGCATGTGACGCACCATGCCTGGTGCGTCACAGCCTTGTAACGCCCCTGTGTGGGTGCGTCAGAGCAGACAAACCCATCTCCCCTGACGCGCCAGGGTTGGCCCGTTAGGTGCTTGTGCGCCCCTAGGTGGGTGCGTCAGAGCATGTTTTCACCTCGGCTTGTGACGCTCCAAGGTTGGACTGTCAGAGCCTTATGGTGCTCCAGTGTAGGTGCGTCACATCCTATGACGGCCCAAGGTTGGACCGTTAGGCTCTGTGCTGCACCGTGTATGTGCGGTCCCGTTTCTTTGACGGTGGTTTCCGTGAGTCAATCCTTACTTCTAGTGACCTATCCACTAGTCGTAGCTTCCTGCGCTCGCGGGTGCGGACCCACCTGGGAGTGGTGGAGAGCGAGACCCGATGAGAGGTGGTTTTTAGGCTGGTTACCGTAGGACCCCTTGTCTTTGCCACCAGAGTCTGGTGGGAGGAAAACCAGCTAGAGGACCCGACCTAGAACAGATGGTCTGTGTGTGCACACGTAGTTGGGGGCTTAGGACACGCGCTGACGAGCGTGACCCCAGCTAGTCCTTGTTGTGGTACTTGTGGCGTGTCTGAGTCTCACGCCCGGGGCATTGTAGCTAGACACTTGTGACGCGGCGTAAGACGTCAGGGGATGCATCCGGTCATTCTTCTAGTGGATAGTGATCCTATTCACTGGCAGGTGTGGACTCGAGTTTCGTTGGACCGAGGTTCAGTAGTACGTGCTGTTAGAGTAGACAACTTTTTCGCTTATTTACTTTAGCTTGTTGGTCCTACTGTACTCCTATTAGGTAGGGTTGCTTTTCTGCTTTCTTGCTTTTCTGCCTTGGTTTCCGCGTGAGGTGGGGATTCGCGGGATCCCTACTGGGCCAATGAAATGAGGCTCACCCCTACTTTTCAGGTGAGGTAGGGTCTTCGAGAGGTGCGGCCAAGTTTCAGCGTGGTTCTTCTAGCCAGGGTTAGCCGCCAGTCTGCCAGAGCCAGGGGATGCCCCGTGTAGTTATACGCCGGGGGATGCCCCGTGTAGTTGTACTTTTCTTTCTGTTGACTGTACCTTCATTTGGACATGAGATACACTGGACCTTGTAGCAGTTTAATTTATTTATATTAAACTGTGCATTTTATTTTAGATTATTGTGCTAGCTCTGCAGTTGTTTCAGCTTCTCTTGCACTCCCACACCATCCCTTTCTACCCTTCCGAGTCTTCGGGCTCGTGGGTTGGCGGGCCGAGATTCGAGATGCGCTGGTTCCTTTCCGGCACTCGGATCCCGGGTCGTCACATTAGTAGCCAAGGGCTACTCTCAAGAATTCGGTATTGATTTTGATGAATCTTACGCTCCTGTGGCTAGATTAGAAGCCGTTAGAATCTTACTTGCTTATGCTTGTCACAGGAACATCAAGCTATTTCAAATGGACGTGAAGAGTGCATTCCACAACGAGATTATCAAGGAAGAAGTGTACGTGGAACAACCACCGAGCTTCGAGGATGAAACATTTCGGACCACGTGTACAGATTGGATAAGGCACTGTATGGTTTAAAACAGGCTCCTCGGGCATGGTATGATCGTTTAAGTTCATTTCTTATTGATAATGGCATCAAACAAGGTAATATAGATCAGACGTTGTTTACAAAAACTTGTGATGAACATTCTTTAATTGTTTAAGTTTATGTAGATGACATAATTTTTGGAGCCTCTAATTTGAAGATGAATGATGAATTTGTTCAACTCATGCAGGGAGAGTTCGAGATGAGCTTGATGGGAGAGCTCAACTTCTTCTTGGGATTGCAAATAAAACAACTCGACGATGGTATCTTCATCAACCAGAAGAAATACACACAAGAAATCGTGAAGAAATTCCAACATGAGACTGCCAAACCCTTTACAACACCTATGTCCACCTCACAGAAAATGGAAGAAGAAAAAGGTAACAAAGTCAATCAAAAGCTGTTTAGGGGTATGATTGGTTCATTGCTATATCTGACTGCTAGTAGGCCTGACATCCATTTTAGTGTCTGTCTCTGTGCAAGATATCAATCTTGTCCCAGGGATTCTCATTTGTCAACTTTGAAAAGGATTTTCAGGTATTTGAATGGTACACCTGACCTTGGTTTGTGGTATCCAAAGAATAATTCATTTGATTTACATGCTTTCACTGACTCTGATTATGCTGGATGTAAAATGGATCGTAAAAGCACAAGCGGTCACTGTCAGTTTCTAGGGGGCTGCACGGTCTCATGGGCCTCAAAGAAACAACATTGTGTGGCTTTAACAAATGTCGAAGCCGAATATGTGGCTGCCGATAGTTGTGCGGCTCAGGTGCTATGGATCCAACATCAATTGCTTGATTTTGGTTTTTGCTTGAAAAACACTCCCATAATGTGTGACAACACGTCAGCAATAAATCTATCCAAAAACCATGTCCAACATTCTCGTACCAAACACATAGAAGTTAGGCATCATTTCATACGAGATCACATAAATAAAGGTGATTTTGAGCTTGTTTTTGTTGATACAAAAAACCAACTTGCAGATATCTTTACTAAACCTTTAAATTCTGATCAGTTTTATTTTCTTAGGAGAGAATTAGGAGTGTGCAGTTAGATACTTAAATCTTTTGAGCTGAATTGTACATACACACTTTTCACCTTTTCATAAAGAAATTGTTCATACTACTTATCTCAAACTTCGCTTTTTGTGCATATCACAGTGAATAACAATTTGGTTCTCATACATGCTTTTATCTTTTCGCATCCGCATATACATAAATGCATATACTTCATATACGTGTGCATGAATGCCATGATTCACCGGTATATAAAATGACGTCAGTGGAAAGGTGGATTAAGTCCACCTAGAAGCTTTCACTATGCGTGAGTATGGTCTTCGGACCTATATTCTCCGCCACGTACCGGTAATCAACTTGCTTGAAAATACCATTTTGACATACTTGAGTGTATATAGATTACACACCTTTCAGTTTTGATATCTCCTATGGCCTTACACCCTTTCTAAATAAAAATGCTCTGACTAGGACATATTTTTACATGGCACATATTAAGGGGGAGGTTTTTGTTATAACAGTGCATACACTTAGGGGGAGACATCACAATGAATAGGCTTGGAGAGGGAGATTTCTGTAGCCCATCTAAGAGCGGCCAAACTAGGTCTAGCGAGACCAAACGAGGTCCAGCTCATCTAAGTGACTACCCTGCAGGGCCCACTTAGCATAGAAGCCCAATAAGATCACTCGGCATCAAGCACTTCCTAGGCGGCCATTAGGCTCGGAAGGCCGAGCGTCGGTCCGGTCGGAGGAAGTGCTACGCCCGACCTATCCCCCTCGTCGGGATAAAGGCTAGCGCTCAGCGCCCACTCCGACCGACTCTCTCCCGAGCTATGTCTATCGCCCAGGACAGGGCTGACACTCTTCATGCTTGGGTCGATCGATGGTTGCTTATCCACACTGTCGTTGAGAGCCCTTTCTGAACAGGAGTTTACGAGGATAAGGGGGCCCACGAGTCCTCAAGGCTATAAAGAACCCACGATGAGGACGTAAAGAGCCCACGTCGAGGACGTAACCCACGCCTAAAACTCTTCAGCTTATGGGACTCATAAGGCTGACACACTATTTAAACTTGGGACTCCCTCCAGAGGAAGGTAAGGCCTACACACGCCTAAAACTCCCTGAGCAGGAACCACTTCACCACCTTGGTGGAGAGGGATCTCCTGCATCTCTTTCTTCCTCCCTTCATAGCTTCCACCACTGCTCTGCTGACTTAGGCATCGGAGGGTTTTCCCCAGGGAACCACCCCTGGGACCCCTGATCCATTTCCCTTCCTTGCAGTTCACTGATCGGTGATCATCTCTCCAGCTCAGGACCAGCGCGAGATTGCCCCTCTTCATCTGGCGCCGTCTGTGGGAAACGATCAAAGAGCCAGTATGGTGCGAAGGAGTTCGGGGAGGAGGTCCGCCGGCGATAGGGATAAAGCCATGGTGGTGGGGGGAGAGGGCCCCTCTCAGGCTGCACAGAACCCCCCTCTAACGCCAGCACCCCCGCCGATGAACCGCCTCCTCCACCCGCGGCGGTGGAGCTACCACCCAACGAGGGCACTGACTCTTTCCAAGCCCTCAACGCAAAACTGGACGTCCTCGTGAAACTCATGAGGACCCAGGTGGCCAGGGAAAGAAGGTCACGCATCCCTCCGAAAAATCCCTCCCCTCGAAAACACGTTCCAACACACTGCCGGAGGTCGCTTCACCCTCCGAGGATGGCGGCTTATTCGCAACAGGTCAGGAGGACCTTCACAAGCCCCTCCTCCGATGCAAGAGGCATCCTCCACACCAAGAAGAGGCAAACCAGGGCACGCCACTGGCACCCAGAGACTGAAGTCCCTGGGGAATGCAAGGGCAGCCCGCCATTGCACCCCCCTAGCCCGACAGCGCAACGGTAGCTGGAGTTATCCCTCTGACTGCGAGAGTTTGAGAGGCGCTTCGCAGAGTGGGAGTGTGCCTTGCGCGCCTTACAGAAGGCCTCCCCAGTAGAGGACAAGGAGAAATCCCCATTCTCTGACTATATCTTGAAGACAGAGATGTCTCCCAGAATCCCCATTCCAACCTTCAAGTCTTACGACGGCCAGGGTGACCCGGCCGACCACTTCGACAGCTTCGACGCCCTGATGACCATTCACGGGGCATCCGATGCCATCAAGTGCCGTGCCTTTGTGACCACCCTGGTCCAAGGTGCCCAAGCGTGGTTCCGGGCCCTCGCCCTCGGATCCATCCGAGACTTCAAGCAATTCGGGCGAGTGTTCAAGGAGAGTTTCGCCGGCAGCGGCCCCCCAAGGTTGGTAGCGGGGCTATTGGCTCTCAAACAGGTGCAAGGGGAGAAACTCCAGGCTTATATTAACCGATTCAAGTCGGAAGCCTTGAGAATCCTCCGCCTGGATGTTGCCTCGGCCATAAGCGCGCTAACCGGAGGCACCCGGGACGAGAACCTCCGCCACAAACTTGTCCTCCACCCTCCCTCGACCCTTGCTGAGCTAGTGACTCTGGCTTTACGCCACGGTGAGTGCGAAGAAGTTCTCAGTGCGTGCCGAGGCGCAATTGTTTCGGGTCGGGAGGGGGACAAGAAGCGAGCTCCCGAGCCAAGCTCGGGCCAAGGAAAAAGGTGGAACCGAGACGGAGAGCACAAAGAACCATCCCAAAAGTACAAGCGGTACACTCCCTTAACCGCTCCGGTGTACGAGATCTATGAAGACATCAAAGGCTCGGGCCTCTACTGTCAACCCGAGCCAATGAGGTCGAAGAGCCGCAATCACAGCAAGCACTGCATGTTCCACAGCAACCACGGGCATCACACAAGCAATTGCCACCAGCTCCAGGATGAGATCGAGCGCCTTGTCCGCCAGGGACACCTATCCCGATTCGTGGCCGGGCATAAGGAAGACCGAGGCACCCTAGAGGAGATCGACAGCGCCCCTCGCAGGGTCCACATCAATGTCATTACTGGAGGAGCTGCATCAGGAGGAGATAGTAGCCGAGGAAGGAAGCGTCATGCTGAGCGGGCGAGCCGAGCCACCGAGCCTCCCAAGGCCCCGCCAAGTGAGCCCCAGGTCATAGTCTTCTCCGACCAAGACCTGGAAGGGCTGACCACCCCGCATGACGACGCCCTAGTTATATCGGCTACGATAAACCATTATAACGTAGATAGGATTCTAGTTGACAATGGAAGCGCCCCTGATGTATTGTCTTATGAATATTTTCTTAAGATGGGGGAGAATCCGTCTAAACTCCGCCCGATCCGAACCCCCCTCTGCGGTTCAATGGCCAAGCCACTTATCCCGAGGGAGCCTTGAGCCTGCAGGTAATTCTCGGCACCCCACCCAAAACCGTTACGGTTATGGTGGACTTCATAGTGATCAAAGGTATGATAGCATACAACGCAATCTTCGGCCGAGGGATCCTTAGCCGAATGAAAGCGGTGCCCTCTACCTATCACCAAAAGATGAAGTTCCCCACTAAACATGGGGTGGGGGAAGTCCGGGGCAACCAGGCGATGGCCAGAAGGTGCTATAATATCTCGGTCGAAGGCACAAGGCCGGACGGGAAGAACAAGGGCCCCCGGGAAGTCGAGGAAAAATTTGCAACATCCAAGCCTGGAGGCGAGTTGCTAACAGTTTTCCTAAACGATGACCCGACCCTAGGAGTAAAGATCAGAGCCGACCTACCATCCAAGGTTCAACAGCAATACAAAGAATTTCTTTCCAGGTACATCCGAGTCTTTGCATGGTCTGATGATCAACTCCCCGGAATACCGGGAGAGACAGTAGTGCATAAACTCAACCTCGACCCGACCGTGAAGCCCGTACAACAACGCAGAAGGAAGCACGCGCCAAAAAAGTAGACGGTCATCAAGGAGCTGGTCACCAAGGGGCAGAAGACTGGTCTTTTTAGATCGGTCCTATACCCGACGTGGCTGGCTAACGTCGTCCTGGTGCCAAAAGCTTCGGGAAAGTGGCGAATGTGTGTGGACTTCACCGACTTGAACAAAGTCACACGAAAAGACTGCTATTTGTTGTCGAGCATCGACCAACTGGTTGACTCAACCTCAGGCAACGAGATACTCAGCTTTCTGGATGCCTATTCAGGCTACCACCAGATCAGAATGGATCCAGAAGATATCGAGAAGATCACCTTCATCACCGACTTCGGCGTATACTGCTACACCCGGATGCCCTTCGGGGTGAAGAACGCTAGAGCAACGTACCAGAGGCTGGTCAACCATATGTTCGAGCGATAGCTTGGTCGGAACCTCGAGGCCTACATCGACGACATGCTCGTCAAGACCCCAAAGGCCGAGGACCACTTCGTCGACCTGGCTGAGACCTTCGGCAATCTCCTGAGGTACAACATGAAGCTCAACCCCGCCAAGTGTTCCTTCGGAGTAAGGTCCAGGAAATTCCTGGGTTTCTTGGTGACCCAGCGTGGGATCGAGGCCAACCCCGACAAGGTCCAGGCCATCCTGGACATGCGGCCGCCCACCTGCACCAAGGATGTTCAACGCCTTACTGGGCGCATTGCTACGCTCAACTGGTTCCTGTCCCGTGCGGCTGAACGATGCCTACCCTTCTTCAAACTGTTGAGGGAGCCCAAAATGGCGTCTGCTACGTTCGCATGGGACGAGGAATGCCAAAAGGCGTTCGCTGAGCTTAAAGAGTTCCTATCTTCGCCCTCGGTGCTGTCCAAGCCTGTTCTAGGTGAAGCCCTACATCTCTACCTCTCGGTAACTCCATCCACAGTTAGCTCGATCCTGGTCAGAAATGACTCGGGAGTTGAAAGACCAGTCTACTACACCAGCAAGGTGCTCAACGAGGCTGAAAGAAGGTACCCCGCAACCGAGAGACTCGTGCTAGCGTTGGTTACCTCGGCCAAGCGCCTTCGACCCTACTTCCAAGGGCACTCCATCATCGTGTTGACCGATGAACCACTGAAGAGGATCCTCGCTCACCCTGAAGCCTCGGAATGCCTCGTCAAGTGGGCCATCATGCTCGGGGCCTACGATATATCGTATCGGCCTCGCTCGGCTATCAAAGGACAGGCGCTCGCTGACTTCATCGTCGAGAGCACCATCCCGACTGAAGAGAAATCTCCATCCGCAAATCCCGGGCCAACTTGGGAATTATTCGTTGACGGATCCTCCAACTCGGCTGGGAGCGGCGTCGGTATCCTCCTGAAGTACCCTGAAGGAGCAGAGCTGCAATACGCCTTGAAGTTCAACTTCCAGGCATCCAACAATGCCTTCGAGTACGAAGCCCTTATCTCGAGAGCCCGTATGGCCCAGCTGTTGGGGGCTAAGCTAGTAAGAATTCACACTGACTCCCAACTGGTCGCTAGCCAGGTCAATGGTAATTACGAAGCTCGGGAAGAACCGATGGTCAAATACCTCCGACTGGTCAAAATCGTGGCACAACAGTTCAAGAGTTTTGAGGTAGTCCGAATAGCTTGGGAGAAAAACTCCCGAGCGGACGCCCTCTCTCGGCTGGCCTCCTCTCTAGACCCCGAGGGTACTCGATCGGTCCTTCTCGAAGAGCTAGAGCGACCGAGCATCGATTCAGGGCTCATGGTTATTGACTCGGCCTCCCCAAGCAACTGGCGTACCCCCTACCTGTCGTGGCTCCAAGACTCTCAGGAGCCTCCCGACCCTCGGGAAGCCCGGAGACTGAAATATCATGCTCGGTGATTCGTCATTCTGGATGGCACTTTGTACCGCAGATCCTTCTCCGGTCCCCTCCTGAAGTGCATCAGTACTGACGAAGCCAGCCGAGCGATTCAAGAGGTTCACGAAGGCCTGTATGGAGCGCATCAAGGAGTAAGGTAGCTTGCCAGGATCTTGCTTTGGCAGGGTTATTGGTGTCCCACTCTGCAGCGCGACTACTCGACCTACGTGCAATAGTGTGACCGATGCCAGTGATTTGACCACTTGGTCCATCAGCCGGCAACGGAGCTCGTCACCCTAGCCGAACCTTGTCCTTTCGCTCGGTGGGGGATCGACATCCTTGGGCAGTTCCCTACGGCTCAGGCCCAGAAGAAGTTCATCATCGTCACCATCGACTACTTCACCAAGGGGATCGAGGCTGAAGCCACAGCTAGGATCACCGAGACAGTCGTCTGGAGTTTCATCTGGAAATCGATCATCTGTCGCTATGGCATCCCCCGGGTGATAGTGAGCGATAATGGTTGGTAATTTGATTCTCACTATTTCTGAGACAGATGTGCCGACCTGAACATTAGCAATCACTTCACTTCGATCGCCCACCCTCAGGCTAACGGGCTTGTCGAAAATGCCAATAAGACTATCTTAAAAGGCATTAAGACTAGGCTCGACAAAGCCAAGGGCAGTTGGCTCAAGGAATTACCGAACGTACTTTGGTCGCACAGAAGGAATCCCAGAACGGCAATCGATGAGAGTCCCTTTCAGCTGGTGTACCGCACCGAGGCGGTGATCCCGTTGGAGATTAGCAATTCCTCCCTCCGAGTCATCTGCTTCTCGCCCGAGGAAAACGACTAGAAACTGCTCGAAAACCTCGACCTAGCAGATGAAGTCCGAGAGATTGCTAGCATCCGAGCAACGGAATATCAACGTCGCCTCACTCGATACTACAACGCCAAAGTCCGGGACAGACACTTCCAGCCGGGAGACTTCATTCTTAGGAAAGTCGAAGCCTCTCGACCACTTGAGGCAGCGGGCAAGTTATCCCCTAATTGGGAAGTCCCCTACCGAGTGGTCGAGATGCTCGGGAAAGGAGCGTACCGGTTATCTACTATGGAAGGAGAACTCATCCCTCGGACGTGGAACGCGACTACACTACGCAAGTTCTACTTCTGAACACCTCAGTTGTGTAAGCAATATGAGATAAAGCAAAATTTTTCTTCCTCTTTCATTCAAACAATTGTTTGTACATCAGAAAGGCCGAAGCCAATACAATACATGTCAAAAAAGTAAAAATCCATCTGGCATCACCGTAGGAGCCCATCGCTCGGTTGACTCGGTTAACCTTCCTGCGTCCAGCCACTGACTCTGTCTCGTGCAGAAACTTGCTCGGATAAAGGATAGTCGACCCCGTTGGCTCGGGTAACTCGAAACAAAGGTGACAGAAGAAGGCTACCTTCCAAGTTACGCAGGGAAGATTAAGGGGAAGAGGAAGCCAACTAATAGAAGAGGATGTCAAGAGGCACCCTCCGAAGAGTGAAAGAAATGATAAGAAGGGCAGAAGAGAGAGAAAGAGGCTGCGGGAGAAGGGATGAGAAGTAGGAAGTGGAGAGGAATCTTGAGAGAAATCCCCTCCAGAGAGTGAGCGAGAAGGGACGAGAGAAAGGGGTGCATGATCCCCCCATCCGTCCGCCGTTACGCCCCTCCCTGCAAGCGCCATCGAAATTGATAAAAGAAGGCGACGCGCTTCCGCACGTCGAACCCCCTTCTAACCCGCCGGCCGGCCGTCGAACCCCCTTTAGACCCGAAGCAGAAAAAGACTCTCTGCCCTCCGTCGTTGGTAGCTTCATCCTCTAGAGCGTCTTCCATGCTTCAAATTTGACGGCACAACGTTTCGTGAAGAAGGTGGGAGGAAAGACTGTCAGAGAAAACCCTAAGCGATGGAGAGGAAGAGACGCCCTTCAGACCTTTTATAGGCGAAGGGAGGCTACTTGCCTTAAATGATTCTCCCCTCGAGAACATGCTAAAGGGACCTCTCCCTACGAACGGTCACCTCAGACTCCTCGATTCCATCCCAGCGGGACACACGAAGCGGCCAGGCATTAAAAGCATGAGAAAATGGAAAGACACCCTGTCAGACGCTCGCCCAACCATCATGCGAGATCCACGCAGAACATATCGGCACTTTCCAACTACTGCGGATACGCTGGTCAAACCATGGCAATGGCGGTAAAAGATAGTCAAGTCTTTATCATAACACTACTGCCTTACGTTTTTGGCCTTCCTTTACATACAAAAAAGAGGAAGTTTTTCTTTGGAAAAGGAAAAACATACAAGGAGAAAAAGAAAAATAAATACATCAGGCCCCCAGCCCATCTTGAGGCTTGGAAGTTGGAGGCTCTGGCGATCGCCCCCGGCACCCTCGGCGACGGTCGACCCTGGCACTGACCCCACCTGTGTAGGAACTGCCTCGGTTGCGTGCCCTTCCGAGGTATCTAGAGTTGGCGACCCCTCGGATGAAGAGAAGTCCCCCTGGTCTCCTTCTTCCCCAGACGCGAACTAGAGGAATCGAAGGACGCCGAATCCGAGTCGTAGCACTACCCGGACGGGAAATCAATTGTCCCGGACGCCTGCTCCTCCGCGTAGGAGATGGCCCAGACGTAGCCTTGCTTGAACCCCTTGCGGATGCCCCGGCGAAGTGCTAACTCATAGTAGGGAAGGGCAGCCTCCTTAAGGTCGACCTGGTAGGCCTCCGAGCGTTTGTATTGCTCGAGTGCTTCCGCCCTGGCCGATCCTACCCTACTGGCGAGCTCGGTCTTCTCCCGCTCCGCCTCAGCCAACCTCCACTCTGCCTCGGCTATCTACTTCTCCGCCTCCGCCTGATCAGACTCCAGCCGAAGACGCGTGGCTTCCTCCACTCGGTCTAGTAGCTTGGCACGCTCGGCCTCCCACCGGCCATCTTGCTCTACGCGGGCCAAACGCTCCTCCTCCAGAAGCTTGCTCTTCCTCTCGAGCGACATGCGGGCCTGAGCTAGTTGCTCGGCCAGCGTCCGAGCCTCCGCTTGGCTCACCCTCGCCCGCTCTCTAACCGAGGAAAGCTCCCGCCGAAGCCCATCATGCTCGTCAGTGAGCCGAGCAACCTTCCTGTCGGATGCACCAAGGGTCCAGGCAAGGTTCGCCCGTTCCGACTCCGACCGAGCATAGGCCTCAGCTAGAGAAGCCCCCATCTGGGCCAGGATCAGACCACCCTCCATAACCATTTCAAGGGCCATGGGTGGGGAGTATTGCATGTCTCCTCCCTTCACCACCTTCGCAGCTATGCTGCGACACTTCTGGTATAGGGGGCCTTGGATGCCCAGCCTCTCCAGAGCCGCCAGCATAAGGGCCCCCCCTTCGAGCGGCATCCCCTCGGGAGCCCCACCAGTCGGCCTGGATTGAGCTGCTGCTTCATCCGCCCCTCTTGCCTCGGTCGGTTGGGGCTGCGTCGCCTCTCCCTACGACCCCCCGGCCTCGATCGGCTCGGCCCGGGCGTCGCCACCCGGAGCGCCACCTGCCTCCCCCGACGCCCCAGTCTCAGCCGTTGTCCTGGAGTCATCCGCTTCGGCCCCGGCCCCCTTGACTCCTGTAGAGGGGAGAGTCGGGCCATCACCGCCGCCAACCACAGAAACGGCCCTGGCCTCCTCGGCCCCCTCTTGCTCGGCGGATGGGAGAGCCAGCCTAATAGGGTTGGCCCTGTCGCGCTCGGCAGAGGGGAGAGCCGAGCCAGA
This sequence comes from Amorphophallus konjac, assembly GCA_022559845.1. Lineage (NCBI taxonomy): Eukaryota > Viridiplantae > Streptophyta > Magnoliopsida > Alismatales > Araceae > Amorphophallus > Amorphophallus konjac. The sequence continues at coordinate 265,015,624 of CM040127.1, forward strand.
GCCACCTTCGACTACGAGGATGGCCCCGGCCTTCTTGGCCCACTTCTTGGTCCTCACGGCGTCCCGTATCATCCCCTCCACGGGATCCTTGCGCTTGGACCCCCACGGCCTGGAAGACCCTTCTCGGGCCTTCCCCTTGCCCCTATCTCAGGCTCGGGAGTGGCCCTCGGGAGCTCGCGGCTCGACAGTAGCCGAGTCGTCACCCAGATCGATCACTTCCCGCTCGGACATCGGATCCTCCTCCGTGGCCGGTCGCCTGGCGTCTGCGCAGAAGGAAATATGGTCAGGAAAATAAAAATGGTTTCATCATCCGACGAGGAAGCTGATTCGAGGCACCCGTACCTGTCGGCCGTAGCCACTAGAGAAGCCATCGCTCGATGTTCTCCGGAGTCACCAGCTCCTCCGTGGACTGGTGATGCTTCATCAGAATGGCCGCGTACTCCTCCACGTCCGGAGAGAACTCATCTTGTCTCGGAGGGATGTTCGGATGAAAGTTGGTGATTACGGGACACCTCCAAGTCTCCTCCACCAAAAAAATCCCCACCCAGAAGAACTGAGTTTTTCACCCCTTGTGGGAAGAGTCCTTCACAGCTAAGGAGACACATCTCCTCTTTCGCCTCGCCTGGACGAAATGGAAGCCCTTCCCGACCGAAGAATGCCCCTTCAACTCAAAAAAATAATGGAATAGGTCCAAGGAAGGAGGAACCTCACACTGGATGCAGAGGATGCGGAAAGCGGAGAGAAGAAGATAAGAGTTGGCTACCAACTGTATGGGAGCCAACTGAAAGAAATTGAGAAGCTTAAGAACAAAAGGGTCAAAGGGAAGACGGAACCCACCCTTCCACGATAGAAGGAAGGAGAAGATATGACCCGTACGAGAACCCAGGCTCGTCTCGTTTGGGGTAGCAGCGGTGAAGTAATACTGATAGGGCAGCCGAAACTGATGCTCCAGTCGCTTCACCTCCACCTCCCCCAGCTCGCTGCAGTTCAGAGCCGGCGGTATCACCATCGCCCTCCCCTCAGGCTCACCCTCAAACTCCTCAATCTCCGGACGCCGATCCGCCATAAAGTCTGAAGATGAACTTGACGGGGAAGGCTCACAAGACCCTGAAGACTCTGAGGAAGGGGAAGCTGTCAAACTACCTCCGCCGTTATCTCCGCCAACTCTGCGAACGCCGCTGCGAGTCTCTGCTCTTCCGTCGTATTCCCACGGCGCATCAAAGAGCCTTGAAAGCAAACACAATGGAGAGCAGAACCCTAAAAGCGGAGGAAGTATGGAACGGCAGCCAGCGCACCACACTTATATCCCCTCGCGGAAGGCGGCGCGTCGTTCTGACCTCTGAGAAAGGGGGGCCCTCTCATTTCAAATCCATCAGGATTATCATTATTACGGTCCTAGGTGACCACGACACGTGGCTTCTCAACACCGCCAGATCTCCACCCACCCGAGCCACGCTGGTCCAAAACCCCAACGGCTACTCTTCCGAACCTGCCAAGGCTCGGGAGTAGGAGGGGGACAAGTGGAGAGGGTGATTTCTTTAGCCCATCTAAGAGGGGCCAAACTAGGTCCAACGAGACCAAATGAGGTCCAGCTCATCTAAGTGACCGCCCCGCACGGCCCACTTAGCATAGAAGCCTAATAAGATCACTCGACATCAAGCACTTCCTAGGCGGCCATTAGGCTCGGAAGGCCGAGCGTCGGTCCGGTCGGAGGAAGACCCACACCCGACCTATCCCCCTCGCCGGGATACAGGCTAGCGCTCAACGCCCACTCCGACCGACTCTCTCCCGAGCTATGCCTATCGCCCGGGATAGGGCTGGCACTCTTCACACTTGGGTCGACCGACAGTTGCTTATCCACGCTGCCGTTAAGAGCACTTTCTGAATAGGAGTTTACGAGGATAAGGGGGCCCATGAGTCCTCAAGGCTATAAAGAGCCCACGATGAGGACGTAAAGAGCCCACTTCGAGGACGTAACCCCCGCCTAAAACTCCTCAGCTTACGGGACTCATAAGGCTGGTGCACTATTTAAACCTGGGACTCCCTCCAGAGGAAGGTAAGGCCTACACACGCCTAAAACTCCCTGAGCAGGAACCACTTCACCACCTTGGTGGATAGGGATCTCGTGCATCTCTTTCTTCCTCCCTTCATAGCTTCCACCACTGCTCTGCTGACATAGGCATCGGAGGGTTTTCCCCAGGGAACCACCCTTGGGCCCCCTGATCCGTTTCCCTTCCTTGCAGTTCACTAATCAGTGATCATCTCTCCAGCTCAGGACCAGCGTGAGATCGCCCCTCTTTAAGACTAATTCATCTCTTACATTCTATGCAATCTCTCACACCACTTGCACGTTTGAGTTTAATGATTCTAACAAATAAGGATTTCACTTATTCCACTAAACACATTTTAGGGCTCTAGATCCCCTACATAGAAATCACGTGACTTGTGAGAAAAAAGCTATCAGCCCCGTCAAAATTTTTAATAAATGTGATTTGACATCAAGTAAATCAGGAATCCCCCCTGAAACAAAGGAGGAAACTCGCTTTGAAAAGTGTCTCATCCACATTCTCATAAGTGACGATACCGAGTAACCGGGAAATGCCCGTGAAACAAAGGGCATGACTCGTGTCAAAAGGTTAGTCATCTTTGTTGAATAATGAAAAATAATCTTGGGGTTGTGTGAAGCTACCAAAAGTCGAGCACGTTGTATGGAAATGTAGGGAGGAAAAGTTCCTACTTATGTTCTTTTGGAAAATTTGTAAATCCATACTGTTTAGATTTCATTGCTCATACTTCACTTATACATCTAGGGAGTGATTGTACGAATTTACATATTGAATCAGTCATATTTCATGAGTCTTGCAGTACCACTTCTTGTAAGCACTACCCTTTTACTATTGCTCATGAAACTCATGTTCTTGGTCTATAGCATATTTCTTAACCTATTCATATAGAACATGCTTGACAATATATACAATAATGAATGCATCTATGCTTGAATGTTCATTCCCTGCTTTTCATATGCATTTCATTGAGTTAATTGTGCATATCCGGTTTTGCTTCCCTGCTTTTCATATTCCCCTATTTGACTCTGACAAAAAGGGGGAGTAATAAAGTTTGCATATTGAGCTGTTGATTTCATTTATTTTAAGGATTGATGAAAGTTGCCATGTTTTGACAAAGGGGGAGTTAGATTTGTTCTGCACAATTTTCTCAACATTTTCTCAATCTATCTCTCGGTTGTTTCACTGGATGATGGCTGTGTTGGTTCTTTCATGCAAATCTTTGTGGCTTTTCAAAAGGGTTTTATCTTTGTCAAAAAGGGGGAGATTGTTGTGTCCCGACGTGTTTTGACGAAGACATATCATACTATTTTGTTGAATTGCACAGAATATGTGTTGCTATAAATGTTTTGCTGGTTGAATGGCTATGAGAAAAGTTATGAAGCTAGAACGTTAAAACTTTCATATGGTTGCAGTTCATACTTTTAATATGCAGGTTCTATATGGTTTTACTTTGATAGAATGCATAAATGATTTTTGTGTGTATTGACATGATGTTGAGGTTTTTAAGCATACAGGGTCAAATGTTTCTCAATCTTTGAAATCCACGGTAAGAATCCCTGGTAGAATGTGTTTCACACTGAATATTTTATTTTGTGTTATTTTGCTAAGTCCATGCGCAAGGGTCGACCCCTGGGTGTTGATTTTTCAAACCCGCATGTTTTTCTCTCTGGCAATCGCAAGGGTCGACCCCTGGGAGATGATGTTTTTCTCGCCAATACTTGCACAGACCTGTGTCTGTTGTTTCTTGATGTGTTTAGACGTTGCTTCATGTGCACAGACTTGGTTTCCAAAATGTGCACGAACCTTAGGGGTCACATGCACAGACCTTGTGCATACATATGCTTAGACCTGTCCATGTTTACACCGACTTGCATGCATGTGCACGCACCATTGTTTGCACCGACTTGCATGCATGTGCACACACCATTGTTTGCACCGACTTGCATTTGCATGTACATGCACCATTGTTTGCACCGACTTGCACTTGCATGTGCACGCACCATTGTTTGCACCTACTTGCATTTGCATTGTGCACGGACCATTGTTTGCACCGACCTTGTCAATGCCTTGCATAGACCTCGTCCAAATCCTCTACAGAGACTTTGGCCCTATATGCATAGACCATGGGATAATTTGCATAGACCTTAGCCTGTGTATTGATTTTTCTATGTGTTGGCAGGCTTCTGGGGAGTTCAGATCGTGCTTTTCAGATTGGGTTCGAAAGACCCATTTTGTAGATCCGATTGAGTTAATGTTTTACCATATTACCCTTAGGGTTTCTCCCATCTATTGGGTGTGTTTTTAAAGGCTTTTTGAGAAGGGTTCTGTAGTCTTTAATAACACTTCTCCTTGCTATATATATTCTGCAATCCCCATTCGTAGAAGATTCATTCTGGTGGGCTAAGCTTGTTCTATCTTGCAGGAAGAAGGAGGAGAGGACTGGTGCTTCTGCTGTGGAAGGAAGAACCTGCCGCCAAGCTTGCATCCTTCGTCCCCAAGCTCGAAGTTGAAAGGGAGCCGCTGCTGCTCTCCACCATCTCCTTGCCTAGACGGACTTCATCAAGGGGGCCGACTTCTTTCTCTCTTATGCTTCCATTCTATAGCACCCTTCCATTTGATCTCCTAGTTGCGTGAATATCAAAGGGAAAGATCTTGTCTATCCATCTTCTTAGTTACCTTGGAGCATAGATTGTTAATCTTAAACTAGGCTTTGTATTTTCATATCCTTTTCTTCTTAAACACTTTCGGAGCTTGCTCCGTGTGTGTGGGGCTTCTCGTCGTCGTGCGAGAACCCACGTGTGTGGGCCGTCAATCCCGTGTGTGGTGGTTGCTGCCGTCATGTAGCGTGTTTTTGTCACGCCCTGACGCGGAAAATCGGAACGTAGCAGTTTATATCAATCATGTCAATTAGAGCATACATTGCCACAAGAGACTAACCACCAGGCTAATAATAAAGAAATAATTAACCCAACATTATTAATAATCAAAATAGAAAGTATTCAATTACACCCGACTCCTTGTGGACTTCTATCTCATAAATGGAAAATACATCAACTCTAGATAACAACTAAACCAAACTCGACTTGAACATAAACTCTAAATGGCTCGCTCCTGGAATCACTTGTTCCCGTCCCCATCAGAACGTACGTCCTCATCCGAGCTACCTGAAAAGGATTGGAAAGTAGGGGTGAGCAAAGTCCAGTAGGATTTTATATCTATATCATCAGGCATAATTAAAGTGATTAACCATTTATGAATAACGTTGTAACAAAAGTGATGATAAATAACTGACAAGAGATAGATAGGAAGAAGAACATGAGCTTTCAAGTAAAGAGTAAACACAAGTATAATCAAGAACTTTTCATGTCATGAAATGATAAATGGAATTGGCCATATCAAGCATGCATATCAGGTCACACAGGAATTTCAAGTAATTGAGTAAAAGTGGAGATGTCATAGACCAATCACGTTAGTCATGCACTTCGGTGCAATGCCACACCTTGTCATTACAAACTCCCCGGGGCACAAGTACTTTCGGGCGCTCCTCCCAGGACCAGATCGGGCCCTTTATGATGCGTTGGCATTGAAGGTTTGGATCAATGATTCTAGTCTAGACATTCATCACATTAAATGGCCAAGAATTCCAAGGTTTAAGCTCATGAACTTACTTCTAAGTTTAAGAGAAATTCCAACAAAATTGGAATGACATCAAGTAGAAAGACTATGAGTCTTTAGGTAACAACGATATAAACAAGGATCACACATGATTTCACAGTTCAAGGCCAACATTGATAACTGTTTCATGATGATAAAACAAGAAAAACCTTATTAATATCTTATCCGTAACGGTCTATAACAGGGCCGTTACAGGAACATGACGATCGTACACAGGGCCATTACGATGATGTGACGGTCCAATCTTGGGCCATTACAGGACACATACCAGTTTAATTTGAGCTGGTCCTAAAACACGATTCAAACCATGTTCATGGGTTCAGGTCTTTAGGGTACAACCTTCCCGGCATCCTGGTGGGAATCCCAGGCTCACGGGGTCTTACGGAGGTCTCATAATAGTGGTCCTAGTCCGATGGAAGGAATATCCAGCGGAGAGTCCCATCTATTACAAGAATTGAGGCTAATAACCACGGAAACCAAGACGGTGCGGTCAGTCAATCCCACCGGAGTGGCATGACTGTCAAACAATAATGCTAAGATCAAATATATGTATCTTACATAAATCAAAATTTATACAAGTGTTAACTAAGGGTTTTTATCAAATTCTTTATGATCATTCAACTTAGGATTTTCTAAACATCTTTCATGTAGAATAATGAAAATTAATATTTATGATCATAATACAATATTAACATCACGTTCTGCCTTATTTATAGATCAAGATATCTTACTAACATAGCAAGTTTTTGGTTTTAAGAACGCATAAACAATAGTTAAAAAATACTATCAGGAGAACGTGACGGTCTAAAGAAGGGGCGTTACAAGAATGTAACGGTCTATAGTAGGCGCGTTACGTACCAGAAAATAAATAGATTAAAATTTCAAAATTTTAAAACACAGGGGCATGTGACGATCTGTCGTGGGGCCATCAGGCTCAGTTGACGGTCTATCTAGAGGTCGTCAGGCTGTAACGGCTTCTGAAAGATGCGTCACATGACCTAGAAACCCGCGAACGATGAACTTTGACATGTTACACTAAAACTTCGATTACTCATGATAGAATTAATAAAAGTTAGGGAAAATGCTACCATTCGAAAGAGCATAAAAATTCATATAAAATAGCATGTTTTGATTTAGATCTGACACAACAAGATTCAATCTTTAACTAAAAATCATGAAAGTTGTTTTTTTTATACACCTCGGAGTAAAACGTAAAATTCGAACAGCATGATGAACGAAAATTGGGCACTTAGGTATCCAAAGAAAGAGCTCATGGAGACGCACAAGATGGTATTATTAGATTTCTGTTTGGCCTGAGAGACACCTACCTTTGCTTGAAGGAAAGAAGAATGAAAAGGAAGGGTCGCCGGAACCCTAGGTACCGCTCCTAGAACGCCCAAATTCTCCCTCGTCCGGTCATGATCTGCCACGCCGCCTGTTGCTGGTGCAAATAGGGTTCTAAGGTGTCGAAAGCCCTCTATAAATAGAACCTATAGGGACCCCTAGAGATCGAATTTGGTTAAAGAGTCCTAAGAAGAAACTCCGGTGAAAACTTCGGATAAGGTTCTAATCCATCGCCACCGCCGCCGCCGCCGGTAGAAGCATCTAGACTTAGGGTTTTCGAAGAGAAAGTAAGGACCTAACAATGGGCTAGGTTTTTGGCTCGAATTGGAGCACAATTGGGCTAGAATTGGGCTCAAATTGCAATGGTTAAACTAGGTCTTCTAACCCACGAGAAACTGCTAAAAACGCGAAATTGGGCCTATACGAATTTTTATTTTGGGCTCTTACTTGAAGACAAAGTTATTACAAATTTGATTTTACACTAGTTTCATATTTTTCCAAATTTTTAATAATTTCTTTAGAAGTTGAGCCAATAAATAATTAATTTATATGGAAATATTTTTAGTAGGAAAAGACAGGATGTTACAATTTTAGTGAAATCCTCTCGAGGTGAGAGGGGTGGACGTAGGATGGCACTTGGTGCTTCTGATCCACCTAAAAATTATTGTGCCGTAGTTTGCCTTTTATGTGGTTGTTGATATTTCCTATCCATTCGTACTACGAGTGTGAGTCGGTGAGATGAGAGTTTGATTAACTATCCGTTCATACGTTGTTCTCCAAGTGATTATACTTCTGCGTTGGGAAGTTGTAAGGGCTTGCTTGCTTCTCAATCATTCATTCTAATCAAGTTTTATCTAAGGTTTATTTACCATTTCCGTGGTTTAATTTAATTAAGTCTATATTTTTTGAAAAGGGTGGGCAATCAATTCACCCCCCTCTCAATTGCCTCCTAACCCGGCCAACACAAAATCACCTTGTCTGACTCCCCCTATTTACATGCCATGTGTGACAACACAGTATGCAGCATGTGTAATGACAACTTGTGCAGGGAGTTTGATTGCATTATGCTCATGAACATCTAGACTGTCCTAAGTGTAAATTGACCTATGGTACTAGTCAGAGGACTTGGTCTAAGGACCACCTCACGCATAGTCAGAACTTCAAGATAGATTGCATCTGTCCTTTAGTAACTCACCATTTATATACAATAGAAGTCATGCAAGATAATGTATTGCAGTCACATGTGCATCTTAAATGAATGACAGTTTGCTGAGCCTATATGTATGCAGATGAATGCAATATGCAGCAAATTTTCAATGAATATATTATGACAAGTATCAATCAAATGCAATTGGTATGTGCATGCACTAACTATATCCATTTCAGATTTTCAGACTCTGTCATGCAATTTATTTTCAAACCAATATGTACACAGATTATTCACAATGTGCATTGATAGACTTTAGTGCAAATGACAATCAAGTATAACATGCATCTAACTAAAGGAGATTATAAAAAGACTTCATATAACCAAACCTGTAAAGTGCAGAAATGGGGTTTCACCATACTCACTGCCTTGGCTTATTACCCCCTTTTATTTTTCAGCTTCCAAGGCACTCCTACAAAACACAGATCTTATTTTGCCATTTTAGGTACCCAAGAATTCTTGGGTCCTTCATGGTTAGTAACACCTTTGATGGGTATTTTCCACAACCTTTGGGCTTTCTCATCATCAGAAATCATCAAAGAGCAACTATTCATAGAATGCCCAACCTGCCCGCAGTAATGACAAGAGACAACAAGTTTTGTGTTCTTCTTATGCAAATTAGCATGAGCATGAAATTTCTGATCATAACCAACCCTGTTATCATATCTATCATAAAAGGCTATCTTTCCCTTCACATGCCAACAGTCTTTGACTGTATGGCCATACTTTCCACAATAGAAGCACACAATGTGCTTACCTCTAGAATTAAGTTCATTTCCAACAAAAATCTTTTTGTTGACAGGGAAATTAACATATTTAGGATAAACATTCCTTCCCTGGTCATGCCAATAGTGCTGCACTATATGGCCATTCTTACCACAATGAGAGCAGACAATTCGCTTGCCTCTCAAACAAGACATATTTCTACAAAGAGTGTTTGTTTTAACAGGGAATTTTGTATGATTTGGATGATAGCCCTTCCTATACCAACAGTGGGCAGCAATGTGGCCTAAGTTGCCACAGCAAAAATATTGAACATTCTTTTTCTAAACATGATAAAATTTCTTAACATGCTTTCTATCAATTCTCACATCATCCTTTTTCATTAACAAGCAATCATGCATTAGATGTCCATACTTCTCACAATAATGACAAGAACCATTGGATTTCTTTGAAGCGTGGTTTTTCTCATTGTTGAATTTCTGTTTTTGAGTTTTTAGATTTTCAGGATGTTTCTGAGGTTTATTATTCTATTTTTGAATTTTCTTTTGTTCTTACATTTTCTGATTTTCAGGTTGTTTCACTTGTGATGTGGTGGCTACATTAGAGACTTTGACAAAAGATGTTGTCAGTTTATTTTCAAAAGATTTCTTCTTAATCGTCTTGTAGCCCAGCCCTTCCTTTTGAACATTTATCTTGACTCCTAGCAGCCTATTCAAATTTTCTTGGCCATTAACAAATTTTGATAGAGAATTCTTCAAATCCTAAATTTCATTTTCTAAAGAGGTAATGTGTATCTCATAACTGGCAATCTCTTGTTCACTGCAATTAACGCATTCATTCAACACTTTATTTGCAGTTCTATAATTTTTAATTTCTTGTTCCAGATTACGCAATTTTTTAGACTCATCTATGCAAATAAGTTTTCCTTTTTCTAGGACAAGGAGCCTCTCTGACATAGCAGTGTTCAACTGCTTTAGTTCTTCATTTTCTTTTATCAATTTTTAAATTTCCTCATCATGTCTTTCATTACTGGGCATGGAGTCCAGTCTTTCAATTAGTTTCTCCTCTCTTTGTTCAGATTCAAGTTTCTCATCCAACAGATTTTTATTTTCTTCTCTGAGAGAAGCAATCAAGTCTTTTAGCCTGTCAAGGTCCGAGAGAAGAGCTTGATTTAATTCTTTCATGAATGAGCACTTATCACAAATAGAGTTGTCAGAATACAAGTTGTCTGCTCCTTTTCGTAGCTTTCTATTTTGATTTTCAGCTTCATCAAGATTTTTTCGAAGTTCTGCATTTACGACTTTAATAGCTTCAAGTTTTTCAGAAATCAAGTCATTTTCCTTCTCATAATTTTCAAGTTTCTTTTCAGCCTTTTCAATTTGTTTTGTAAGAACTTCATTTTCAGACTTCAAGACTTCTAATTCAGAACTGACAATGTTGAAGCTTTTTAACTGATTTCTAAGAGAATCAATTTCATATTTCAGAACTTCATATTCTCTATTTTCTGAATTAGAGTTGACAGCATCATGTAATTTCTTTTTCAGGATTTTAATCTGTTTACATGATCTTTCATATTTCTCTAACATATTACCATAGGCATCCCCAAATCATATATAGAAAAGTTCTCAAAGGGATTTACCTGATCATCATCCTCCTCTTCATTTTGATTGCTGCTTTAATCATTTTTATCCGCCAATAGACATTCGTCTTCATTTCCTTTATCGGCTGTCTTCAGTCTATCCAATATCTCTTTTGCAGACCTGTAATTATAAAAACAAGAATGGGATGCCTTGTTGGTAGCTGCCTTCATTAAATCTAGATCTCTTTGATTTTTACCACACATAGATCTATGAATGTCAGTCCATTTGGACTTATCCTTTGGTAGTCTGTGTGGACCTTATGCAATGAGCTTCCATAGATCAGGATCAACAGACTTGACAAACATATGTAAGTTGTTAAGCCAAAAATAAAAATTTGTACCATCAAAAACCGGTGGATGAGCCATGGATATAATCGTCAAATAGATTCAAGACAATAAGCGGCGGCCAGAGGTGCACCACAAAACTGCAGGATCTACTGCGGATTGTTGAATCCAAAGAACTAGTAACTCGCTTTGATATCAATTGTTAGAATAGGTGGTACACGGAGATAGATCCAGAGGGGGGGGTGAATGGATCTTTTGAAAATTTTGACCAAATAAAACACAAACGACACTTTAAGAAATAAATGAAAACTGTACTAGCGCTCAAAACGAACGGTCAACAAGACCTGTGAAGGAGGTAGGAGATAGGGAACAATCACACCAAGGCAATCACACGACTCGTAGGATTTAACAACCTAAGAGAGTGTTTCTATTAGACACTCAGACAAACACTTAGCACATGAAGAGCATATCAATAAAGAGCTAGCTACAAACTGAAGGTGATTGTCACGCCCCGACGCAGAATATCGAGACTGGCAGTAGAAACAAGTAATAATAATATGTTAATTTACAGACATGATATGCTAAAGCTAAAAGATCACACACCACTATAAACATAAATCAACTCCATTCACTAAATAATATTTACATAATCCGGATTCCAATCACATAACTCCTTAAACACCCTTTTGACAACATCCTCTTAACACTATTACATTTGCTGACTGGGATTACAATTCTTTCAAACACACACTCTAAAACATAATTAGACACCAACTACGACTAGATCCACATGCTTCAAACTGGTTCGCTCCATTGCCATCACTCTTGCCCGTCCCCATCAGTCTGTGAATCCTCACCTGAGCTACCTGAAAAAGGGGGAACAACTGGGTGAGCAAACGCTCAGTAGGTAATAACAGGCAAGTTTACGTAATTAACCAATTAAATTGCATTTATAAGCGTGAAAATAAAGAACGAAATAAAATGACAATATGACGAAACAATATAGTAAGAAGAAAAGCAAGAACACGATATAACTGGACATTGGCCAACAAGTAAGAACTAACTAAGTCAAAAGAAGATTCAAGTAATAGATTGTTGTCGTAGACATCACGCTAGTCATGCACTCGGTACAATGCCTCACCATGTCATTCAAACTCCCCGGGGCACAAGTACTTTTCAGGCGCTCCTCCCAAGCTCAGATCGGGCCCTTATGATGCATTGGCATTGATTTGTTGGATCCAGGATCCCAAGTTATGTCTAGACATTAATCAAGTTAAATGGCCAATAATGTCAAGGTATAACTTACCTCGGAGGATCCCAAGGATAAGTTGAAGAGATATTTTGACCAAAAATTCAAGTTATCAAGAACCAATCAGGTCCTTGGGTTCAAACACGAATAATCACGGAAAATCACTTCTGGATGATAAGCGGTTTACACTGGGCCGCTCAACAAATACACGGTCGGTACTGGACCGTTCAGGACAGAAATGTGCTGAGGATCAGCCTCACCGAAGTCAAGGATAAACGGTCCATCTGGGGCCGCTCTGGATAGAACGGTCAAGAATGGGCCGCACGTAGCTACAAGGACTGGAAGCCCAAGAACACGGTAAATGGGCCTTATAGGGCCGCTCAACGGATGGACGGTCCAAAAAGATCCGCTCTATGACGTGGGTGATTCAAATTAGTTCGTTCAACAGAACTTAGCACAAGGAAATAGAAATCTACCCAAATGGGCTCTGGGCTGTCATAAGTGGGGCAGAATTGAACCAGGTCCAGCCTACTATCCACTGGTCAGCCTAGGGCTTATCGGGTCGATCCAAACATGATTTGGTCGAAGATAGAACAAGGTTAATCGACCAAGGTAAGTGGCACTTGGCCAGGGTTGCACGGTTCTTAATGGGCCGCCTAGTGAGCCAGACGGTCCCTGTTGTTGTGCCCCTGTGGTTTTGATGATTGTTTTAATGGTGGTTTTGATGATTGGCTTTTGAAGTGAGTTATTCACTGTGAGTCATCTTGTTGTGTGTGTCATCATGCTATTATTCAGTCATTCTCTGATCATAATGCTGTTTTATCATGTAAGTGAATGGAGTTCATATGGCTGTCAGATAACATGCTCTATTTAATTCTGTCTACACTCTGTCTGCACAGTCTCCACAGCAGTGCATCAACTCATTGTGCTGATGCGTCGACCCTTCAGTCATATTTGTCTCTGTCCACACAGTAGTGGGTCAACTCCTTGAGCTGATGTGTCGACCCCTCAGTTCATTCATCAGATTTATACAAGTCCATACATTGGTCTTCAGGTGTTCCAAGTATGCACATTGATTCAGGTTCTCCAAGTCTATACAATGAAGTCTAATCATTGCATTTGCATTCACAATGTCTTCACACCTGAAGTCTGTACATCCACAGTTAAACTTGAAGTCTACACATCGGCCTGTGGCCTACTTAGCTGAAGTCTGTACAGCATCCGCTGTCTAGAGTTCTTGAAGTCTGTACATCGGACTGCTTCTTTTGAAGCCTATACATTGTGGCCTTGAAACTTCAAGTCTATACATCTTCAGTTGAACGTAAAGTGTATACGTTGCAGCATCAACTCATTGGGCTACAGCGTCAACTCAGCAAGTATGCACATCGCCTTCAGACTTTCAAGTCTATACACTCTATCTTCATAGGTTTCAAGTCTGTACAACATGCCTTGCTATTCACAGCCTTTAAAGTCTGTACATTGGTTCAGACTCCTTAAAGTCTGTACAGCGTGAAGTCTAAACATTTGCTCAGGGGCTTCAAGTCTATACATTGAACTGTTCTTCAAAGTCTGTACAGTGGCTTCGAATCGGCAAGTCTGTACATCGGTCTTTAGCAAGTCTGAACAGTATATCCTGCGTCTTTGTTAGCGTCTCATGCATTTGGGCAAAGTCTGTACATCCCTCTTTCAGAAAGTCTGAACATCGTCCGTCTTTGTTAGCGTCTCAGGCATTGGGCAAAGTCTATACAGAGTCCAGCGTCTCATTCACCATCTCATTTAGCGTCTCATTGCATGGGCTAAGTATGTACAGCATTCAGTGTCTAGAGTTTCATGAAGTCTGTACATCAGACTGTTACAGAAAGTCTGCACATTGTCTTTAACTCAAGCGTTCAAAACCTAAAGTCTGTACAGCGCAAAGTCTACACATTAGCTCAGGGTCGTCAAGTCTATACAATCGTCTTTGAGCATCAAAGTCTGTACAGCCTGTCTGTCTTCATTGGTTCTGTGCTTTTAGTGCGTTGACGCACTTGGCTGACTGCGTAGACGCAATTGTGCGTCTTTCGCTTTCTGTCTTGTTCACTGCGTCGACGCTGACACTGGATGCGTTGACGCATTGGCCAGTTGCCAAGGGCGTGAGCATCTCGCTTGAGGAGCTGAGGCGACGCTGCACGATGGAAGCGTTGACACCGTGGGCTGATGTCCAAAGGTCTGTTGATCAACATCAAGTCTGTACAGCATGAAGTCTATACATTGGTTTTATCTTGAACAGAACGCCTAAGTCTGAACAATGCATTCAACTTCACAAGTGCGTACAACGAAGTCTATACACTGCTATGTTTACACTTAACTGATAAAGTTCTTATCTGTCTGACAGGCACCCTTCGAAGAGGCAAATGGAAGGCACGTAATCCAAGGAGGACGAGGTTCCCTGATCGTGACACGTGGATACACTGTGCTGAAATGCTGACACGTGGACTGAGGTCCTTTGGCGGGAGATGTGGAAGGTACACGCTCGCCCTAATTGCTGCAGTATATATTGAAGCCTTCGTCTTCAGATGAAGGATGATCGATCGAAGCCTTGAGGGCAATAAAAGAAGAGCAGAAGTGCTAAGAGTTCGATCCAGAAGAAGAAAAGAAGATCAGTAGAAGAGGGCTGATCGAGACAGTGAGTGAAGAAGAAGAAGTGCAGCAGAGAGTGAAAGAGGAAGAGAGCAGCAGAAGAAAAAAGAGAAAGAGAGAGCTCGTGAGGACTAAAAGAAAAGAGAAAGACAGTGAGAGAGAAAAGGAGAGCAGAGAAGAGAAAGAGAGATCGTGAGTTGAGAAGAAGAAGAAGAGAAGTAGCAGAAGAAGTTCCTACTGGACCGCGGATCAGATCCAGGCCAGTCAGCTCTGTTAAGAGCCACATTGTGCATTTAGTTTTTCAGCTTTCTGTTTACTGAGTTATTTTCATTTCGTGTTTTTGTTTTTCCTTTTTCATTTGGTTATCCTTGTTCTTCCGATTCTCAGTAGTGAGGTCGGGTTCCTCCTGTGGGTCAGGAGAAGGGAGATCTGATCTCCGGTTGCAAGTAGCTGGGAGCTACTTGTGGGTTCCCTCCGGTTTGGAGGAAGGGAGACTTGTCTCCGGTTCTGGGCTTGTTGGCTAGCAAGTCCAGGGGTCCCTCCGGTCTGGAGGAAGAGAGACTTCGGTCTCTGGTTTCCAAGTGGCTGGGAGTCACTTGGGGTGTCCCTCCGGTTGGGAGGAAGAGGGGAGGCTGTTCCCCTGGTCAAGCTGTGTGGCAGCAACTATTTGCAGACTGAGTCTGCTTGGTTCTAGCATTGGCTAGTGAAGCCTCACTCCGATTGGAAGTGAGGGGTGGATGTAGGTCTGGAGGACCGAACCACCTTAAAACCTATTGAGCAGTGGTTTGATTGCTTGATTTGCTTCCGCTAGATGCTTGAATAGGCACGCTCCATCTGCTTGTTATTTTGTTTAATTGAATTAGCTTAATTCCGGAACTTGCCTAGCATCTGAGTTTTTAAATTGGGCATTATTCGTAGCAGGATACATTCACCCCCCCCTCTGTATCCGGGCCGAGCACCCTAATAGTTGGTATCAGAGCGGTGTCTGCATACAAGGTCCAGCGACCTGCAGATTCGATCTCTGGTTTTCGGTGCTAATTTATTTTTAGTGCATCAATATTCCTGTTGCATTAATCTGTTGTGTTCTCATGGCTCATCCTCCACTATTCAGTAGTTCAAATATTAAATTCTGGCTATATCGTATGCACAAGCATGTTAACTCTATTAATCCACAATTGTGGAAGGTTATCTCTCACAGTCCACATGAACTTCCTAAGGATAAGTCCAAGTGGACTCATGTTCACAAGTTGAAAAATGAAGATAATGTGAGAGCTCTAAATCTAATGAAGGCTGCAATCGGTTCTGATGATTTTTCCTCTTTCTCAGGTTGTAGCTCGGCAAAGGAAATATTGGATGAATTGCTTCGCATCCACAATGGAAAGGAAGAAGAATGTCTCATGGCAAGAAGGAGTGATCAATCAGATGAGTCCTCATCCCAGGTAAACTCTGAGACCGAGGATATTAGTCATGATGATGTAGTTGCCATGCATGAGCATCTTCTAGATAAATATGAAAGAGTCAAATCAGAAAAGAGAAAATTAAGAAAAGAGAAAAATACTGAAAACACAAGTCTAAAGGCTGAAAATGAAAATCTAAAATCTAAATTGAAGGAATTGATTGAAGAATTACATTCTGATGATAATGTACAGAAAAACTTAATCACTTCCTTGAAAGAAGAAAATGATTCTCTGCTGACTCAGAAGAAGGAAATTGATAAATTAAAAGATAAGCTGATTGAAGAAAACATCCATCTGAAGGAACAAAATAAAAAGTTAATGGTCCTTAACACTGTTTTCTCTGAAAGATGGCTAATGGTAGAAAGAGAAAAATCAGCTTTGAAAGAAAAAGAAGTGAACATTGAATTGAAGTTAACTCAGGAGAATGAGATCCTGAAAAGTCTAAATGATGGGCTACAAAATCAGGTTATTTCGTGTGAAGACCACATTATGACCTTGCAAATTGAAATTGAAAATCTAAACAACTCTCTGTCAAAATTTGCCAAAGGTAAGGAAAAAATGAAAGATTCTTTGAATGTGGAAGTCACCAAATTGAGTGAAGAGAAAAGGTGCAATTCTCAAGTTAAGCAAGCTGTAAGGAACAAACTATACGCAACATTTGTGAGTAGCTCAAACTTAGCTAGTACTTCTGCACCGTCTTCAAAACAGTCTGATGATCAGAAGATTCAAAAACAGAAGGAAAATGTGAAAATGAGAATACTGAAGAAGAATAGTAAATTTCATGCAAACAAGCCTAAGGCTAGAAAATTTCCAATTATTCACGGAAGGAATGTTGAATGCTTCTATTGTGGAAATTCTGGCCATGTACTTGATGATTGCCTTGTCATGAAGAATGATAATGATAAATTTCATGCTAGGACCTCTTATGCTAAGAAACCCTATTCTGCTCAAAACAGGATATCCAAATACTTTTACTGTCATGAAATGGGTCATCTCATGCATGAATGCAAATCAATGGAGTTAGATGACTTTGCTGCTACTACTGCACAGAAATATCATGCTAGAAGTCATGTTCCTAGGAGAAAGAATCTGAATTGCTTTTGTTGTGGGAAGCCAGGCCATAGGGCAAAAGATTGCTGGCATAATCACGGAAAGAAATTCAATTCTGAAATTGTCAAATTCCCTGTAAAATAATTTCTAAAACTTTCATGCTATAACTGTGGAAAGCAGGTCACAGGGCTGCAACATGTTGGCTGGCAGGATATCGAAACCAAACTGGTTTTGGTAAATAGAATTTTTATTCTGTTAACAAAAAATTTCATGCATATGCACATAGAATTCATGCTAACAAGAATGTGCATAAATCAGACTTGAAAACTGCTGCCTCTTGCCATCATTATGGCAAATCTGGACATTTGATGGATGGTCATCCTCTGATGAAATTTAATGATCATCAAGTTAAAAATGTGCTGAGAAAACCTGCTAGGAGTAATACTGCCATGTCAGGACCCAAGACTTCTTGGGTGCCTATTTGTGCAAAATAGTTTGCTAACTTGCAGGTGTGCCTTGGAAGCTGATTAATAAAGAGGGGTAATAATCCAAGGCACTCAAGAAGAAAACCCCATACTGAACTTTTCAGGTAAACTTTTTGCTCTTCTTGTTTTTAGTTTTAATGCATAGCAAGTTAAATCTATTTTTGTATTTTCATTCATCATCTGCCATGTGCATTATTTTCTGATCATGCACTTGCTGAGAGTTCTGTGCAAATATCAGATTAAAAAGGGTTGTCTGCATCTGATGTATACATAGGCTAATTGCAATTGCTTGATAATTGTGTTATGCACAAACTCTGAAAACAAATTGCATTTCAAATTTTCTGGAAAATTCTGAACTACTTATGAGTGTGGCTTGAAATTTGTGTGTTGCAATAGCTCACTGAAATTCTGAATTACATATAGGACTGCATATTGAATTATCATGATTGACCTCAATGGTATATAAATGGTAAGCTACCAAAAGGCAGGAAAATCTGTCTGGAGGTTCTTACTATGTGTGAGGTGGTCTTTTAGACCAAGTGCTCCGCCTAGTACCATGGGTCACTTTGTTGATAGGACAGTCTGATTGTGCACAAGTCACAATATCATTTGGAATCATATGTTCAGTTTTCAGTGCAAACATTGCATGTTTTCAGGGGGAGTTAGTTGCATATCCTTGCATAGCATTCAATGTTGAGTCTTTGCATGTCCCTGCATACATATAGTGCATTGCATTTCCTTATATTGAAAATGTCAAAAAGAGAGTTTGAATGCATATTGTGAGGGGGAGTCAATGCATTGCATATAGGTTGTCAAATGCATACATATGTCAGAACTCATTGCATATCCTTCTTATTGATTTTGTTGACAAACCTTAATCATATTCTGAAAACCTTGAGCTTCACAATCTCTCTTAACAATTGGTATTTCTCCTATCAATTGGTATCATTTGGGTTCAAAATTCCATCAGTCATTCATGAAGATTTCAATGGGACTATCTCGATCATAAATCTGAAAACTCTTGAACTAGAAATCTTCTATTATACATTTTTATGAATGACTGAAATAACTCATGTGGTTTAAGTTTAATGTATTCAATGAGTTTGACTTTAAAATCTCTTAAAAATATCTGAAGCATGTTTAATAAACATTAACCATCTGTTTCATACTGTGTCGTGAAAACTTCTGAAATCTGCACCTTTGAATACATGACTTCAACTGATTAAGTACATGAAACTATTATTGATTTGAAGCAAATGAACTTTTCTGAAATGACTAAAGGGTAATATCTGTCTGAGCAATGACATTGGTCACTGAGAAACACATGTCCAAAGGACTGTGTCATGAGGTGCCTTAGTTAACTCTGCATAAAATTTATTGAAAATCAGGCAGAGCAATGGCATGCACACTGAGAAATACAACTCACTCATTAAAAAATGAGTTGTAGTGAGTCATGATGTGTAAATGCTAACTCTGTTCACATAAAGCATGACAGTTAGTCACACTAAGGGCTTAGGGATATTGGCCTCTGATCAAGGTATATCCTCTAGTTACAATGTGTGCACTGAACTAGAGTGCTCGTAAAATTTGTAGCATGAAAAATTGTTGAACAAATTGAAATATCTGAATATTGATGCTAAAATCAAATTGCTACAACCCTAGACAAAATAATATGACTTCATAATTGCTTAATCTCAATACTAGTGCATGTAATTCTGAAAGAAGTCAATAAATTTGATTGTGTAAGACAAAGGGAGGACAATCAAGATAAATATGAGGGCTTGGTTCATTTTTATTCAAACATGGTTTTAGATATCAATACAGAATTTTATTGATAAACTCTGCATACATCATGTTTAAACCATGCTGTTCAAAAATCTCATTCATAAGCCCCTACAATAGAAGACTTTGAAAACTTATGTTTTAGATTTATGAGATTGATATCTCTTTGAAAATCTGGCTGAATTTCTTGTGTTTGGAGCATTCTTAAAAAATCTGTTAATTGAAACTCTTCTGCTCATGAGATTGATGTCCTTGGCTCATTGACCTGAACTTCTCCTTGTTTGCCCCTGTGGTCTCCTTCTCATTCATTTCATAAGGTTCCATTTATTGAGGGGGAGCCTCCTTGTCATATGCATCATGCTGCATAGAAGGAGAAGAATTGTGCTCTTGCATTCATATTTCTGGTATCTGCATTTTTGCATTTACCCCTTCCCATAGTTTATTTTGATTATACCAAAGGAGGAGATTGTTTGCCAAAAAGGGGGAGATTTTCATTCAATCATTGCATGCTGGTTTCTTTTGATCATCTCTAACTCATGCTTTTGCTGAAACTCTTCAAGGGGGAGAATCATGTTCTTGCAAGGGGGGAAATTGACTGAATTTTTATACATGCTATAATTTCTCAAACTATTTTCTTTTTGATGAAGTCAAAGGGGGAGAATAGTTTGAGTCATCAGTTTGACTCACTGTGTAGTGTTGCCATCATCAAAAAGGGGGAGATTGTTGTGCCCCTGTGGTTTTGATGATGGTTTTAATGGTGGTTTTGATGATTGGCTTTTGAAGTGAGTTATTCACTGTGAGTCATCTTGCTGTGTGTGTCATCATGCTATTATTCAGTCATTCTCTGATCATAATGTTGTTTTATCATGTAAGTGAATGGAGTTCATATGGCTATCAGATAACATGCTCTATTTAATTCTATCTACACTCTGTCTGCACAGTCTCCACAGCAGTGCGTCAACTCATTGTGCTGATGCGTCGACCCTTCAGTCATATTTGTATCTGTCCACACAGTAGTGCGTCAACTCCTTGAGCTGATGCGTCGACCCCTCAGTTCATTCATCAGATTTATACAAGTCCATACATTGGTCTTCAGGCGTTCCAAGTATGCACATTGATTCAGGTTCTCCAAGTCTATACAATGAAGTCTGATCATTGCATTTGCATTCACAATGTCTTCACACCTGAAGTCTGTACATCCACAGTTAAACTTGAAGTCTACACATCAGCCTGTGGCCTACTTAGCTGAAGTCTATACAGCGTCCGCTGTCTAGAGTTCTTGAAGTCTGTACATCGGACTGCTTCTTTTGAAGCCTATACATTGTGGCCTTGAAACTTCAAGTCTATACATCTTCAGTTGAACGTAAAGTGTATACGTTGCAGCGTCAACTCATTGGGCTGCAGCGTCAACTCAGCAAGTATGCACATCGCCTTCAGACTTTCAAGTCTATACACTCTATCTTCATAGGTTTCAAGTCTGTACAGCATGCCTTGCTATTCACAGTCTTTAAAGTCTATACATTGGTTCAGACTCCTCAAAGTCTGTACAGCGTGAAGTCTAAACATTAGCTCATGGGCTTCAAGTCTATACATTGAACTGTTCTTCAAAGTCTGTACAGTGGCTTCGAATCGGCAAGTCTGTACATCGGTCTTTCAGCAAGTCTGAACAGTGCATCCTGCGTCTTTGTTAGCGTCTCATGCATTTGGGCAAAGTCTGTACATCCGTCTTTCAGCAAGTCTGAACATCGTCCGTCTTTGTTAGCGTCTCAGGCATTGGGCAAAGTCTGTATAGAGTCCAGCGTCTCATTCACCGTCTCATTTAGCGTCTCATTGCATGGGCTAAGTATGTATAGCATTCAGTGTCTAGAGTTTCATGAAGTCTGTACATCAGACTGTTACAGAAAGTCTGCACATTATCTTCAGCTCAAGCGTTCAAAGCCTAAAGTCTGTACAGCGCAAAGTCTACACATTGGCTCAGGGTCGTCAAGTCTATACAATCGTCTTTGAGCATCAAAGTCTGTACAGCCTGTCTGTCTTCATTGGTTCTGTGCTTTTAGTGCGTTGACGCACTTGGCTGACTGCGTAGACGCAATTGTGCGTCTTTCGCTTTCTATCTTGTTCACTGCGTCGACGCTAACACTGGATGCGTTGACGCATTGGCCAGTTGCCAAGGGCGTGAGCATCTCGCTTGAGGAGCTGAGGCGACGCTGCATGATGGAAGCGTTGACGCCTTGGGCTGATGTCCAAAGGTCTGTTGATCAACATCAAGTCTGTATAGCATGAAGTCTGTACATTGGGTTTGTCTTGAACAGAACGCCTAAGTCTAAACAATGCATTCAACTTCACAAGTGTGTACAACGAAGTCTATACACTACTATGTTTACACTTAACTGATAAAGTTCTTATCTGTCTGACAGGCACCCTTCGAAGAGGCAAATGGAAGGCACGTGATCCAAGGAGGATGAGGTTCCCTGATCGTGACACGTGGATACACTGTGCTGAAATGCTGACACGTGGACTGAGGTCCTTTGGCGGGAGATGTGGAAGGCACACGCTCGCCCTAATTGCTGCAGTATATATTGAAGCCTTCGTCTTCAGACGAAGGATGATCGATCGAAGCCTTGAGGGCAATAAAAGAAGAGCAGAAGTGCTGAGAGTTCGATCCAGAAGAAGAAAAGAAGATCAGTAGAAGAGGGCTGATCCAGACAGTGAGTGAAGAAGAAGAAGTGCAGCAGAGAGTGAAAGAGGAAGAGAGCAGCAGAAGAAAAAAGAGAAAGAGAGAGCTCGTGAGGACTGAAAGAAATGAGAAAGACAGTGAGAGAGAAAAGGAGAGCAGAGAAGAGAAAGAGAGATCATGAGTTGAGAAGAAGAAGAAGAGAAGTAGCAGAAGAAGTTCCTACTGGACCGTGGATCAGATCCAAGCCAGTCAGCTCCGTTGAGAGCCACATTGTGCATTTCATTTTTCAGCTTTCTGTTTGCTGAAGTTATTTTCATTTCGTGTTTTTGTTTTTCCTTTTTCATTTGGTTATCCTTGTTCTTCCGATTCTCAGTAGTGAGGTCGGGTTCCTCCTGTGGGTCAGGAGAAGGGAGATCTGATCTCCGGTTGCAAGTAGCTGGGAGCTACTTGTGGGTTCCCTCCGGTTTGGAGGAAGGGAGACTTGTCTCCGGTTCTGGGCTTGTTGGCTAGCAAGTCCAGGGGTCCCTCCGGTCTGGAGGAAGAGAGACTTCGGTCTCTGGTTTCCAAGTGGCTGAGAGTCACTTGGGGTGTCCCTCCGGTTGGGAGGAAGAGGGGAGGCTGTTCCCCTGGTCAAGCTGTGTGGCAGCAACTATTTGCAGACTGAGTCTGCTTGGTTCTAGCATTGGCTAGTGAAGCCTCACTCCGGTTGGGAGTGAGGGGTGGATGTAGGTCTGGAGGACCGAACCACCTTAAAACCTATTGAGCAGTGGTTTGATTGCTTGATTTGCTTCTGCTAGATGCTTGAATAGGCACGCTCCATCTGCTTGTTATTTTGTTTAATTGAATTAGCTTAATTCTGGAACTTGCCTAGCATCTGAGTTTTTAAATTGGGCATTATTCGTAGCAGGATACATTCACCCCCCCTCTGTATCCGGGCCTAGCACCCTAACACCTGTCGGGCCGCGCAAACCTCAGGGGGTCCAAGTTGAGCCATGACTCACAACACGATAATCTAAGCGATTCGATCACGTACACAGGTTCAGGCTTTGGTGGTACAACCTGCCTGGCGTCCTAGTGGGAATCCCAAGCTCGCGGGGGCTTACGGAGGTCCCATAATGAAGGTCCTAAACTGACAGAAGGAATATCTGGCTGAGAGTCCCAATCATTACAAGGAAATGAGGCTATCAAATCAACGAAAATCAGTATGGCAGTCAGTCAATCCTACCGGAATAGAACGACTGTCAAACAATCCTAATAGCATGAAATCATGGTTGAATTAACATATTGAAATAAATTAAGGCTATGAAGACAGAATAATCAAACATTATGAAATCTGTTCTCACATATGTTCCTTTTTCTTATGGGTTATTAACCTATCATTAGCCAAAATTCTACTAAGTTAAATCATGCTAAAAAGGTAAACAAGCAGTTCTGTACAATTGGGCGGTTCTGTCTAAGCCGCTCACTGTCCTCAGCGGTCGCACGACAGGCCGTTCAGCCCTTTCGGTCCAAAGGCCAGCTAGGGTGGAGCAGTCTGTAATGTGCCGCTGGGGAGCAGTGCACGGTCTGGGACTAGCCGCTTAAAGAGAAGGGCAGTTAGGGTTCTGCTGTGCATTCCACAAAACCGATCAAATTAAAACACATGGATGGTCAGGAACTAGCCGCCTTCCCTAGTTGGACGGTCTATCGCGAGGCCGCGCAAACCAACTCAATCCGCCACCCCTTTGCCTTGCCCGTCGCCGGCGGGGTTGGCTAGGGTTAGCAATAGGAACTAAAAATGCATGATACAAGGCATAAAAAAAATTAGGGCTTTTATAGTCAAAAGAACAAGCATAAAAAGTCTTACAAGATAGCATGACCAATTTCATGTTTAGTGCCTGAAATCCCTACGTAAATCAAGATGGAACAATGTTAACCCTAGTTCAGGCATGCTTCCACTAAACCTCGAAATACTAACATGATACTAGATTGAAATTAGGGCTTTCTAGACCAATAGAAAGAGGACAAAACAACGCTTCTATTGATGTATCACACTTAGGGTTTGGCTTGCTATCACCTACCTTATTCGAAGGATGAAGGAAGAAGAGGGATGTCGACGCGCTAGGTACAAACTGCCAAAGATCGCCGGAATTCTCCCTCGATCTAGCTCCTCTCCGGCCGCCAAACGATTCTAGGGTTGCTAAGGGTCATTTTTATAGGTTCAATTGAGTCCAGGGAGTCCTAATCGCGAAGATAAAGTCCTATCATCGTGGACGTGCGAGATTCGTGCGAGACCGAGTCTATCCACTACTCCACCACCAAATACTCCTCCTAGGGTTAGGATTTCGAAGATTAATCAAAGGGGAAACGAAGAGTTAATCTTAGCCTTTCATTTGCATCCAGTTTTAGCTTAAATGGTCGGGTATTGGGCTCAAATTTCGCGTTTTAAGGTCCGATTAGGCTATGTGTGGATTTGGGCCTTAATCTGTTAATTCGACTTGGTTATAAATTTTATTTGGGCTGGTCATAGAAGACAATTTTATTAAGCGCTTTATCCACTACGAGATTCTAATTTTTCCAGATTTTTTATAAAATGGTCTAATTTTGACTTGTCTTATTTCGTAAGGAATCTCTTATTAATTTTCTCGAAATTTTTATTCTTTAATAAATCAGGGTGCTACACCCTCCCCCGCTTAAAAGAATTTGATCCTCCAAATTCCTTGCACTTAATAGAACAGGGAATGAGATAACTCACCTAGAATAAATCGGGATATTGCTTCCGCATGGTTTCTTCGGATTCCCAAGTAGTTTCTTCGGTTCCATGCCGACTCCACTGAACTTTAACCATGGATATAGAACGACTTCTGAGATGCTACTGCTTACGATCCAGAATCTTGATAGGTCTTTCTTCATAAGTCAAATCTTCCTTCAGTTCCAAATCCACATGCTGAATGACATGAGTGGGGTCATACACATATTTTCGAAGCATAGACACATGGAAGATATTGTGTACTCCTGATAACTGAGGTGGTAGTGCTAAACGGTAAGCCACCTCCCCCACTCTTTCCAGAACTTCGAATGGACCCACATATCTTGGACTCAACTTGTCTTGAATACCAAACCTGTTAATCCCTCTAAGTATACCTGGCATAACAATCAATCTGGAGGTAGAGGAATTTGGGCCCGACTGGATAGGGTGCTTCTGAATGCAGCATGGATTAATATTCTACCCATTTATATTGAACATCTATCTAGGGAAGCATCTGATCATGCTCCTCTTCTTGTTAAATTCATCTCTCAAGACAGAAGATACAGTAGATTTTGCTTTCAGAAAATGTGGATCTTGCACGGCAAATTTTTGGAAGATGTCCGGACTTGCTGGCATTCCAGTCCACTAGCTTCATCGCCAATGCATTGCTTATATCTCAAGCTTAAGTCTTTAAAGAAGATGCTTCGGATTTGGAACAAGGAAACTTTTGGGAATGTTCATATTAATCTGTCTGCTGCTGAGGATGCAGTTCTACAAGCTGAACACCGCTATGACACTCTACCTAATGATGATACCCTGGCTGCTTTAGAAGAGGCAAAGAATTACCAGTCTGAAAGGCTTTTGCAAGAAGAGTATTTTTGGAGACAAAAGTCTAGGATCAGGTGGCTTCTTGAGGGGGATAGAAATACCAAATTCTTTCATATGTCTACTCTTGCTAATAGGCGAAAACACAAGATTTCCCAATTGAAAACTCCTGCTGGCACTCTTACCTCAGAGCATGAGGCCATGAAAAGAATTGCAGTCCTTCATTTTCAGAATGCTTTCACTTCTCAGGACCATCAGATTGATAATAGCTTCTTGGGCTGTATTCCTCATTTAGTTACTCAGGTTGAAAATGAGAGGCTTTGTGCTATTCCCACAGATATTGAAATCCATGATGCTGTTTTCAACTTGTCACCTGACAGTGCTCCTGGGCCTGATGGCTTCTCTGGAGTTTTTTTTTCAAAAAACTTGGAATCTCATAGCACCCATTGTCTGCAGTGCAGTGCAAGAGGCTTTTTCCTCCAGGGCTTCCCTGCCTAGATGTGTTACTTCCACCCTCATTGCTCTCATACCAAAAAAGCCCAATGTAGTGGATATTACTGATTATAGGCCGATAAGCTTATGCAATTTTTTCTACAAGATTATCTCTGCTATCATTAATAGAAGGCTGGCCAACATTCTTCCAAAACTCATATCACCTGAGCAGTCAGCCTTTGTCAAGGGGAGACAGATTATTGAAAGCATTGCCCTTGCTCAAGAGCTCTCAAATGATTTGGGCAGGAAAACCAGAGGCTCTAATGTCATGTTTAAGCTTGATATGGCTAAAGCTTACGACAGACTTGAATGGGACTTCCTATTCTCAGTATTGCTCAGATTTGGATTCAGTCAAAATTTCATCAATCTTATTGAGAGATTGCTCAACAACTGCTGGTTTTCTGTTCTATTAAATGGAGACACTGCTGGCTATTTCAAGTCCTCAAGAGGTATCCGTCAAGGTGACCCCCTAGCACCCTCTTTATTTGTTTTAGCAGAAGAAGCATTAAGTAGATCGATTAGAGCAGCATTCAGCAATGGTTAGATAGAATGGTACTCTGGTTTTCAGAGATGTCCCTCCATCTCTCATCTGTTGTTTGCAGATGATACCTTGATTTTCAGTAAAGCCACAGCTGCTTCTATAAGAACTTTACAAAAACTCCTCCACACATATGAGCACTCTTCAGGGCAATTGATTAATGTCAGCAAGAGTGGATTTCTTATTCATCCAAATATGCCACCCTCTGTTGCTCAGCGGGTTCAGAATCTTACAGGGTTCACCAGACTTCCTTTCCCTCATAAATATCTTGGAATTCCTCTGGTGATTGGCAGAACAAAGAAGATTTACTTTGTAGGTATCATTAACTCTATCCAGAAGAGGATTGCCGGGTGGAAGGCAAATTTGCTGTCTCAAGGTGCTAGACTGATACTGGTTAGACATGTTCTTACCTCCTTGCCAATCTATTCACTGTCTTCGTCTCCCTTGCACATTGGTGTTCACAATCAACTTCAGCGGGCTTTTGCTAACTTCTTTTGGGGGTCTTCTCCCCTTGGAAAAAGAAGACATTGGAAATCCTGGAAGTTTTTATGTAGGCCACAAGCAAAAGGGGGTCTTGGTATCTTGTCTCTTAGAACCATGGAGATTGCTCTTCGGATTAAAATGATGTGGAATGCTATCCATTCTGATTCTCTTTGGGCTGTTTACTTTAGAGCCAAATACTTGTATCAAGGCCATCTTTGTAATGCAAATTTTAGAACTATGAAGGGCTTTGTTAGAAGCAGCTGGTTGAAGGCCAAAGACTATATCCTTCAGTTCAAGAAAGTTATTATTGGGAATGGATCACAAACTAACTTCTGGTATGATAACTGGCTGGGCCAGCATTGCCTAAAGTCATTTGTCCTTGAAGATTCTATTCCTAATCCAGAAGCTACTGTTAGAGATATTATTTTGCACCTCACTGCTGAGGACTCTGCTCTGCTAAATGCTTCAATCCCCTCTGAAATTCAGCAAGCTATCAGGTCAGTTACATTGAACCAAGATTTGGATTTGGGTATATGGAGTCTTTCTCCTTCTGGACAGTGCACAGTCTCTTCATCCTACAATTCTATAGCCAACAGTCACTTACAGTCTAGCTTACCTTGGAGTCGGCTGTGGTCTAAATGGCTTCCTAAAAAAATATCAGTGCACTTATGGAAGATATTACACAACTGTATTCCGACAGATGATAATATACAAAGAGTGGGAATTGTGCTTTGCTCCAAATGTTTCTGCTGCAGGAATCCGACAGTGGAAGACCTTAATCATCTTTTTTTGCACAGTGATTTAGCTGTTTCAATCTGGACTGATTTAGCTGTTGCAGGCTTACAACTTGAAGGAAGAACAGCTGGGGAATTCATCTTGAATTCCATCAGTCATGGTCAGCCAGGTTCGGCACATGCACTTCTTAATCTAGCCTCCATTGGATATGGAATGTGGGAAATATGGAAAGCAAGGAACACCATTAAATATGATCATAAACATGTCAACAAAACCAGCTTCATTTATTACATCATGTCTCAAATCAGGGTGACTTGTTCGGCTGCTGCCCTAAAGGAAACTAAAATTTGCAACCAGAAATGCTTGGATCATTTGGGAATCATTTACAAAGCAACCAGTAAACATCAAATTAGAATTGTCAGATGGGTTTGCCCTCCGTGGCCTTCTTTTAAATTGAATACTGATGGGGCCAATAAGCAGTCTGGAGATACTGGGGGAGGTGGAATAATCAGGGATTCTAAAGGCAAGACTATCCTTGCCTTTTCTCATTACTATGGTCATTCGGATAGTTTAATTGCAGAAGCCAGAGCTCTTCTTGATGGTATCAAGTATTTAAAGACAGTGTCTTCTACTCCAGCCTTCATTGAATGTGATTCTCTTACTCTTGTCAGGATAATCAAAAAGGAAGTAAACTGTCCTTGGTCTATTCTTAGCTATGTCAGAGAACTATGGAGTGTCCTTTCTCAGCATGACTCTATATCGCATATTTTCAGAGAAGCCAACACTGCTGCAGATCTTCTTGCTTCTTTAGCTTGCACTACCAAATGTAATTCTTTTTATTCTTATAGTGAGCTCCCTTGCATTATAAAAGGTGCTGCTCGACTGGACTCACTAGGCTTGCCTAGTATTCGATTGATGTAACTCTTTATTTACCAATATTGGAATAAAATCGCCTCCTAGTGGTTGGATGGTGGAGTGGCTTTCTCCTTACCTCTGGTAAGGGGTGCACTCTCCCATCAACCCCTAGGTTAGGTTTTCTATTAAAAAAAATCCCTCTCATGGGAGAAACCTTCAAAAACACATGATCACCAACCTGAAACTCCAAGGCTCTCCTTCTGTTGTCGGCATAACTCTTCTATCTTGATTGTGCTACTAGCAACCGATCCCTAATAACACGGATATTCTTAGCCGATTTAGAAATGAGATATGGTCCCAGCCATTCCTTCTCACCTACCTCCTCCCAACATAACAGAGATCGACAGCTTCTTCCATACAAAGTTTCAAATGGAGCCATCTGAATGCTAGACTGATAACTATTATTGTAGGTGAATTCAATCAAAGCCAAGTGATCACTCCAACTACCTCCAAAGTCAATCATGCAGGCTCTAAGCATATCTTCTACTATCTGGTTAGTTCTTTCAGTCTGTCCGTCTGTTTGTGGATGAAAAGCAGTACTGAAATTCAGACGGGTTCCTAAAGATTCTTGCAATCCTTTCCAAAAATGTGAAGTGAATCTGGGGTCTCTATCAGACACAATGCTGATCGGAATACCATGGAGTCTTACAACTTCCTTCATATATAAAGCTGCCAAGACGTCAACTGTCCACTTGGACTTAATGGATAAGAAATGAGCAGACTTAGTCAACCTATCAACAATAACCCATATTACATCAAATCCACTGCGAGTCCTAGGTAGACCCATAATAAAGTCCATACTAATACTCTCCCACTTCCATTGGGGTATATCAAGTGGTTTCAATTTTCCTGCAGGTCTGAAATGCTCAGCCTTGACTTGCTGACACACTAAGCATCTACTCACGAATTTTGCAATTTCCTTCTTCATATTCGGCCACCAAAAGGATCTTTTCAAATCTTTGAACATCTTAGTACCTCTAGGATGAATAGTGTATCTGGATCTATGAGCTTCTTCGAGAATCTTACTCTTGATTTCTGCTACATCAGGTATACAGGTCCTTCCTTGAAACAACAATCGGCCGTCATCAGCTACCATCAAATCAGGTCTGCTACTCAAACTCTCCTTGATCTCTATCAACTCTGGGTCATTATCTTGTAAGGACTTGATTTCCATTAACAATTCTGGTCTGAGTTGAATCTGAGCGATCGTAACCCGATCCGTGTCAACATTGAGATCCAAACTAGCTAACTGCTCCAACAGCCTCCATTCTTGTAACATAAGATGCGACAATTTAGCTATTGGCTTGCGACTCAAGACATCTGCTACTACATTCCCTTTTCCAGGATGGTATTCTATAGAGAAGTCAAAGTCCTTTAAATACTCAAGCCATCTCCTCTGCCTCATATTGAGTTCCTTCTGAGAAAACAAATACTTTAGGCTCTTATGATCTGAGAACATCGTAAACGTCTCTCTATACAAGTAGTGCCTCATATCTTCAAGGCAAACACCACCGCTGCAAGTTCCAAATCATGAATAGGATAGTTCTCTTCATGCTTCCTCAACTGCCTAGAAGAATAGGCTATCACTTTCTCATACTGCATGAGCACACAACCTAGACCAATGCCTGAAGCATCCGTATACACCACGAAACCTCATTCTCCTGATGGTAAAGCCAACACAGGGGCAGTAGTTAGACATTCCTTCAAGGTCTGAAAACTTCTCTCGCAATCCTCGGACCAATCAAATTTGTTCTCCTTGCGGGTTAATCTTGTTAAAGGTACCGCAATCTTGGAGAAATCATTAATAAACCTCCGATAATAACCTGCTAGGCCTAGGAAACTTCTAACTTCAGTCACACTAGCAGGCCTATCCCAATTCTTCACTACCTCTACCTTCGAGGGGTCAACGGAAATACCTTCCTTTGTAATAATATGCCCTAAAAGGACACCTCTTGCAGCCAGAATTCACACTTACTAAATTTGGCGTATAGCTGATGGTCCCTCAATAATTGCAATGCCATCCTCAGATGTTCAGCATGCTCCTCCTCGCTCTTGGAATAAATCAAGATGTCATCAATAAACACCACGACCCATCGATCAAGATAGGGTCGAAACACGTTGTTCATCAACTGCATGAAAGCTACGGGTGCATTCGTTAGTCCAAAAGGCATAACCACAAATTCAAAATACCCATACTTGCTATGGAATGCCGTCTTATAGATATCTTCATCCTTGATTCGCAACTGATGATATCCTGATCGGAGATCAATCTTAGAAAAATGCTGAGCTCCTGCTATCCGATCAAATAATTCATCAATTCTCGGCAATGGGTACTTGTTCTTGATAGTCAGCTAGTTCAATTGCCGATAATCGATGCACAACCTCATCGAACCATCCTTCTTCCGGACGAACAAAACGGGGGCTCCCCACGGGGATGTACTTGGACGAATGAACCCCTTCTCAAGTAATTCCATTAGCTGTTGCTTCAATTCCCTCAGCTCCGCGGGAGACATACGATAAGGAGCTTTGGAAATAGGGTTCGTGCCAGAAACTAAATCAATAGAAAAGATAACCTCCCTCTCTGGCGGAAGTCCTGGCAATTCCTCAGGAAAGACATCCGGAAAATCTTGAACGACAGGAATATCCTTAATCTCGATCCTCTTCTCAGGGGTCACATAAACAAAAGCTAGAAAAGCCTGACATCCTCTCCTCATCAACTTATCAGCTCGGAGGGCCGAAATAAGTGGCACAGACTTATGGTGCCTAACCCCTATAAAAGAAAGTCCCGGGTGTCTAGAAAAGACACAGAATTGGAACTACAATGAACATTGGCCTCATGCTTAGCCAACCAATCTGCTCCTAGAATTACATCATAATCTTTCATATCCATACAAACTAAATCAGCTGGCAAGTTCTGTTCATTAATCATAACCTTACTAGAAGGATAGAAATACTTAATTGCTGAACTTGAACCAATAGGGGTTGAAATCTCTAACGGGGAATTCATCAAGACCGGCTTCACAGCCAAAGACTTAGCAAATTTTTGAGAAACAAAAGAATGAGTGGCACCGGTATCAAAGAGAACGAATGCTGGCTTATCATGAATAACAAAGTACCTTCAACGAGCCCACCCTCCTCGGTGGTTCTTGCATCATCTTCTTGTAGGGCTTGGAGCTTGCCCTACTGCTTCTTATTTCCTTGCGGCTTAGTCGGAGTCGCTTGATCTGACAAAAGGGGACACTCAGGAATACGATGGTACCTACTACCACAACGTAGATAGGCACCCAGCTTGCGCCAGCACTCTTCCATCCTGTGACATGAACGGACACAAAACTTGCACACACCCTTAAACGGTACGATCGTGCCAGGCTTCTTGTCTTCATTCTTTGGGACCTTGCCCTTCCACGAACTAGACCCTCCATTGGGCCTCTTCTTGCCATTGCTGGGTTTAGGGTTCCCGGACCCAGTAGGTTGCTCCTTCTTAACATTCTTCCCACGGATTCTCTCCGTCATCTCCAAGGTGTCTTCCAAAACTTGAGCTTTCCTTACCATCTCTGCATATGTCTGAATTTCCATTGGCGCCAATTGATTAATATAATGTAACTTCAACCCGTTTAGGAAACGCTTGGCCTTCATCTTCTCCGGGGATATCAAGTGAGTGGCATAACGAGACAATCGAGAAAACTGAGAGTCATCTTCTACCACAGATAGATTTCGCTGCTTCAAAGCAGCAAACTCGGCCACTTTCTTCTCTTGAATTCTATCAGAAAAATATTTACCATTGAAGAGTTCCTCGAACTCCTTCCATGAGACTTGTCTATCGCCAAGGGTATCTTTCACTACATCCCACCATGTTCTCGCATCACGTTCTAGCTGGAAAGTCATTAGAAGAACACGCTCCTAGTCACTGCACTGCATCACTTTAAAGATCCCCTCCATCTCCTTCAACCAGTGCTCGGCTTCATCGGGGTCGGTCGAGCCTCCAAAACGTGGGGGATTCATCCCACGGAAATTCCGGTGAAGATCGCCAGCTCCATGATTTGCCGCTCCACCTTGGGCCACTTGCTGCAAGGCCCGAGTGAGTCCTTGAACTGTTCGCTGCATATCTCGCCATTGAGCACGTTCAGCCACCATTAGAATGTCCAACACGTAGAATAAATTATTTAGGATCATTTAGTAGGAATAGTTTAGAATTTGTTTATTAACTCAACCCAAGTATCTACCCAATTCTCACTAGGTTGGATTCTTAGACTTATAACAAGGTTGTAGGTTCTACGACTTCACTTAGAATCCTAGAACTTAGAAAACCTAGGAATATTAGAAACCTAGGCTCTGATACCACCTAATTGTCATGCCCCGACGCAGAATATCAGGACTGGCAGTAGAAATAAGTAATAATAATATGTTAATTTACAGACATGATATGCTAAAGCTAAAAGATCCAACACCACTATAAACAAAAATCAACTCCATTCACTAAATAATATTTACATAATCTAGATTCCAATCACATAACTCCTTAAACACCCTTTTGACAACTTCCTCTTAACACTATTACATTTGCTGACTGGGATTACAATTTTTTAAAACACACACTCTAAAACATAATTAGACACCAACTACGACTAGATCCACAAGATTCCAACTAGTTCGCTCCATTGCCATCACGCTTGCCCGTCCCCATCAGCCTGTGAATCCTCACCTGAGCTACCTGAAAAAGGGGGAACAACTGGGTGAGCGAATGCTCAATAGGTAATAACAGGCAAGTTTACGTAATTAACCAATTAAATTGCATTTATAAGCGCAAAAATAAAGAACGAAATAAAATGACAATATGACGAAACAATATAGTAAGTAGAAAAGCAAGAACACGATATAACTGGACATTGGCCAACAAGTAAGAACTAACCAAGTCAAAAGAAGATTCAAGTAATAGATTATTGTCGTAGACATCACGCTAGTCATGCACTCGGTGCAATGCCTCACCAAGTCATTCAAACTCTCAGGGGCACAAGTACTTTTCGGGCGCTCCTCCCAGGACCAGACCGGGCCCTTATGATGCGTTGGCATTGATTTGTTTGATCCAGGATCCCAAGTTATATCTAGACAGTAATCAAGTTAAATGGCCAATAATGTCAAGGTATAACTTACCTCGGAGCATCCCAAGGATAAGTTGAAGAGATATTTTGACCAAAAATTCAAGTTATCAAGAACCAATCAGGTCCTTGGGTTCAAACACAAATAATCACGGAAAATCACTTCTAGATGATAAGCGGTTTACACTGGGCCGCTCAACTAATACACGGTTGGTATTGGACCATTCAGGACAGAAATGGGCTGAGGATCAGCCTCACTGAAGTCAAGGGTAAACGGTCAATCTGGGGCCGCTCTAGATAGAACGGTCAAGAATGGGCCGCACGTAGCTACAAGGATTGGAAGCCCAAGAACACGGTAAACGGGCCTTATAGGGCCGCTCAACGGATGGACGGTCCAATAAGATCCACTCTATGACGTGGGCGGTTCAAATTAGTCCGTTCAACAGAACTTAGCACAAGGAAATAGAAACCTACCCAAATGGGCTCCGGGCTGTCATAAGTGGGGCAGAATTGAACTAGGTCCAGCCTACTATCCACTGGTCAACCTAGGGCTTATCGGGTTGATCCAAACATGATTTGGTCAAAGATAGAACAAGGTTAATCGACCAAGGTAAGTGGCACATGGCCAGGGTTGCACGGTTCTTAATGGGCCACCCAGTGAGCCAGAAGGTCCCTGTCGGGCCGCGCAAACCTCAGGGAGTCCAAGTTGAGCCGTGACTCACAACATGATAATTCAAGCGAATCGATCATGTACACAGGTTCAGGCTTTGGTGGTACAACCTGCCCGGCGTCCTAGTGGGAATCCCAGGCTCGCGGGGGCTTACGGAGGTCCCGTAATGAAGGTCCTAGTCCGACGGAAGGAATATCCGACGGAGAGTCCCAATCATTACAAGGAAATGAGGCTATCAAATCTTCAGAAATCAGTATGGCGGTCAGTCAATCCTACCGGAATAGAACGACTGTCAAACAATCCTAATAGCATGAAATCATGGTTGAATTAACATATTGAAATAAATTAAGGCTATGAAGAAAGAATAATCAAACATTATGAAATCTATTCCCACATATGTTCCTTTTTCTTATAGGTTATTAACCTATCATTAGCCAAAATTCTACTAAGTTAAATCATGCTAAAAAGGAAAACAAGCAGTTCTGTACAATTGGGCGGTTCTATCTGAGCCGCTCACTGTCCTCGGCGGTCGCACGATAGGCCGTTCAACCCTTTCAGTCCGAAGGCCAGCTAGGGTGGAGCGGTCTATAATGTGCCGCTGGGGAGCAGTGCACGGTCTAAGACTAGCCGCTTAAAGAGAAGGGCGGTTAGGGTTCTGCCGCGCATTCCATAAAACTGATCAAATTAAAACACATGGACGGTCATGAACTAGCCGCCTTCCCTAGTTGGGCGGTCTATCGCGAGGCCGTGTAAACCAACTCAATCCGCCACCCCTTTGCCTTGCCCGTCGCCGGCGGGGTTGGCTAGGGTTAGCAATAGGAACTAAAAACACATGATACAAGGCATAAAAAAAATTAGGGCTTTTATAGTCAAAAGAACAAGCATAAAAAGTTTTACAAGATAGCATGACCAATTTCATGTTTAGTGCCTGAAATCCCTATGTAAATCAAGATGGAAAAATGTTAACCCTAGTTTAAGCATGCTTCCACTAAACCTCAAAATACTAACAGGATACTATCTTAAAATTGGGGCTTTCTAGACCAATCGAAAGAGGACAAAACAACGCTTCTATTGATGTATCACACTTAGGGTTTGGCTTGCTATCACCTACCTTATTCGAAGGATGAAGGAAGAAGAGGGATGTCGACGCGCTAGGTACACACCGCCAAAGATCTCTGGAATTCTCCCTCGATCGAGCTCCTCTCGGCCGCCATAGCAACTAAACGATTCTAGGGTTGCTAAGGGTCATTTTTATAGGTTCAATTGAGTCTAGGGAGTCCTAATCGCGAAGATAAAGTCCTATCATCGTGGACGTGCGAGATTCATGCGGGACCGAGTCTATCCACTACTTTGCCGCCAAATACTCCTCCTAGGGTTAGGGTTTCGAAGATTAATCAGAGGGGAAACGAAGAGTTAATCTTAGCCTTTCATTTGCATCCGATTTTAGCTTAAATGGTCGGGAATTGGGCTCGAATTTCACATTTCAAGGTCCGATTAGGCTAAGTGTGATTTTGGGCCTTAATCTGTTAATTCGACTTGGTTAAAAAATTTATTTGGGCTGGTCATAGAAGACAAGTTTACTAAGCGCTTTATCCATTACGAGATTTTATTTTTTAAGATTTTTTATAAAATGGTCAAATTTTGACTTATCTTATTTCTTAAGGAATCTCTTATTAATTTTCTCAAAAATTTTATTCTTTAATAAATCGGGGTGCTACAGTAATGTAGTTCAGTCTGACTATACAATGAACATAAACCAATTAACCATGCAACCAGAAGATCCTGTGAAGAGGGAAGAAGATAAGGAACAATCACACGAAGCAAACCACAGCACACAAGATTTTTTGGTGGTTTGGCCAGACACCAATCCGCCTACATCCACCCCTCACTCTAACTCGAGTGATGATTCCCTTGCAAAAGCAAGACGTAGACTCAGTCTGCAACATGACGCTGCCTAACAACTTGACTACCTGAGGGAGACAAATCTCTCAACCTGGTTCTGCAACCCACAAAACCAAACACCAAGCTCCTCTACCCACAGAGCTAGAACCGGAGGTCCAACCTCCCTTCCTCTGAATCCTCAGAGGGAACCCACGAGAAACTACCCATCACTCACAACCGAAGACTAAGTCTCCCTTCCTTTGAATCTACAGAGGGCAATCGGAGTTGAAACTCCCTTCTCCTGAATCCTTAGGAGGAACCCGTGAGTGACACCCAATCACTCACAGCCAGAGACCAAGTCTCCCTTCTCCTAAACACACAGGAGGAACCCGACACCCAAAACAGGGAATCGGAAAACAACGGTAAAGAGTAAAATGAACAAAGATGAAATACAAGTAGGAAAGTAAAAGATGTAGCCCTAAGTAGAGCAAAACAGTTCAGGATCTGATCCTTGAATTGATGGAATCAAATCTTCAATCACGAGCAGGCTTCTCTCAGATTCTTTTCTCCTTCTCTCTTTTCTGGCTTTCTCTTCACGAAATGGCTCACAGATTTCAGATCTGGCTCTCACACTAGCTCTCTCTCTTTCTTTGTTATCAGCTGGCTTACTCTTTCTCTTCTTCTTCTTCAGCTCTCACTCTCTGAAAGCTCTTCTTTCTGCTCTCTTCTCTGGCGGCTCCTTCTTCTAATTTTTTTTCTTCACCCCATTTCTCTATGGAGGAGGATACCTCCTATTTATACCCAGAACAAGGCTTCCGGAGATGCTTTGGATAAACCCTTTTTGATCTTGATATTTCATTGATCCACGTGGTAGGATGAGAAAATTCATTCCAATCATTGAGCCTTGGAGCACGTGCCCAATCATGAATTTTTTTGGGACCACGTGCCATTTACAACTTTCCTGGGTTCTTCGTGATAGAGAAGAACTTAAGTGGTTCGAACTCCCTTAATGGGTCTGGACTTAAGTTGGGAGTTGAGTAAATTCTAAAGCATCGACCTCACTAGTAGGAGAATAAGAAGTTGTATCGATCTTGAATCTTTGACATTATGGCTTGTGGATTCTTCAGATCCATAGTTCTGCTAACTTGTTCTCTATGGCATTTCATCAAACACTTTCTTCTACTATAGTGACCTCAGTTCCCAGCAGCTGCATCGACCTTGGTGAGCTTCTTAATATGTGCATTGACTTGATTGAGCTTAACCACAATATGTGCTTCGACCTTGTTAAATGGAGCTTTGGTCTTCTACTTTGAGTCACCTTATAGGTGCACCAACCTTGTAAGCCAATGTGCATCGACCTTCATGCATAAAATATATGTGCACAGACCTTGTAATCAAATGTGCTTCGACCTTCCTTTCAGATGTGCACCGACTTTTATGCACAAAATATATGTGCACAAACCTTGTAAACAAATGTGCTTCGACCTTCCTTTTAGATCTGCATCGACCTTTATGCACAAAATATATGTGCACAGACCTTGTAAACAAATGTGCATCAAGTTTATTCTATGTTGCTACGATGTGCATCGACCTTAGTTACTGTTCCTAGTCGATGTGCATCAACTTTGTTCTGCGTTGCCAAGATGTGCATTGACCTAAGTTCTATGTTGGTCATGATGTGCACTGACCTTACCTCTACACTGGCTTGATGTGCACCGACCTTAGCAAGTAGCATCGACCTTGGCTTGTGCTAGCAAGAGGTGCTCCGACCTTGTGACAGTGATGGCAAAACATGCACCGACCTTGTTGTCAACCATTAGTCCAGCTTGTACTATCTGGAACTTTGACTGGCCAAACAAGACTATTGACTTTTCTCATTGACTGTGCATTGACTTTGGAGAGGGGGATTTGTGCAGCCCAGTCAAAGTGTAGCCGAACTAGACCCATCAGGATCAAACAAGGCCACGCTCGCCCGAGTGATAGCCCACAGGGCCCACTCCGGACTAAAAGCCCAAAAAAAGATCGCT
Organism: Amorphophallus konjac; assembly: GCA_022559845.1. Classification (NCBI taxonomy): domain Eukaryota; kingdom Viridiplantae; phylum Streptophyta; class Magnoliopsida; order Alismatales; family Araceae; genus Amorphophallus; species Amorphophallus konjac. The sequence continues at coordinate 265,054,272 of CM040127.1, forward strand.
CGGGGACCCAACCTTCCTAGGCGGCCCTCAGGCTCGGAAGGCCCGAGCAACGGTTAGGTCATCAGAATGATCTACGCCCTATCTATCCTCAGCCAGGATATAGGGAGGTGCAGACGATCGTTTCGACCCATCTCTGTCTGAGCTAGGCCCATCGCTCGGGTATGGCTGGCCCCCCTAAGCTCGAAACGGTCGACCGTCGATTACTTATCCATGCAGCCGTTAAGAGTCCTCTGTGAGCAGGAATTTATAAGGGTGAGGGACTCCAGCTCCCCAAGGTGATAACGCTCCCACGATGAGGCAGTAAAAGCCAACGTTGATGACGTAACTCCCACCTGAAACCCCTCGACTTACAGGACTTCAGAAGATGGCACACTATTTAACCCAGGGATACCCTCCGGCGAAAGGTAAGGGCAACTACACACTCAAAACTCCTGAGCAGGAACCACTTCACCCTTCTGGTGGAGAGGGATCCCCCCCTTTTTTTGCTCCCACCATAGCTCTACTAACTTAAGCATCGGAGGGTTTTCCCCAGGGACTCATCCCTGGGCCCCCTGATCCGTTTCCCTTTCTAGCAGTTCACAATTCGGTGATCCTCCATCTGCTGAGGACCCGCGCGAGATCACGCCTCTTCATTCTGGCACCGTTTGTGGGAAACGAACAAAGAGCCAGCATGGTGTGAAGGAGCTCAGGAAGGAGGTCCGCCGGCGATAGGGGAAAGGCCATGGTAGCGGCTGGGGATGGCCCCTCTAGGGCCTCACAGAACCCCCCCTCCAACGCCAGCGCCCCCGCCAACGAACCACCACCCCCCTGCGGTAGTAGGGCTACCGCTCCACAGTGGCACCGACGCCTTCCAAGCCCTCAACGCGAAACTGGATGTCCTCATGGAACTCATGAGGACCTAGGCGGCCAGGGATGGAAGGTCATGCGCCCCGTCGGGGAGCCCTCCCCGCGAGAATGCATCCCAACACACTGCCGGAGGCCGCTTCACTATCCGCGGCCAGCAGATTATCTGTAACAGGACGAGAGGACCCTCGCAAGCTCCGACGCTGGAGCAAGAGGCTTCCTCCACACCGAGGCGGGGAAAACCTGGGGCACACTGTCCGAACCTGGAGATCGACGCTCCCGAGGATCGCCAAGACATTCCCCCCAGCCTCGTGCCACAACAACAGCCGGAGTTATCTCTCCGACTGGGAGAGTTCGAGAGACGCTTCGTAGAACAAGAGCGCGCCCTGCGTGCCCTACAGAAGGCCTCTCCCCCAGAGGATGAGGAGACATCCCCTTTCTCCGAGTATATCTTGAAGGCAGAGGTTGTTGTGCCTCTGTGGTTTTGATGATTGGTTTTGATGTGAGTCATACACTGTGAGTCACCATGCATTGATGTTCTGTTTTGATGATTGATTTGGTTTTGATGATTGGTTTTGATGTGAGTCATACACTGTGAGTCACCATGCATTGATGTTCTGTTTTGATGATTGATTTGGTTTTGATGATTGGTTGTTGATGTGAGTTAATCAAATGTTCAGTCATCTTGCTGCTCAATTTAGTTTAATATATTTTGATGTTCAGTCATGTTAACTGATGCATAAAGCATTCATTGCTACACTCTGTCTGTACAGTTGTCACTGCAGTGCGTCGACCCCTTGGTCATCTTTGTATCTGTCCATACAGTAGTGCGTCAACTCCTTAAGCTGATGCGTCGACGCTTCAGTTCAGTTTCTTCATTTGATGAACTCTATACATCATCAGTTGATCATCAAGAATTTACGTTGCAGCGTCAACTCATTGGGCTACAGCGTCAACTCAGCAAGTATGCACATCAGTCTTCACATGCTAAGTCTGTACAGCCTACGTCTCATGCAGCGTCAACGCTGTGAGCATTCTCAAGACATTATCGTCAACGCTATAAGTGTGTACATCGCTTTCACGTCATCAAGTCCATACATTTGTCCTCCTTCAAAGTCTGTACAGCCGCTGGTCTAGCTTCATGAAGTCTGTACATCAGACTGTTACAGGAAGTCTGTACATTCTCCGTCTTCCTTAGCGTCTTGATAGTTGATGTCTACACATTGGCCTTCATGCTCCTAAGTCTATGCATTACTGTTCATGCATAAGTCTTCTTAAGTCTGTACATTGGACTGTCTCTCTCAACGTCTCATGGCATAAGGTCTGTACACTCGAATTGCCCTTGATCTGGTCAAGTGTATACACTCTCTCACTGTAGCTTTCAGCTATTCAAGTCTATACACTGGACTGTTAGGTCATGTCTATACACTGGGTCTCAATGTACACACTTATTCATTGTGCTGCTTCACGCATAAAGTCTATACATTGGGCCTAACATTCCAACTCTACACTGAACCTTCGTTCATCAAAGCCTCAAGTCTGTATAGCGTGAAGTCTACACTTTGGCTTCACGTTTTCAATGTCTGTACAGTGGCTTCGCATAGGCAAGTCTGTACATCGGGCTCCTTCTAACTAAGTCTATACACACCCTCACACTATACACACTTAGTCTATACAGCATGATCGTCTTTACAAGTCTACACAGAGTTCTTCACTTAAACTGATGACTTATCCGATACTCTGTCTGACAGGTGTTCTGATTGTGAAGCTTATGGAGGGCACGTGATTCGAGGCTGGAAGGGCAGATAGGATTGTGACACGTATGCTGAAGCTGGCTGAGAGGCTGACACGTGGACACAGCAAATCAAGAAAGAAGCTCCTGGATTATTCTGGTGCATCAACGCATTGAGCAAGTAGCGTCGACGCAGCAGTTACAGAAAGAGAACCAATGGGTTACTGGGTTACTCAGATGCGTCAACACCACCCACTGGCAGTGTGGACGCAGCAGTTCAAGTAACTCCTTTCAACCTCTGGAGTACCTTGGCAGCGTCGACGCTGCAGCTCGTTGGGGTGACGCAGCAGGTTGATGGAACGACACCTTTTAGCTGCTAGTACACACCGATGCGTCAACGCAGCAGAGGAGCGGCGTCGACGCAGCACGCCCATCTGCTAAAGACTTGATCACTAGATCATCGATGCGTCAACGCCATGGTCTGATAGAGTCAACGCAGTAGTCTTGAGTTTTACTGAACGAATGTCCTTGAATTGTAGGGCACGTGATCCGAGGTGCCTGGCTCGTGAACCAGGAAGCTGCCACGTGATCCGAATTTCTAGGGCTGGAAACGTGGAAGCCACACGCGCCAGTGTGTTGCTGTTGCTACTATATAATGTATCCTTCGTCTTCAGATGAAGTAAGATCGAAGCAGAAGCCTAAAGAGTAGAAAGCCCTTCGATCCAGAAGAAGAGAAAAAGAAGGAAAAGAGAGGAAGAAGAGATAGAAGAGAGAAGCCGTGAAGAGAGAGCAGTGAGTGAGAGATTAGGAGAGTAGAAGAGAAAGAAAGAGAGATAGAGAGTGAGAGATTAAGAGAGCAGAAGAGAAAGAAAGAGAGAAAGAGAGTGAGCGAGAGAGCTCATGGAGAAGAAGGAAGAAGCTGCTTGAAGATCTGTCTTCACTGGACCGTGGATCAGATCCAGGCCAGTCAGCTCCATTGAGAGCCACATTGTGCATTTCATCTTTTACAACTTTCTGATTGCTGTGTTATTTTTCTTTATTATTTTTCCTTTATTTTCTGATCATCTTTGTTCTTCCGATTGCCCTGTTGGGGATCGGGTTCCTCCTGTTGGTTCAGGAGAAGGGAGATCTGATCTCCAGGTTGCAAGTGACAGGTTGTCACTTGTGGGTTACCCTCCGGTTGGGAGGAAGAGGGGAGGTTGTTCCCTTGGTCAAGCTGTGTGGCAGCAACTGTTTGCAGACTAAGTCTGCGTTCTAGCTTGAGCTAGTGGAAGCCTCACTCCGGTTGGGAGTGAGGGGTGGATGTAGGTCTGTGGACCGAACCACCTAAAATCTCTTGTGCAGTGGCTTGATTGATTGATTGCTTCCGCTAGATGCTTGGATAGGCACGCCCATGAGTTTGTATTTGAGTTGAAATGAATTAGTTCTATCCTGTGTCTTTCTCTAGCATCCTAGTTTTTAATTTGGCCATATACTGTAGAAAGATACATTCACCCCCCTCTGTATCCGGGCCAAGCATACTAACAGTTGGTATCAGAGCGGGTGTCTGCATACAAGGTCCAGTGACCTGCAGATTCGATCTTGCGGTCTTAGGTGCTAATTTGCTTTTAGTGCATCAATATTCCTACTGCATTGAGTTTATCTGCTATTTGCTTCAATGGCTTGTCCACCCGTCTTCAGTGGTTTTGATTTCAACCAGTGGCACAGTGCCTTACGTGCTTATGTTAGATCTGTTGATCCAGACCTGTGGAAAGTGATTTCACATGGTCCTCATAAATTACCAAAGAAAAGGTCCAAATGGACTGACAGTCACGAAGCAATGTATGAGGAGAATCAGACAGTAATAAATCTGATGAAAGCAGCCACTGACAAAGCCTTTCACTCATGTTTCCTTGATTGCAGATCTGCAAGGGATATGTTGGAAATGATGAAGAGAGCCGGGAAAGGAAATCAAACAAGCTGCATGATGGCTGACAGAAGCAATCAAAGCAGCAGCCAAAATGAAGATGATGATGATGAGGTAAATCTCTTCGAGAACTTTTCTCTTGATGATTGGGAGAATGCATATGCTGAATTGTTAGAGTCACATGAGAGCTTAAGAAAATAGTATAAAAAGTTGAAGAAGGGTACTCGGGTAGATGGTTCTAGCTCTCCATGTGAAAATTGTACGAGTATGAAGCAATTTCATGATGCATGTCTGTCTGATAATCATATGTATAAAAATCAGAATGCAAAATTGAAGAAGGAACTCGAATGTGTTTACTCTGAACTAAATAAGCTAAAATCTGAAGATGAATCTCTCAGAAAAATCTCCAAAGAAGATGAAGAAGAATCAGAGAAACTTAAGCAGGAGAAAAACCTGCTTGCTGAAAAACTTGAAGCCATCAAATCTGTGAATGTGGAATTACAGAAAAACATTGAAAAGAAGGAAAAAGATTTGAAGGAATTCAAGGCTGGAAGAAAACTTGAAACTAACTCAGAAGATCAGACTCTAATAAATGAGTTAATTCAGAATGACAAGCTTAAGGAAAAAAATGAAAAATTAAAAATGTTGAATTCCACTATGTCAGAGAGACTTCTAGCTTTGGAAAGAGGAAAAAGTATTGGTGTTGAAGATTCTAATAAACTGAGCAATCTGGAACAGGAAATTGACAAATATAAAACTGCTAACAAGGTGTTAACTAAATGTGTGAATTGCAGTGAACAAGAGATTGCCAGTTATGAGCTACATATTTCCTCTTTGGAAGATGAAATTCAGGATTTGACAGTCTCCTTGTCTAAATTTGTTGATGGGCAGAAAAACCTAGACAAGCTACTAGGTATAAAAATCAACTCTAGGAAGGAAGGGCTGGGCTACAATAAGATAAACAAGAAGGAACTTCAGAACAAAGTTATGACATCTTTTGTAAGTGATTCAGACGTAGCCACCACCTCTAAAGACAAACAGCCCATTGTTCAGAAAATTTTGGGAACAAAGAATAATTTGAAGAAAGACGGACTGGGCTATAGTCCAGTCATGAGGAAGGTCGATGGAGCCAACCTGAAAACTGTCTTTGTTAAATCCTCTGAACAGGAGAAGCCTTCTATTTCATCTCCAACTCAGTACAAGGCTAAGAAAATAGGAAAACAGGATAAAAACCAGAAAAGGACTGCAAATCAGAAAATAAATGAAAAGGCTTCATCAGTGCATGCTGATCACAGTCCTCACACACACTCACATGCATCTAAAAGGAAGATTATCTGTCATTACTGTCATAAAGTTGGACATCTAATGCATGAGTGTAAGTTGATGGAGAAGGATAATAAGAATGCTAGGAGATATCATGATAAAAATCCTTCATTTCAGAAAAGGAGAATTGAGTGCTTTCATTGTGGTAAACTAGGACACAAAATTTCACAGTGCTGGTTTGTTAGTGATAAGAATAAATATCATGCAAACTATCATGTTTCTAACAAGAACAAGTCTGTTCCAATAAACCAGCATATGACATGCTTTAATTGTGGAAAATTGGGTCATAAGGGATTTGAATGCTGGCTGAATGCTGGTAAGAAAAGTTCTAATTCATGCTTTCACTATGGCAAGATGGGCCACATTGCAGCCCACTGTAGACATGCTCAGGGTAGACAACTCAATTCTAAAACTCTTAAACTCCCTGCTAATGGAAATATGTTTGGAAATAATGTTTTTAGAGGCAAGCACAATGAGTGCTTCAAATGTGGGAAGTTTGGCCATACAGTCAAGGATTGCTGACATATTCAGGGTAGAAATGTGAATCTCAAACATGCTAAATTCCCTGTAAGACAATTTCCAAAACTTTCATGCTATAACTATGGGAAGCCAAGTCACAGGGCTGCAACCTGTTGGCTGGCAGGATATCAAAACCAAACTGATTTTGGCAAACAGAATTTTGATTCTGTTGACAAGAAACCTCATGCTTATGCACATAGAATTCTTCCTAACAAGAATGTGCATAAATCAGATCTGAAAATTGCTCCTAGAAAAGTGCCAAGAAAACCTGCTAGGAGTAATATTGTTTTATCAGGACCCAAGACTTCTTGGGTACCTGTTTGTGCAAAATAACATTGCTATGCAGGTGTGCCTTGGGACTGGAATAAAAAGGGGTAATGATCCAAGGCACTCAAGAAGAAAAACCCCATACTGATTTTTTTCTTTTAGGTAAACTTCCTGCTGTCCTTGTTTTTAGTTTTATTGCATGGCAAGTTAAATCTGTTTTTTGCATTTTTCATTCATCAGTTGCCATGTGCATTATTTTCTGATCATACATTTGCTGAGAGTTCTGTGCAAACATCAGATTAAGAAGGGTTGTCTGTATCTGATGCATACATAAGCTAATTGCAATTGCTTAATAATTGTGTTATGCATAGACTCTGAAAACAAATTGCCTTTCAAATTGTCTGAAAAATCTGAACTGCTTATGAGTGTGACTTGAATCATGTGTGTTGCAATAGCTCACTGAAATTCTAAATTACATATAGGACTGCATGTTGAATAATTATGCATGACCTCAATGGTATATAAATGGTAAGGTACCAAAAGGCAGGGAAGTCTGTCTAGAGGTTCTTACTATGTGTGAGGTGGTCTTTTAGACCAAGTGCTCCGCCTAGTACCATGGGTCACTTTGCTGATAGGACAGTCTGATTGTGCACAAGTCACAATATCATTTGGAATCATATGTTCAGTTTTCAGTGCAAACATTGCATGTTTTCAGGGGGAGTTAGATGCATATCCTTGCACATCATTCAATGTTGAGTCTTTGCATGTCCCTGCATACATATAGTGCATTGTATTTTCTTATATTGAAAATGTCAAAGAGAGAGTTTGAATGCATATTGTGAGGGGGAGTCAATGCATTGCATATAGGTTGTCAAATGCATACATGTGTCAGAACTCATTGCATATCCTTTCTTACTAATTTTGTTGACAAACCTTAATCATATTCTGAAAACTTTGAGCTTCACAATCTCTATTAACAATTGGTATTTCTCCTATCAATTGGTATCATTTGGCTTCAGAATTCTATCAGTCTGTCATGAAGATTTCAATGGGACTATCTCGATCATAAATCTCAAAATTTTGAACTAGAAAACTTCTATTATACAGGTTTATGAATGTCTGAAATAACTCATGTGGTTTAAGTTTAATGTTCATGGAGTTTGACTTTAAAATCTCTTAAAAATATCTGAAGCATGTTTAATAAACCTTAACCATTTATTTCATGCTGTGTCTTGTGAAAAATTTCTGAAATCTGCACTTTTGAATACATGACTTCAACTGATTAAGTACATGAAACTATTATTGATTTGAAGCAAATGAATTGTTCTGAAATGTCTAAAGGATAATATCTGTCAGAGCAATGACATTGGTCACTGAGAAACACATGTCCAAAGGACTGTGTCATGAGGTGCCTTAGTTAACTCTGCATAAAATTTATTGAAAATCAGGCAGAGCAATGGCATGCACACTGAGAAATACAACTCACTCATTAAAAAATGAGTTGTAGTGAGTCATGATGTGTAAATGCTAACTCTGTTCACATAAAGCATGACAGTTAGTCACACTAAGGGCTTAGGGATATTGGCCTCTGATCAAGGTATATCCTCTAGTTACAATGTGTGCACTGAACTAGAGTGCTCGTAAAATTTGTAGCATGAAAAATTGTTGAACAAATTGAAATATCTGAATATTGATGCTAAAATCAAATTGCTACAACCCTAGACAAAATAATATGACTTCATAATTGCTTAATCTCAATACTAGTGCACGTAATTCTGAAAGAAGGCAATAAATTTGATTGTGTAAGATAAAGGGAGGACAATCAAGATAAATATGAGGGCTTGGTTCATTTTTATTAAAACATAGTTTTAGATATCAATACAGAATTTTATTGATAAACTCTGCATACATCATGTTTAAACCATGATGTTCAATAAAGCTCATTCATAAGCCCTTATAATGGAAGACCTTTGAAAAATTATGTTTTGGATTTATGAGATTGATATCTCCTTGAAAATCTTGCTGAATTATTTCTGTTTGGAGCTTATTTGTAAATCTGCTTATTTGAACCTTTTCTGCTTATTGTCCTTGGTTCATTGACCTGAACTTCTCCTTGTTTGCCCCTGTGGTCTCCTTCTCATCCATCTCATAAGATTCCACTTATTGAGGGGGAGCTTTCATGTCTTATGCATCATGCTGCATAGAAACTCTTAAAGGGGGAGAATTATGTTCTTGCATTCTGGTATCTGCATCTGCATTCACCCCTTCCCATGGTTTATTTTGATTATACCAAAGGGGGAGATTGTTTGCCAAAGAGGGAGTATATCATTCAATAAGTGCATGCAGGTTCATTTTGAGTATCTCTAACTCATGCTTTTGCAGAAACTCCTAAAGGGGGAGAAATTGTCTGAATTTTTATACATGCTATAATTTCTCAAACTATTTTCTTTTTGATGAAGTCAAAGGGGGAGAATAGTTTGAGTCATCAGCATCAGATTGACTCACCATCAGATTGACTCACTGTGTAGAGTTGCCATCATCAAAAAGGGGGAGATTGTTGTGCCTCTGTGGTTTTGATGATTGGTTTTGATGTGAGTCATACACTGTGAGTCACCATGCATTGATGTTCTGTTTTGATGATTGGTTTTGATGTGAGTCATACACTGTGTGTCACCATGCATTGATGTTCTGTTTTGATGATATTTTTGGTTTTGATGATTGGTTGTTGATGTGAGTTAATCAAATGTTCAGTCATCTTGCTGCTCAGTTTAGTTTAATATATTTTGATGTTCAGTCATGTTAACTGATGCATAAAGCATTCATTGCTACACTCTATCTGCACAGTTGTCACTGCAGTGCGTCAACTCAGTGTGCCGATGCGTCGACCCCTTGGTCATCTTTGTATCTGTCCATACAGTAGTGCGTCAACTCCTTGAGCTGATGCGTCGACGCTTCAGTTCAATTTCTTCATTTGATGAAGTCTATACATCATCAGTTGATCAGCAAGAATTTACGTTGCAGCGTCAACTCATTGGGCTGCAGCGTCAACTCAGCAAGTATGCACATCAGTCTTCACATGCTAAGTCTGTACAGCCTACGTCTCATGCAGCGTCAACGCTGTGAGCATTCTCAAGACATTAGCGTCAACGCTATAAGTGTGTACATCGCTTTCACGTCACCAAGTCCATACATTTGTCCTCCTTCAAAGTCTGTACAGCCGCTGGTCTAGCTTCATGAAGTCTGTACATCAGACTGTTACAGGAAGTCTGTACATTGTCCGTCTTCCTTAGCGTCTTGATAGTTGATGTCTACACATTGGCCTTCATGCTCCTAAGTCTATGCATTACTGTTCATGCATAAGTCTTCTTAAGTCTGTACATTGGACTGTCTCTCTCAGCGTCTCATGGCATAAGGTCTGTACACTCGAATTGCCCTTGATCTGGTCAAGTGTATACACTCTCTCACTGTAGCTTTTAGCTATTCAAGTCTATACACTGGACTGTTAGGTCATGTCTATACACTGGGTCTCAATGTACACACTTATTCATTGTGCTGCTTCACGCATAAAGTCTATACATTGGGCCTAACATTCCAACTCTACACTGAACCTTCGTTCATCAAAGCCTCAAGTCTGTACAGCGTGAAGTCTACACTTTGGCTTCACGTTTTCAATGTCTGTACAGTGGCTTCGCATAGGCAAGTCTGTACATCGGGCTCCTTCTAACTAAGTCTATACACACCCTCACACTATACACACTTAGTCTATACAGCATGATCGTCTTTACAAGTCTACACAGAGTTCTTCACTTAAACTGATGACTTATCCGATACTCTGTCTGACAGGTGTTCTGATCGTGAAGCTTATGGAGGGCACGTGATTCGAGGCTGGAAGGGCAGACAGGATTGTGACACGTGTGCTGAAGCTGGCTGAGAGGCTGACACGTGGACACAGCAAATCAAGAAAGAAGCTCCTGGATTATTCTGGTGCGTCAACGCATTGAGCAAGTAGCGTCGACGCAGCAGTTACAGAAAGAGAACCAATGGGTTACTGGGTTACTCAGATGCGTCAACACCACCCACTGGCAGTGTGGACGCAGCAGTTCAAGTAACTCCTTTCAACCTCTGGAGTACCTTGGCAGCGTCGACGCTGCAGCTCGTTGGGGTGACGCAGCAGGTTGATGGAACGACACCTTTTAGCTGCTAGTACACACCGATGCGTCAACGCAGCAGAGGAGCGGCGTCGACGCAGCACGCCCATCTGCTAAAGACTTGATCACTAGATCATCGATGCGTCAACGCCATGGTCTGATAGAGTCAACGCAGCAGTCTTGAGTTTTACTGAACGAATGTCCTTGAATTGTAGGGCACGTGATCCGAGGTGCCTGGCTCGTGAACCAGGAAGCTGCCACGTGATCCGAATTTCTAGGGCTGGAAACGTGGAAGCCACACGCGCCAGTGTGTTGCTGTTGCTACTATATAATGTATCCTTCGTCTTCAGATGAAGTAAGATCGAAGCAGAAGCCTGAAGAGTAGAAAGCCCTTCGATCCAGAAGAAGAGAAAAAGAAGGAAAAGAGAGGAAGAAGAGATAGAAGAGAGAAGCCGTGAAGAGAGAGCAGTGAGTGAGAGATTAGGAGAGTAGAAGAGAAAGAAAGAGAGATAGAGAGTGAGAGATTAAGAGAGCAGAAGAGAAAGAAAGAGAGAAAGAGAGTGAGCGAGAGAGCTCGTGGAGAAGAAGGAAGAAGCTGCTTGAAGATCTGTCTTCACTGGACCGTGGATCAGATCCAGGCCAGTCAGCTCCATTGAGAGCCACATTGTGCATTTCATCTTTTACAGCTTTCTGATTGCTGTGTTATTTTTCTTTACTGTTTTTCCTTTGTTTTCTGATCATCTTTGTTCTTCCGATTGCCCTGTTGGGGATCGGGTTCCTCCTGTTGGTTCAGGAGAAGGGAGATCTGATCTCCAGGTTGCAAGTGACAGGTTGTCACTTGTGGGTTACCCTCCGGTTGGGAGGAAGAGAGGAGGCTGTTCCCCTGGTCAAGCTGTGTGGCAGCAACTATTTGCAGACTAAGTCTGCGTTCTAGCTTGAGCTAGTGGAAGCCTCACTCCGGTTGGGAGTGAGGGGTGGATGTAGGTCTGTGGACCGAACCACCTAAAATCTCTTGTGCAGTGGCTTGATTGATTGATTGCTTCCGCTAGATGCTTGGATAGGCACGCCCATGAGTTTGTATTTGAGTTGAAATGAATTAGTTCTATCATGTGTCTTTCTCTAGCATCCTAGTTTTTAATTTGGCCATATACTGTAGAAGGATACATTCACCCCCCTCTGTATCCGGGCCAAGCATACTAACAGAGGTGTCTCCCAGAACCTCCATCCCAACCTTCAAACTCTACGACGGCCAGGGTGACCCGGCCGATCACTACGACAGCTTCGACGCTCTGATGGCCCTGCACAGAGCGTCCGATGCCATCAAATGCCGAGCCTTCGTGACCACCCTGGTCCAAGGCACTCAAGCTTGGTTCTGGGCCTTCGCCCCCGGATCCATCCGAGATTTCAAGCAGTTTGGCCGAATCTTCAAAGAGAGTTTCGCCGGAAGTGCCCCCCCAAGGTCGGTAGCGGGGCTCCTGGCCCTTAAATAGGCGCAAGGGGAGAGACTCCAGGCTTATATTCACCGATTCAAGTCGGAAGCCCTGAGAATCCCCCGCCTAGACGTGGCCTCATCTATAACCGCACTGACTAGGGGCACCCGGGACGAGAATCTTCGCCGCGAGCTTGTCCTCCACCCTCCCTCGACCCTTGCCGAGCTAGTAACTCTGGCTTTGCGCCATGCCGAGTGCGAAGAAGTACTCAGCGCATGCCAAGATGCAACCGGCTCGGGTCGGGAGGGGGACAAGAAGCGGGCTTCCGAGCCAAGCTCAGGTTCAGGAAAAAGGTGGAACCGGGACGGGGAACGCAAGGAACCATCACGGAAGTATGAGCGGTACACCCCACTAGCCACGCCGGTCTATGAGATCTATGAAGACATCAAAGACTCGGGTCTCCTCCGCCAACCCAAGCCAATGAGGTCGAAGAACCGTAATCGTAGCAAGCACTGCTTTCTCCACAGCGATCACGGACACCATACCGGCTATCTACAATGGAAGGGGAACCCATCCCTCGGACGTGGAACGCAACCACACTACGCAAGTTCAACTTTTGAAGTCGTGTAAACAATCTGAGTGAAATAAAACTTTTTCCTTTTCATTCAAACGATTGTTGGTACATCAGAAAGGCCAAAGCCAATACATTGCATAACAAAAAAAATCCATCTGGCGCCACTGCAAGAGGCCATCGCTCGGCCGACTTGGTTTGATCTCCTTGCATCCAGCCACTGACTCTGCCTCGCGTAGAAACTGGCTCGGATAAAAGGTGGTCGATCCAGTTGGCTCGGGTGGCCCATGACAAAGGTGACAAAGGGACTGTAGTGGGGAAGGCTACCTTCCAAGTTGACAGAGGCTGGGGAGAGGGAACGCCTATGAAGGCCTCCTCTCTTCCAACCTGCCAACTCTTTGGAACGTACAGAGAGCAAGCAGCCTCCGTAGAGTGAAAGAAATGACGGGGGGAGAGCAGCAAAAGGAGAAAAGAGAAAAAGAAGTCCAACGTAGCTGGACGCGGACACAGGGGAAGGCCCGGAAAGGAGGGAGCTTAATTTGCTTCTCCCCCCATCCCTGAAGCGAGCAGAGAGGGACGGGCGGCGGAGATGCTGGATGCCCCCATCCGTCTTCCATCTCGCCCCCCCTCCGGGAAGCGTCACCGGAACTGATAGAGGAAACGACGTGATTTTTCTGTCAAAATCCTCTCCAGATCCGCGCGACGACCGTCGGACCCGCTTCAAACCCACGCGACGACCGTCGGACCTGCTCAAAACCCGAAGCGACAAAAACTCGCCGCCCTCCATCACCGGCAGCATCGTCTTCCGAAGGATCTTCCATGCTCTGAATGTAAAGGCTCAGCGCTACGAGAAATGGAGAGAGGAAAGACCGTCCTAGAAAACCCTAAAGCGATGTAGATGGAGAGATGCCCCTAAGTCCATTATAAAGGCCAGGGGAGGCTGCTTGCCTTAAAAGACTCTCTCCTTGAAAACACGTCGAAAGGATTTCCCCTTTATGACTGGTCACCTCAAACTCCTCGTTTCCACCCCCAGCGGGAAACACGAAGCGGCCAAGCATTCAAAGCGTGATCAAACGGAAAGGCACCCTACCAGACGCCTGCCCAACCATCGCGCGAGATCTACACAGAAAGTATCAGTCCTTTCCAACTACCACAGATACGCTGATCAAATCACGGCAAGTATAGCAAGCAACAAGCAAAGTTTTTCTCTGTTGCCTTACATAGAGAAGAGTCCTTTTTTGCTCGAAAAAAAAGAGAAAAGGACAAACAAGGGGAGAAGACAAAGCAGGTCGATACATCAGGCCTTCGGCCCATCTAGCGGCTCGGAAGAGGAAGGCACGGACGGTCTGCCCCCGGTACCCTCGGTGACGGCCGACCCAGGCACCGCCCCCGCCTATGTGGGAACTATCTCGGTCGCGAGCCCTCCCGAGGCCTCCAAAGCTGGCGACCCCTCAAGAGAAGAGACCTCTGGGTCTTCTTCGCCCGACACCGAGGTAGCAGAATTGGAGGACGAGGCATCCGAGTCATAACATTGACCGGATGGGAAGCGGAGCCTGGAGTCATGCTCTTCAGCATAGGCCACCGCTCGGCGATAGCCCTGCTTGAAACCCTTGCGGACGCCTCGGCGGAGAGCCAACTCGTAGTAGGGAAGGGAAGCCTCCTTCAGGTCGACTTGGTAGGCCTCCGAGCATTTATACTGCTCGACCGCCTCTGCCTCGGCCAACCCCGCCCTCCCTATGAGTTCGGCCATCTTTCGCTCTGCCTCGGCTTGCCTCCTCCCGACCTCGACCGCCAGCTCCTCAGCCTCGACTGCCCGCCTCTCTGCCTCGGCCCGATAAGCCTCGGCCTCCAACCGGTGACACTCTGCTTTCTCCGCTCGGCGCGCTAGGTCGACGCGCTCAGTTTCCCAACGGTCATCTAGCTCGACGCGGACAAGGCATTCCTCCTCAAGGAGCCTACTCTTCCTCTCAAGCGACTCCCGAGCCTTGGCCAGTTCCTCGGTCAGTGCTCGGCCTTCCAGCCGGCTCAACCGCAGCAACTCTCTAGTCATGGAGAACTCCCGTCGGAGCCCCTCGTTCTCCCCGATGAGCCGGACCAGCTTCCTCTCGGCCCCGCCGAGGGTCCAAACGAGCTGTGACCGCTCTGACTCTAACCGATCATAAGTCTCCGCCATCGTGGCCCCCATCTGAGCCATGACCAGGCCGCCCTCCATAATGACGTTGAGGACCCCGGTTGGGGAATGACGCGCGCTTCCCCCCTTCACCCTCGCCACAACACCGCTGCACATCTCGTACAAGGTGCGCGACACGTCGAGCTTCTCCAGCGCCACAGGCATGGAAACCTTCCCCGCGCTGGGCACCCTGCCAGTCAGCCCGGATCGAACTTCTGTCCTAACCGCTCCTGGCGCCACGGTCGGTTGGGGCGGTGACGCCTCTGCAGGCGAACCCCCAACCTCGACCGTCCCGGCTCGCGCGTCGCCGCCCGAGGCATCGCCCACCTCGATCGACGCCCTGGCCTCGGCAGCGGTTGCTTTAGCTTCGGCCCCCTCTGTTCCCACCGAGGGGAGAGCCGACCCATCACCGTCACCCCCCGGGGTGCCCCTGGTCTCCTCGGCCCCCTCTCGCTCGACAGATAGGAGAGCTGGCTCGATAGGGTCGGCCCTATCTTGCCCCGGAGAGGGGAGCGCCGCCGAGCCAGAATCACCCCCAGTGGTGGGGACGGCCCCAGCCTTCTTGGCTCGCTTCTTGGACTTAACGGCGGCTCGCAACATACCCGCTACGGGGTCCTTGCGCTTCACCCCGCGCGGCCGAGAAGTCCCCTCAGAGACCGCCCCCTTGCCCTTGTCCCGGGCTTTGGAGCGACCCTCTGAAGCGGCCGGTTCTCCGTCAGCCGAGTTGTCGCCAAGATCAACCACCTCAGCGGCCTCCTTCAGAGGCTCCCGCCTGTTATCTGCACAAAAGAAGAAGATGGTCAGAAACGCAAAAGCAACCCCGGCACCCAAAGAAGAGTCAAGCTCGTGGCGTGTGAACCTGATGGAAGCAGCCGTGTGAGGAGACATCGCTCCACGTTCTCCGGAGTGACCAGCTCCTCTGTGGATCGACGATGCTTCAACAAAATGGCTGCGTACTTCTCCACCTGTAGAGGGAACTCATCCTGCCGGGGGGGGGGGGATATTCGGGTGGAAGTTCGGGATCACCGGGCACTCCCAGGATTCCCCCATCACGTGCATCTTCACCCAAAAGAACTGGGTTTTTCATCCCTTATGAGAAGAATCCTTCGCCGCCAGCGAAATGCAGCTCCTATTCCTCCTCGCCTGGATGAAATAGAAACCCTTTCCGGCCGATGGATGCGCTTTCAACTCAAAGAAATAGTGGAAGAGGTCCACGGAAGGGGGGACCCCGCACTGACGGCAGAGGATGCGGAAGGCGGAGAAGAGAAGATATGAATTGGCCACCAGTTGGACCGGCGCCAACGAGAAAAACTTGAGGAGCGTGAGGACGACGGGCTCGAAAGGGAGACGGAACCCACTCTTCCACGCCAAAAGAAAGGAGTAGAAATGGCCCGTACGAGAGTCCAAGCTCATCTCATGCGGGGCGGCAGCAACGAAGCAGTATCTGTAGGGAAGGCGAAACTGGTGCTCTAACCTCCTCACCTCGGCCTCCCTTAGCTCGCTACAGTTGGGGACCGGCACCTTCGCCACGGGCTCATCGCTCCACTCCCCCGAATGCTGGTCAACCATGGATTCTGAGGAAGAGCTCGACGAAGAGCACTCTCGCGACCCCGAAGACTCTCGGGGAAGAGGGAGCTGCCGGATGGCCTCCGCCGTCGCCTCGGCCAACTCTGCGAATGCAGTCGCAAGCCTCTGCTCTTCCGCCGTGCCCTCACGACGCATCAAGGAGCCTAAAAACTCGAAGGGAGGCTAGACCCTAAAGACGGAGAAAGTCTGGAATGTCAAAGAGTGCCCAAACGCCTATATCCCCTCGCAGAAGGCGGCGCGCCGTTCTGACCTCCAAGAAAAGGGGGCCCCTTCATTTCGAATCCGTCAGGATTACCATCATTACGGGCCTTGGTGACCACGACACGTGGCTTACTCACACCACCAAATCTCCACCCACCTGAGCCACGCTGGTCCTAAACCCTAAAACATCTACTCTTCCGAGCCTTCCCTGTCTCGGGAGTAGGAGGGGGACAAGTGGAGAGGGGGATTTCTACAGCCCAGTCAAAGAGCAGCCGAACTAGGCCCATCAGGACCAAACAAGGCCATGCTCGCCCGAGTGATAGCCCACAGGGCCCACTCCGGACTAAAATCCCAATAAAAGATCGCTCGGGGACCCAACCTTCCTAGGCGGCCCTCAGGCTCGGAAGGCCCGAGCGACGGTCAGGTCATCAGAATGATCTACGCCCGATCTATCCTCAGCCAGGATATAGGGAGGCGCACACGATCGTTCCGACCCATCTCCGTCTAAGCTAGGCCCATCGCCCGGATATGGATGGCCCCCCTAAGCTCGAAATGGTCGACCGTCGATTGCTTATCCATGCAGCCGTTAAGAGTCCTCTGTGAGCAGGAATTTATAAGGGTGAGGGACTCCAGCTCCCCAAGGTGATAACGCTCCCACGATGAGGCAGTAAAAGCCCACGTTGAGGACGTAACTCCCACCTGAAACCCCTCGACTTACAGGACTCCTGAAGACGGCGCACTATTTAACCCAGGGATACCCTCCGGTGAAAGGTAAGGGCAACTACACGCTCAAAACTCCTGAGCAGGAACCACTTCACCCTTCTGGTGGAGAGGGATCTCGCGTAGAAGCTACTTCCCCCCTTTTTTTGCTCCCACCATAGCTCTACTAACTTAAGCATCGAAGGGTTTTCCCCAGGGACTCATCCCTGGGCCCCCTGATCTGTTTCCCTTTCTTGCAGTTAACAATTCGGTGATCCTCCGCCTGCTCAGGACCAGCGCGAGATCACGCCTCTTCAGACTTCATTGATCATGTTGACTTTTCTTGTTGACTGTGCATTGACTTTTAATTTTAATTGGCTTTCAACATGTTCTTTCCAGCATTCAGACACAGTCTTCTGCACATTCAGATCTATTCTTTTCAGCATTCAGACATAGACTTTTACACATGCTGACTCATATAATATAAACAATGGGAATAAGCAATTGCATTAAGTTGATTAACATTGAAAGCAATGCACCAATGCAACATCAACAGAGTTTGGCATCATTAAACTATATTGATATCATGACATCATCAAAAACCTCATAAATGCAGCATCAGCACATATGACATCATGCTTAGATGAGTCATAGTGTTTGGAATCATCAAAACCATAGGGGTACAATAGCCAGCACCTCCAGTTACTCAGTGTAGCTCACCATTCTGCATCACATAGAACAGAGGTAGCACGGCACTTCAAGACGTTGTCCTCTCCACTTCATTGGTGAAGGGACTCGGTTTCTCAGTAAATCCATTGCCATTGCTCTACCTTAAAGCACTGAACTCAACACACACCTTTTTACATAAGGATATACGTTTATCAAACGCCAATATCCCTAGTTACTCAGCATGGCTGAAGTTCATTGCTATCATTGTAGCCTTTTTCGAAATCTTCAAATTTGACAAATGTTTAAAAATAATACTAGAATGAAGTTTCTCAATCAAGGATGCCTTTGTACTAGGATAAACTTTCAGATTCAAAAAGGCATAGCAAGTCAAAACATGAAAAATTGGTTTAGGTCCATTAACAATGAATACAGTCACTTTCATGAAAATTCAGTTCAAAACTCATGAACCCATTAACCTTAAACCAATAGCTTTCATGTTCAGAGCAGTCATAGAACTTTATAAAGGAAGATTCCTCTTAAAGATTTATTCTGATGAATGAACATAACAACAGAAAGAAATACTCCCAAGAGTTCAAGGCACTCAAGGAATTTTGGAAACAGGTAGCCAAGCATGAAGATGCAGATGACAGATTTTTAGGAATATCAGGGAGATTCAGATTTCAATATTTCCGCTCCAAGGGAGAATCACAACAACATGATGCAAAGAGCTAGTTTAAACAGAGAATGCAGTTGGGAGGAGAGTGAGAAAGGATAATGAATTCTCCCCCTGAGGATGTGCAGTGAGCTCAGACTGGAATAAGTGAATAGGGCCTGCAGGTGAACATGAGTGTCAACATAGGCACCTCATGGTGTAGATGCACTAAGCTCCGACAAAGAGTAGTTTGCAAGTAGAAATGAACTGCGAGGTCGACCTGAGTAGTTCTAGGGTTGACCTGATCAGCAGTAATGTAGATTTCAACATAATTTTTCTCATAACAAGCTCCCCGTAAGAAGATGCAGTCTATACATATGTCAACAAAAATGTGCAAGAGTGCAGGCTGGATTTTATGTTGACTCCCCCTAAACTTGTGCATGGGTTGACAATGGAGTATGCAACCTATGACTTATGTGAGCACATGATGCAATAGAAATGATACAAATTAATGTGCATTGTTGTGTCCCTTTAACATGATGTGCATTGGAGTGCATGAGACCACAAGATGATGCAAGCACAGGTTATTTGCAATGCATTCTAAACTAAGGTGCAAACTCTTAGACTCTCCCTTTGTCAAATGCTTATGGAGGTTAAGATGGTCAATCAACATGTTATATGTCCACATGAGTGATGAGTTGAGATATATGTGCAGCCATGGCCGACATCATCAAAAGCAATGAGTGCTAAATAAGGAATTCATATGGCTGCAAAATGGTAGTAAGAAGCAAATGGCAGCACATCATCATATCAATTCCATTGGCATGACATGTTTCTTATGAAAGGAACAAGTGAAATATCTGATTCCTAGTACAAGACGGGGGTATTGATCCGAAGACCCAACTCACGCATAGTGAGAGTTCCGGACAGACTTAATCTATCTTTCTGCACATCACCATTCGATATACCAGAACTCAGATTGAGTGTTAAGCAAGTAACCCAACTTAGATGTTCATCTAAAACCATGGAGGATGTTTCACCAGTTTAGGGAGACAATTTTAGCTTGCAAGACATATTGAAGATAAGACAGACCTATAATGCAATAACTACAAAGCAAGCATATCATGCAAAATAACATAAGTTGAAATTTTTATTCACAAACCTGTGCCTTGAGCTTTTATTTACCTGATCATCCTTTTTGTTCAGCTCCAAGGCACCCTACACTAATATTCTCATTTTGAATTTTGAGGTACCCAAGTTCTCTTGGGTCCTTGATGGTTAGCAGCACTATAATCATGTGAGTTTCTTTTCTTGGCTGTGTTCATTTCATCAATTCTCATCCAATGGCAGTCATCGAACACATGTCCATTTTTACCACAATAGAAGCATTACACAAATGATTTATCGTTCTTCGTATGTGCATGTGCATTAAACCTTGGTGGGTGATCATGGATACCACCATGATGGCCGTGAGAACGAGTCTTACCGTTCAGATGCCAACAATCCTTGACTGTGTGGCCAATCTTTCCACAGTGGAAGTAGCAAGGAGCGATTCTTCTTCCGGTGGTCTTAGGATGCGTCGACTTGTCCTGAGGGGTGTGTCGACGCATCAGGCCATCTCTGGGCTTCTAAGCGTAAGTATGCTGAGCATGCTTTCTTCCAAAGTTGACCCGTCCTTTGGCATTGCCATCTCCATTGCTTCTTATGTTCTTACCTGCTCTTAATTCATCATTCCTCAAAATAAAACAGTTATGCACAACATGACCGTTCATACCACAATAAAAACAATGATCATTCAGTTTATGAGAAGCATGGTATTTAGCATTGGACTTCTTATTGTGCATATTAAGACAAGCAGACTGATTTTTGTTTTTCTTTTGAGCTACATGCGGTTTTGGGGGACCACAAGAGGTGCTGGTTTCATTTGAACAAGTGACGAAAGAGGTGTACACCTTGCTTCTGAAGGATTTTTTGTTTACGGGTTTATAGCCCAAACCCTATCTTTGAAAATTGACCTTTTCTTTACCCTGCACAAACTTTGACAGGGAGTCATTTAAGTCTTTGACATCATGTTCCAATGAGGAGATGTACAGTTCAAAACTAGCCAAGTCCTCCTCACACACAGCCAATTGCTCATTGAGCATGGCGTTCACATTTTTAAGATTTTCTATTTCTTGTTCTAAGGCATGCATCTTATTGGAACCATCATTAGCAACTTCCTTGCCTTTTTCAAAGGCAGCCAGCTTCTCACACAGCACCTTGTTTTGTTCTTTCAAATTTTCATTTTCTTTTACAAGTTTTTCATCCTGGGGCATGGAGTTCAATTTGTCAGTCAATTCTTCTTCAACTTGTTCAAGGTCTAAAACCTTCGATAGCATGTGTCTGATTTCTTCTTTCAAAGAATCAATTAGTTTTTCTTGCCACTCAAGATCAGAATGGAGACCTTCACTAATCTTTTTCAGAAATGAACAAGTTTTGCATGCAGAATTAACAGAACATGAATTTTCAGTTTCTCTTATAAGTTTTCTGTTTTGGGTTTCAGAATTTTCAAGCCTTTGCTGAAGTTCTGCATTTTCATTTCTAATAGAGACAGTCAATTCCTTGTGAGCGTTAACATCAAGGGAAAGGGATTCATTTAATTCCTCAAGAATGTTGAGTTTCTTTCTAGCTTCTTCAATTTGATTCCTGAGATTTTCATTTTCAGAGTTCAAGGCCTTCAAGCTTTCATCATCAGAATCAGTGTGAGCTGAAGCATTCAATTCCTTTTTTAAGGATTTCTTTTGTTTTCCTAATTTTTCACATCTCTCAAGCAGGTCAGCATAAGCATCTTGCCAATCATCTATAGAGAAGTTTTCAAACAAAAAGTTTACCTCCTCATCAACACTTTCTTCGTGGCTTTGCAAGGTATCACCCATGAGACACTTGTGTTGTTCTTCCTTTTTGTAGATAGCAACTAGTTTGTCCCAGATTTCTTTCGCATACCTGGAGGAAGACACAAATGGAAAGATGTTGTGATTAATAGCATCTTGCAAGATATTTAGAGCTCTAAGATTTTCATTGTTCTTCATCCTATGATTGTCTGTCCATTTGAACATATTTTTGGACAGTTTGTGTGGACCTTTGGTGATGATGTTCCATAGGTTCAAATTTCCTGCATTTACAAAAATGCACATGTTGCCTAGCCAGGTAGAAAAATCTGAGCCGTCAAACATCAGTGGATGAACCAAGGGAATCAAATCAGAGTTACAACCCATGATCATGGAAGCACCCGTGCAGTAGGATCCTCTCTGTAGATGGTTGAATCTGATCTATCAGAGACCCGCTCTGATACCAAGTATTGGGTCCCAAGGGGTGCAACTGGATCTAGAAGGGGGAGTTGAATAGATCCTGCCAAAAACTTTGGCCTAATTAAAACTCTTGGCTGATAACAACATAATAAACCACTCCTATAATGCAAATGAAACACTTAAACACAATGCACAGTGGATCTAATAGGAATAGCTCAAATGGAAATGGCAAAACACAGTGCACAGGCTGCTGAGGTCGACACTACCATATGGTGAGGTTGACACACCTTCAGAGTAGGTTCAGAACAAAGGGAGATCTGCTGCACTAGACTACAGGGATCTCACCAGACTCAAATAGGATGAATGAACAAGCTGGCTGTATGAGTGAAGATGATGCTAGAGTGAGTGGTGAACAAACAACTACAAATGCATCAGCCAGTGCGGATAAATCAGTCCAACTGAAAATCCTTTATGCTGGCCATCCTGTGAATGGGGGAAAGAAGAAATGGATCAATCACACAAAGCACACCCCATTGCACAAGGAATTTTTAAGGTGATTCGATTGCAAACCCGCAACCTACGTCCACCCCTCACCAAACCCGGTGAGGCTTTCTCCACATAAGGACGAAGTCCTCAACCCACACACGAGGATGAAATGCTCCACACACACACACACACACACACACACACACACACACACACACACACACACACACACACACACACACACACACACACACACACACACACACACACACACACACACACACACACACACACACACACGAGGACGAGCCCCCCCCCCCCCCCCCCACACACACACACACACACACACGCGCGCGAGGACGAGCCCCACAACACACACATACACACACACCCACACACAAGGATGAGATCCATAGCACACCCACACACACAGACACACAGAAAACAACAGGCTACAAGTGCAACACCCACACTTCCGGTCTCTCACAAGAGCACTGGACACACATGGTTTACATATGCAAATACAGAAGTAAAACCAGAAAAGATAATACAGTGAAAAGGCAACAGTGGTTTCAGATCGAAGTCTTGAAGCTCTATCAAACTTAGGCCGACAGCAAGGTGGGGTTGCACTCCTTTCAGCTTCTTCTTCTTTTCTCACCACTGGTTGAACTTGACCCAGGACTGGGCTGCTCTTCCACACTCCTTTCTTTTCTTTCTCACAAGTTTCTATTGAAGGCACAGAGAGGACGTGGGCTTTTTCTCTTAAGGCAGCAGCTGCAGCAACTTCTTCAACAGAAGCTTCAAATATATATATATAAGAGAGGTGGGCAGAAGGATTTCCCTCTAAGAAAATTGCAACAAGACTTATTCAAATTTGAAGTATTTTCCTTTAGTTCTTACCTTCTTTTAGTGGTGCTTGACTTGATCCACCGAGCATAAGGGAGCAGATGGAAAGTCAAATTTTCCTCCAACAACTTTTCTTGGCTTTGTAGAAAATATTCTGAGGATATTGTCTTGAGCTTGCAGGGCTTTTCAGACTAGTCGTAGGATAGGACGGTGGTAGGTAGAGAGTGGACTGTATTTGAAGTCTTGTGGCATAGGGAATGGCTTTTGTAACGGCATGGAGATCTGGGTACCGGTCTCGGAGATGCCACCCAAGAGGCTGATGAGGCCCCGTAAGGGTTGAGAGGATTGTTTGAGGTAGTGAATAATGAATTGGAATCACACGCGCATTTTAAAATGATAACATTACATGGAAGCAATTTACAACATCAGAGTGATATATTCATATAATAGTCTAGGTCCATCCATTACAAGTCCAAACACTGTATAGAAATCAAAAGGAGACAACTACACGGGGCATACCCCGGTCAAAACAAGGGAGAGACCACTGCTGGCACCTACGACTGCCTGTCAAAAACACGAGAACCACCAGCGGACTGCTGCTGCTGCTGCTCACCTGGAAAGAAAAGGGTGAGTCTCACAACATAGACTCAGTAGGGTTCACGCAGATCCCTACCTTGCAGCTAAACTTATAAAAGTAGTTAATAATGCAATGGTATAGGAAAATAGCAGTAAAATAAAGCTGTATAAGTGTAAGAACAATTAACTACAACTAAATATAAACGCCATTTAATCTCATGCTAAGTCAAATGAACAATTAAACACGAGAGTCACAATCTACCAATAGAATTAAAGTTCAACATTTCCAAGTGACAGGAGAAAGAGAAAGGGCCACCAGAAAGAAGACCAGACACGTCCACTGACGACTTATACTGTGTCTTGGGTATCTCCACTAGCCCGGAACGTAGCAAGTGAGACACGTAACAGTAACCAAAGTCAAGAACTAGTTAGGGTCACACTCGTCAGTGTCAGTCCACGCCCCTAACCACGTGTGCTCACATAAGCTCAATGCCTTGAGCCAGGCCTCTAGCTAGTTTTCCCCCCAGTAAGACACTACTGCCAAGCAAGGGGGCCCACGGGAACCAGCTTAAAAATCGTACACCGGGACTACCCCGCCACCTCTCCCAGGTGGGCCGACACTAAAGGTCGTCGGGCTACGACTAGTGGTCTCATCACAAGGAAAGAGAAAATTACTCTACTAGGACATAAAAACATGCCACAGTTCATAAAAATATTTAAACATGGCAAAAATGCAATATTAAAAGCATGATTAAATAAGCAGGATTCAATTTATAAACTGCAGGGATCAAACGGTCTAGTCAGGGCCGCAAGGCTCAGGTAATCACTGACCCAAGTGGTCTCACCATGACCGCTTAGGCATGGTTACTTCACTATATATATTGAACAGAATGGAAAATGGTCTAGGACAGGGTCGCATGATCAAGAAACGGTCGCGCGATTGATCGCCTAATGATGAAAAATGGTCTGGTCTAGACCGCTACACTTGCACCGCCTCAATCGGGATGAAGGAGCTTAGCGGTCATTTATTGGGCCGCTAAGGTCAACAGACGGTCGGACGAAGGATCGCCATTAACAAGAAACGGTCAGGCCGAGACCGCTAAGGTCCACCGCCTTATACAACTAATAAAATGGTCCCTGGAAGGACCGCTTGCCTTCCAGAGAACCCGAAACGTGGGGAACTCAAATGGAACCCATCCCAATCGATTCAAATCGATGGGAAAACAATTGTAAACCTGTTCCCTGCCTTTATACATCCATTCCATAACATTTCTACATCCAAAAATATAAAAGCAATGGCCATGGAGTGATTTTCATGGATTAAAACATAAATGACTATGTTCATGAATTTTCACTCAAACTATGAGAAAACATAAGACAATGGGCATGCAATTAGAAGTAAAGCATCCTAAGAGGAAGGGTAATCTATCCCCCTACTTATTTTGCCGATTGCTACGCCGTTCCTCGCCGTTCTTCATGAAGGAACCGCACCCTACTCCCTGGGTTTTCCACCTCTACGCTCCACGGTCGCCTCCACGACGATGACACCATGCCACCTACACCTTGGGCTCGCCAAGGCCACCTCCTGTTGAGCCTGCAAAGCTCCGGGGTGAACACACCATCGGGAGAGCAAGAGAGGGGGTGGGACATGCGTAGGATAGAAAGAGAGAGGGAGATAGAAAATTCTCCCCAAAAACAACTAAAATGGTTTTTGTATTCATTTTTTTATAAACAATTAATAGTTGTAAAAAGGCATTAAAAGAAGTAAAATTGCATATATGCCCTATCTAGCAACTAAAAGCTTATACAAATAGCTAAGCCCACTCAACTAGGCCCATTAAGCCCATTAAAATAGCTTCAACACATGAATTATTTTATATTTCGATACTGATAAGAATCCGTTAATTACCGGGTCTTACAGCTTTGTCCAGTGTTCATTAGAGGGCAGACCACCTGGCCAGTCCCTTCTCGGGATGGAAGGGACAGTCTTCAGGCAGAGAGGACCTTTGCAGATTTGGTCTCTGACATGGTCCTCTTCAAAAGATGATCTGAGGTGTTATAATTAAATGGCAGAAATTCTGACTTGGGAACCTTCTTCCAGACCTCAAAAGATGTGTTTTTGGATGTTTGCGCCTGGCATTAATGCTCTATGGATGATTTTCAAAAAGATAGATTTGCCAGAGTACTTTGAGTTTTCCTTCAGTGGGGTTGACCTGCTTTGATAGTGAGGTCGACACTGCTTTCTAAAATCGCATCTTCAACGACTTCTGGAAGCACCATGAGGTTGACCTGCTGAGATAGTGAGGTCGACACTACTTTGTAAAATTCTATCTTCAACGACTTCTGGAAGCACCATGAGGTCGACCTGCTATAAAAGTGGTGTTGACCTGTCTTAAGAAAACTGCTAGTATAACAGTCTCTGGAAGGCACATGAGGTCGACCTACTGTAACAATAGTGTCGACCTATCCTAAGAAAATTACTAGTAGAATAGTCTCTGAAAGACACATGAGGTCGACCTACAGTAACAGTAGTGTCAACCAGTCTTAAGAAAACTGCCAGTAGAACAGTCTCTGGAAGACACATGAGGTCGACCTGCTGATAGGTGAGGTCGACATGTCTTAAGAAGCTGCCCACTCCTTTGAAGTTGATGTTGGAGTAGCGTGAGACGAGGTCGACCTGTCTAGTGAGATGCTACCAAAAACTCTCAAAACATCAATGCAGGACATTTCTGTATCGAGCTGATCTCCAAGACGATGCACAAGGTGCATCGACCTTATAGGCACAAGATCCTTTATCGCATCAACCTCATAATGCAATCCCTAGCTCACTGTTGCTCATCAGCATCGACCTGACTACAATGTGCATCGACTAGATAATGCATGACTTCTGCAACCACATTGACATGATAGGCCAAAAATGCATAGATGCATTGACCTGCCTAGCATCATGCATGAATATGCATCGACCTGATCTTCTTTACACTAGAAGATGCATCAACCTGATTTTGAACATGGAACTTATTCTAACTTAATGAAAAGATATTATAACACATTTTATTCTACTCAATTTTAAATCAAAACATTTTTGTCAGCATCAATCAAATCAATCACAGTTTTTCCAGCATCAAAATCAGAGGAGACACAACATTCTCCCCCTTTTTGATGATGGCAACACTGCTTCACTTTAATGGCAACACTGAGAATGCTATGAGTCAGAATATGCAATAAGTCAGAATATGCAAAGGACACAGACATGTGCAATTATGCCCAAATGTAGATTTATGATAGCTGACTTCAAGATTTAGCCGCAAGAGACAAATTTGAATCAAGACAGATATGATTCTGAATCTTCTTCTCACAACTCTCTCTCCCATAAATGTAGCTTTCTCTCCCATGAAAAGATATAGAAGATACAGCTCTCTCTCCCCCTTACTCAAATGGAAAAGATACAGAAGATACAGCTCTCACTCCCCCTTATTCAAATGGAGCTCTCAAATAAAAGACTCAGTCTCTTTTCTCTCCCCCTTTGCCATCAACAAAAAGATGATTGACAGAAGTGATGTGATCTTGACAACGAAATTGACAGAAGATTGAATGATAGGTAATTCAAGAGTATGTATGAAAGGTTCAATGAAGAGAAGCACAGAAATGAACATGCTTACAATCTGAATCAACCTTGAGAGTTAAGATTCTTCAGGTATTAAGACTTCATATTATGCAACCTTGATAGAGATTTGGTTTAAGAATGATGAATCGAGAGTTTAACAATCAAACTCTTTGAATAATTTTGCAGTAACTCTTAATATCAACAAACCAAAACTACATAGATGGTGTCAAGTTTAATCTTACTTTATCTTACTCATTCAAAATCAGTGATGTTTTAGGAGTGACTAAGGACATGTCTTGAGATTAAATGTTTTTGACAATTCTGATTTTTTTTTACCTTCGGGTTATAGCAATATTTTCTTTGACTTTTTGCTCATGATTTTTCAGAACAGTCAGGTATAATTCATACCTTTTGATGTAAGGGCACACATTGATTAGACGCCAGTATCCCTAGTTACTCAGTAGAATTTACCATCATGTTTCAATTTTTGAACAGAGATAGCTAGAGCACTTCATGACATAGGTTCATTTCATTTCTTTGATGAAAGACCCAATTTCTCAGTGCTACTCAGCCATTGCTCTGTCTATTGAATTTTTGATACAATTTTGACTTTTGCTACGCTTTTGTTTTCAGAAAGATTTGTGTTTAAAAATAATACACAATCATGAGCTTTAAATTTTCAAATTCATGAGCTTTAAATTTTCAAATTCAGAGAGACTTTATGAAACATATCATGTGAGATGTGGTTGAGAGCTATTAAGTGTGAACTATAGCCTTTTTCATTGAGTTTAATATTTAGACTCTTTAATTCAGTAGACTTAAACCATCAATTTATTAATGGTACATCATAGATTCTTATAAGAGAAGATTTCTTATTTCAGTAGCTCAGAGTAATGAATTGAAGGTCAAATTGTCATTATTTCAAAAATGAAGTGCAAGAGTTTTGCAAGATTTTTCAGGATATCTCAAAATCATTTAATACTAAGTAAAAAGAGTTAATATGACAGGTGAGAGATGTGAAAGATACCAAGTGACAAGATATAGATGTGATTCCACGTGGAGAAGATATATATGAGAGAGATATATGGAATGATGGAAACATCTGTTCAGCTGGGAGTTAATCAAATCAGGAGACATTGAGGTTCCGATTGACCAAAATGGTATTTTCGGTCGACCAAATAAGATAGAATCAAAACTTGAGACATAGGATGCAGCAGACGGAACCTATGCAAAAGAGTGTTGACTTTGGGTGTCAACATTCTTTAAGAAACACTCACATCTGCCTTGATGCAACAAAATGAAATTAACTTTGGCTTGATTTCTGAACATCCTAACATGAACTCCTCCTATCAGCATGTAAGGTATGAGATGAACACAAGATGTTTTAACATGAACTCCCCTTATCTATATGCACTGCTGGACTCAACATTTAATGCACAACATGTATGAATTTTGATTATCATTATCAAAAATAAGATGCAAGACCTAGACACACCCTTGACCCATGGTACCTGGTGGAGGACTAGCCTCTACACATGGCGTGGGTTTTCAGACAGAAGAAATCTGCCCTTCTCCCAACATACCATTTGATATACCTTTAGAGTTAAGATAGATAGAATGCAATGTAGTGTATGTAATGACAATCACATTAAGGCATTTATTTTATGTAAGAAAAACTCAAGTAATCAGTCATCATGCTGAAATTTACATAAACCAAGTTCTCTTCTTAAGAATTTGAATCTTTCATTACAAAGTGATTTAGCAAAAATGTCAGCAATCTATTTTTCAAATTCTACAAAGTTCAATTCAATTTCATTCTTATTTACTTTATCTCTCAAGAAATGATGTGTTATTTCAATGTGCTTAGTCCGGGAACGATGGACATGATTTTTAGTTAAAGAAATAGCACTGGTGTTGTCACATAAAATAGGAATACACCCAAAATTTATGTGATAGTCATTAAGTTGGTGCTTAATCCAGAGTACCTGGGCTGCATAATTTCCTGTTGCAACATATTTAGCTTCAGCAGTAGAAAGAGCAACAATGTGTTGCTTCTTAGATGTCCAAGACACTAGACAACCACCTAGGTATTGACAATACCCACTAGTACTTTTTCTATCTATCCTACACCCTGCATAGTCTGCATTAGTGTAAGCTATCAGTTCTAGCTCACACCTAGCAGGATACCATAATCCTAATTCAAGGGTGCCGATAGATATCTAAAAATCCTTTTTACTACACTCATGTGTGATTCCCTAGGACTAGCCTGAAATCTAGCACATAAACACACAAAAAATTGAATATCTGGTCGAGATGCATTAAGATAAAGCAAGGATCCGATCATACCTTTATATGTTTTGGAATCAACCAATTTACTTTTAGGGTCATCATCAAGACTAGTTGATGTACCCATTGGTGCAGTGATGTCCTTGAGGTATTCCAACTTGTACTTCTTCAGGAGATCCTTGATGTATTTTGTTTGAGTAATGAAGCTTCCTTCTGGAGTTTGACAGATCTGCAGTCCAAGGAAAAATTTTAGTTCTCTGTTGGCACTTAAAATATGTTCAACGGCGATCAAGCCTAGAAGATAAGAATGATGCGGCCCACTGGAGCGCAGAAGCTAAAGAAAACCAGTACACAAGGGTCTGCCCAAGCTGCTGGAGCCTCAGGTCACCCGACATGATCGCCGGGGACGTCACCTCAAGAGGAGCGGAAGAATTCACAACAAACCGATAGTGTCATTAGGCCTATCCAATGAATCGGTATCGACTCGGTCGTGCCGCATAAACACATATTCATCGTCCGACCAAGGACGAGAATGCACCTGGTGGTTTGCCACCTGACAAGAAACCCTCCTGAGGTGATAGAATGTCTCTAGCCCTTCAGAATAGGGAACCAGAGGCTCTGTCGGCAGAAGTCCCGGACAACTCGTCATGGGTACGGCTTCTCAGCAAATTAGGTCCGTTAGTGACCGAATGACCGCCCAGTCAAGGCGAAAGCACACCGGGTAGTATACCACTCCCCGAGAGAGCTACTGAGACAGGTTAAGTCGAACCAGCAGCACAAACCACAGTGCCGAAGGCCGCATCAGCGGAAAACCTGCGTGTCCAAGCTAAAGATGCACGGGATTCCGAATGCGGTTGTTCAGCGGCCTGAAAGCTTGGCCAGTACTTTCCGCCGTGGTTTTGCGAGACCAGGACGAGATGAAAGATCACAGTGACTCCCGGGGCCAGTCTGGGGTCCGCTGTCGAGCCCGTGCCAAGCAAGCATGATGAACAGAGTTAATCTGACGTGCCCCTTACCAGCGCACCTTCTTTCCCGGCGCACCCTCTTCCCGGCGCGCAAACCCAATCCTCATGTCTTCTCAGTGCGCTCTTCTCACGCCAGAGAAGGATCACATCCTGGCGAGGCTATATAAGCCAACTAGCGGCCGAGGAGAAAAGAGGGAGAGAATATAAGAGGCAGAGTCGAAATGGGAAGAGAGAGAAGGGATCAAATAGAATCAAAGAAGAAAGAGGAGAGCCTTGAGAAACAAGCAGGGTTTCTGAGAGCGAGCCAGAGAGCCACCCTTGCCCCATCCGTCTGCCTGAAGAAGCTCGAAGTCTGAGGGGAAGGCCCTTTTTCGATACTCTATTTTTTGCGGTGAAAAGCTTAGGTGGGTTCCGGCGTTTTCCCGTCTTCCCCCGTTTTCTATTTGGCATTGTTCCTGTAAATAAATAGGGTCGAAGGGGGGCGATGACATGAGCCCATGTTCTTCTTCGTCCCTCTGTCTCTTTTTTTTCTTTTGGAGTTGGGTTTATATCCGTCTGTGTAAGCTTGACCGGCCTTCGGCCGACCGTGACATGCCATGGTGAATGTATGCTGTAATGGCCCCTTCTTGATAGCAATGATTGATGCTGAATGAAATATTTCTGTGCCCTTCGTCGCCCCCTTTCTCTTCCTTAGGTTATATTCGATTTATAACATTCTGTATATCACCGTGTGGATTCCTTCCTCGCTGGTTTTGAATATGCCCTGGGTTATCCCAAAAGGGGCTACAGTAATCACCCCCCTCTCCCCGGGGTTTTCGTTCCAATAGAGTGCTTGTATCATGTTTCCATCACTATATCAAGGGTTTCATCGCCAGAGGTGTACCTATGTGTGCCTTACTCGTTGACCCTGAGGCCGGTCTCCTGTCGCATCTCCGTTCTCAATAATGAACCGAGGGGGATGAGGCTGCCCCTATAGACCAAACACATGGTTTTCTGGCACCATTGCCTTTCGAATGCTAACTCACTAACACCCTTGCTAACCTGCTAATCAATTAACCTCCCCTATATATATATATATATATCCATAGACGTAACTGATCGTAATCAGTTTATTAGCCGAGCGTGTTCTGCATATGCATTGTGTGTGACCGTTCCTCTCGAAGAGTCCAGTGGCTGGGGAGAGGGGACATTCCCCATTGATACCTCTGAATCGCTAGTGGATCATAAGATCATGTCTCTTTATGGCATGCATCTTCTTGAGCCATCGGGCGAATATCAACAGGGCTTCGCCCTAACATCAAATCCTCTATCCCCAGGGGAATAGTGGTGGCCATGGGTTGTGTGCCCCTCGTAGGCTAGCCCTCGGGGTTTCCTCCCTCACTGGTCATCCCTTTTAATCATGTTTCGGCCCATGGAATACTAGTGCCCCTCGTAGGCTAGCCCTTGGGGTCTTCCATCCATTCGGGTCTGCCGGCCGCAGTTGTGCCACCCGGTATTAAGGAGCTTACTCCATTATGTGGGTATGCCTCCGCTTTCCCCCTGTAACTCTCTGGAGATGGGGAGATGCTTCCAAAATTTAGTCAGACATATTTGACTGTTTGCCCTTATAATTCGGGCTTAATAAGATATGTTATCAAAACAATTAACTTGCGTGCTCGAGTATGAACCTCGCACGAGTCTCAACCCTATCTCAAGGGCATCCTGGACCTCAATTCACTCATCAATCAACTCAATGCATCTTAATAAACTCAAAAATACTCAAAAATACCTAAAAATCAACTAACCCGGCGCGGTCCTAATCCGGCGCGCCCTAATACGGCGTAGTACCCCCCCACGCCGGATTAACCTTAGACTCAAACTCACCATTTTTCATTTGGCCACCACCCGGCGAGCCCTAATCCGGCGCGCTCTGGGCGGGGCACGCCGGTGAAAGCCATTCCCTTGGCCGCGCCATTTTAAACCCTATCCCTATGCTACCCCATGCCATATAACCCTTATACCAACGCTACCCCACGCCTGTTTTGAATAAAAGTATGTTTGTCGTGCCATTTTAATTCCTTTCTCATTCTCGAACCTACCCTCGCCTTCCCCGGCTTGTGTCGGTCGATGAAAGTAACCATAAATCAAACAAAAAGAAACTCTTCAAGTTGAAATCATCTGTCATTGTGCATTCCCCCAATTCATGCATTAGACATAGATATGCATTCTTATGTGCCTCATTAATGCATGCTTGCTTGAACGAGACCTCGGTATATCAAATGGCCTCGACGGAAGGCCGGGTCACGCCCGACCAGAAGTCTTGGCTATGCGCGATGGTGGTCTCCGGACCTACGTCCTCCGTCTTGTATCGAGGGCTCGAACTTAATGAATTAAGTCTATTTCGCATGACTAAGGAAATAACCAATGAATCCTCCCATGGGGCCTTAAAGGCTTCATCATCACTTGCATTCTCTTGCATTCTATTTCAGCCTCGAACGACTCGTTATCTCAGCAATTAATCAGAGGTTTTCCTTCTTATTGGAGGATGTAATTAATGTCATATCCTTTATGGTATGGTGGACTTTCGGTCTCGACACGAACTTCACTCTCGCCCGACTCGGGTTAGATTGAGCGCACAATTAACTCGTCACACATGTGACGGGCACGCCTACGCATTTCTTAATTTTAATTCTTCTTCATTCTTTTAAGGAGAGAGAAAAAAATGAGCGTCACCAAGTCTGGCACGCTCGGTGGGACCGAGTTCTCCTCTCATCTCTTTGCCGAGATAAACGGGCCTCAAGGCTCCCCAAAGGAGTCCTGATCGTTTGCTTATTCTGTTTTGAAGGGAAAGTGACGATAGCTGTTGGACTTACTACGTTAGCCTTTGGCCCCGAGATCATGGCCAACCATCCTGCTGACGGGTACCTGGCGGTGCCGATGATTTTTGGTTCCTTCCCACCGGTGGTCGGCATCCCCAACTTCCTGGGGGTAGCCTTCACTGCCATACTGGAGGTCGAGCTCGTAGAGCTGACCAAGCAAGAAGCTTCCATGAAGACAAGGGCCCACAACACCCGAAGCTGTAAGAGTCTGGCGACAGGACAGACTCAGTTGAGTAGCTGCATGGTACATCGTGTGGCCCAAGGGGCTCGCCCCACATACCACTGCAGGCCCCAGAATCTCTGCCAGGGGAGTTCCCACCGAGGAGCTACCATTCCCATGACCGGACGATTGTCAGTGTCCGAGAAGTCTGTCCTGATTGGGGGTGTCTGGATCCTCCTGGATAGACGTGAGGCCCAAACAATTGCAGACCGAGTGGTTTCTGTTGTGCCAACCCGCAACTCCTTCCAGGCTCTTTCCGGGAGGAGGGCTGAGAAAGAAGAAGAAGAAGGCCGCCAAGGCCGGGGGGAGCTGGCCCCAAGGCCAAAGAAGTTTAAACAAGTCTGGGTCCCTAAGAGGGTCCAACCTACTCACCGAGAGGCACCTGTCTACTACCACTCCAAGCCCATCCAGGTGAAGAAGAAGAATGAGAGGGCGCTACCCCCAAGAAGAGAAGAAGCTATTGCGGATCCTCCTCACCGCACAAGTTTTAGGGCGTGTGCCCGACAAGCTGATATCCCCATAACAGGGAGAAGATTTGAACAACCTGCCGAAAGAACTCAGCTGGTCTATATCCCTCCGATTGGAGGTCGACAACCATCCCCAGTCCTGCATCAGGGACTAGGGCAGGAAGAGATGACCAGTATGGTCAGAAATTACTTCAGGGGTATGAGCAACCCCTCACTGGGCCAACAACGGCTGTTACAAGCAGCCATGGTAAGAGAAGACTATTGTCCACCGATGGCAGTTGAAGAAGAAGAAAGAGGAATGACGTCGTCAGTTGACGACAATGGATATGAAGACGGCTTAGAAATCAAAGTCGAAAAAGCCACTCCTCATCAGCAGGAGGAAAGAAGAGTCTCCGTCTTCACGAGACTGACCTTCACTCAACATCCAAAGAGGAGGGTCCATCGCCGGAAGAAAGGAATGTGAGTCTTTACTTGTAATATGGCTGGAGTGTCCGGCCAATATGAAAGACTGCCTGATGAACCTCAGGAGCTGGCTCGATTGGCCGAAACGCCCGGGCTGAACACTTGAAGAAGAGAAGCCGCAAGAAAAATGCTGGCCGCTGCAAAAGGAAAGCAAGTCCTAACTGATGGGTCCACCGTGTTGACTACAAACGTGGTGACAGTAGAAGAAGAGGATGTGCTGATAGATACCCCGCCTGAAGGTGCATCAGGGGAAACAATGGAAGCTATCGCCGCTACGACAGCCATGGACCCATCGGTGTTAATGATACTCCAGAGATATCAGCAGGAGATAGAGCTTCTGAAGAAGCAGCTGATGGAGAAGGCGGAGCAAGCCTCAGCTTCTAAGCAGCCTGAGATGCAGACCGAATCGTCACGGGGAGCCTTCAACCCACGCGACTTCCCACCACTTTATACCTTGCCCCAGCCGACAGAGCCCAGCTTGGCGACCACTCAGCGGTGCCCACCACAGCCTCTAATGCTGCCAGTACTGCCACAGGTGCACCAAGTGCCTCCGCTACTACATCCTC
Source organism: Amorphophallus konjac (assembly GCA_022559845.1). Taxonomy (NCBI): domain Eukaryota; kingdom Viridiplantae; phylum Streptophyta; class Magnoliopsida; order Alismatales; family Araceae; genus Amorphophallus; species Amorphophallus konjac. The sequence goes on from CM040127.1 coordinate 265,089,615, forward strand.
CTCCACAGGCGACCACCTTGGTCACCCCATATCTGTAGCCGGCGCACTTCTATCTGGAATTGGTCGATCCGACCATCGTGAACAAGCTGATGGTGGAAAGGATGATTGAGCTGAAGCTTGTCGAGCGAAGTGAAGGCGACTACGTCGCATTTGATGCCTATTGGGTGCCATACCCACCACATCATGCTACTAAGCGACTCCCTCCTGGGGTCAACAAGCCACCTAAGTGTTGGAACGGATGGTATACTCTGATACCAATTGTTAGTGCAGGTGCGATGGATTCAGAGGGGGGGGGTGAATTAATCCCTCTCTAAATCATTGCCCAATTAAAACTTATAACAAATAGAGATGCGGAATTAAAACACACAAGTGCCTTGATCAGCTTAGATGCTCTCTTTGAATGATGGAAGGAAGATCAGATAAACTGTACTTCTGATCTACTCTATATAAAGTAAAGAGAAGGCTCAGTTCATCTAATCAACTTGACTCTATCAAGACCAGAATCAAATGCACGGTGTGAAAACCAATCTCTCACTAGATATAAGATCAGACTATCATGAACGATCCTAAGCATACATCTAGCGGAGAAGAATAAACAATCAAACCACGATGGACAGAAGAATTTTAGGTGGTTTGGTCCTTCAGACCTACGTCCACCTCTCACTCAACCTGAGTGTGGATTCCTGTTGGTACACAACTTAAACCGCTGGGCCTCACAGCTTGCCTACAACCATTGAGCGTCACAGCTTGCTTCCGCTGGGCAATACAGCTTGGCCGTCCAGAGGAACCGATCCTCTTCTACCGCTGGGGCTTATAGCTTTACCCGTCTAGAGGAATCCTCCTCTGCCCGCTGAGCGTCACAGCTTGCTCTGCTGACAAACAGCTTGAAGAAAAGTAAAATGAAGATAAGATATGGGAAGGACACAGCAACGGAAAGCGGTAAACGATGAAGCACGAAATGGCTCTTAAAGAGCTGACTGGCCTGGATTTGATCCACGGTCCAGTAGAGACTAATCTTCATATGACTATCTTCTTCTTCTTCTCAACTCTCGATCTCTCTCTCTTTCTTCTTCTTATTCTTCTCTACTGCTCACTCTTTCTTTTTCGAACACACTTCTCCTCTGCTCTTTTTCTGCTCTTTTTCTGCTCTCTCTTAGGCTGGATCTACCTCACTCTTATTCTCTATCTGCTTCAATTCTTCTTTTGCTACCAAAAGCCTTTTCGATCTCCCAGCACCTTGCTTTGAACGAGGAATCTTCTATTTATCCTGGCAGCAGAGAGTGTGGCGCGTGCTCTCTACGTTTCCCGCCCAAATGCCTGATCAAGATCTGACATTCTTAGGTCACGTGGCAGCATCCCAATTCAACTGCTTTCCACGAGTCACGATCCTGGCACCTCCTCCATTCTTGGATCACGTGCCCTTCGTAACCTCCATGAAAAAGCACCTGCCAAGGCATCAGACATAAAGTCATCTTCAGACAGTTATATAAGGTGTAAAGAGATTGCACGGAGTAGATATAATGTCAGAGCTGAAGTGCACAGATTCAATGTGGTTTTTGCAGACACTCATGCATGGACTTGATTCCAGTATATGGCCAATAGATGCACTGACTATGAACACGCAGAGTACAAGCGTTGCACAGACTTAACTGAAAACTATGCATCGACTTTCTATATATATAAGAGTCAGAACACGCACCGACTTGATATGAACAAAAGGAAAGCATGCGCTGACCTTAACACCAAGTGCATGGACTTTGTATGCGACAGATGCAAGGTGCACGGACTTTGTATGCTTAAAGACACAACCCTACCCAGACTTATGCGTGCACGAAGTAAAACATGCACTGACTATATATGCTCGATGCGAGAGTCGTACCGACTTGCTGTGCTTAGCACAATAAAAGTTGCACGGACTTGGTAACGACGTATGCATTTCATGGAACAAAAACATGTATTGACTTTATGTATGCATGGAACAAAAAGATGTACTAACTTTGTGTATGCATGGAACAAAAAGATGTATTGACTTTGTTCATGCATAAAAACATGCATCGAATATGTATGCACATGTAAAACCTGCACTGACTATGTATGTTCGCAGCGCAACCAAAAACATGCACCATGTGTGTATGCCTTAGAGAATTAACCCTGCATTGACTCAAGCAATGCACAGACCTCTCCAGTGTGATGCATGCACAAGCATACTCATGAAATGCTCATCAAACTCATGATGCATACAGCAAGTAATCATTGGAATTCATTTCAATCATGAGAGGTTCAATCAAGAACAAGAATCATTTCTATCATGCACAAATAGTGTGACATCATCAAAGCCATAGTGGTTGATATCATCAAAACCACAGGGGTACAACAATCTCCCCCTTTTTGATGATGGCAACACTATGAGATTATGAGTCACACTAGCTCATGTCAAACTATTGTCCCCCTTTGACTTCATCAAAAAGAAAATAGTTTGAGAAAGAAATGTAAGCATGCATGAAATGATTGAGCCACCAAATATTCTCCCTCTTTGACGTCCAGATACGCTGAAACTGATACAAAAAGAATCATGGAACCCTACTCCCCCTGAGGATGTATGATGTATTGAAATGGGGATAGGGGATGATGAAGGACAGCCAAGAGGACATGACAAGTAGATTAATCTCCCCCTTAATGTAAGAAGCATGCTGATGTGACAAATTCCCTCTTTGACAAAGCTGAGAAATTGGAGTGGAAGAGTTGATAAGCATTTATCAGCAAAAGCATAGGAGCAATTAATGATAAATTATGGTCATGAAGAATTTTATCAAGAATCAATGGTAGTGAGCAAAAGAATTGCAAATAAGCTTCAAACACATGAGTAATTCAATAAGATTTTGAAGGAGATACCAATTTCATAAATCCATAACAGAATTTTTTCACAGTCCTCCATTATAAGGGCTTATGAATGAGTTTTATTAATCGGCATTGCTTAAACATGATGTATGCAAAGTTTGCTAATAAACTTCTATATTTATATATGAAATCACGGTTTAATAACAGTGAACCAAGCCATCATATTTATATCTTGATTAACCTCCCTTTTTCTTACGCAATCAAATTCAATGACTTCTTTCGGAATTACATTCATTAGCATTGAGATCAACCAATTATGAAGCCATATGATATTGTCTAGGGTTATAGCAATTTATCTTTTGCATCAAAATACAAATATTGTAATTTGTCAACAAGAATTTTCATGCAACAAATTTCAAGAGCACTCTAGTTTAGTGCACACCTTGTAACTAGAGGATATACGTTGATCAGACGCCAATATCCCAAAGCACTTAGTGTGACTAACAGTCATGCTTTATAATTAACAGAGTTAACATTTACACCTCATGACATATCTTAACTCATTTCTTTGATGAGTGAGATATGTTTCTCAGTGTGCACGCCATTGCTCTGCCAGATTATCAATCATTCTTAAGCAGAGCTAACTATGGCACCTCATGACACAGTCCTTTGGACATGGTTTCTCAGTGACCAAAGTCATTGCTCTGACAGCTATTTACCCTTTAGACATTTCAGAAAACTTATTTGTTTCAAAATAATACTAATTTCATGTACTTCAATCCAAATAAAGCCATGTATTCAACAGTTCAGATTTCAGAAGATTGAGCAAGGCACAACATGAAAACAATTGGTTAATGTTTATTAAAACATGATTCAGATATTGTTCTAGACATTAAATATCAAACTCACTGAATACATTAAACTTAAACCAATAAGATCTTTTAGACATTCATAATTCATTATAATATAAGATTCCTTAAAAACAAATTTCCAGATTTATGAATAAGGTACGCAGATTGAAATCTTCCTGAATTTCCAGGTCAAGGGAGTTTGAGAGCATCTGATTTTCAATTGAAGTAGGAGCAAGAATATGCATCAAATGTGAGAGCACTTGAAATCAATGCATAGTCAAAGATAGTCAGGCAAAAAGAATTTTTAAGACAATCCTGGTATTCAGGTGAAATGCCTCTTCAGAAAATGCAACAGTAATCATTGGATACTGATGTCACTTGATGATGCATGTAGTAGGAAGAGCTGAGACAGTCGAAAGAGTGGAGACATGGCTAGACATAGAACATATAAGTTGACTGGAAGAGCAATTCAGTTTGACCAAAATAGATAGTGAAGAAATAGATGAATAGTCATACAGATCAAAAGTTTGATTTATATGCTCCCCCTCACTAAATGCAATGACTCAATTTTTTGAGATTTTCAGTATGATGATATGCAATCATATATGCACATGGGTTAACTCCCCCTAGCTGAATGCATTTGACCATCATATGCAAAAAAAAAATGACATGAATGCATGCACTTAACATTCTTTTTGGTGTTTTCAAAATTAGTGAAATGCTATGCAATTTACTACATGTATGCAGGTGCATTAACCACACATGAAAGACATGAAAACCATGCAGGGAGTTAGCCTAAACAAGTATGCATGATACACAAGAAATGCTTTGACTCCCCCTGACTAAGTGCATTTTGACACAATCATTTAAGCACCATAACCATACAAATCATAGGAACATCATGAATTATGCTCATGGAGCAAATATGCAATTCCAACTGAGACATGTTACAATCATTTTGATAATCAATTCAGATTTTCAGAAGAGATCAGTTAGAAGACTCACAGATGAATTAGCATGTTATGCAAGAGATATGCAATGCATATAATGCTGAACCATATTTTAACATGCTATGCAATCAATCAATTTAACTGATAAATTAAGCAATGAATGTAAAGACAGAGTATACAGTGGATTTTACCTGGAAGGCTCAGAAATGGGGTCAATTCAGGTGCCCTGGTTTATTACCCCTTTTTATTCCTCCAAGGCACACCTATAAGTTAGCACAATATTTGGCATGGGCAGGTACCCAAACAGTCTTGGGTCCTGCATGGTTAATAGCACCTTTGATGGGTGCTTTCCACAGTCCTTGGGCTTTTGAGTCAACAATTATCATTAAACGACAGTTGAAGAGGCAAAATCTCACGCGGTGTCCTGAGCGGGCTGTGGATCACCAGAAGATGAACTGCAAGACAGGGAAATGTGTCAGAGGGCCCAGGGGGTTTCCCTGGGGAAAAACCCTCCGATGGTTAAGTCAGTAGAGCTGTGGTGGAAGCAGTAATGGGGAGGAGAAAAACTAGTGCGCGAGATTCCTCTCCACCAGAGGGTGAAGCGGATTGCTCAGGAGTTTTGGTGTACGAGTACCTTCAAAATGGCTCTCCTTTTCCACCGGAGGGTATCCCTGGTTTAAATAGTGCGCCGCCTTCAGGAGTCCTGCAAGCTGAGGGGTCTCCGGCGGGAGTTATGTCCTCAACGTGGGCTTTCATGGCCTTATCGTGGGAACGTTATCGCCTCGAAGTCTGGCGGCTTCTTGATTCCCCTGTCCGTTGGGGACTCTTAACGGCAGCACGAACGGATAATGTCTGGTCTGGCCGAGCTTCTGAAATGCTAGCCCTGTCCGGGCGATGAGCATAGCTCGGCGAAAGAGGCGTCGGATAGGTCGGCTAATGCCGGTCTCTCCCGGGCGGGGAAACGGCTTGGGCCGGACCCTCCTTGTGACCTGACCATCACTCGGGCCCTCCAAGCCTAGGGGCCGCCGGGGAGAGTTGGTTCCTCGAGTGTTTGTTCATTGGGCTTTTCTTTCCTGAGTGGGCCCTGTGGGCTGTCACTCAGGTGAGCTTGCCTCGTTGGACCCTGTTGGGCCTTGTTGGGCTGCTCTTTGGGTGGGCTACAGAAATCTCCCTCTCCACTTGTCCCCCTCCTACTCTCGAGCCATGGAGGCTCGGTCGAGTAGCTTTTGAGACTTTGGACCGGCGTGGCTCAGGTGGGTGGAATTCTGTTGGCGTTATGGAGCCATGTGTAGTGGTCGCCCGGGCCCGTAATGATGATCCTGACGGATTTGAAATGAAGGGGCCCCCCTTTTCTCGGAGCACGGAACGACGCGCCGCCTTCCTCCAGGGTTTTATCGGCGTTGGGCGTTGTTCGTCATTCTAGGCTTCTCAGGGTTTTAGGCTTTCCTTAGTTTCTTTGCTTCTGGGGCTCCTTGATGCGCCGTGAGGGCACAGTGGAGACGCAAAGTCTTGCGGCGGCATTTGAGGAGTTGGCGAGGATAACCGCGGAGGCGGTCCGACAACTTCCTTCCCCCCCCCGGAGTCTTCGAGCTCGCGCGAGGGATCATCTTCCAGCTCGATGGTGGATCTACCTTTGGAAATCGGGCAGGTGAGGCGGGAGCCCGTCCCCAATCGCAGTGAGTTGGGGGAAGCCGAGGTGAGGAAGCTGGAGCATCATTTTCGCTTGCCTCTCAGGTACAGCTTTGCTGCCGCCGCCCTGTATGAGACGAGTCTGGACAGCCGCACGGGGCACATTTGCACTTTTCTTATGGCTTGGAAGAGTGGGTTCCACCTTCCCTTCGAGCCTTTTGTACTTAAGCTTCTCAAGTTTTTCCGGTTAGCGCTTATTCAGTTGGTGGCCAACTCGTATCTCCTTCTTTCCGCCTTTCAGATTCTCTGTCGTCAGTACGACATTTTTCCTTCCTTGGACCTCTTTCACTATTTTTTCAAGTTGAAAGCGCACCCATCGACGGGGAAGGGCTTCTACTTTATCCATGCGAGGAGGAACAGGAGTTGCATCTCACTCGCTGCGAAGGACTCCTCGCACAAGGGGTGGAAGACCCAATTCTTCTGGGTGAAGGCGGAGGCGACGGACGAGTTTTGGAGATGTCCGGTCTCGCCCAATTTTCATCCAAATCTTCCCCCTCGCCAGGAGGAGTTCCCTCCCCACGTGGAGCGGCAGGCCGCTCGTCTGCTGGATAACCGCCAGTTGACCGAGGAGCTGGTGACGCCGGAGAACATCGAACGGTGTTTGCTTACGCGGTTGACGTCGACAGGTACTGCTCTCGAGGCTCTTCTCCTGGGGTGGTAGTTACTTTCCTTCTCCTGACCGGGTCTTCTTCCTTTGTTGCAGACGTGAGGCGGGAACCTCTAGAGGAAGCTGCTGAGGTCATCGATCTGGGAGAAGATGACTCGGCGGCCGACGAACCAGATGCTTCTGCGGGTCGCGCCCAAGCCCGAGATAAGGGCAAGGGGGCGGCCCCCGGGAGATCTTCACGACCAACTGGTACGAAGCGCAAGGATCCCATGGCGGGAAAGTTGCGGGAGGCCGCGAAGGCCAGGAAACGGGCCAAGAAGACAGGTCTTCCTTCTACCGCCGGGGGTGACTCCGGCTCGGCGGCGCTCCCCTCTCGGGGGCAAGATGGGGCCGACCCCTCGGGGCCAGCTCCCCCACCTGCCAGGCGAGAGGGGGCCGAGGAGACCGGGGGCCCTTCAGAGGGCGGCGATGGGTCAGCTCTCCTCCCCACGGGGGTAGAGGGGGCCGATGTTGAAGTAGTTGATGCCGAGACTGGGGGATCGGTCGGAGGCGGTGATGTCTCGGTCGGCGAGGTGTGGGCCGAGACAGGCAGGGCTGGGGGTTCGCCCGCGAGGGCATTGCAGCCCCAGGCGCTTGAAGCTCCCGGTGCAGTCGGTCCCGCGGCGCCGGTCGAGGTTGGGGGTTCGCCCAGGGAGGTGTCGCAACCCCAACCGACCGTGGTGCGTGAGGCGGTTGGTTCCGTCACTCGAGCAGAGCCTTCTGGCGGGGTGCCCCGGGCGGAGCAGTCCCCTCTGCCGGAGCCCTTGGAAAGGCTCGGCATTACGGGCGACCTGTATCGGGTCTATCGATCGATCGCCGCAAGGACGAAGGGGGGAGAAAGGCGCAATACCCCCCCGGGATCCTTGATGTTCTGATGGAGGGCGGCCTGGTCATAGCTAGGTCAGCGGCTTTGATGTCGGAGGCGCATGCCCCGACGGAGGCGGAGCGGTCGAACCTCGCCTGGACCCTTGGGGGATGCGAGAGGAAGCTGGCCCGACTCAAGAGGGAGCATGAGGGGCTCCGGCAGGAGTTTTCTGCTTTCCGGGAGGTGGCGCGGGCGAGCCGACTGGAAGCCGGGGTGCTGACCGAACAGCTCGCCAAGACCCGAGAGTCTCTTGAGAGGACAAGCCGATCCCTGGAGGAGGAGCGTCTGCGTCGCCTCGAGCTAGACAATCGCTGGGAGCTCAAACGCGCCGAGCTGCTAGATCGGGCGGAGGCGGCAGAGCGCCTCCGTTCTGAGGCCGAGGTGGACCGGGCCCGGGCGGAGGAGCGTGCGGCCGAGGCAGAGCGGGCTCGGGTCGAGCTCGTCGGAAGGGCGGGGCAGATCGAGGCGGAGGCGATCGAGCGTTATAGGAGCTCGGATGCTTACTCGGCCGACCTGGTGGAAGCCGCCCTACCCTACTACGAGGTAGCACTTTGCCGGGGCGCTTGAAAGGGGTTCAAGCAGGGCTATCGCCGGGCGATAAACTACGCCGACGAGCAAAACTCCGTGATCGAGTTCCCCTTTGGCCAGTGTTATGACTCGGATGAGTCGGTTTCTAGCTCCTCCTCATCGGTCGGGAAGATTCGGAGGGGTCACCTCCATCGGGGTCACCGGTTCCGGGCGTTTCGGGAGGGCTCACGACCGAGACAGTTCTCGCACAGGCGAGGTCAGTGTCTGAGCCGACCGTCACCGAAGGCGCCGGAGATGACGCGTCCCCTTCCGCCATTCTCGAGCGTCCAAGTGGGCCCGAGGCCTGATGTATTTTGCCTTATTTTTCCCCTTCCTCTTGTTTGTCTCTCTTTCCTCCTTTAGGGAGTTCCCTCTTTATGAGATAATAAATGGCTTACTTGTTTGATCGATGCCCTCGCCGTGATTTGGTTGGCGTGTCTGACGTAGTTGGCAAGTGCCGATATGTCCTGCGTGGTTTTCGCACACTGTTTTGGTAGGCTTCTGACGGGGCGTCCTTCCGTTCCCTCATGCTTTGAATGTCAGGCCGCTTCGTGAATCCTGCTAGGGTGGGAAACGAGGAGTTGGAGGTGACTGTTCAGGGGAGAAATCCTTTGGCGTGTTTCTGAGGGGGGGTCATTTAAGGCGTGTAGCCTCCTTTGGCCTATAAGAAGGATCGAAAGGCACCCTTTCCTCTTTACTGCTTGGGATTCTCTCTAACAGTCTTTCCTCACACCTTCCTCTTCACTCTGCGTTGCGCCCTTGCACTCGGAGCATGGAGGATCCTTCGGAGGGCGACGCCGCCGACGACGGGGAGCGGAGGGTTCTTGCCGTCCCAGCTTGTTGGACGGGTCCCACGATCGCCGCGCGAGTTCGAGACGGGTCCGACGGTCACCGCGCGGATCTGGAGAGGGCTTCGACGTGTGAAGGCACGGTTCTTGCCCTTTCTCAGTTCCGGCGTGGCTTCCGGGCGGGCGTCGAGGCGGAGGACGGATGGGGGCATCAGGGAAGCCTGCCGCCACTCCCCTCCGTGTGAGGGGAGGAGGCGACTCCAGCTCCCTCCTAACCTCTCCCAGCAGCCTCTTTTTCCCTCTTCTGCTCTTCATTTCTTTCACTCTTCGGGGGCTGCTTGCTCTCTCCTTCCTTCCAAGGAGTTGGCAGATTGGAAGAGGGGAGGTCTTCACGGCACTCCTTTTCCTGGTTGTTGTCAACTTGGGAGGTAGCTTTCCTCAACGTTTAAAGGTGGCCTCCCTTCTGCAGTCCCTCTGTCACCTTTGTCACGGGCCACCCGAGCCAACTGGCTTGACCACCTTTTGTCCAAGCCAGTTTCCGCACGAGACAGAGTCAGTGGCTGGACGCGAGGAGATCAAGACCGAGTCAGCCGAGCGATGGCCCCTTGAAGCGGTGTTAGACGGATTTTTGATTTTTGCTATGTGATGTACTGGCATTTGCCTATCTGATGTACCAATGGTTTTGAATGAAAAGAAAAGGGATTTATTCCGTCCATCTTGCTGTACAATCTCAAAAATAGAATTTGCGTAGTGCGGCTGCGTTCCATGTCTGAGGAATAGGTTCCCCTTCCATTGTCGCTAACATGTACGCACCTTTTCCGAGCGTCTCGACCACTCGGTAGGGGCCTTCCCAGTTAGGGGACAGCTTGCCTGCCGCCTCTAGTGGTCGAGAGGCTTTGGCCTTCCTGAGGACGAAGTCCCCCGGTTGGAAACGTCTGTCTCGGACCTTGGCGTTGTAGTATCGAGTGAGGCGGCGCTGGTACTCAGTTGCTCGGACGTTCGCGATCTCTCGGAGTTCGTCTGCCAGGTCGAGGTTCTCGAGCAACTTTTGCCCGTTTGCCTCGGGTGAGAAGCTGATCACTCGGAGAGACAGATTGGCGATCTCTAATGGAACGACGGCTTCGGTGCCATATACCAACTAAAAAGGGCTTTCACCGGTTGCCGTCCTGGGGGTCGTTCGGTGCGACCATAGTACGCTAGGCAATTCCTCGAGCCAGCTACCCTTAGCCTTGCCAAGTCTGGTTTTTATGCCTTTCAAGATAGTCTTGTTGGCATTTTCAACCAGCCCGTTGGCCTGAGGGTGGGCGACCGAAGTGAAGTGGTTGCGGATATTTAGGTCGGCGCATCTGTCTCGGAAATACCGAGAGTCGAATTGCTGGCCGTTATCACTCACTATCACTCGGGGCATGCCAAAGCGACAAATGATCGATTTCCAAACAAAGCCCCAAACGACTGTCTCGGTGATCCTTGCCGTAGCCTCGGCCTCGATCCACTTGGTGAAGTAGTCGATGGCGACGATGATGAACTTCTTCTGGGACTGGGCCGTCGGGAATGGCCCAAGGATATCGATCCCCCACCGAGCGAAAGGGTAAGGCTCAGCTAGGGTGACAAGTTCCGTGGCCGGCCGATGGACCAAGTGGTCGAACCGTTGGCATCGGTCGCATTGTTGAACATAGGTCGAGCAGTCGCGGTGTAGGGTGGGCCACCAGTACCCCTGTCGTAACAGGATTCTGGCCAGTGGCCTTGCCCCTGAGTGCGCTCCGCACAGGCCTTCATGGATCTCTTGGATGGCTCAGCTTGCTTCGTCGGGATTGAGGCACTTCAGGAGGGGACCGGAGAACGATCTTCGGTAGAGAGTGTTGTCGAGAACAAGATACTTCATTTGGCAGGCTTCTCGAGAGTCGGAGGGCTCTTGGGAGTCTTGTAGCCAGGACAGGTAGGGGGAGCGCCAGTCGCTTGGAGTGGCCGAGTCAATAGCGAGGAGCTCCGTGTCGATGCTCGGGCGCTCTAGCTCTTCTAGGAGGACCGATCGTGTACCTTCCGGGTCTAGGGAGGAGGCCAATCGAGAGAGGGCGTCCGCCCGAGAGTTTTGCCCCCGAGCTATCCGGACTACCCCAAATTCCTTGAATTGTTGGGCCAGGCTCCAGACCAACTGAAGGTATTTGATCATGGGTGCCTCCCGAGCTTCGTACTCACCATTGACCTGTCCTGCGACCAGCTGAGAGTCGGTGTGGATCCTGACTCGCTCGACCCCCAACCGTCGGGCCATGCGTGCTCCCGAGATAAGGGCCTCGTACTCGGAAGCATTGTTGGATGCCTGAAAGTTGAATTTCAAGGCGTACTGTAGCTCTATCCCTTCGGGGGACCTCAGGAGTATCCCCGCACCGCTGCCTGCCGAATTGGACGATCCATCGACGAACAGTTCCCAGGTTGGCCCGGTCGTGGTCGGAGGCCTGTCTTCGATCGGGACGGTGCTTTCGGCGATGAAGTCGGCGAGCGCTTGGCCTTTGATTGCTGATCGTGGCCGGTACGAGATATCGTAGGCCCCGAGCATAATGGCCCATTTGACGAGTCGCCCTGAGGCCTCGGGGTGGGTCAGAATCTTCTTCAACGGTCGCTGGTTAGCACGGTGATGGGGTGCCCCTGGAAGTAGGGTCGGAGGTGCCTTGCGGAGGTAACCAACGCTAGCACGAGTTTCTCGGTTACGGGGTACCTCCGTTCGGCCTCATTGAGCACCTTGCTGGCGTAGTAGACCGGTCTTTCGATTCCCGAGTCATTTCTGACTAGGACCGAGCTGACCGTGGATGGCATCGCCGAGAGGTAGAGCAGCAAGACTTCGCCTGGGACGGGCTTGGAGAGCACCGGTGGTGAAGCCAGGAACTTCTTAAGCTCGGTGAATGCTGTCTGGCACTCCACATCCCATGCGAACGTAGCAGATGCTGGCTTGGGTCCCCTCATCAGTTTGAAGAAGGGCAAGCATCGTTCGGCCGCACGGGACAGGAAACGGCTGAGAGCGGCAACACGCCCTGTCAGACGTTGAACGTCTTTAATGCACGTGGGCGGGCGCATGTCCAGGACGGCCTGGACTTTGTCGGGGTTGGCTTTGATCCCACGCTGAGTGACCAGGAAACCCAGGAACTTCCCGGATTTTACTCCAAAGGCGCACTTGGCGGGGTTGAGCTTCATGTTGTACTTCAGGAGGGTGCCGAAGGTTTCGGCAAGGTCGGTGAAGTGGTCTTGGGCCTTGGGGGTCTTGACGAGCATGTCGTCAATGTAAGCCTCGATGTTCCGACCTAGCTATACCTCGAACATGTGATTTACCAGTCGCTGATATGTCAACCCGAAGGGCATCCGGGTGTAGCAGTACACGCCGCAGTCGGTGATGAAGGCGATCTTCTCGACGTCTTCTGGATTCATTCTGATCTGGTGATAACCCGAATAGGCATCTAGAAAGCTGAGTATCTCGTTGCCCGAGGTTGAATCAACCAATTGGTCGATGCTCGGTAGCGGATAGCAGTCCTTGGGGGTAGCCTTATTCAGATCGGTGAAGTCCACGCACATTCGCCATTTGCCTGTGGTTTTTGGCACCAGGACGACATTGGCTAGCCACGTAGGGTACAGGACTGGTCTAAAGAGGCCAGTCTCTTGTCCCTTGGTGACCTGCGCCTTGATGATCGCCTGCTTCTCGGGCGCATGCTTCCTTCTCCGTTGCTGTACGGGCCTCATGGTGGGGTCAAGGCTGAGCTTATGCATCACGGTCTTCTCTGGTATGCCAGGGAGTTGATCATCGGACCAAGCAAAGACCTGAATGTACTCAGAAAGAAATTTCTTGTATTGCTGCTGTTCCTTAGGTGGTAGGTCGGCTCCGATCCTTACTCCGAAGGCCGGGTCATCGTTTAGGAATATCGTTAGCAATTCGCCACCGGGCTCGGTGGTTACGGTCTTCCCTTCGACTCCCTTCGGGCCCTTTTCCTTCCCGTCCGGCCTTGAGGCTTCCACCGAGATGTTGTAGCACCTTCTAGCCGTGGCCTGGTTACCTCGGACTTCCCCCAACCCATTTTTGGTGGGAAACTTCCTTTTCTGGTGATAGGTAGATGGTACGGCCTTTATTCAGCTGAGGATTTTCCGGCCAAAAATGGCGTTGTACGCTATCATACCCTTGATCACTATGAAGTCCACCAAGACCGTAACGGTTTTGGGTGGGGTGCCGATGGTGACGGGCAGGCTTAGGGCTCCCTCGGGGTAAGTGGCCAGGCCGTTAAACCCGCAAAGGGATGTTCGGATCGGGCGGAGCTTGGATGGGTCTTCCCCCATCTTGAGGAAACAGTCATAAGATAATACATCGGGGGCGCTCCCATTGTCAACCAGAATTCTATCTACGTTACAATGGTTTATTGTGGCCGAGATAACGAGGGCATCATCATGCGGGCTGTTCAGCCCTTCCAGGTCTTGGTCGGAGAAGACTATGACCTGGGGCTCCCTCGGCGGGCCGCTGGAGGGCTCTAAGACCTGGCTGGCCCGCTCGGCATGACGCTTCCTTCCTCGGCTGGTGTCGCCGCCCGACGGCGTTCCTCCGGAGATGACGTTGATGTGGACCCCTCGGGGGGCGTTGTCGATCTCCTCGGCGGCGTCTCGGTCTTCTTTGCGCCTGGCTGCGAACCGGGCCAGGTGCCCCTGACGGATGAGACGCTGGATCTCGTCCTAGAGCTGGTGACAGTCGCCGGTGTGGTGCCCGTGGTCGCCGTGGAACAGGCAATGCCTATCGTGCTTGCGATTCTTCGATCTCATTGGTTCGGGCCAGCGGAGGAGTCCCGAGTCTTTGATGTCTTCATAGATCTCGTAGACTGGCGCGGTCAACGGGGTGTACCGCTCATACTTCCGTTTGCGCTCCCCTTCCCGATCGCGCTTCTTGCCCGAGCCAGGATTTGGCTCGGAGGCCCGCTTCTTGTCCCCCTCCCGACCCGAGCCGGTTGTGTCTCGGCAGGCGTTGAGTACTTCCTCGCACTCGGCGTGTCACAGTGCCAGAGTCACTAGCTCGACAAGGGTCGAGGGAGGGTGGAGGACCAGTTCGCGGCGGAGATTCTCGTCCCGGGTGCCCCCGGTCAGAGCGGTTGTGGCCAAGGCCACATCCAAGCGGGGAATTCTGAGGGCTTCCGATTTAAATCGGTGGACATAAGCCTGGAGCCTTTTCCCTTGCGCCTGTTTGAGGGCCAGGAGCCCCGCTACTGACCTTGGGGGGCGCTTCCGGCGAAGCTCTCCTTGAAGACTCGCCCGAACTGCCTGAAGTCCCGGATGGACCCAGGGGCGAGGGCCCGGAACCATGCCTGAGCGCCTTGGACTAGGGTGGCCGCAAAGGCTCAGCATTTGATAGGATCCGACATTCCATGCAGAGTTACCAGGGCTTCGAAGCTATCGTAGTGGTCGGCTGGGTAGCCCTGGCCATCATAGAGCTTGAAGGTCGGAATGGAGGTTCTGGGAGACACCTCTGCCTTCAAGATGTATTCGGAGAAAGGGGATTTCTCCTCATCCTCCGGGAAAGAGGTTTTTTGCAGGGCGCGCTCTTGCTCTGCAAAACGTCTTTCAAAATCCCTCAATCGGAGGGATAGTTCCGACTGCGGTCGTGCCGTGGGACTGGGGGGAGCGTCGTGACGATCCTCAGGAACGTCAGCGCTCGGGCGCGGAGGCCTCGCCCCATGTTTCCCTTTTCTGGGCGTGGAGGAAGCCTCTTGCTCCGGGGGCAAAGCTTGCGAGGGTCCTCCCACGTTGTTGCGGACGAGCTGTTGACCGCAGAGGGTGAAGCGGTCCCCAGTGGTATGCTGGGATGCACTTCGACGGGGGGGCTCCCGGACGGGGCGCGGGACCTGGCATCCCTTGCAGCCTGGGCCCTCATGAGTTCCACGAGGACGTCAAGCTTCTCATTGAGGGCCTGGAAGACCTCGTCGCCACCATTGGGGGGTGCCCCTGTCACCGTCGGAGGGGGCGGCGGCCCGTTGGTGGGGACGCTGGCGTTGGAGGGAGGGTTCTGTGAGGCCCTAGAGGGGCCATCTCCTGCCGCCACAACGGCCTTACCCTTCTCGACGGCGGATCTCCTCCCTGAGCTTCTTCTCACCATCTTGGCTCTTCGTGCGTTTCCCACAGACGGCGTCAGATGAAGAGGCGAAATTTCGCGCTGTGTCCTGAGCGGGTTGTGGATCACCAGAAGATGAACTACAAGACAGGGAAACGTGTCAGAGGGCCCAGGGGGTTTCCCTGGGGAAAAACCCTCCGATGGTTAAGTCAGTAGAGCTGTGGTGGAAGCAGTAATGGGGAGGAGAAAAACTAGTGCGCGAGATTCCTCTCCACCAGAGGGTGAAGCGGATTGCTCAGGAGTTTTGGTGTACGAGTACCTTCAAAATGGCTCTCCTTTTCCACCGGAGGGTATCCCTGTTTTAAATAGTGCGCCGCCTTCAGGAGTCCTGCAAGCTGAGGGGTCTCCGGCGGGAGTTACGTCCTCAACGTGGGTTTTCATGGCTTTATCGTGGGAACGTTATCGCCTCGAAGTCCGGCGGCTTCTTGATTCCCCTGTCCGTTGGGGACTCTTAACGGCAGCACGAACGGATAATGTCTGGTCTGGCTGAGCTTCTGAAACGCCAGCCCTGTCCGGGCGATGAGCATAGCTCGGCGAAAGAGGGGTCGGATAGGTCGGCTAATGCCTGTCTCTCCCGGGCGGGGAAACGGCTTGGGTCGGACCCTCCTTGTGACCTGACCATCACTCGGGCCCTCCGAGCCTAGGGGCCGCCGGGGAGAGTTGGTTCCTCGAGTGTTTGTTCATTGGGCTTTTCTTTCCTAAGTGGGCCCTGTGGGCTGTCACTCAGGTGAGCTTGCCTCGTTGGACCCTGTTGGGCCTTGTTGGGCTGCTCTTTGGGTGGGCTACAGAAATCCCCCTCTCCGATAGTCATTCATGGAGTGCCCAAATTGTCCACAATAATGACAGGAAACAACATGCTTTGATTTCTTGCTATGCACACAATTATTAGCATGGAATTTTTGTGCAGGTGCATACTGGTTTCTGTTTTTATCATGGAAGTTGTTCCTGTTAATCTTACCAAACATTTTTTTCCTTAGCAGGATATCTAGCATATTTGTAATTTACCCACCTATCTTGAAGATGCCAACAGTCCTTGACTGTATGGCCATACTTTCCACATTGAGAACAGCTAATTGGATTTCTTCTGAAAGAGCCTGACCGGCATTCGATGGCCTTGTGACCAGATTTGTTACACTTATAGCAAGTGATGTGCTGGTTTACAGGAACAAATTTGTTCTTATTAAAACCATGTTGGTTTGCAGAGAATTTTGTATGATATGAACGTGATCTTTTCTTACTACTTGTAAACCAACATTGAGTAGCAGTGTGTCCTACTTTTCCACAGCAAAAACAATTTATTTTCTTTCTTTGAAAAGCATGATTTCTAACAGGAATTTTCTGTGCAGTAGTAGCAGCTAGGTCATCTAATTCAAACAGCTTACACTCATACATCATATGACCTATCTTATTGCAATAAAAACACTGCACATTCTTTTTCTTTTCAAACTGAATTTTATGAGAAGATTTTTCACAGTAATTTTTCTTTTTCTTTTGTTCAGCCACGTGCTTATGAATGTTCTAAAATTTCTTAGGTGAAACAGATTTTGAGGTACTAGCACATTCTGAACTTTTCATAAAAATAATTTATTCTTTTCCTTTCATACTTCTCTTATTATCTGGCTTAAAACATAATCCTTCTTTCTGAATGTTCACTTTATTTCCCAGTAGTTTATCCAGATTCTCTTTTCCTTTAACAAATTTAGACAGTGATTTATTCAAATCAGTAATTTCACATTTAAGTGAAGTGATCTGTGTTTCAGAGTTTATTAGATCTTCTTCACAGGTGAGAATTTGTTTCTGCATGACATCATTCAGATTTTTCAAGATTTGAATCTCATGCAAAAATTTTTGTTATTTTTCATCATTAAGTTTAATTTCAGCACATTTTTCCCATTCAACAGTCATGCATCTTTCAGTAGCAACAATGTTCAATACCATCAACTTCTTATTTTGATCTTTCAAGTTACCATTTTCTTCAAACAGTTTTTCTTCACTTTCTTCAACCTCACTTTTCTTTTCCAACAATAATTTGTTTTCTTCTTTCAGGGATTTTATTAATTCCTTTTGCAAATTGTCATCATAATCTATATCATTAATCAAATCTCTGAGAACAGCACATTCATTGCAAGAATCATTTTCTTTGATAAGCCTATTCTTTAAATTCTCATTCTCAGACTTTAAGTGTTCCATTTCATTTTCTTTTTTGTTCATATCTGACTTTAGGTTTTCATTTTCCACCTTCATACTTCTGATTTCATGCAGCATTTCTTTTCTTAGTTTCTTCTTCTCAGATTTAATTTTATCGTACTTCTCAATTAAATGCTCATTCAACACAATCAAATCTTCGAGAGAGAAATTACCAGTGTCAGAGTTTGCCTGTGACAAAGTTTCCTCCATATAATCCTGGTCTTCGTCTGCTGCCATGAGACACTTCACCTCATCCTGACATTTGATGGCTGCAACCATATTAGTAACTTCTGATGCATTGCAACAATCAAGCACACATCGAAACTTGTCAGTATTTATAGCCCTTCGAGTTAGCTCCAGGGCCTTCTGATTCTTTGCGAATTTGAAGTGGTTTGAAGTTTTCCATAAGGAATTGTCCTTTGGAACTTCATAAGAGCTGTGTGCAATTATTATCCATAGATCTGGATCAACCTGCATCACATACTCTCTAAATTGATTAAACCACTTCTAAAAACCTAGACCCTCAAACCTCGGAAGATCAATCATGAATTCCATGCTCAGACAAGATCAGAATTCTAAATAGAGATCAGATCTAAATAATGCAAGCGAATGAATCAACTCAGATCGCACCAAAGCCAATTATGGATCGGGTCTACAGGTCGCTGGACCCTCTGAGTAGACACCCGCTCTGATACCAATTGTTGGAACAGATGGTATACTCTGATACCAACTGTTAGTGCAGGTGCGATGGATTCAGAGGGGGGGTGAATGAATCCCTCCCTAAATCATTGCCCAATTAAAACTTATAACAAACAAAGATGCGGAATTAAAACGCAAAAGTGCCTTGATCAGCTTAGATGCTCTCTTCGAATGATGGAAGGAAGATCAGATAAATTGTACCTCTGATCTACTCTATAAAGTAAAGAGAAGGCTCAGTTCATCTAATCAACTTGACTCTATCAAGACTAGAATCAAATGCACTGTGTGCAAACCAATCTCTCACTAGATATAAGATCAGACTATCATGAACGATCCTAAGCATACATCTAGCGGAGCAGAATAAACAATCAAACCACGATGGACAGAAGAATTTTAGGTGGTTCGGTCCTTTAGACAAACGTCCACCCCACACTCAACCTGAGTGTGGATTCCTGCTGGTACACAGCTTAAACCGCTGGGCCTCACAGCTCGCCTACAACTGCTGAGCATCACAGCTTGCTTCCGCTGGGCAATATAGCTTGGCCATCCAGAGGAACCGATCCTCTGCTACCGCTGGGGCTTACAGCTTTACCCGTCCAGAGGAATCCTCCTCTGCCTGCTGAGCATCACAGCTTGCTCTGCTGACAAATAGCTTGAAGGAAAAGTAAAATGAAGACAAGATATGGGAAGGGCACAGCAACGGAAAGCTGTAAACGATGAAGCACGAAGTGCCTCTCAAAGAGCTGACCGGCCTGGATTTGATCCACGGTCCAGTAGAGACTAATCTTCAGATGACTATCTTCTTCTTCTTCTCAACTCTCGATCTCTCTTTCTCTTTCTTCTTCTTCTTCTTCTCTACTGCTCACTCTTTCATTTTCGAACACACTTCTCCTCTGCTCTTTTTCTGCTCTTCTTCTGCTCTACTTCTGCTCTCTCTTAGGCTGGATCTACCTCACTCTTATTCTCTATCTGCTTCAATTCTTCTTTTGCTACCAAAGCTTTTTCGATCTCCCAGCACCTTGCTTTGAACGAGGAATCTTCTATTTATCCTGGCAGCAGAGATTGTGGCGCGTGCTCTCCACATTTCTCGCCCAAATGCCTGATCCAGATCTGACATTCATAGGCCACGTGGCAGCATCCCAATTCAACTGCTTTCCACGAGTCACGATCCTGGCACCTCCTCCATTCTTGGATCACGTGCCCTTCGTAACCTCCACGAAAAAGCACCTGCCAAGGCATCAGACATAAAGTCATCTTCAGACAGTTATACAAGATGTAAAGAGATTGCACGAAGTAGATATAATGTCAGAGCTAAAGTGCACAGATTCAATGTGGTTTTTGCACACACTCATGCATGGACTTGATTCCAGTATATGGCTAATAGATGCACTGACTATGAATACGTAGAGTACAAGCGGTGCACAGACTTAACTGAAAACTATGCATCGAGTTTCTATATATATAAGAGTCAGAACACGCACCGACTTGATATGAACAAAAGGAAAGCATGCGCTAACCTTAACACCAAGTGCATGGTCTTCGTATGCGACAGATGCAAGGTGCACGGACTTTGTATGCGGAAAGACACAACCCTACACACACTTATGCATGTACGAAGTAAAACATGCACTGACTATATATGCTCGATGCGAGAGTCGTACCGACTTGTTGTGCTTAGCACAATAAAAGTTGCACAGACTTGGTAATGACGTATGCACTTCATGGAGCAAAAAGATGTACTGACTTTGTGTATGCATGGAACAAAAAGATGTACTGACTTTGTGTATGCATGGAACAAAAAGATGTACTGACTTTGTTCATGCACAAAAACATGCATCGAATATGTATGCTCATGTAAAACCTGCACTAACTATGTATGTTCGTAGTGCAACCAAAAACATGCACCGTGTGTGTATGCCTTAGAGAATTAACCCTGCACTGACTCAAGCAATGCACAGACCTCTCCAGTGTGATGCATGCACAAGCATACTCATGAAATGCTCATCAAAGTCATGATGCATACAGCAAGTAATCAATAGAATTCATTTCAATCTTGAGAGGTTCGATCAAGAACAAGAATCATTTCTATCATGCACAAATAGTGTGACATCATCAAAGCCATAGTGGTTGATATCATCAAAACCACAGGGGTACAACACTAAGTTCGACAAGTTCAATGGGAAGGGATCCCGAAGGAACATGTCGCTTACTATATGACCGTCATGGGCGATCTGGCCACCGACGAGTCATATCTGTTGAAGTTTTTTGGGTCCTCGCTGACAGGGCTCGTATTTGAATGGTACTCCAACCTTCCGGCCGGGTCGATCTGCGACTGGCCGGATATGCAGAAGAAATTCATAGAAAGATTCCATGTCACTGAGAGGGAGGTCACAGTGGCCGAGCTGTACTCAACAAAATGAAGGGTAGATGAAACAGCCCTTGAATACATTAAGAGGTGGAGGAACCTTGGAATGAGATGCAAGCGGCCCCCGCACCAGGAGGACGCTGTACAATTTGCAAACAAAATCTCAGAAGAGAGGTATTAGAAAAGATGATCGGCATGGAGATCCGATCATTCGACCATTTGAACAACGTTGTGGCTGAGGTGGAAGCCTTTCTGGCAAGACCAGCCCCTACATCAACTGCTGCCACTGCACAAAAGGCAAAAATAGTAGAGCGGCGCTCAACGCCTAAAGAAGCGAACACTCTTGACATCAAGTCATTTGAACAACAAAAAGATGAAGGCAAGAAGGTGGTTGCCCCTCAGCCTGCTAAAGCTGGAGACGACCGAGAGGGTCCCTCACTTTGGGATAAAATGAAGAAGGCATATTCCTTCCTGAAGGAGATAACTAGGATTCTGTTTGACTGGATGACCCAATATGATAAGATTACCTTGCCCGAACCAAAAAGGCCGGAAGACCTGAAAAGAAAAGACAGCCCAAGGTTCTGCCCCTATCACCAGATGCTGGGGCACCTGATTGAAGATTGCTATGTTTTCAAGGACATCATTGAAGGCATGGTCAAGAAAGAAGAAATAGACTTGGGGGAGTACAAGGTTGACCCTCCACAACCTCATGAAGCACCTCTAAGAAGAGCCGCGGTCAACATGGTCTCTCTGTATCAGGCGTTGCCTGAAGAGATCACGGAAGCCAGCACTCAACATGCTTATGAGGCCTACTTCCTGACACCAATAAAAGAATAAGAGGGATGGCAGCAAGTCCCTACAAAGACCAAGAAGAAAGGCACATCTCGCCCGAAAGTGGGAGTGCAGATCCGTGGCATCACACCACGACCCACTCTGCCAGAGGCAACACCTGTGTGGACCGATCCACCTGCGGTCATCAGGATACCTACCCACAACCGAAGAAGATAGACTCCATTGCCAATGGTCAAGGAAATTAGTCCGGAGGCCCGACGGTTGCAAGACTATATAAACGGGCTAGATGAATATGTACAACCCGAACTGGAACCTTTACTGGTATGGGATTATGTCCCGTGGCAGGAATTAGAACCGCTCTCATTAAAGCAGGAGCAGGAAGATGACAAAGCGTCAGACAAGGACATCAGCCTATTCTGGGGGCAAGTGTCGGCCGAAGAAAAGAAAAGGAAACGAAGAAAGAAAAGAAAAGCCAGCAAGGCCACAAAGGACATAGTCCTCTCTTGCAATACCTTGTCTGCCCTTTTCAACCTGCCCAGTGAGGAAGATGAGGAGGAAATATGCTTTACACCCGCCGCCGGGGCAAGCCAGGCTGAAGCAGTGACCGTTATACACGCGACCCGGTTGGGTCGAAGATGGGGGCATCAGCCGCCCGCCAACCACAATATCATCTTCAGGGGGGAGCAACCCTACAAGATACCCCCTCCGGAGGTCAGGGGAGTCCAAATCCCTCCTCCGTCAGGCCTATACAGTCAAAGTGGGGGCAACACTACCGCTCCTTCCATCCTGGAATTCTTGAGAATGTCAAAGGGAAAGCAGCCATGTCAGGGCGCCGACCCCGCGGTCGGGAATACTCACTCGTAGCCCCAACAGCCTTCTGGAGTTCCAGATGAAGATGAAGCCCACCCAACGACAGCCAATGAGAGACAGCAGGAAGACGACACCAAACAAAAGGGTGCGGCCTCAGAGCCCGATGAAGCAGGCCCATCAAGGGCCGCGGTTCAAGACTCTCCCAAGCACAGGTGGGAAGAGGAAATGAAGCTGTCCAATGTCCAAGTAGGAAGTCGGGTAGTCAAGTTATTGAAAAAGCTCCCAGCAAGATTCACTGTTTGGAAAATCCATTTTCTGAGAGAAGAGTCCCGACAGGCGATCATCACTGCTTTGCAGACGCCTGCCCAATATGAAGCATGTTTGGCTGAAGCACTTCCTGACGCGGGACGGGGACCGACACGGACTAAGACTCACAAAAGACTCTAACTCAGGCCAGCAGTAGCACGCTCAAGGGTCGCCAAGTGGCTGACCACCGTGATATCCCACAGAATGAGGGACGTCTCTCAACAGAAACTCCGACCTCGGCCGTCCCAAGGAGGGAAGCGCACGTGTCTAGGCGTATAGTCGACCTCCAAAGACAAGGGGAGTCGAGTCCTAGCTCGGTGCTCGACTAGTGCTAGGGATGGATGCTCTCACTCACGATCCACGGTGATGGCAATAAGTGGCTAGGCGCCTACCCTCTCTCACGCGGCATAATCAATCACATACTAAAAGAGCAAGCAAAGGAGGGGAGTCGGAGCGCGTACCTCCACGCCTAGGCGTGGGGAAGGAACCCCGGCCGTGAATCAACAACCCCGATACACCAGAGATCAATAGAATACAACCCAATAACGGCCCACTCCTCGCAGGGAGGTAAAAGGCAACAACCAATACGTCGGGGCTGCCGGACACGGGTTGACGGGCCGCACTCGGTGACGGGTCGGCCACGAGGAGGTTCGGGTGCAACGCCGCAGAAACCGGGGTCGCGCGCGCCTGGGCTGAGGAGGGGTCTCACGGGCTGATACGACGCCCGTTTGAGGCACCGTCAGAGGGGACGCGTCGCTGATTGTTGGAGGAACGCTCCGGCCAAAGGGGGCGCGCTGGATCCGCCGGTGGTGACCGTGGGCGCTGCTGAAAGACAGATCAGGTTCTGTGGGCGCAGAACTGCGCACGCCGACGGTAAAATCTGGAAATCGGCCTTCTGGTGCCCGAACAAGTCCGGGCCGGTTGAGGGTGAAAGCTGACTGGCAGAGATCGCCCTCGGCCAAATGGCGCTGGCAGACGACGCCGGTGCGAGCCGCAGGAGTCGCTGAAAGTCGGGGCTGGTTCGCTGGGCGGACTGGACAGACACGCTGGCGCAACCCCACGAGATCGACCGCCACGGACGGTGACGATGTCGAAACGCAACGCCGTCGGCGGCGTTGGAAAGTTAACTCGGAGATCCACGAACCCTGAAGAAACCAGCGCAAAAGACACAGCGTGGAGGCCTGGGGAAAATTCGCAATCAGGGCCTCCCCGTTGGGCGAGCAGAGAAAGTGGTGCTGGCGCAGGTCGGCGGAGAAAATCGGTACGGGCAGTGCCGATCCCCGATTGATGCAAAACCGGCGCCGACGCGAAGCTGATCCGCAGACGTATCTCCAGAAAATAGATCGTGGCAAAACTCGTCCAAGAAGGGGGCGCGAGCTCTGCTACAAGTCGGGGCAGAAATCTGGAATCACGCACACGAACCGTTGAGGAAGAAGATGAGGATAAGAGGGAACCCCGGAGTCCACCGAGGGCTGAGGCGTCACACCCCGCCGTTCTCCCGTCGCAGGAGAAGAAAGAGAGAGAGAGAGAAGGGCGCAAAAAGCTTTGCACAATACTCACTTGTATTCAAAATCATGTGTAAACTGTAATCGGTACAATGTGAGAACTACTTATAGGGGATGGGAAAACCCTAATCTAACTAGAAGGGGAGGGGTGCGCCCAGCTCCAAGGAGAGAAAGGCGGCCCATAATTCAGCAAGCTTAGAAAATAGGAAAGGATTCTAAGTGGGATAAGGAAGGGGTGGAGTTGGGGAAAGGAGGAGAGGGGGAAAGGGGAAGGGAGAGGGGAGCGCCCCCCACCTTCCCTAGTAGAACTAGGAAGGGGGGGGGGGGCGGCTGCCTCCTCCTCCTCTAGCTGGGGAGGGGGCCGCCCCCTAACCCTAATGGGCCCTTTTTTTAGTGGGCTTCAAACCCCAATAAGCCCCTGACCCCATAACACGATCCATTACCCCACAAAGCAACCCAATTGGCCACTATATGGCCCAATAAGTGCCTAAACAAGAAGATGTCCACGCAGGGACCAAAAGACAAGGCCCACAAGGCCTGAGCAAGTCCAGACTGAGGCCCAACATGGCCTAAACATGATGATGAAAAGATAACTAGAAGGTGCCGCCGTCGCCGAGCCACAAGGAGGTAGCGGTGTGCCGGGTGCTCCGTCGAGGATAGCGCCGTGTGTCCTCACCAATTCTCCCCGGGTGGGAAGAACTCGACCCCGTCGAGTAAGGGTCACGGTCGCTGAGGTACCACTCCAGCAGGTCCGGATCGATCCGCTCCAGCTCTCCACGTGTAATCCAGGTGTTGTCCGACTCGGGGCGCCCTCTCCAACGCACTAAGAAGCGTTGGTAGGCTCCGCTCCTGGTAGTAGTCACCTGCTCATCCAGTATGCAATCTATATGCTCGCGTTTTTGTAATGGGGCTGGAGGAGGTGGACTCTCAGTAGGTGTATCACTCACAACAGGAGGGTCAGGCCCAAATAACTCACTGGGTATCACCGCGGGATCCCGATAAGCTACCAGATCAGAGACATTGAACGTCGAACTGATCCCGTAGTCGTCTGGTAGCTCGATCTCATACGCGTTCGACCCAATACGCCTCAACACTCTGAATGGTCCTGCACCGCGGTCTTGGAGTTTCTTTACGGCTCCCGAAGGAAACCGTTCCGGTCTAACCCGGACCATGACGTACTCTCCCTCGCGGAACTCACGTGTGCGTCTGTGCGCGTCAGCTAACTCCTTGTAACGTGCGTTGCTGGCCTCTATATGACGACGGACATGGTCATGCAACTGTCTAATATGCTCCGCAAAAGACTCAGCTGACTCAGAGACTCGGGACTGAATGGGGGAGGGAATCAAATCAATCGGCTTTCTAGGTCTTCGACCAGTGACAATCTCAAATGGACTCAACCCTGTAGACCTATTGACCGAATCATTATATGCAAACTCTGCTAATGGTAAGACAAGGTCCCAATCTCCAACTCTATCACGCACTAGACACCTCAGAAGATCCCCTAGACTTCTATTGACTACCTCTGTCTGACCGTCAGTCTGGGGGTGGTATGCGGTGGAGAACTTCAACTGGGTGCCCATCATCCGCCAAAGGGTTTTCCAAAAAAGCTCGTAAAACGCACATCCCTATCAGAAACAATGGTACGTGGCAACCCAAACCTGGACACACAGTGGGTGAAGAACAACCTGGCAACTCTAGAGGCATCCGATGTCTTGGAACAAGGAATAAACAAGGCCATCTTGGAGAAGCGGTCAACCACAACAAAAATAGAATCATGCCGCCGTGCAGTACGGGGCAAACCAAGCACAAAGTCCATGCTGATATCCTGCCAAGGACTATCAGGGACAGGCAGAGGGGTATAAAGGCCAGTGTTCTGTTTCCTCTGCTTCGCTAGGGCACAAATACGACACTGGGCAACTATGCGGGCCACATCCCTCTTCAAACTGGGCCAGCAGAAACGGTGCTCAACAGCCTCTATGGTCTTGTTTCGGCCGAAGTGGCCGGCAAGACCTCCTGCATGAAGCTCCCACGTAAGAAAATCACGAACTGAAGTCCGTGGGATGCACAACCTATCACCTCGAAATAAGTGACCATCCTGAAGGACATACTCGCTAAACTCACGGGACGGTCCTGACTGAAGGGCAGAATAGATGGGACCGAAGTCCGGGCAATCAATGTAGGCCTCCTTCAACTTCTCTAAACCAACCACCTGAACATTCATGGTGGATATCAACATCACCCGCCGGCTAAGAGCATCGGCCACCTTGTTCTCAGCACCTGCCTTGTGCTTGAGAACGAATGTAAACTCCTGCAAATATTCCACCCATCTACTATGCCTGGCATTCAACTTCTTTTAGGTGTGGAGAAATCTCAAAGCCTCGTGGTCAGAAAAGAGCACGAACTCCTGGTGGAGGAGATAGTGCCTCCAATAGCGCAAAGCCTGGACAACCGCGTAGAATTCCTTGTCATAAGTAGAGTAACGCAGTTTGGCATCATTGAGTTTCTCACTGAAAAAGGCTATAGGGTGGGACTCCTGGCTAAGCACACCTCCTATGCCTACACCTGAGGCATCACATGTAACCTCAAACACCTTAGAAAAGTCAGGAAGTGTAAGAACGGGTGCCTGGGTCATGCGATCCTTGATAGTCTGGAAGGCTGTGGCAGCAGCCTTCGTCCAAGTAAACTCGCCCTTACGGATGCAATCCGTGATCGGGGCGGTGATAGAACTGAACCCCCTAATGAAACGGCGATAGAATGTCGCCAGACCATGAAAGCTCCTAACATCGTGGAGTGAGCGGGGCTCGGGCCACTCCACTATGGCACGGATCTTCTCCGGATCAGCGGAGACTCCGTCACGGGACATAATGAACCCTAAGAAAGAAACCTGGTCAGTCATGAAGCTACACTTCTTAGGGTTGGCAAACAAGCTCTCCCGTCTCAGAACAACACACACCTGCCTAAGGTGGTCTAGGTGTAACTCCCTAGTGCGGCTATAAATCAAGATGTCGTCGAAGTAGACGACCAAGAACACTCCAATCATAGGACGCAACACCTGTGTCATCAACCGCGTGAAGGTGCTAGGGGCGTTAGTCAGCCCAAAGGGCATGACCAACCACTCGTAAAGACCATCCTTGGTCTTAAATGCAGTCTTCCACTCATCACCTGGTCTGATCCTTACCTGGTGATAGCCACTCCTAAGATCGATCTTCGAGAAAATCGTGGCTCCCGACATCATATCAAGCAAGTCATCCAGCCGGGGAATGGGAAACCTATACTTAACCGTGATTTTATTGATCGCACGGCTATCGATGCACATACGCCATGTGCCATCCTTCTTCGGCGCTAGCAGGGCGGGAACAGCACAGGGACTCTTGCTATCCCGAAGGGAACCCCTACTCATCAACTCATCAACCTGCCTCTGTAGCTCAGCGTGGTCCGCGGGACTCATCCTATAATGTGGAAGATTGGGCAAGGACGAGCCTGGGACAAGATCAATCTCATGCTGAATGTCACGCAATGGTGGAAGGCCTTCGGGAAGGTCCTCTGGGAAAATATCAGCAAACTCTCGCAACATCTCAGCTAACTGAGGGTTTGTCACTCCTTCGAGACTGGGGACCACCTCACCCGTCTCCCTGACAACCATAGCTAAAAGAGGGACACCACTAGCAACCTCTCTCTCCATCTCTCGGGGACTGATGATCATCAACCTCCTAGTCGGAGGGGCCTCTATGGTGAGGGTGGGAGAGGGGGTGGAAACTGACACCGGAGGTGGTGGTGGTGGTGGGCTGACCTTCCCCTGGGGAGGGGTGGTCGTGGCACTAGGGCCGGCTGGTCCCCTAACAGTAGGGTCCCTAGGTGGGGCTGGGTGGAGGGTGATCCTGTGGCCGTTGTGATCAAATGTGCAAGTGTTTGCACGACCCTGTAGGGTGGCATCCATGTCAAACAACCACGGCCTCCCTAAAATAATGCTACCTACCTCCATAGGTAGAACATCGCACCAAATTTCATCCTGATAGGTCTGGAACTGAAGGGGCACCAGGCAACGGAGTCTAACAGGAATGGAGGTAGAATCGACCCACGAAACCCTATAGGGGGCAGGGTGGTCAACTGGGGTCAACCCAAGGCGGGTAACAGTGCCAGTAGATATGGCGTTGATGCAACTCCCGCTATCAATGACAACCTTGCAAGCTTTACCCCCAAGCCTGCAAAAGGTGTGAAAAATGGTGGTGCGACGCCAGTCGTCACTCACCTGGGGCTGGGCTAGGATGCACCTAACTACCCCTAACTGTGGGTCACCCTGAAAGTGGCTACCCTGAGCACCATCCTGCTCTCCTTCGAGCAGATCATCGAAGAACTCCTCAACCAAGTCCTGGTCTACCTCATAACTAACAGGAATAGGCTCAGTGGGGGACTCAGTGGAAGTGGGGTCTGCCATGACAAGGGCCTTCCTCTCTCGAGTGGGGCATCTATCAGCAAAGTGGCCAAATCCGCCACACCGGTAACAATTATTACGTGCGCCCGCACTGGATGAGGCTCCAGCGGTCATAGGACTCTTGCCCTTGTCATCATGACGGGGCGCGGGGAGTAAAGGCTGAGAACGCGCAGGGTGTGCGGGAGGTGGAAGTGTAGGGCGTGTGGGGGGGTAGGGTGGCTGCTGGCGAGGTGGAGGAAACGGGTCCCTAGGAAGGGGTGGACGAGGCCTGGGACCAGTGGGGTCCTGGCGAAGAGGCTCCGCGGGCCGAGCCGCCGGATATCGACCATACTGGGTGGAAGTGGAGCGAGGGTCAAGACCCCGCTGACTAGGCATCCCCTGACGAAAGGTGGGACCAAACTCCAACTCAAATTGCTCTAACTCTAGGGCAACCTGGTAAGCCAGCTCTAAAGTGTCTACCTGGCGACGGTAGAGCTCATACTGATACTCGGGCCTCAAACCACGGCGAAAACGCGAAACAGGCATGCCCTTCTCCTCATCAACTCCACATCGCAAATAATACTCGTCAAACTCGGCGATGTACTCGGTCACGGACCGATCGCCCTGACTAAGGGTCTGCCATCGGTCGATGAGCCTCTGGCGGTAAGAAGGAGGGACATACTTCTCGCGGAGCTTACGCCGCATGTCAATCTAGGTTTCTATGGGTGGGTCCTGCCTCTGCAACATCAGGCTCTCGACATTCCTCCAGTAGGTCTGGGCTCTCCCCACGAGCTTCATCTTGGCAAATCGGACTTGCCGAAGCTCAGACATCTCAACCCATTCGAAATACCTATCCATGCTATTCTCCCAGTCTATGTAGACTTTTGGGTCAAGGGACCCCTCGAAAGTGGGTGGATCGGCACGGACGGTCCTAAGGATCCTATCATCCTCATCCTGATGTGGTCGACGACCACGGTACTGGCGCCCATTCCCCTCAAAATCATTCTCGGACCCATAGTCATCAAAGTCGGGGGCTCGGGGACGTCGCTCCTGAGCCCGAGGGGCTTGAGCGGCAGCAACTAGAGGGGCACGATCGGCTCTAGGAGGGTCCTGGTGGGGCACTTCATCAACTCTCCCAAACCGTCCAACAAGGCCCTGGATGGTTAAGTCAGACACTCTGGCACGATCCTCAATGATCTTCAGACGGCCATCTAGATGCTCCGTCAACTCCTTGATGGACTGGTCGGACCTGTCCATACGGGTCATAAGTTGGGTAATCAGATCCTCTAGAGATGGGCGTCCCTGAGGTGGGTGTTGGTCACCCATGGCGTCCGGGCGATGATAATCCGCACCACCCCGAGTGGGCATGCAAAGGAGACTAAGTGGAGGGTAGGCTGACACCCTAAGACCTAGAGGGACACGAATGCAAAGAGATGCAAGACTCAAACAAGACATGACCAAAACCTAGACACGACCCTAAGACCCAACCTGTAAGGACAAGTTGGTAACCATGCTCTGATACCAAATTTGACGCGGGACGGGGACCGACACGGACTAAGACTCACAAAAGACTCTAACTCAGGCCAGCAGTAGCACGCTCAAGGGTCGCCAAGTGGCTGACCACCGTGATATCCCACAGAATGAGGGACGTCTCTCAACAGAAACTCCGACCTCGGCCGTCCCAAGGAGGGAAGCGCACGTGTCTAGGCGTATAGTCGACCTCCAAAGACAAGGGGAGTCGAGTCCTAGCTCGGTGCTCGACTAGTGCTAGGGATGGATGCTCTCACTCACGATCCACGGTGATGGCAATAAGTGGCTAGGCGCCTACCCTCTCTCACGCGGCATAATCAATCACATACTAAAAGAGCAAGCAAAGGAGGGGAGTCGGAGCGCGTACCTCCACGCCTAGGCGTGGGGAAGGAACCCCGGCCGTGAATCAACAACCCCGATACACCAGAGATCAATAGAATACAACCCAATAACGGCCCACTCCTCGCAGGGAGGTAAAAGGCAACAACCAATACGTCGGGGCTGCCGGACACGGGTTGACGGGCCGCACTCGGTGACGGGTCGGCCACGAGGAGGTTCGGGTGCAACGCCGCAGAAACCGGGGTCGCGCGCGCCTGGGCTGAGGAGGGGTCTCACGGGCTGATACGACGCCCGTTTGAGGCACCGTCAGAGGGGACGCGTCGCTGATTGTTGGAGGAACGCTCCGGCCAAAGGGGGCGCGCTGGATCCGCCGGTGGTGACCGTGGGCGCTGCTGAAAGACAGATCAGGTTCTGTGGGCGCAGAACTGCGCACGCCGACGGTAAAATCTGGAAATCGGCCTTCTGGTGCCCGAACAAGTCCGGGCCGGTTGAGGGTGAAAGCTGACTGGCAGAGATCACCCTCGGCCAAATGGCGCTGGCAGACGACGCCGGTGCGAGCCGCAGGAGTCGCTGAAAGTCGGGGCTGGTTCGCTGGGCTGACTGGACAGACACGCTGGCGCAACCCCACGAGATCGACCGCCACGGACGGTGACGATGTCGAAACGCAACGCCGTCGGCGGCGTTGGAAAGTTAACTCGGAGATCCACGAACCCTGAAGAAACCAGCGCAAAAGACACAGCGTGGAGGCCTGGGGAAAATTCACAATCAGGGCCTCCCCGCTGGGCGAGCAGAGAAAGTGGTGCTGGCGCAGGTCGGCGGAGAAAATCGGTACGGGCAGTGCCGATCCCCGATTGATGCAAAACCGGCGCCGACGCGAAGCTGATCCGCAGACGTATCTCCAGAAAATAGATCGTGGCAAAACTCGTCCAAGAAGGGGGCGCGAGCTCTGCTACAAGTCGGGGCAGAAATCTGGAATCACGCACACGAACCGTTGAGGAAGAAGATGAGGATAAGAGGGAACCCCGGAGTCCACCGAGGGCTGAGGCGTCACACCCCGCCGTTCTCCCGTCGCAGGAGAAGAAAGAGAGAGAGAGAGAAGGGCGCAAAAAGCTTTGCACAATACTCACTTGTATTCAAAATCATGTGTAAACTGTAATCGGTACAATGTGAGAACTACTTATAGGGGATGGGAAAACCCTAATCTAACTAGAAGGGGAGGGGTGCGCCCAGCTCCAAGGAGAGAAAGGCGGCCCATAATTCAGCAAGCTTAGAAAATAGGAAAGGATTCTAAGTGGGATAAGGAAGGGGTGGAGTTGGGGAAAGGAGGAGAGGGGGAAAGGGGAAGGGAGAGGGGAGCGCCCCCCACCTTCCCTAGTAGAACTAGGAAGGGGGGGGGGGGCGGCTGCCTCCTCCTCCTCTAGCTGGGGAGGGGGCCGCCCCCTAACCCTAATGGGCCCTTTTTTTAGTGGGCTTCAAACCCCAATAAGCCCCTGACCCCATAACACGATCCATTACCCCACAAAGCAACCCAATTGGCCACTATATGGCCCAATAAGTGCCTAAACAAGAAGATGTCCACGCAGGGACCAAAAGATAAGGCCCACAAGGCCTGAGCAAGTCCAGACTGAGGCCCAACATGGCCTAAACATGATGATGAAAAGATAACTAGAAGGTGCCGCCGTCGCCGAGCCACAAGGAGGTAGCGGTGTGCCGGGTGCTCCGTCGAGGATAGCGCCGTGTGTCCTCACCACTTCCAGAAGCCAATGTGGCCTTCACTTAGGAGGACATGCTACTCCCCACTACCAGCCACAACAGACCGCTGTACATGAGAGGACAGCTGAATGGTCAGGAGCTGAGCAGAATCTTGATAGATCCTGGAGCGGCTGTCTACATCCTGCCCTACAAAATATATCAGAGGTACCACTTCAACATGCACCTCGATAAAGTCAGAGACATGCGTATCATCAGCTTCAACAAAAAATGTGAAGTACCATTGGGAGTAGCAGAATTCACACTCACTCTGGCAGATCTCACTACAAGGGTGCAGTTTCATGTCATTGACTCCCACACCTCATACAAGGCGTTGCTTGGCTGCCCCTGGCTACATGAGAACATGGTGGTGCACTCCACACTACACCAGTGCCTCAAATACACCCAGGAAGGGAAGGAGGGGAGGATATTTGCCGACCTCCACCCGTTCAAAGTATTCGAGTGTCACCTGTTGGATGCTCCTCTATATGCGGAACGGTCTCGGAAGACCTCTGAAGCCAAGACACCTGTTAGGGCAACAAGAAGCACTTCCGGCGACGACTGGTTCCCACCGCCGCCGCCCGGGTATATCAATCCTAAGACGGTCTCACATATTGCCGTTACCGGAGACGTGGGTAGAACAGCACCTCCTGCCACCTATCCTCAAGTCAATGAAACCAAGGTCGACCAGCAGCACGACCACATCAGGGTCCTGGAAGGCCTTACCAAGCCAATTCTCAGCCTCGATAATAGCATTGTCGAACCTTTCAAAAGCATGGAGGTGACGTAGTCTGATGGCCCCAATAGTTTGTTTTACACAGTTGAGGAGCATCCCACACGGGAAGACACGGATTGCCATCTTTCTGAAGATATGGAGAGCCCGTTAATCCCCGTTTGGGGGTTGACGTTTACAACAAGCCGAATGGCCAAGATGTTCCAGAAATAGCACATCCTAGCCGGCCAGCCTCGCAAGGAGAAAGAAGCATTCCAGAAGCTATGGTATCCCGCAAGCCTGGACAAAGAACTAAGGCGTGTCTCTCAACATCCAGGGTTAGGCTTCACCCTTGAAGAATATTACTATAGCTGGCGATACGAGGTGGATACCATTTCCGCTTTCTACCCTGCTGAAGACGGCTCACTGGGGGCAACCTTCGATGAGTACCCAACGGAGGTCGAACATACTGAGCTTGCTCAACCAAGAGACTCAGAATCAGAGGCTATAACGCCTTGCCGATGCTGGGAGCAAGTATACCCTAAAGAAGCGGCTCTTCAGGCCAAATTCGGCACGGCTAGCAATAGCGAAGCTGAAGATACTGAAGAAGCAGGGTTGCCTCCCTCCAGTGACCCTCCTCTGATGATAATGTCCACACCTCTTGAAACGATCAGGGAAGCTTCTTCCAAGCCTGATCAAGGGATGAATGCTGCTAGGAAAGAAAAGTCTACCTCCACTGAAGACATGGCGACCCAGGGAGGCGGGGCACTCTTATCTTCTGCTGCGAAGCCGCGATGCTGCTCTAGCATGGCGACAAACAACCACCAGTCCTTCAGGGCTGTAAACACATCTGCAAGGGCCGAGGTTGTCAGTTCATCTCTCAAAAACATGGCGGCTACAGATCTGCCAACATAATAGCTTAGGCAGTCGCCACTACCTGACTCAGAAATCCCTGATGAAGCCCAGGCGGAACAGAATGAAGAGGCCGAGGTACTTGAGCTTGAAGATGATATTCCAGATTTTGTCAACCTTCATCCTGCGCCCTCGAAAATAGAAGATGGGGGCCAAGCCACAGTCGATGAACTAATAGAGGTTAACCTGGGAGATAAGGCCGACCCTAGGCCGACCTTCCTCGGTGCCCAGCTGTCTGCAGAAGAACAGAAGCTGTATGTCCAACTGCTACAAGAATATTGGGATTATTTCGCCTGGACCTACAAGGAAATGCCAAGACTCAACCCCGCAGTCTCACAGCACGAGCTAGCTATAAGCCCTGAGGTCGAGCCAGTCAAGCAGTCGCCATGGCGCATGAGGCCAGAGCTCATCACTCAGATATGTAAAGAAGCAGACAAACTCATTGATGTGGGTTTTGTCACCACGTGGCTGG
This sequence comes from Amorphophallus konjac, assembly GCA_022559845.1. Taxonomy (NCBI): domain Eukaryota; kingdom Viridiplantae; phylum Streptophyta; class Magnoliopsida; order Alismatales; family Araceae; genus Amorphophallus; species Amorphophallus konjac. The sequence goes on from CM040127.1 coordinate 265,123,725, forward strand.
CTAATATTGTGCCCATGAAAAGAAGAATGTGCAGATCCAGATATGTGTTGATTTCCGAGATTTGAATAAAGCATGTCCCAAGGATGACTTTTCGGTGCCGGTCACTGAAGTCATGATTGACACCACAACCGGCCATAAAACACTGTCATTCATGGATGGGTCTTCCGGCTACAACCAAGTATGGATCACGGAACATGACCGGGTCCACACTGCCTTCCGAACTCCCAAGGGTATCTATCACTATAAAAGGATGCCGTTCGGACTGAAGAACACCAACACAACTTACCAGCGGGCGATGATCAGAATATTTGATGAACTGCTCTACCACAAGGCCGAGTGCTATATAGATGATCTGGTAGTCAAGACCAGAAAGAAAGAAGAGCGTCTGCAAGACCTCAAAGTTGTGTTTCAGAGGCTCAGACAGTATGAATTAAAGATGAACCCCATGAAGTGTGCGTTCGGAGTATCGACCGAAAAGTTCTTGGGTTTCATTTTCAGATATCGGGGGATTGATATAGACCCCGCAAAGATCAAGGCAATCTAGGAGTTACCTCCGCCAAGGAACCTCTCTGAGCTGAGATCTCTACAAGGCCGTCTGACATACATCCGGCAGTTTATATCTAACTTGTCAGGGCGATGCCATCCCTTTCACAAGCTAATGATGAAAGATGTTCCTTTTTATTGGGATGAAGAATGCCAGATAGTGTTCGACAAGCTGAAGGATTATCTGAAGACTCCTCTAGTGCTCGGTGCGCCGGTGAAAGGAAGGCCGCTAGTCCTCTACATAGCAGCCATGTGCAACTCCCTGGGGACAATACTAGCCCAGAATAATGAAGAAGGAAAGGAACAAGCCCTTTACTACCTCAGTCGAAGATTGGTCGGAACTGAGGAGAGGTACACCTATATCGAGAAGATCTGTCTGGCGCTGGTCTTCACGGTCAAGAAGCTTCGACACTATATGCTGTCGCATGAAGTTAAGCTGATTTCCTAGGAGGATCCGCTTAAATATATCATCTCTCAACCGGCACTCAAAGGCCGCCTAGGCAAATGGGCGGTGATCCTCATGGAGTATGATATCTCCTACGTGCCGCAAAGGGCCGTTAAAGGCCAAGCCATCGCAGATTTCTTTGCCGAGCACCCCGTGCCAGAAGATTGCCCGCTGGAGCCAGAGCTTCCTAAAGATGAGACCCTGGAAGTCAGCCAAGTACAGCCCTCATTGTGGCAATTGTACTTTGATGGCGCATCTAGAATCGACACCCTAGCAATTGGATCGACCAAAGTCCGGGCAGGGGCAGGCATAGTCCTGAAATCTCCAGAAGGAGAAGTCATATATACATCCTGTTCAATAAACAAACCTTGCACAAATAATGAAGCAGAATATGAAGCCCTAATCATTGGGTTACAAATTGCCTTGTCTATGGAGATTCAGATGTTTGAAGCATTCGGGGACTCCATGCTAGTGGTAAAACAGCTAGAAGGAGAGTTCGAGGTGCGGAAGCAAGAACTCCTCCCCTATCACCAACTGGCGATTAGCTTGATGGCAAGATTCTATCTCATCAAAGTCAAGCACATCAATCGAGGTCAAAATGCCCAGGTAGATGCCCTCGTAAAATTGGCCAGCTCTTTGGCAGTCCCGCCAGATACAAGTCTGAATATAGCAGTAATTAACTAACGACAGGTCCCTAGCATGACCGAAGTCCCAGTTGATGAACAAGAAAATGAAGCGGCAGCTGTGAAAGAAATCTAACAGCCCGATTGGCAGGAACACCTCCTGTGTTGGTTTCGCCACCAACAACTCCCAGAAGAAAAAGAACAAAGAATGAAGCTTCTGAGGGTCAAGGACTCTTATGAAATGAGGAACGGAACTTTGTTCCGAATAATGGCAGATGCCTAAAAGAAAATCTTACTCCGTTGCTTGTCCCCAGCAAAAGCCTGGCAAGTAATGCAAGAAGTGCATGCCGGGTCAGCCAGAGCACATCAGGCCGGTCCGAAAATGAAGATCGAAATAAAGAAGCTGGGCTATTACTGGCCCTCTATCTTCAATGATTGTTGCAAGTTTGCTAAAGCTTGCCAGAAATGTCAAGAGCACGCCAACGTGTCAAGAAGACCGCCGGCGCCGCTACACCCCACCCTACCAAGTTGGCCGTTTGCTCAATGGGACACAAAAGTGGTAGGACCCTTACCGGCATCATCAGCAGGGTACAGATACATCTTAGCCACCACAGACTCTTCTCCAGATGGGCAGAAGCAATAGCACTAAGAGAAGTGACGGGAGAATTAGTCGCCAGATTCTTCCTGCAGAATATAATATTCCAGTTTGGAGTCCCCAGCCAAATTATCTCTGACAATGGCAGCCACTTCAGGAACCAAAAGGTTTATCGACTGGCTGATAAATATAAGATTGACTGGAGGACGTCGTCCCCCTACAACCCTCAAGCCAATGGGCTTACAGAAGCCTTCAACAAAATGTTGTGCACTTTGCTGGCGAAGAACGTCAAGTCTAAGAAGAAGGATTGGGAAGAAAGGATGTACGAGGTGCTTTGGGCTTATCGTACAGTTTATAAAACTCCAATTGGCTTTTCACCATTCTCCCTTGTATATGGGTCAAAGGCGGTAGTGCCAATTGAACTGGAAGTCCCGTCGCTTTGAGTCACCGTTCAGTATGGGTTGGCTAGCAGTGAACAAACCAATATAGAAAGAAGATTGGAAGAACTCTCCGAGCTCGAAGGAAAGTGTCTCCGAGCGCAACAAAATATCCAACTCTATCAAGCTCGCATGGCCCGCGCTTTCGATAAGCTGGTCAAAGGATGAGAATTCAAGAAAGGTGACCTGGTAATGGTTAAAAGAAGAGAAGTGATGGCCTCCAACCCCAAGGGGAAGTTGGTTGAAAACTGGGTTGGGCCGTATATTGTCCGCCGAGTATATGAAGGGGGTGCCTACGTTCTGGTAGATCACAAGGGAGTAGTTTAGTTCTCCCTTCTTAATGGGAAACATATGAAGCTGTACCATGCAGTCCCATCAACATTCCCAGAATGACCAAAATCTACCTTGGCCTAGTGGCACTCCGCCCTGGCCGAGCTCTTTGAAATGTCCAGTCAGCCCAGACAGATTATCAGGCCATTGGTCTGCAATTCTGGGAACGTCCCCAACAAGCACTAAACCCGAGATCCTTTCGAGACCCATATGCATCCATCAGGGACACCACCTGCATACAATATTGTGACTCCTGGCCTTACACCCGAGTCGACATAGAAATCCTTCTTTACATTAGCATTACCCTCTTGCCAACGAATAAACCCCTTTCGGCGTAAGACTTTGTGTCCTGGCCCACCTGCATACAATATTGCGACTCCTGGACCTTATGCTCGAGTCGGCATAGAAATCCTTCTTTGCATTAGTATTACCCTCTTGCCAACGAATAAACCCCTTTCGGCGCAAGACTTCGTGTCTTGGCCGACCTTCATACAATATCGCCATTCTGGACCTTACGTCCGAATCGGCACAGAAATCCTTCTTTGCATTAGCATTACCCTTTTGCCAACGAATAAACCCCTTTCGGCGCAAGACTTCGTGTCCTGGCCGACCTTCATACAATATCGCCATTCTGGACCTTACGTCCGAATCGGCACATAAATCCTTCTTTGCGTTAGCATTACCCTCTTGCCAATGAATAAACCTCTTTCGGCGCAAGACTTCGTGTCCTAGCTGACCTTCCTACAATATCGCCATTCTGGACCTTACGTCCGAATCGGCATAGAAATCCTTCTTTGCATTAGCATTACTCTCCTGCTAATGAATAAACCCCTTTCAGCGCAAGACTTTGTGTCCTAGCCGACCTTCATACAATATCGCCATTATGGACCCTACGTTCGAGTCGGCGTGAAAACTCTTTTGCATTGGTATTTGTCCTTACCAACGAATAAACCCCTTCCTTATCGACGCAGGGCTCTATGTCCCAGCCCACGGTCATATGCCACCACTCAGGGTCGAACGTCGCACACCGACCCATCATCATGTTCCTACCTCTGTCAATATATATATATAAATGTAATAAAAATGGGGCTTAAAATAGAGGTGCCCCGCCAGTCTTGTTCATATTCTCTAGACAAGGGCAAAAATGGCTATGACCCAGCTGCGGTGAAAACCCGAAAGGACATTGCAGGTAAAATCGGGTACCCCGCCACGTGAAAACCCGAAAGGGCGCATGGGCAAAAGCAAGAGGGGGCTGGCTTCGGCAAAAACCCGAAAGGGCACTTAAGCCAGTAATGTGGTAATTTAAAGTCCCTCTTCGCCCTCATCCTAATGAAACTCCGAAAAGGACGATCACCACAAGTCCCGCCGGAGATCTTTTCCCTGAACAAACCGTGTTCGACCCTTGTCATCATCGGCAAGATCGTTCGACGTTACCCTTAACTTGGACCTTCCGTCCTTGTTAATGAATATATTTTTACTTTGGCATTTATCCAATGTCGATGAACAAACCGTGTTCGACCCTTGTCATCATCGGTAAGATCGGTTGACGTTCCCCTTGACTTGGACCTTCCGTCCTTGTTAATGAATATATTTTTGCTTCGGCATTTAACTAATGTCGATGAACAAACCGTGTTCGACCCTTGTCATCATCGGCAAGATCGGTCGACGTTCCCCTTGACTTGGACCTTCCGTCCTTGTTAATGAATATATTTTGCTTCGGCATTTAACCAATGTCGATGAATAAACCGTGTTCGACCCTTGTCATCATCGGCAAGATCGGTCGACGTTCCCCTTAACTTGGACCTTCCATCCTTGTTAATGAATATATTTTTGCTTTGGCACTTAACCAATGTCGATGAACAAATCGTGTTCGACCCTTGTCATCATCGGCAAGATCGTTCGACGTTCCCCTTGACTTGGACCTTCCGTCCTTGTTAATGAATATATTTTTGTTTCGGCATTTAACCAATGTCGATGAACAAACCGTGTTCGACCGTTGTCATCATCGGCAAGATCGGTCGACGTTCCCCTTAACTTGGACCTTCCGTCCTTGTTAATGAATATATTTTTGCTTCGACATTTAACCAATGTCGATGAACAAACCGTGTTCGACCCTTGTCATCATCGGCAAGATCAGTCGACGTTCCCCTTGACTTGGACCTTCTATCCTTGTTAATGAATATATTTTTGCTTCGGCATTTAACCAATGTCGATGAACAAACCATGTTTGAACCTTGTCATCATCGGTAAGATCGGTCGACGTTCCCATTGACTTGGACCTTCCATCCTTGTTAATGAATATATTTTTGCTTCGACATTTAACCAATGTCGATGAACAAACCGTGTTCGACCCTTGTCCTCATCGGCAAGATCGGTCGATGTTCCCCTTAACTTGGACCTTCCGTCCTTGTTAATGAATATATTTTTGCTTTGGCATTTAACCAATGTCGATGAACAAATCGTGATCGACCCTCGTCATCATCAGCAAGATCGGTCGACGTTCCCCTTAACTTGGACCTTCCATCCTTGTTAATGAATATATTTTTGCTTCGGCATTTAACCAATGTCGATGAACAAACCGTGTTCGACCCTTGTCATCATCGGCAAGATCGGTCGACGTTCCCCTTAACTTGAACCTTCTGTCCTTGTTAATGAATATATTTTTGCTTCGGCGTTTAACCAATGTCGATGAACAAACTGTGTTCGACCCTTGTCATCATCGGCAAGATCGGTCGACGTTCCCCTTAACTTGGACCTTCCGTCCTTGTTAATGAATATATTTTTGCTTCGGCATTTAACCAATGTCGATGAACAAATCGTGTTCGACCCTTGTCATCATCGGCAAGATCGGTCGACGTTCCCCTTGACTTGGACCTTCCGTCCTTGTTAATGAATATATTATTGCTTCGGCATTTAACCAATTCCGATGAACAAACCACAATTGAACCTTGTCATCATCGGCAAGACCGGTCAATTCTCCCTTAACTTGGATCTTTCATCCTCGTTAATGAACAAACTTTCTTTGCTTCGACATCTAACCAATGTCGATAAATAAGATAGTCCTGACCCTTGTCATCATCGGCAAGATCGGTCGGCATTCCACTAAACTAGACCTCCCGTCCATCTTAGCAAATGCTCCTACCTTCGACAGTCAGCCACTGTTGACGAACAAGTCCTCATCCATCCCGGCCTCGTGCCGTGAATCAAGTTCGAAAAAAAAAAGGAAGAAGAAAGAAAAAAAAGAGGCTAAAAATAGAGGTGCCTCGCGAGACTTGCTCGGATGTTCCAAGCAAGGGCAAAAATGGCTATAACCCAGCTGCGGTGAAAACCCGAAAGGGCGCCGCAGGTAAAATCAGGTACCCTGCCACGTGAAAACCCGAGAGGGCGCGTGGGCAAAAGCAAGAGGGGGCCGGTTCCAGCGAAAACCCGAATGGGCGCTTGTACCGGTAATGTGATATAAAAAAAAGAAGAAAAGAAAAGGAATGATCAATGATTATGACACACTCTCTCCAAGGGCGAGGTAGAATATCCTTCCAAGTCCCACTAATGAACAAATCGCTATTGACCCTTGTCATCATCGGCAAGATCGGTTGACTCTTCCCTTAACTTGGACCTTTCATCCCCGTTAATAAATAAACCTCCTTTGCTTCGACATTCAATCCATGTCGATGAATAAACCCTACCTCCATGTTTCATCACCATCGGTGAAATCAACAAGCAAACCATTGGTCCGGATCTTTCGTCTGCATCAATAAGTAAACCTATTCTTGACTTTCTTCGTTATTCGGGGAAACTAGCAAACCTACCCCTCACTCGGGTTCTCCGCCCTTGTCGAGGAATGAATACATTCTTGGTCTCCTAGCAGCTTCGTCACCATCGGCAAAGCTTACCAATAAGCCTTCTGACCTAACCCTTTGGTCCGCATGGCCGCTACACCTCCGCCCTTGAGCATTCAGCCTGTATTAGCCAAAATTGGGCCCTAGGAGTAGTTACGCTGCGGTGGAGCGAACCCCTTACCCCTTCGCTGAAGGCATGAGCGCTCTCCTGCCCTAGTAACTCGTATGTCTGGGCTAAGTCAATTGGCTAAGAAGAAAGAAGGAAGACGAGGTCGTGATCATGGCAAATGAAAATGTTTCATTGAAATGGCAAAATACATGTTACTCGAGGCATCCCCTTGATACATAAGAAGTTCACAAAAAAGGAAGAGAAAGGGGGGCTACTGTAACGGACGTCAGAAGATGTCTTCGAGTTCCAAAATCCCCAGGGAAGGGTGACGGGTTAACTTCTGCAATCGGGAATCGGTGGCCTCCAGATGCGAAAGCTTCTCTTCAAGTGAGGCGGCCCGTCCTTCGGCCAATTCTGCTTCCTCTACACTCTAGAATTCTTGATGTTCGGCTTCCTGTAGCTCAACCTCGACCCTGGAGAGTTCGGCACGAAGTTCAGCTATCCTTGCTGTTAAAGAGGTCCGACGCTGTGAAGATGTGTCGGCCATAGTTCGCATTGACTGCGCTGCCTCTCTCAGGGACGCCAGAGCGGCCCGGCACTCTGTCCGCTCAAGCTTCAGGGCTGTCAGCTGGTCAGCTGCTTCTCGACCAAAGAATTCCCTCCTGTTCACATACTTTAGCAACAAGACCACCCGCAATTTACAATCGTCCATGGGGCAGTCAAAAGCAAGCAGCGAACGGGAAAGGTGCTCTACCAAGCCCCTCAGCTGCACATAGGTTAGATCCTGGCTGGCTGTTACAGTCTGTTGCAGGGTTCCCAAGAACTGCCACACCAGGTCATTTGACGACTGTAGGCCAAGTTGCGACGTGTCGGGAAGCTGAAAATCTACTCTACTATAAACGGCAGCCCAGATGTCATCGCTCAGTTCGGAAGATGACGACGGCAACGCTTGTAAGGCGCCCGCACTGGAGCCTACCCATGCAGCTAACATAGTGGGGGAAGTCTTGGTAACATCAACCTCCCCGCCGGCCTCTTGCGGCGCAGCTGCACCAGGAATCTCAACAGCGGAGGATGCTTGTTCTTCGCACCCATCTTGACTGGCCTCGACCAGGGCCGATTCTGTAACAAGGGCTAAAGCCCTAGGAGCTCCAACTTCCTCTTTCAACGATTTCTCCCGCTTCTATTTTAGGAAGACTCTTCTCCCCCGGGAGCAGTCCTCTGCTGGCAAGGGATGACTGGGATTCCCCAGCTTCAGTCGAGTCAGCAGTGCCCATAAGTGCCCCCGAAATCTCCAAGCTAGCTGCCGCAACGTAATCCTTAGGGTATTGCAAAGCGATGGGCCGCAAGACTGGTGGGAATGTCGATTGACCCGCACCCAGAGTCGGGAGAGGTATTTGCATAGTTATAGTTGGTAATACCACATCGGCCTACACCGTGAATACAACATGCGTCAGGCATCTGATATAGAAAATAATGAGAAGAGCTGCGAAGTGAAAGCGACAGAGGATCCCCTACCTCAATCGGCACTAAGCTCAAGCTTGCAGTAATAGAAATCATGGCCTCCATAGGCCCAGCCCCCTCGCTCACGAGTGGACCAGATGGCCCAAGACCGCGCCATGCCAGCTGGGGCGGACTAAAGGTCGTGTAATAACTTTCGTAAGCTGAAGATGCCCCGGCATCTTCAGTTTCTGTCTCCACAAGCGGGAACTCCCCGTCACTAGAATTGCCACCATAGTCGACCTGCTCCGAAGAAGATGAGCTCTCTTCTGGCGCCCGACGCTCCTCCGTCGGAAAGGGCGCTTCTCCAGCCTCAAGACCCACGGGAAGAGCATCTCCCTCAACGAAGGCTTGCTCAGCCGATTCTGTGGCAGGAGCACTAGTCAAATGAATTTCAAGGGTGGGCTCACTCCCCGGAATAGCTTTCTCTCCAGCTGAAGCCTCCTCGGTAATCCTGGCAGTAGGAAGCGAGGGCAGTTGTATCTCAATTGAAATTCAAATTAGGAACAATCAAGCAGACTGAAGACATAACAGATTGTAAGGTCCTATGAATAAACTGCAAATTACCTTCCATCTCATGGCTGGGTGTTGGAGAAGGCAGGTCCCCCTCCATGGGAGCCATGGGCACATCCCCTTCTACCTCTCCGACGATGGCAGCGGTCATAGCTTCTTGCGCAACCATGGTAGCAAGAGTCACGGCAACTGCAAACAAGAAATCAGCCAATGTGGCCAGAGTAGAAAATAGAAAGCAAAGAAGGAGAGGTATACCTTCAGCTTCAGGACCCCGTGCACGAGAGGCTTCAAATTCTTCAAATGATACTACCGATGGAGGGACAACTACTGGTTCCTGCCCCGCGGCCTGCCTCCGACGAGCCCGCGTCATCCGCGTGATCGCCACCTTGGCCTTACCGATAGCCTCCCTCACCTGGGACCCTTTTCGCTTCCGTGAATCACCAGGGGGCAGTGGCGTCGTGTGACGACCCAGATCCCGGATACTAGATATACCCGATAGTACTACCGAGCAGACCCGATACCACTTGGAACCCGTGAAGCCTCCCAAGAGCGGTAAAGCTCCGAAGGGATAAAAGGATTATCGTGTAGTACATTGTAGCCACAGAGATATAACAGTAAGCAATTAAATTTCATTAGATCGGTTTGCTAAAGTAGCAGAAATAAAATTACTTTTTAATTAACAGTTACAAATTACAATTATACTAGAGTCCAGTCCAAAGGAAAGACAAGCAGTACAGTCAACAGAAAAGAAGGACGTACACTGAGGTCGGGGGAAACCCGACGCAGGTACCGCTGGCAACTACGAACGCGCCACACCAGGAACCGCGGAAGCAGAAGACGCCACCCACCTGAAAAGTAGGGTGAGCCTCATGTCACTGGCCTAATAGGGGTCACGCGGATCCCCACAGAAAAATAACGCAGTAACACAGAACAACAAAACAGCAGTGGTAGCAAAACAGAAAAACTACCACTATAAAGCTGTAAAAGAAAACTGAAAACGGAAGGAGTAGAGCAGCTAAAAGAAAAGAGAAAAGAAGTCGTACCTGAATGAAGACACGGCTGCCGAACTAACCTCGGCCTCCCAAACAACTCTAGACCGCCACAGGAAGGCGAACTCTGATCTGACAAAGTCAGGAGTTACCGATCTGTCAGGCCTACAAAGACAGACAAAAAGCCTAGAAAAGACCTAGACAGACACAGACGCCTGTGGACGTCAAAAAGAAGAGAGGAAGAGGAATGTTCCTGCGGCACAGAATTCTTGACACCTCGAGAGCAAGTTAAAGACGGAAAGGCCGAACAAACCCCACACCTCCTCCAGGCATGATGAATAGATATATACTCGGTGCTCCGCCACCCAACGAGAAGCCCCTCGGGCAGAAGAGACGGCCCCGGCTCCCAAGTCGGCATTGTCGAAGGCTGAATCAGAAGAAGCTCGGGAAGGCAAACACATGGTCGGCACACGCCGAAAATCACTCGAAGTCCTAAACCGAGGCTCGAAGGCTTCGAATTAAAGAGACGCATTACAGCTAAAGTACTACCGAGGGGCGGGTGCCCGTCCGAATCACCACTAAGCTAGGAAGAGACCCTATGATGCTTAAACCGGCGTGGTTGTGCCTATATGGCTTTAAACCGGTGCCCCACCCTCTAATGGATCTTAAACCGGCGCGCCCCCCATATACCACCAAAACCGGAGCACACTTCTTATGGGTTTAAACCCATTTGTGCTATTCCGGCGCGCGCCCCATTTGTGCTATTCTGGCGCGCACATTCCCCGCGCCGTTTTACCTCGAGGCATCCAATCCTACATCCGATCCCCTATTTTTGGGTGTAAACAGAAGGAACTTACCTGAAGTGGGTGAGCAGCCTGCTCCTGACCAACGTGCAACCGCCTGAGCTCTTCCTTCTCCCAGGAATGGAAGGGTTCGAACCCTGCACCAGCCATCACATCTCCACCAGTCACCGTCGACCAATCCGGTGGAGGCAGCTTCCCTACTCTACGGATCCCTCTACATGCAGGCCACTCAACGATGTCGGATGTGGAGAAGGAGAAGAATGAAAGTGGAGGGGCTTCTCCCCCCCACCTCCATATATATGCAACGAACACCCCACTGGAAGCTCTCTCGGCAAGCGGTCTCTCTAGCCGGTTCTCTATGAAAGGTCTCCAGCAGAAGAGAAGAAGAAGCTCTGTTCCCCTACGCCCGTGAGGTAAAGAAGAGAGAGAGAGAGAGAGAGAGAGAGAGAGAGAGAGAGGATGTTAGGGTGCTAGGCCTGGATACAGAGGGGGGGTGAATGTATCCCTCTAGAGAATATGACCCTTTTTTTTTGAAAACTAAAGCTCATATATGCGGAATTAAAACTAATGAGCTTTCCAAGATGAAATGATAAGGCAATCAAATGAACAAATAGTTGGACTGCAACAATGCAGCCACCTGATCAACCAGAAACGAATGCAGAGTAAAACAACCCAAACACATTTAGCAGAATATAAAGCTCAAGGATAACTCTCTAGATAATGCGACAGGCCAAACATGCACAACCTGTGAATGGGAGGTAGAAGATATGGAGCTAATGCAAGGCAAACCACTGCACAGATAATTTTTAGGTGGTTCGGTCCTCCATACCTACATCCACCCCTCACTCCCAACCGGAGTGAGGCTTCCACTAGTAACACTAGCACAACAGACTCAGTCTGCAACAAATGTTGCCAAACAACTTGACCAGGGGAACAACCTCCCCTCTTCCTCCCAACCGGAGGGAACCCACAAGCAGCACCCAGCTACTTGCAACCGGAGATCAAATCTCCCTTCTCCTGACCCACCAGGAGGCATCCACAAGTAGCATCCAGCTACTTTTGACCGGAGATCAAATCTCCCTTCTCCTAACCCACCAGGAGGAAACCAATCCCCAATAGGGCAATCGGAAGAATCACAAGAAAATGTAAACGAAACTAAGAAAAGGAAAATACAGTAATCAGAAAACTGTAGCTATGGTAGCACAACAGTGGCTCTCAACTAGAGCTAACTGGGATGGATATGGTCCACGGTACAGCAGGAACAAATATTCAAGTAGCTTTGCTTCTCTTCTCACTCTGCTCGAGCTCTCTATCTCTTTCTTCCTCTCTTCTCTCACTTATGCTTCTTCTCTTCTCTCTCTTTTCTTTTCCTTTCTTCTTGTGGATCGTGGAAGCTCTCACTCTTCCTCTGCTTCAGTCGATCATGATCAATCTCATTCAGACAGAGGAGTCTTCCTTATATATCAGCAGCATTTAGGGTGACATGCGCTCTCCACGATTCCCGCCAAGAGGCCTCAGTCCACGTGTCAGCATCCTGGTACCTCGTCCATCCTGGGATCACGAGCCAGTCACCTTGGATCACGTGCCCTTCATTAGCACGTTCAGCAACTACAGTCTGGTGGGGTCAACTCACATGCTCCAAAAGGATGACGCAGCCTTCAAGGGCATTCTACCAGCAAGACTTAAGTCTGCTGCGTTGACTCCATCAGCCTGCTGCGTTGACGCATTGATACATTCCAGCGAGCAACCAGCCTAGCCTTTTTAACTGCTGCATCGACGCTTCCAACCCGTGGCGTTGACGCATTGATGATCCAGTGATCAAGTCTTCAGCAGATGGGCGTGCTGCGTCGACGCTCTCATCATGCTGCGTTGACGCATTGCTGTTCCAGCAGCTGAAATTTGGATGGCTTCAGCCTTCTTACGTCAAGGAGTGCGTTGACGCATTGTGCAGCTGCATCCACCCTCTGGTCACCTTGTCGATCCATCAAGCTGCTGCGTCGACCCAACGAGCTGCAGCATCGACGCTGCCAAGGTACTCAAGAGGTTGCAAGGAGATACTTGAACTGCTGCGTCCACACTGCCAGTTGGTGGCGTTGACGCACGAACATGTACTTCAAGCCTGTCTTGCCTTGTATATTGGCGTCTCTTAAGCCGCTGCGTCGACGCTGCTTCATAGTGGCGTTGACGCATCGAGCACCCTGCATCCTTTGTTCCTTGTATATTGGCGTCTCTTAAGCCGCTGCGTCGACGCTGCTTCATAGTGGCGTTGACGCATCGAGCACCCTACATCCTTTTGTTCCTGTTAAACATTCATTAAAACTTGAGTGTCTATATCACTTAGCTTATCGTTGTCATCATCAAAACCCGGAGTACAACAATCTCCCCCTTTTTGATGATGGCAACTCTGGACTGTTTTAAGGATGAGGCATCAAACAAACGCATGGACATGTATCTAAGATTCAAGAAGCTTCATTACATTGTATCACAGTTGTATCACAGATAAATCACAGGTAAACTATATGCTATCATTCATCAATGCGTTTGTCATTACAAAAAGAACTCAAGCTGCACTCTTTTCTCCCCCTTTGACATCATCATGAAGGGGGCAATATGTGATCTGGCACGAGGCCTCAATTGAAAAATCTGGCATGACTGGAAGAAGATCCGCGAGCCCTTGGTGGTTGACTTGGAGTAGAGTGAGATCGTGGAGTGGTAGATTGATCTCTGCCCAGCAATGTGCGAATGTCTTGAGATATAGCAGCTAAGTCATGTTGCAGTGTGGTCCTCACATGTGCAATAGCAGAGGACATATCATCTTGGACATTTTTGGTGTTCTTCAGTAGATTTCCAAGAGAGTTAAGCGTGTCTGTCACAGTGTCAATCTTGCCTAACATAGCTTTGATGCATTGGGGAAGAGCATTAACAGGACCCTTGATGGTTTCAACAGCAATCCTCACATCAAAACAAAGATCAGTAATCTTGGCAAGGGATTGACAAAATGAAGATTGATTGATGTGTATGTCGGTCACCAATGTTGATAGTTTGTCAAGTAGAGATGATAGGTTTTTCAAGACGGACCTTGTAGCTTGGTCAGATAGCATCTTGGAGAGTAAGAATTTTTGCCACTCGGATAAGACAGAGACTTCAAGTTGTATAACCCGAGCAGTCAGTTTGTTGAGATGATAATTTGTAAACTCCATTAGCTTGTCCATCTTTGCATCCTGACGCTGCAGCATCATAGACATGTGAGCAAACATCTCTTCAACAGTGGCTGGTGGTGGAGCTGCATCAGAAGTTGGAAAAGGCCTCCTATAAACACCAATTTCCATTGTAGGTGTAGAGCTACTGGGTTCCCCAGTTTCCAACTGAGGGCTTGATGATCTCACAAATGTTTCTTCAACTTCATGCTCTCCTCTTGCTGAACTACCATCTGGTCTGCCTTCTCTCACCACAGGTGGAATTGGTATCTCTGTCCTGTTTACTTGACTATCATCCATAGTGACTGTTCTTGATGCCTGTCCTGTCTCTGATTGAGCTGATTTCTGACTGGGAAGGATTCTAACAGCCTTACCATCAATGACTTGGAAGCCCATAAATCTCTGAACGTAAGACATGGAATATATGTTTCCTTTTAGGATAACATGTTTCTTTTCAGTTCCAAAATCCACTCCTACCTTTTTGAAAATTGATGTGAGGTGTGTTGCATAAGGTAGTGTTCTAGAGTGGTGAAGACAAGTTCCAATTGTCTGAACTACAACATCAGTTAAGGAAATCTTAACTTCCTTTAGCATGCAGTACAACAGGAATCGCTGCATATCTGTGACTCTTTCTCTACCACTGCTTTGAGGTGTGATGATAGACGTGCATATGTGATGAAGTAGTCTGACAGATGGTATAAATCTATTAGCTTTCAGACTGGACAGGTATGTCTGTTTCACGTCAGAGGGGTCTTTGGTTAACCCAGTCAAAACAGCAAACGCCTCATGTTCATCTAGCTCATACGAATGAAGCTTTGCTCCTCCCATTGGTATTTTCCAAACTCGAGCAAGCAGGGCACTAGTTAACTCAAAATGAACATTTCTAACAGTGGAGGATAATTTGGGAATCTTCGGTTCATATTTCAAATTCTGATAAAATTCCCTAACGAGTGTAGGATAGTAAACAGTGTGCTTCGTCACAAACTTCCACCAGCCTTGAAATTCTAATGCAGGCCGTACCTCAGGAAATGCAGTCAGTAGCTCTTCATCGGAACTTACAATGTACATGGGGATAAGAACCTTGAGAGGTTCTTCTATATTGATGACAACAGAAGACTTGGATTTCTTCTTCCCCGTTATACCAGAGGAGGTGCGTGGTTCAGCTGATATCGATTTTGAGGACTTTCTTCTCTTGACCGGCGGACTAGGGCTCCGAGGACGTCTCTCCTTCTCCTTTCCTTTGCGCTTCCTGGAAATAGCTGTAGATGGTGTCGCTTCTGGAGGGTTGGCCACTGGAGCATCAGGCGCATCCTCTGTGAGTGAGTCCATCGTCAACTGTGTCGCACTCGAATCCCTCAAGTTCTGCTCCATCAACAGCTTTCCCGACTAAGCACCCTTGCTGAGGATGATCGGAAACAAGAAATGGTGTGGGAGGGTGTTTGGAGAACACGGAAGGTAAACCGTCCAAGGGTTTCGAACAGAGTGGAGATGAGTGGCGGTCAAGCTACTCTTTTAAAGAGACTACGAAGACCTTTTTAGTGAACGGTTCAGCCGGTTCAAGTCGGTGAACCGGGTTGAAGAAAGTTGCATTAGAGGCAATGCGTGGACGCCAAGGGGACATTGCGTCTATGCAGTGAGGCATATGTGAGTAGAAAAAGCAAGACAAGAAGCCAGAGGGACATCCGTTCAAGGGATTTTCTTAAGGTACTAAGATAGTGAGATAATCAGGCTTATATTCAAGGAATTTTAAGAGTTGCAGATCTTGTTCCCATGAGAGAGATGTAAGTAAATAGGCTCTAATTCATTTTAATGATAAAGAGAAGAGATAATCTTAAAACATTGAATTAGAGGCCATGAACCACTAAAGCCACCTGCCTGGAGAAAAAATAGAACACTTTTCACACTAGAACCATTTTCATTTATGTCCCTTATATCTTTCAATTTTAAGAAGCCTTTCAGATAGAGAGAAATTTAACTGGCATTGAAGATAGACTCAGTTGAATAAGAAGCATCAGATCAACCAAACTCACATGTTTTAATTGTTTTCACATTTTCAGCATTTTCAACACCTTTTTACATTTTCATTTGCAGTCAAGTATTGCTAGCATTTTGACACGGGTACACATGTTTATCAGACACCCGAGTCCCTGGTTACTCAGCATAGCAAACTATTCTGCATTGACTAACCAGAGGTGGCAACTGACTTCATGACATGCCTATCAGCACTTCAAGTGCTTGAAGGTAGTTTCTCAGTTGATAGTTACCATTGCTCTGGAATGATTTATTTTTCTCTTGAAGACAGAGATAGTAGCGCACCTCATGACTTGCTCTGCAGCACTTCTTTGGTGCATAGGGCTAATTTCTCAGTGAACAACTACCATTGCTCTGCATTATATTACATGTGAATAGATTGCATCTTTAGCGTTTATAAACAATTCCTGAGTTCATCATCAATACAATTATTAAATTCCTCTACACACATTGGTTTCTTTACTTTTGAACAATAAGGATCGAGAGATGATGAGGTCCTGGTTTTATTAAATTGTTCAGCTTTTGCTCCATACATAGTGCCTAAATGGGTTCAAAAGTTCTTGAATTCAACCATCATAAGAATTATGGATCTCCTATCATTAACATATCATAGAGCAATTCAGAAAATATCTCATATTTCACAGGTATTATCACTGTAACTCCCCCTGAATTTAAGACATCATCTACATATCTCAGTGCTCTAGAGATTTTTCCCATACATGGATGTCGAGGAAGCTTTATTGTGGGATAAGAACGAAAAGGACAAGATATATGGACAGAGCAAGTTAATGTGAGAGGGAGGTTTCCAAAAGAGGAAGATGTAACCCTGAGATTCCAATAAGGCACAGCTGCGTTAACTCACCCTCTTCACTGCGTCAACTCATCCATCTAGACAACACAACCATTTGTTCAATTTCAGAACCCAGTTGCCCACAGCGTTAACTCAGTTTCACCATAGCGTCAACTCACTCTACCAGCCACAGACACTCCACATCAAGGTTCTCAAGGAATAAGCTGTCTGGTGCGTTAACTCTATTTCCACACTTAGTTAACTCAGTCCTCCAACCAGCAGTAACAGCTTTGTACTTTATTCAGCATTTTGTCACCACGATTTTTATCTTAAGCTAACTTCCCCTTAGATCATGCAATGTTTGCCATGAAAACTAAATCTGTGAAATTGTGATACATGCACATTCAGACTGCCCTAATAAGCAAAGTGACCCATGGTACTAGGCGGAGCACTTGGTCTAAAAGACCACCTCACATATAGTAAGAACCTCCAGACAGACTTCCCTGCCTTTTGGTACATTACCAATTTATATACCATTGAGGTCATGCATGATAATTCAACATGCAGTCCTATATGCAATTCAGAATGTTCAGTGAGCTATTGCAACACACAAATTTCAAACAATATTCACATTCAGCTCAGATTTTCAGAAATTTCAGAGTGCATGATCAGAAAATAATGCAACTGGCAGATGATGAATGAATATGCAAGAACATATTTAATATGCATGCACTAGATGAGACTAAGAACAGGATATGCAAGAATACATCAAACCAGATATGCAATGAGTTTCAAAATGGGAAATGCAGAGAGATTACCTGAAAAGTTCAGAAGGGTTTTCATTCTTGAGTGCCTTGGATCATTACCCCTTTTATTCCAGTCCAAGGGCACACCTGCATGTAAGCAAACTATTTTACACAGATCGGTACCCAAGAAGTCTTGGGTCCTGACATGACAATATTACTCCTAGCAGGTTTTCTCAGCACATTTCTAGCAGCATGGTCATCAGATTTCATCAAGTAGCAATTGTTCATTGAATGACCAAATTGTCTACAGTAATGGCATGAATTAGCAGATTTCAAATTCTTTTTATGCACATTACTGTTGTCATGAAATTTATTGACAGAGAAAAAGGTTTGTTTACTGAAGCCGGCCAGCCAACATTCAGCAACTCTATGACCTAGCTTCCCACAGTGATAGCATGCAAAAGACTTTTTGCTAATGGCAGGGAATTTATCAGTTTTAGAATTGAATTTACTACCCTGAGCATGCCAGCATTCAATGGTCCTGTGGACTGTCTTCCCACAGTTGACACATGCAGAATATTTTCTATTTGCAGTAATTTTATTCCTATCAACATCATTACAGTTTGTAGGGGATTTGGCATGATGTGAGAAGGACATTTTCTTACCATCTTTAAACCAGCATTGTGCAATGATGTGTCCTAGTTTGCCATAGTGCAGACATTCAACTTTCCTTTTCTGGAATGAAGATTTTTTATCATGAAGTTTCTCAGCATTAATTATTTCAGCATTCAAATCATCCAGTTCTTTTAATTCACACTCATGCATCAAATGACCAATTCTATGGCAGTAATAACATGACATTTTCTTTTTCTGAACCTCATGATTTCTGACATGAGTTTTCCTAACATGCATTTCACTGGCATTCATGTCGTCTTTTCCTTTCAGTTTGCATTCATGCATTTGATGACCAGCTTTATGACAATTAAGGCATGACATGAGTTTCCTGTTAGCATGAGATTTAAAAATAGGATGCATGTAAGTAGTAGAAGCCATTTGTTCTTTCCCTTTTGTTTTTCAGTTGGCATGAAAATTCTTTGAGCAGCAAATTGAAACACTGAAGGATTGGCTGAACTAGCAGAGGCAACATTTGGAACAGCTGAAGTTTGAATCTTATTTTCAAAATTCTTTTTCTTGGTTGGATTATAGCCCAACCCTTCTTTTTGAAAATTGACTTTAACACCTAGCAGTTTATCTAGATTTTCTTGACCATGAACAAATTTGGACAAGGAATTTTTTAAGTCATGAATTTTATTTTCCAAGGAGGTGATTTGTAACTCATAGCTGGTGTAGCAACCCGTATAAAATTAAAAGAAATAAATTTAGATAAAATGAAATAAACTAAAAGATTAAGTGAACAAATGAAAAAGGTTAAAACGAGAAGAACAAAGCCCTGATGAAATTAACGCCTTGGAGCAAGGCGCTACTTGACAAGAAACGCCCTCACCTAAGGCGTGTTTTTAGAAGGGACGCCCACATTTCAAGGCGTCAAATCTTAAACAACCAAAATTACATAAAAAGGCAAGTATTTGAAACGCCCTTTTGCTTGGACGCGTTTCCACAAGAAACGACGCATGCCAAGGCGTCAATTTAAAATTCGACGCCCTAGAATAAGGCGTTAATTCCATTTCAGTTTCGTTCGAATCGGGAACTTATCCAGGGTAAGTTGATAACTATGAGAAAGAGTTCGAATGTAGTAATAACTCTATCATGGAAGTGTTACTTCCAATCAAATACTAACCTTATTAGGATTTCCAGAATCCTATAAAAACCCTTGACTATCAAACCCTAAAGCTATTTGGTCGATCTGCTGCTGCTACGGTACGTAAAGAACAGCAGTTCTTCTTATCTCTTTTTATCATTACTTTCGGTTGCATGAAGAATTAATGATTCTTCATCTCTCCATACAGGTTAAGAAGCCCTGATGTTCTGAAGAACAAGAGTTCTTCATCCGGGTAAAGTTATTCTCTTTACCTTTAGTTCTGGATGTGTAAGGTGAAGAAACTAATATCAGTTTCTTTTCTGTAGGACTTACAGCAAGTTGATCAGTGAAGAACAAGGATTCTTCAATCAAACGATCTCTTCATCTGCATCATCTTTGCTTGGTGCTGCTGTTAAGTTCGTAGAAGTTCAGAACCTGTCACATTCATCTTGAGATTATTATTATTAAGGTAGGTTTTCTCAAGCACTGTAGTCCAAATCACCATAATAACTATGTTAAACCATATATATTAGTTCATGCATATAGTTTTCGTGAGTTTTAAATGTTTCTATTGTTGGAAAGAAACGCCCTTTTCAAGGGCGCTACCTTAATACGCGACCCAGACAAGGGCGCTACTTTGAAAGAAACGACCATGACCAGGTCGTCAATTCCAGATTCGACGCCCTGTACACGGACGTCAATTTTCTCAATTTTTAATTACCCATGTTAATTATCCAATATTCACTTAAACATGATTCTAAATCAGTGCACGATCATATTTACTTGAATCCTGATATGTTTCCTGTCATGACCATGTCTCTTGTTTCGGGAAATTATAATACTTGAAATCAAAAAAATTCTTGAATTCACGACCCTGTATAGGTCGTCTCTAGCTTGACTAACGCCCCTGTTCAGGGCGTGAATTGAAAAGTAACGCCCCTGTCTAGGGCGTATTTTTGATAAATTTCCGAATATATATATACTACAAAAATAGAACTAAAGAATGAACGACCACTGTATACGTCGTCAACTTGTAAAGAAACGCCCCTCACCAGGGCGCGTTTTTGGTAAAATACTGAAATATTAAAATTTTGCAAAAATAGAAAATAGATAAACGCCCTTACTGAAGGCGTTAATTATGTGATTAATGACTTAGTTAAAGTCGTTATTTTCTATAGAAACTATTTTTACCCTGTTTCTGTAACCGAGGGTTTTATTATATACATATACATATTATATTGGCACTATATTCCAATCCGTGAGTATAGTCCCACGTTTCATGATGTTTTATCGATCACCCTCAATTCTCATTGACATACAAGCTCTCCATTGGACATTCCGTTCCTTTGGACTAGCAAGTTAGTTAAAGAGACCTCCGTAAGACTCCTCGCCGCCTTGGATTCCCTCAAGGCCGACTGAGCTGGTTGTACCATAAAAACCCATCACACAATCTTTGCCATGTCACTCCAAAGAAACATGGGATACCGGCCCTTATGTTATACCAAGTGGATATCATAAGAATTTCCTAATGGGATGAGATTATCATGCCATTAAATGATGTTCTTGTAAAACCTCAATTCTATGAAAAGAATGAGGGTATCTTATCTTTGATATACTGATCATGTGGATCTCAATTCTATATAAAGAATGTCCATACTTGTCATGGTACCCGAGTTAAGGGAACCTAATTCCACCTAGTTTCATCGTTCATCGTGATTGTACCGTTGTTATCACCTATCTATGTCCAATGTCGTATTTTTGGACTCCATTCTATCAAAGTTATCCTACGTGTCTATAAGCTTGATCATTGAAATTCCTCATTGGCTATATATATATATATATATATATATATATATATATATATATATACAAGAGTGGATGTCAAAATACATGATAAATGCCTGCGCATATAGGGCCCGATCTGGTCCTGGGAGGAGCACCCGAAAGTACTTGTGCCCATGGGAGTTGAATGATAAGGTATCTGGCATTATACCGAGTGCATGACTAGCTTGATTGGACATTCCACACAAATCTTGTACTTGACTCGTGCTTGACATGACATGAATTGCGTGACCCGAGAAAGGGTAATTACTTGTTTGCTTGAAACATGATAGCCAAATTCTTGACATGACTTGTTAAAAGTTCTTACTTGAATATCTTGTTAGCTTTTCTTAGTTCATGGCTTGTTCAAATTGCTATCTCATTGATATACTCTCTTTCTACCTTGTCGTTTTATACAAGCATGCATAGCTATAGTACATACATGAAAGATGTAATTATTTAAACCCCTTGCTAGCGCTTGAGATATAATTTCCTACTGAGCGTTCGCTCACTCCGTGTTTGTCCCTTACTTTTCAGGTAAGTCCGACGAAGAAGGTCAAACTGATGGGGAAAGTCAAGAGTGAAAGAGCTAGAGCTTTTCCAAGTGTCATCTAGTCTTTTTCCTATTTTCTTGAGTCAACTATGTACTTTTCCTTTTTAATTGAATAGAGTATTGGATTTGTAATAGTCTATCCATTATGAAATAAAGGATTGGGTTATCTTTTCTATTTTACGCATCTCTGTTTTGGTGTCGAATACACTACTACTCTGATTGACATGATTGATATAAACTCGTCGCGCATATCCGAGTATCTTCCGCGCTCGGGGCGTGACAGCTGGCGATTTCTTGCTCACTGCAATTCACACATTCAGTTAACACCTTGTTAGCAGTTTTATATTTTTCAATTTCTTGTTCCAGATTGCTCAATTTTTCAGGAGTTTCAACACAAACCGTTTTTCCTTTTTCTAAGGTTAGAAGTCTCTCAGACATTGCACTGTTTAACAGCTTCAATTTTTCAATTTCTTCTTTGAGCTTATCATTTTGAACCAATTCATTTATTAGAAGCTGGTCTTCTGAATTGACTTCATACTTTTTTCCATTTTCAGTTTGTTTCATTTCTCTTTGTTGTGTTTCACACTCTTTCTGTAATTTTATGTTTACAGATTTTATGGCATTCATTTTTTCAATCAGCAAATCATTCTCTTGTTTGAGTTTCTCAAATTCTTTATCATTTCCTTTAGCAGATTGTTTTAGAGAGTCATTTTCAGATTTTAGCTTGCTTAGTTCTGAGTTAACAGAATCCTGATTCTTTTTCCTTAGCAATTTAACTTGACTCTCAAGCTCACGAATTTCAGATATAGAATCATCATTTGTTTGTTTCAATTTTAAACAATTTTGACATGAAGAGGAATTTACACTGTTTAACCTAATACCCTTTTTCAGTTTCTTATGTTCCCTTTTTAATTTTTCATATAGCCCCAACAAGTCAGCATAAGTATTTTCCCAATCATCTGAAGTATAGTTTTCAAAGGGATTTACCTCATTATCATCATCATCTTCATCTTGACTGCTGCCTTGATTATATCTGTCTGCCATCATGCAGTTGTCCTCATTTGCCCTGTGAATTTTCTTCAACATATCCAAGATGTCTTTAGCGGTCCTGCAATCATGAAAGCAAGACCATAGAGCTCTGTCAGTAGCTGCTTTCATCAGATTAAAGGCTTCCTGATTTTCTCCGTCCTTTGATCTGTGTCTGTCGGTCCAATTGGACACTTTCGTAGGTAAGGTGTGAGGACCTTGTGAAATTAATTTCCAGAGATCATGATTAACAGCATTAACATAAACATGGAGAGCAGCGTGCCACTGATTAAAATCAGAACCACTAAAGACGGGTGGAGGAGCCATTGAAACAAATAGAAGGTAGATTCAATGCAACAGGAATAGTGATTCACTAGAAACAAATTAGCACCTAAGACAGCAAGATCGGATCTGCAGGTCGCTGGACCTTCTAAGCAGACACCGCTCTGATACCAATTGTTAGGGTGCTAGGCCTGGATACAGAGGGGGGTGAATGTATCCCTCTAGAGAATATGGCCCATTTTTTTTTGAAAACTAAAACTCAGATATGCGGAATTAAAACTAATGAGCTTTCCAAGATGAAATGATAAGGCAATCAAATGAACAAACAGCTGGACTGCAACAATGCAGCCACCTGATCAACCAGAAACGAATGCAGAGTAAAACAACCCAAACACATTTAGCAGAATATAAAGCTCAAGGATAACTCTCTAGATAATGTGATAGGCCAAACATGCACAACCTATGAATGGGAGGTAGAAGATATGGAGCTAATGCAAGGCAAACCACTGCACAGATAATTTTTAGGTGGTTCGGTCCTCCAGACCTACATCCACCCCTCACTCCCAACCGGAGTGAGGCTTCCACTAGTAACACTAGCACAGCAGACTCAGTCTGCAACAAATGCTGCCAAACAGCTTGACCAGGGGAACAACCTCCCCTCTTCCTCCCAACCGGAGGGAACCCACAAGCAGCACCCAGCTACTTGCAACCGGAGATCAAATCTCCCTTCTCCTGACCCACCAGGAGGCATCCACAAGTAGCATCCAGCTACTTTCGACCGGAGATCAAATCTCCCTTCTCCTGACCCACCAGGAGGCATCCACAAGTAGCATCCAGCTACTTTCGACCGGAGATCAAATCTCCCTTCTCCTGACCCACCAGGAGGAAACCAATCCTAACAGGGCAATCGGAAGAATCACAAGGAAATGTAAATGAAACTAAGAAAAGGAAAATACATTAATCAGAAAACTGTAGCTATGGTAGCACAACAGTGGCTCTCAACTAGAGCTAACTGGGATGGATATGGTCCACGGTACAGCAGGAACAAATATTCAAGTAGCTTTGCTTCTCTTCTCACTCTGCTCGAGCTCTCTATCTCTTTCTTCCTCTCTTCTCTCACTTATGCTTCTTCTCTTCTCTCTCTTTTCTTTTCCTTTCTTCTTGTGGATCGTGGAAGCTCTCACTCTTCCTCTGCTTCAGTCGATTACGATCAGTCTCATTCAGATAGAGGAGTCTTCCTTATATATCAGTAGCATTTAGGGCGACATGCGCTCTCCACGATTCCCGCCAAGAGGCCTCAGTCCACGTGTCAGCATCCTGGTACCTCGTCCATCCTGGGATCACGAGCCAGTCACCTTGGATCACGTGCCCTTCATTAGCACGTTCAGCAACTACAGTCTGGTGGGGTCAACTCACATGCTCCAAAAGGTTGACGCAGCCTTCAAGGGCATTCTACCAGCAAGACTTAAGTCTGCTGCGTTGACTCCATCAGCCTGCTGCGTTGACGCATTGATACATTCCAGCGAGCAACCAGCCTAGCCTTTTTAACTGCTACGTCGACGCTTCCAACCCGTGGCGTTGACGCATTGACGATCCAGTGATCAAGTCTTTAGCAGATGGGCGTGCTGCGTCGACGCTCTCATCATGCTGCATTGACGCATCGCTGTTCCAGCAGCTGAAATTTGGATGGCTTCAGCCTTCTTACGTCATGGAGTGCGTTGACGCATTGTGCAGTTGCGTCCACCCTCTGGTTACCTTATCGATCCATCAAGCTACTGCGTCGACCCAACGAGCTGCAGCGTCGACGCTGCCAAGGTACTCCAGAGGTTGCAAGGAGATACTTGAACTGCTGCGTCCATGCTGCCAGTTGGTGGCGTTGACGCACGAACATGTACTTCAAGCCTGTCTTGCCTTGTATATTGGCGTCTCTTAAGCCGCTGTGTCGATGCTGCTTCATAGTGGCGTTGACGCATCGAGCACCCTGCATCCTTTTGTTCCTTGTATATTGGCGTCTCTTAAGCCGCTGCGCCGACGCTGCTTCATAGTGGCGTTGACGCATCGAGCACCCTGCATCCTTTTGTTCCTGTTAAACATTCATTAAAACTTGAGTGTCTATATCACTTAGCTTATCGTGGTCATCATCAAAACCAGGAGTACAACAGAGGAAAGGTGAGTTTGGAAAGGGGGAGCTTGTGCTCTGTTCCCCTTCCCCCACCGATGTATTTTTCATTTCTTTCTATGATGTATTCTCTCGTTTCGGGGTAGATCCCCTTCTGTATTTAGCCTCCTTCCCTTGTGGATGAATGAAAAGAAGAAAAGCCTTGCTGAACACCGTGTTCTACTTCGTTTGCCCTCCTTTCCCCCTCTTCTCTCTGTCTCTACTCACCTAAAGTGATTCAAAGCCTGCTCCTCTATAGCATGGTCTTTGAAGTAACCATATGAGGGTGAACATTCATGGCCAACCCATGGCGAACATCTGCCCCGTCGGAGCTCTTACACAGCTACAACCCACGAACTGTTAGAGCCCCTTGAAGGCTGGTCCTCGGGGCTTCTGCGTTCGACTATGGGACACCGAACTGCCGTTAGGCCACTTCGAATATTGGAGGTCGTCTCGAGTATTCCGTTTGATGATCCCCCATTCACCCCAGCAAACCTCAGTCCGGGGGAGGTGCTGCCCAATTTTTACCAGAACTGTGAACAACAAGAATGAACTGAGTTCCTTCAGAGCATGAGCTGGGCTTTGGAGTTTCTAAACCCCTTTAAACAAACCATCTAAACTTTGATCTTAACAGACAAACAAAACAATTTGAAACCTTCCAATCCGCCTATTTTTGCTAAGTGAACAAACAACTTAACCATTTGTTAGCCTGCAAGCCTTTGAAAAGCATAAAACAGCCTAATCCGACGCGCTCCTAATCCGACGTGCACTTATCCGGCACGGTACCCCCCCGCGCCGCTTTAGCCCCACACTCATAAACCTTTTTGCCACCTTTGGCTCCAAACCGACGTGCCCCCTGAGCGCCGGATTAAACCTTCTCACCAAAACACCTCCCCACTTCTCACTCACATCCGAAACTGGCGCGCCCCTCTCTTTGCACCAAAACCGGCGCTCCCCATTCTTTGCACCGAAATCGACGCGCCCCTCTCTTTGCACCAAAACCGGCGCGCCCCCCCTCCTTGTGGCTGAATCGGTGCGCCCTCTATTCCACCTAAACCGACGTGCCTCCCAAAAAATGAAATATATATAATTAAACAAACAAAGAGAGGAATACGAAGCCAATAATTAATATCGCCCCTCTTATAATCTAAATTTTCTTCCGGAGGCTCCGCCCTCAGAGACCCCCGCAAGGGGCGCTACCCCCTTGACCCCCGCAACCTGACTGGGCAGGTCGAACCCTACGACCTGACCGCACAGGTCGATCCACGTGCGAGGGCGCATGTTGGCAAGTTCGGGCTTCATTTAACGATTCACTTCTCCGGACTGTGCGTGAAGAGAGAAGCAACGACGCCCCATGGTATCAGATGTGGACCTCGGAATCCCCGACATGGACATAGTCTAAAACCATCTCGAGCCAATAGTCTATCAACTTGACCCATTTTTATCGGGACCCAGTCCCGCAATCCCATTAAACGTGCCGTACTCGGGACAGACATTCGTACGGTTTATCATCATCTTTGATGCTTCAAATGCGGACTCTCATCCGAACAATGAATGGTCCGTTAGTGACTGACATATATATACCAGGATCTAATCCCGGTATTGAATTAAACTTGCCATACTCGCGGCAGACATTCGTACGGTTTATCATCGTCTCCGATGCTTCAAATGCGGACTCTCGTCCGAAAAATGAATGGTCCGTTAGTGACTGACATATACACCAGGATTTAATCCCGTATTTGCATTAAACTTGCCGCACTCATGGCAGACATTTGTACGGGTTTATTTCCGTTCACGTCGTACCTTCAATACGGATCTTTTTTCGAACATAAAGTGGTCTATGGATGACCAACAAAATCTGAATGGAACGAGACGGCTCTCGTCTTCCCCGAACCCTACGTGTGGGAATATCAAGAAGACCTTTGCGAGTCACGTTTGGACCTCGGGTTCACCCCAACCATGGTCATTGCCTGACCCACATCCTAGGCCTATAGCCAGCTATCTCTATACACGTCTTCATTTTGGAATCTAGTCCCGGGACACTTTCCCGCTGCCCTTCGGCACCGGAAATATTAACGATGCCCACGCAAGCCTCGTTTGGACCGTGGGAGGTGCCCCCGGAATGGTCCTAACTCGATCTCGCATCGGGCCAATAAACTCACTGATTCCCGACCACTCTAATCGGGATTCAACCGAATGTCCCATATCCCTTTGAACAATAAATTTGCCGTACCCCGGCATACATATGCTCCGGTTTTCCCCGTGACGATCATGATTTTCTGAAGCCGGACGCTTGTCCGAATATCAAAAATGGTCCCTTAAGTGACCGACATATTTCGAATGCTTGGTTCCCTAGACGTCAGGCTTTCTGACTGATTCGAGACCGCCGTCGGCTTGTTTCTCCCGATATAGTTTCCTGGCCATGAGGCCCTGATTCCCGACGATTAATCAAGGGTGTTCCCCTCTCCGAGGGGATGTAAATGACGCCGTGACCTTTACGGCACGACGGGTTTTAGTCCCGACACAAACTACACAATCGTCTGATTAGTCAGATCGAGTGCACAATAAATCATCACCTTTGTGACTGGCACGCCCATGCACTTAATAAACCCAATAAACAAAAGAAACAACGATCTCAATGAAAAGTGCGTCCACAAGTCTGGCACGCCCGGTGGGACCCCAACCACCCTTCATCTCTTCGTCGGGATTCGAGGCCTCATGGCCTCCTAATAAACGATGTTTGTCTACTTTGATGAATTGCAGGTGCTGTCTTTGTCAGCCCTATGGGGAGAAAAGCCGGACTAAGTGCAATTGTCTTTGTGGCCTCGAGAACGCTACTCCGAGGCATATGCAGCTTCCAGGAATCATGAAGGCCGCTAAAATAAAAGAGAAGAGGAAAAGAGGAGAGGGAGGGGAAATCAAATCCCCTTTCAGCCAAAAAAAAAAGGAAAAGAAGAAAAGAAGAAAGAAACAAAAAGGGAAGAGAAAGAATCGACGAGAGAGGGTTGTACGGCCATATCCATCGAGACCCGTGCTGAACAAAGATTACCACTGTGGGAGTGATGCGGTGGAGCGAATCACTCATCCCCTCCCTGAGGGGGTGAGCGCTCTCCTGCGCGCCTACCTTGGTCTATTACAAAAAATAAGAGAAGAAAAGAAAGGATAAAAATCAGTAGGCATTGCCGAGCAAAAGAACAAGAAGAAGGCCGGCGTCCCGCCCGACTCTAGGAGGGTCCAAATCTGTGGTGCAATGCCCTGGTCCGTTCCACCTTCCTACTGCCTCTATCCGGCATAATATGGCCCCTCGAGTGGCTCTTAGAAGATCCGGCAAACTACAACTCTAGCTTGACGAACTCCTCCCCGCTGTAGGGAATGCTTTATAGCAATGAGGCCGAGCACGGCCACGAATCTAGAAGAGAGCATTCATCCACCCCGCCATAGGGGTGTGAGAAACAAAAGAATACACCCCGACTTAGAGCATTTGAAGAAGCAACATACCCTGCCATGGGGGCATAGAGGCCGCAAAGAATGCACCCCAGCTTATGGGGATCTGAAGAAGAAATGTACACCCCACCTTGGGGGGCATCAAAGCAGCAATACACCCCACCTTGGGTGAACAAGAAGCAAACATCCCCCAGTGTGTCAAGGTTGAAAAAGAAGAATCCACCCCACTCTGGGGCATAAGAAGCAAAAGATACACCCCGCTTAGGGGGTACATGAAGAGAATTCACCCCGACTTGGGGCCACATGAGAAGAATCTACCCCGACTTGGGGGCATAAGAAGAAACAGAGTTGCACCCCAGCCCGGGGGCACATGAAGAGAATCCACCCCGACTCGGGGGCACATAAAGCAAAAGTTACACCCTGGCCTTGGGGCATTTGAAGAAGATACTACACCCGCTCCGGGGATATATGAAAAGACACACACCCCACCTTGAGGGGTAGAAGAAGCAGAATACACTCCGCCCGGGGTGCACAAGAAGCAAAGCACACCCCGACTCGAGGGACATATGAGACAAAGAATACACTCCGATTTAGGGGTATTTGAGGGAGAAATATACCCCTATATGGGGGCATACAAAACAAAGTACACCCCGGCTTAGGGGAATACAAAGAGAAATATACCCCACCCTAGGGCAGAAGAAGCAAGAGAATCTACCACAGGTTAGGGGCATTCGAAGAAGAACTACACCCCGCCATGGGGGCATGAGAAGCAAGGAATGTACCCCGCCATGGGGAGCATAAGAAGCATAAGTTACACCCCGTCTGGGGGTATAGAAGCCATAAAAGATACACCCCGCTCAGGGGCACATGAAGAGAATGTTGGGTCCCGCGAGGTATAAACGGATCTAGAAGGGGGGGTTGAATAGATCCTATCAAAAGCTTTGGTCTATTTAAAACTCTTAGCTATCGGAAGCATGAACCACTCCTATAAAGTGAATGAATCACTTAGACACAATGCACAGCGGAATTAAGTAGAGTGGCACAGAGCATGCACAGCTTGCAACAACTGTACGTGTGTGTGTGTGCTATATTGATCACTCAAAGTTCATATGTGTGTGAATGCAGTGGTGATCAACCAAGATGCAATTATGAGAGCTTGAGTGTATAAAATAAGATAACCAAGTTTGAAAGCACACGAACCTGTGAATGGGGGTAGAAGAGATAGAGCAATCACACACAATAAACAACCCGCAACACAGGGATTTTTAAGGTGGTTCGGTTGCAACCCCGCAACCTATGTCCACCCCTCACCAAAACCCGGTGAGGCTTCCTTGTTGACTCACAGCTTGACCGGGGACACGCCCCAAACCATAGAACAGAGAAAGCCCTCTTTCTGTCTTCCTACACGCAAAGTCGGCAGGGATGGCTACACCGCAAATCGGAGAACTCCCGATTGCCTTCCTACTAACCACCGGTAGGGACGATCTTCAGTTTCAATAGATTGAATGAAATGGAAATAGAACAAGATGAAAATGCTCAAACAAGATATGAAGATATGCTGGAATGAACTAGATCTTGTCTGAGATTGTTGGATCTTGAATCTATTGAGGATTTGATGAAGAGCTTTGATTTTCCTTTGATTCATTTGAGTTGATGGAGACGATGTAGGATGTAGCTTGATCTTTCCTTTGAATCTCCTTGAGTTGATGAAGAAGAATATTGGATGTAGCTTTGATCTTCTTTGAGAGCCTTGAATGCTTCTTGCTTGCTTGGAGGTTGCTTGGCTTCAGATCTGAGCTTGAATCACCTTGGAAGGATGAAGAACTCCTACCCGAAACACTGTTCACAGAGGTGCTACAGTGCTTGCGAAATGGCCTCCCTTAAGCTCTCTTTGATTTACTTCATCAACTACATCAACTAGGGTTTCTAACCCTCTTGTATTGGTTTTATAGACTTTGAATGGTCTATAGACAAGCCCCAGACCAGATCCACAAATCATGGGTGATTAGGTGACTTTTGGATTAAACAAATCCATGTTGAATGGCCCTTTTCGAAGTGAAAAATAAAGTCAACATTGGTTGGCTCGGGGCTGGCGGTCGACCTGCAGCTTTTGGCGGTCGACCGCTACTGTGAAATGCTGTAGACGGATGATCCCTGGGAAATCCGGTCGACCGCTACTGGCTGGCGGTCGACTTGCAGCTGACAGAACTGCAGACGGGAGTCTGCTGGCTGGGGCGGTCGATCGCCCCTGTGCTGGCGGTCGACCGCCAGCTGGGCAGCCCCCTAGTTCAGTCCGGGTCGGTTCGTCAGCCCTCCAGCTCAGTCGCTTGAGTCCATTAGTAGCCCGTTCATGTCTGTAACTTCATCCTTGTTGGTCTAGAAGGTACCAACTGAATCTTTGTCTTTGGACTCTCATCTTGTTCAGTGACCTTGGCTATTTGAATGAAGCTTGTAGTTATTGTATAGACTTTGCATCAAGGCTTGGACGTGTAGACTTTGTGTGCATGTATGAACTCTGTATAGACTTTATACCTTGATCATGCATGAGCCTGTACAGCCTTGCTTCATGAGCGTACAAACTTGGTAACTTGATGCACGAACACAACAAAACGCAATGTATAGACTTTGCGTGTGAAGCAGCCGGCCAATGTATAGACTTGTGTTGCAGCCATCAACTAACGTACAGACTTGGAGTTGTGCTAGCAGCCAACGTACAGACTTGGAGTTCTGCTAGCAGCCAACGTACAGACTTTGTCTTGTGCAACGTACAGACTTTGATTTATGCATGCAGCCAACGTACAGACTTCATCTGCAGCAAGACTTCATCTGCCGCAACGTATAGACTTTGTGTTGTGCATGTAGCCAACGTATAGACTTCATGTTGCAGCAACGTACAGACTTTGAGTAGCAGCCATCCAACGTACAGACTTTGTGCAGCCAGCCATCAGCCAACGTACAGACTTTGAGCAGCAGCCATCCAACGTATAGACTTCGTCCAACGTATAGACTTTGTTGGATGTATAGACTTGCTGATGTATAGACTTGCTGCTGAAGGATGTATAGACTTGATGTGTCTGCAACAGGATGATGTATAGACTTGATGTGCCTGCAACAGGATGATGTATAGACTTGAGTTGCAGGATGTATAGACTTAGTAATGAAGATGCATGGAGAATGTATAGACTTTGCATGGCAAACTATGCAATCCAATGTATAGACTTGTTAATGAAGATGCATGGAGAATGTATAGACTTTATGTGTAGCAGCATAAGAAATACACCGACTATAAGAATGAACCGATGCAAGATATGAACAATGGTATGCACTGATGCATTGCTCATGCACACAACCTGTTCGATGAAATGTCTAATTGTTTAAACAGATGCACAATGACGTCATATGCAAACACAGTGTGACTTAGTATTTGCTATCAAAACCATGCACTGCTCATGCACACAACATGTTCGATGAAATGACTGATTGTTTAAACAGATGCACCACAGTGTGACTTATAGTAGTTGCTATCATCAAAACCATAACAGTAATCATGGTGCACATGTATTCAACAGAGAATCCACCCCGACTCGGGGGCACATAAGGCAAAAGTTACACCCCGACTTCAGGGGGCACGTGAAAAGAATCT
This sequence comes from Amorphophallus konjac, assembly GCA_022559845.1. NCBI lineage: Eukaryota > Viridiplantae > Streptophyta > Magnoliopsida > Alismatales > Araceae > Amorphophallus > Amorphophallus konjac. Next base: position 265,155,895 of record CM040127.1, read on the forward strand.
ACCCCGACCTAGGGGCATAGGAAGAAATAGAGTTGCACCTCGGCTCAGGGGTATTTGAGGAAGAAATATACCCCGACTCGGGGGCACATGAAGCATGCATCCACCCTGCCATGGGGGCATAAGAAGCGAAGGCCATACCCCGCCATGGGGAATACGAAACAAGAACTCACCCCGGCCTAGGGGACACACGAAGAAGAAACACACGCCCTGCCTTGGGTGCACAAAAAGAGAAACACACCTCGGCCTAGGGGCATAAAAAAAAAACAACACACTACGCCCGGGGTGCACAAGAAGCAAATACACCCCGCCATGGGGGCACAGAAGCAAAGAAGCAGAATCCACCCCGCCCGGGGGCATAGAAGCCATAAAAGAATACACCCCGGCCTAGGGGTACTTGAAGAAGAAATACACCCCGCCCGGGGGCATAGAAGCCATAAAAGAATACACCCCCGCTCTAGGGGCATTTAAAGAAAAAACATACACCCCGCTTGGGGGCATGGAAGCCATGAAGAATTCACCCCGGCTTTGGGGTATCCAAAAAAATCTACCCCGGTCTAGGGGCATATGAGACAAAGCTACACCCCGCCATGGGGGCATGAGGAGTAAAGACTCCACCCCGACCTAGGGGTGTAAAGAGCAAAAGAATACACCCTAGCTTAGGGGCTTTTGAAGAAGCAACAGAATCCACCCTCTCCCAAGGGGCATAAAAGAAGCGAAACACACCCCGACTTAGGGGCATTAGAAGCAAAAGAATACACCCCGCCTGGGGTCACAAAAGCTGTAAAGAATACACCCCTCGTGGGGGCACGTGAAAAGAAATATACCCCGCCACGGGGGGCATTGAAGCCAAAAAGAATACACCCCCGCCTGGGGGCACAAAAGCAAAGAGGCCTACCCCCCGACCTAGGGGGCAGATGAAGAAAAGCTACACTCCAACCTGGGGGCACGTTAAGAGAAATACACCCCAGTCCGGGGGCATCAATGAATAAGGAAGAGTAGAACAAAAAGAATAGTCATGAGGTGGGCGTGGTCTTTGCACCCGCCTCTTAATAGTAAAAATAAGAGCAGAAAAGAAAGAACAGTCGTCAGGCAGACATGGTCTCTCCACTCGCCTCTCCATACAAAAGAAGAAGAGAAGAGAAGAAAGTGAGCCTTGAGGCAGACATGGTCTTTCACCCTCTACCTCCAACCATCCAACAAATAGACTTCTCATGGGATCGGTGTCATGACCTTTCATCTAAGCCGATAAACCGTTTGCCAATGAAGCGTTAAACCAACAAAACCTTACGTCGACGGGGCACTAAACCGACAAAAACTTCCGCCGACGGGGCGTTAAACCGACAAAACCTTCCGTCGACGGGGCGTTAAACCGACCAGATACTCAATCATCGGCCCCTGAGCCGATAGCTACTCCATTATCGACCTTTGGGCCGACAACTATCCAATTATCGGCTCCTAGCCGATAGCTATTCACTTATCGGCCTCTCGGTCGATAGCTATTCATTTATCGACCTCCGGGTCGACAGCTATCCAATCATCCATTGGCTTTAAGCCAATAGCTTTCCAATCATCGGCCTCTGAGCCGACAGCTCTTTAATCATCGGTGTTTGAGCCGACAGCTCTTTAATCATCGGCGTTTGAGCCGACAACTTCTTAATTATCGGTAGTTAAAGCCGACAGCTTCTTAATTATCAGCTTTCGGGCCGACAGCTCCTCAACCATCGGTGCCCAGGTCGATAGCTGTTCAAAGATGTTCAAAAAAAAGAATAAACAAATAAACAAAATTATCGGCGTCGAGCCGATAGCTTTCCAATTATCGGTGCCTAAACTGACAACTTACCAGTCATTGGCATTAAACTAATAAACACTTCATCCATTGGCTTTAAGCCAACAACTTTCCAATTATCGGCCTCTGAGCCGACAGCTCTTTAATCATCGGCGTTTGAGCCGACAGCTTCTTAATTATCAGTATTTAAAGCCGACAGCTCTCTAACCATCAGTGTTAAGCCGACAGCAATCCATCCATTGGCACTTAAGCCAACAACATCTCATCATTGGCATCCGAGCCAATAGCAATTCACAAGGTACTCAACCACTGGCATTCGTGCCAGCATATGCTTACAAATATTCAAACCAAAAAAAAAGAAAAAAAAGAAAGATCACAAAACCAAAAGAAGGAAAGAATAAAAAATACATAATAATAACAAAATTAATAAATAATAAGAATAAAGAATAAAAGAAAATATGTGAATAATAAAACAAACAAGCAAAAGAAAAAACAAACAAACAAAAGAAAGAAGAAAACAAAAAAATAACAACAAAAAATGATAAACAAACAAAATAAAAAACACAACAATAAACCTTGCATGAGTTGAACTTTGAATGTGTGCTTGCCTTGCTTGCATGATTGTTTATATTATATTTAATCCATCTCCTTTGAACCTCCTAGGACCGCATCTCCTTGAATAAATAATGCCGCCCCGATCATAGACTTGCGTGTGCCATGGCATATGCTAAGGAAGAAATGCCCATCGTGGTGAGTGCATACGCCGAGAGGAAGAGTCATGGCTATGCTGTTAGTGTAACTCACAAAATACACTCGAGACGATGTCCCCACACTTTACGCACAATGCGATCAGTGGTTTCTAGCTATAGGGATCACGAAATTTCTTCCCAGCACTCTGTGTATGCTTGAATTTCCTACGCTCGCATGAACGGCAATCGTGAGGAAAAAGCTGCCTGCCTCCTTAAGAAAAAATATGTGTAAAAAAATGATGAAGAAATGAAATGTGGATCCAAGTAGCCGGGAATCCCCACCGAAACAAATGAGGAGACTCGCACGAAAATGGTGAAGCGAATTGCGTTAAAAGATAAATCCTAGTAGCCGGGAATCTCCACTGAAACAAATGAGGAAACTCGCGCCGAACGGTGAAGTCTAGAATCTAAAATAAACAAGGGGGCTGTGTGAAGCTACCGAAAGTCGAAAGCCTAAAATGTACGTAGAGCAATCCTTTAGTGTTGCTTAGAACGTCTGCACATCCCTATGTTTCGGGGCCACGGCTCACATGCCTGCACTCTCACACCACGGAACATTTGTTTTTGGTGAAATCATGATTTAAACTGTTTGCAGAGGCTATGCGATATCTTTCCGGCGAATGCACAGCTCTTTTAGTTGTGACTTGTGAGCCGCACGTGGTCAGTGAATTCGGGGCTTCATCCCTACCCTACCCTCGATATAGGGGATATACTATGTATCTATTTGATGCTTGATGTTAGCGGATGCTTGTGTGCTTAAAAACACAAAGAAACAGATAAATGAACACAAACACACAAAAAAACAAACAAACAAAAAAAATAAACAAACAAATAAACAAACAAACAATAAACACAGACAAAAGAAACAAACAAAAAAGAACAAACAAACAACAAACAAAAAGAACGAACAAAAGAAACAAACAAAAAAGAACAAACAAACAACAAACAAAAAGAACGAACAAACGACAAACAAAAAGAATAAACAAACGACAAACAAAAAGAACGAATAAACAACAAACAAAATGAACAAACAAACAAACAAAAGAATAAACTAACAACCAAATAAACCAACAAACAATAAACACAAACAAAAAAGAAACAAACAAACAAGAGAACAAACAAACAAACAAATAAAAAAAATAAGCAAACAAAAGAATAAACAAACAAACAAACAACAGAAATAAATAAACAAAGGAATAGACAAACAAACAAATAAACAAACAAACAATAAACGCAAACCAAAAAAACCAACAAACAAACAAAAAGCACACACAAAAGGAAACTAACAAAAAGAAACAAAAAAAAGAACAAACACACAACAAATAAGAAAGGAACAAACCAAAAACAATCTCATTATCGGCTTCATGCCGACAGCTACCTCAATATCAGCTTCTATGCCGATAGCTATCTAATTATCGACTTCTATGCCGACAGCTATCTCGATATCGGCTTCCGTGCCGACAGCTATTTCATCATCAGCTTCCATGCCGACAGCTATCTCATTATCGGCTTCCATGCCGACAGCTATCTCATTATCAGCTTCCACGTCGACAGCTATCCAATTATCGGCTTCCATTTCGACAGCTATCTCATTATCGACTTCCATGCCGACAGCTATTTCATCATATCAGCTTCCATGCCGACAGCTATCACATTATCGGCTTCCACGCCAACAGCTATCCAATTATCGGCTTCTATGACCGACATCTATCTCAATATCGGCTTCCGTGCCGACAGCTATCTCATCATCGGCTTCCATGCCGATAGGTATCTCATTATCGGCTTTTATGCTGATAGCTATCTCAATATCGGCTTGTATGACCGACAACTATCTCAATATCGACTTCCGTGCCGATAGCTATCTCAATATCGGCTTCCGTGCCGACAGTTATCTAATTATCAGCTTCCATGTCGACATCTATCTCGATATCGGCTTCCATGCCGACATCTATCTCAATATCGGCTTCTATGTCGACAGCTATCTAATTATCGGCTTCCATGCCGACAGCTATCTCATTATCGGCTTCTATGCCGACAGCTATCTCAATATCGGCTTCCGTGCCGACAGCTATCTAAACATCGGCTTTCATGCCGACAGCTATCTAAATATCGGCGTTTAGCCGACAGCTATCCCGTTATCGGCTTTCATGCCGACAGCTATCCCATTATCGGCTTCCATGCCGACAGCTGTCTCATTATCGACGTCCGTGCCGACAGCTATACAAAGTTGTTCAAAAAAAGAGAGAAGAAAAAAGAAGAGAAGGAAAAAAGAAGAAGAAAAAAGAAGAGAAGAAAAAAAAGAAAAAAAAACAAAGAAGAAAAAGAGAGAGAGAATAAAAGGGAAAAAGAGAAGAAAAAATCATCATCGAAACCTCCGAGGGATGTCGACTCGTCAAGTCCCGCCGGAGATCAAAATATTTTAAGTCTCACCGACGAATGAATCAGGGCCTAGACCTTCCGTCTAGTCCCATGAGCAAAAAGACCCTTGCTTTGGCATTAACCCCGTGTCAATGAATAAACCACCTCAATATTACAACTCCCAGTCCCACCGACGAATAAATCCTTGGCTTGGACCTTCCGTCCAAGTCGATGAACAAAAAGAACCTCCTTGCTTGGCTCGGACCTTCCATCCAAGTCGATGAACAAAAAGAACTCCTTTGCTTAGCCCGGACCTTCCGTCCAAGTCGATGAACAAAAAGAACCTCCTTTGCATGGCTTGGACCTTCCGTCCAAGTCGATGAACAAAAAGACCTTCCGTCCAAGTTAATGAACAGAAAAAGAAACCTCCTTTGCTTGGTTCGGACCTTCCGTCCAAGCCAATGAATAAAAAAAAAAGAGAGCCTTCTTGCTTGGCCTGGACCTTCCATCCAAGTCAGTGAAAAAAAAAAAGAAGGGAACTTCCTTGCTTGGCTCGGACCTTCCGTCCAAGTCAATGAATAAAAAAAAGGGAACTTTCTTGCTTGGCTCGGACCTTTCGTCCAGTCGATGAACAAAAAGAACTCCTTTGCTTGGCCCGACCCTCCGTCCAAGTCAATGAATAAAAAGAAAGAAACCACCTTTGCTTGGTTCGGACCTTTCGTCCAAGCCAATAAATAAAAAAAAGAGAGAGCCTTCTTGCTTGGCCCGAACCTTCCATCCAAGTCGATGAACAAAAAGAACCTCCTTGCTTGGCTCGGACCTTCCATCCAAGTCGATGAATAAAAAGAACTCATTTGCTTGGCCTGGACCTTCCGTCCAAGTCGATGAACAAAAAGAACCTCCTTTGCTTGGCTTGGACCTTCCATCCAAGTCGATGAACAAAAAGAACTCCTTTGCTTGGCCCGGACCTTCCATCCAAGTCAATGAACAAAAAAAGAAACCTCCTTTGCTTGGTTCGGACCTTCCATCCAAGTCAATGAAAAAAAAGAAAAAAAAAGAAGGAAACTTCCTTGCTTGGCTCGGACCCTCCGTCCAAGTCAATGAATAAAAAAAAAGAACTTTCTTGCTTGGCTCGGACCTTCCGTCCAAGTCGATGAACAAAGAGAACCACTTTGCTTGGCTCGGACTTTCCGTCCAAGTCAATGAATGAAAGACCCCTTTGCCTTGGCACTCACCCCGTGCCAATGAATAGACCACGTCAGCTCCTGGCACCCTGTCGGCACCAGCAAATAAACCCTTCGCTTCGAACATTCCACCCGAATGCATAAAATCCATCTCACTCCGTCGGAGCCCTCTCAAAAGCATCCGGCTTGGACCTCCCATCCAAGTCGATGAATGAACAACTCTCCTAGACCCAGCACGAGTCACCAACTCCCCCTTGGGATTGGCCTCATCTAAGTCATTTTAGGCCTCCTGCCTAAGACGACGCATAGACCCTTTGTCCTTGCTTCGGTATTTACCCCATGCCGATGACTAAACCCCTACTCTGACATCTCGATCCACGTGCATATGCGGTAAAGCGATCCCCTCATCCCGTTGCTGAAGGAGTGAGCGCTTTCTCATGAATTCGCATCGGACTAGAATCCCACTGGCACGGAAGAACATATATCATATCGAAGAACTCTACACTCGCGGGCCCCGCACACTCGTCCCTCGCTTACGCCGCCCACGAGTGGGGGGCATTTGTGGACGTCAAAAAGAAGATAAGAAGAGGAACGTTCCTGCGGCACAGACGCCACGACACCTCGAGAGCAAGTCGAAGACGGAAAGGCCAAACAAACCCCACACCTCCTCCAAGCAGGATGAATAGATATATACTCGGTGCTCCGCCACCCAACGAGAAGCCCCTCGGGCAGAAGAGATGGCCCCGGCTCCCAAGTCGGCATTGTCGAAGGCCGAATCATAAGAAGCTCGGGAAGGCAAACACATGGTCGGCACACGCCAAAAATCACTCGAAGTCCCAAACTGAGGCTCGAAGGCTTCGAATTAAAGAGACGCATTACAGCTAAAGTACTACCAAGGGACGGGCACCCGTCCGAATCACCACTAAGCTAGGAAGAGACCCTATGATGCTTAAATCGGCGTGGTTATGCCTATATGGCTTTAAACCGGCGCGCCCCCCATATACCACCAAAATCGGTGTGCACTTCTTATGGGTTTAAACCCATTTGTGCTATTCCGGCGCGCACAACCCTGCGCCGTTTTACCTCCGAGGCATCCCATCCTACATCTGATCCCCTATTTTTGGGTGTAAACAGAAGGAACTTACCTGAAGTGGGTGAGCAGCCTGCTCCTGACCAACGTGCAACCGCCTGAGCTCTTCCTGCTCCCAGGAATGGAAGGCTTCGAGCCCCGCACCAGCCATCACATCTCCACCAGTTGTCGTCGACCAATCCGGTGGAGGCAGCTTCCCTACTCTACGGATCCCTCTACCTGCAGGCCACTCAACGACGTCGAATGCGGAGAAGGAGAAGAATGAAAGTAGAGGGGCTTCTCCCCCCCCCCCCCACCTTTATATATATGCAACGAACACCCCACTGGAAGCTCTCTCGACAGGCGGACTCTCTAGCTGGTTCTCTCTGAAAGGTCTCCAGCAGAAGAGAAGAAGAAGCTCCGTTCCCCTGCACCCGTGAGGTGAAGAAAAGAGAGAGAGTGAGAGAGAGGAAAGGTGAGTTTGGAAGGGGGGAGCTTGTGCTCTGTTCCCCTTCCCCCACCGATGTATTTTTCATTTCTTTCTATGATGTATTCTCCCGTTTCAGGGTAGATCCCCTTCTGTATTTAGCCTCCTTCCCTTGTGGATGAATGAAAAGAAGAAAAGCCTTGCTGAACATTGTGTTCTACTTTGTTTGCCCTCCTTTCCCCCTCTTCTCTCCGTCTTCTACTCACCTAAGGTGATTCAAAGCCTGCTCCTCTATAGCATGGTCTTTGAAGTAATCGTATGAGGGTGAACATTCATGGCCATCCCATGGCGAACATCTGCCCCGTCGGAGCTCTCACACAGCTACAACCAACGAACTGTTAGAGCCCCTTGAAGGCTGGTCCTCGGGGCTTCTATGTTCGACTATGGGACACCGGACTGTCGTTAGGCCACTCCGAATATTGGTGGTAGTCTCGGAGTATTCCGTTTGATGATCCCCCATTTGCCCCAGCAAACCTCAGTCCGGGGGAGGTGTTGCACAATTTTTACCAGAACTGTGAACAACAAGAACGAACTGAGTTCCTTCAGAGCATGAGCGGGGCTTTGGAGTTTCTAAACCCCTTTGAACAAACCATCTAAACTTTGATCTTCACAGACAAACAAAACACTTTGAAACCTTCCAATCCGCCTATTTTTGCTAAGTGAACAAACAACTTAACCATCTGTTAGCCTGCAAGCCTTTCAAAAGCATAAAATAGCCTAATCTGCCGCGCTCCTAATCTGGCGTGCACTTATCTGGCGCGGTACCCCCTTGCACCGCTTTAGCCCCACACTCATAAACCTTTTTGCCACCTTTGGCTCCAAATCGGAGCGCCCCCTGCGCGCCGGATTAAACCTTCTTGCCAAAACACCTCCCCACCTCTCACTCACATCCGAAACCGGCGCGCCCCTCTCTTTGCACCAAAATCGGCGTGCCCCGTTCATTGCACCGAAACCGGCGCGCCCCTCTCTTTGCACCAAAACCGGCGCGCCCCCCCTCCTTGTGGCTAAACCGGCATGCCCTCTGTTCCACCTAAATCGGCGTGCCTCCCAAAAAATGAAATATATATAATTAAACAAATGAAGAGAGGAATACGAAGCCAATAATTAATATCGCCCCTGTTATAATCTAAATTTTTGTCTGGGGGCTCCACCCCCGGAGACCCCCGCAAGAGGCGCTGCGCCCTTGACCCCCGCGACCTGACCGGGCAGGTTGAACCCTGCGACCTGACCGCGCAGGTCGATCCGCGTGCGAGGGCGCATGTTGGCAAGTTCGGGCTTCATTTAACGATTCGCTTCTCTGGACTGTGCGTGAAGAGAGAAGCAACGACGCCCCATGGTATCAGATGTGGACCTCGGAATCCCCGACATGGCCATAGTCTGAAACCGTCTCGGGCCAATTGTCTATCAACTTGACCCATTTTTATCGGGACCCAATCCCGCAATCCCATTAAACGTGCCATACTCGTGACAGACATTCGTACGGTTTATCGTCATCTTTGATGCTTCAAATGCGGACTCTCGTCCGAACAATGAATGGTCCGTTAGTGACCGACATATAAATACTGGGATCTAATCCCGGTATTGAATTAAACTTGCCATACTCACGGCAGACATTCGTACGGTTTATCGCCGCCTCCGATGCTTCAAATGCGGACTCTCGTCCAAACAATGAATGGTCCGTTAGTGACCGACATATACACCAGGATTTAATCCCGTATTTGCATTAAACTTACCGCACTCATGGTAGACATTTGTGCGGGTTTATTTCCGTTTACGTCGTGCCTTCAATACGGATCTTTTTCCGAACATAAAGTGGTCTATGGACGACCGGCAAAATCTAAATGGAACGAGACGGCTCTCGTCTTCCCCGAACCCTACGTGTGGGAATATCAATAAGACCCCCGCGAGTCACGTTTGGACCTCGGGTTCGCTGCAACCATGGTCATTGCCTGACCCACATCCTAGGCCTATAGCCAGCTATCTCTGTACACGTCTTCATTTTTGAATCTAGTCCCGGGACACTTTCCCACTGCCCTTCGGCACAGGAAATATTAATGATGCCCATGCAAGCCTCGTTTGGACCGCGGGAGGTGCCCCTGGAATGGTCCTGACTCGATCTCGCACCGGGCCAATAAACTCGCTGATTCTCGACCACTCTAATCGGGATTCAACCGAATGTCCCCTATCCCTTTGAACAATAAATTTGCCGTACGCTGGCATACATATGCTCCGGTTTTCCTCGTGACGATCATGATTTTCTGAAGCCGGACGCTCGTCCGAATATCAAAAATGGTCCCCTAAGTGACCGACATATTTCGAATGCTTGCTTCCCTAGACGTCGGGCTTTCCGACTGATTCGAGACCGCCGTTGGCTTGTTTCTCTCGATATAGTTTCCTGGCCATGAGGCCCTGATTCTCGTCGATTAATCAAGGGTGTTCCCCTCTCCGAGGAGATATAAATGACGCCGTGACCTTTACGGCGTGGCGGATTTTAGTCCCGACACGAACTACACAATCGTCTGATTAGTCAGATCGAGCGCACAATAAATCGTCACCTTTGAGACTGGCACGCCCACGCACTTAATAAACCCAATAAACAAAAGAAACAACGATCTCAAATAAAAGTGCGTCCACAATGCCCTAAAGCATACACAACTTGTCACGCCCCGAGCCTGTATTACAGCGGAAGACTAGCTCGAGAAACGTGAACAGTCGACATGGTAAGCATCTTGCAAGCAAGAATGATCAGAGCGCAAGTCGATCACTCACATAAATGCAATTGCACAATATTTACTCAAACTCCAACTTTCAATTCATTATCAATCAAATATCAAATACAATCACTAATCTTCATCATACTAGACTCAAGAAATAAGAAAATTACATAGACTCAATCTAAACAATGTAGACTTCCTAAGTCTTCACTCATTCTTCATTCACTCTCGGACCCGCTATTTGAACATTCCGAATCCGATCCTGACTCACTTCCATCTCCTGAAAAGATTGGAAATAGGTAATGAGCACACTTGCCTAGTAGGTATCTTCACATCAACATGAAGCACTATTAAAGTAATTAACATTTTTGCTCTAGAGGAATAAGGTAAAATCATACGAATGCGATAAATCACAAGTAACCAAAGTAACAAGATGATCATGTAAGATAGAATGAACAAGTATGAACTAACAAGAATGTAACAAGAATGGCCTTTCGTGAACAAGAATGTACTAGCAAGTCACATACTCATCACCCAAACATCTTTTACTTATGAGCAAGTATTTGATGAATTTCTGTGGAATATCATGTAACAAGCAAGAAAGTCATGTACGTGTATCGTGGATTTCACTTATTTATAGAGAAAGTACTCCCAGCGCAATGCGACGCCAGTAGCATCATACCCCATGGTTTACAGTATGTTTCCGACAATCAACCGAGGGGACTAGCATAGAGCCCTTGAACACAATCAGTGCTCGATCGCATCTTCAAGTATAAATCATGCTATTTCCATGTTTCAAGCAATAAAATATGGCCAAGAATGCAAATAAGTTCTTGATAACAATAATCAATAATGAACGCTTCAACTTAGGACATGAGATATCAAGGATGATTTAAGATGATGTCATGCTCATGGAAATAATTCGGCAGCATAACGGTACATTTATTATCATTCATAATTTAAATTAAGTATCTTTAGACAATATGCTGAGTCCTAGACCATCAATACTCCATCCAGGAAATCAGAATATCATCCCTTTGGTCAAACCTCGGGTTAAAGAATTTAGAACTGTGACGGTCTAATATTGGGCCGTTACATGAACATAACGGTCGAGTGTTGGGCCGTTAGAAAGGTTGAATTCAGAAGAAAATAGATATGGACTCAAACAACGTGACTGTCATATATTGGACCGTTATATGTTCCTGACGGTCGAATATAGATCCGTTACATATCCAGAATCTGAAAACATCGATAGTGTTTTCTAACAATTGGGCTTTCACGGTACAACCAACTCGACATCCTAGTGGAAATCCCAAGCTCGCAGAGAATTACGGAGGCCTTGAAATAAGATTTCCTAATCCATTGGAAGGAATATCCAATAGAGAGGTCATCATGTTCAAGAATATGTTTCTATAGTGCAAAGTGTCAACTAATCGCCATATACCGGAATATATGCCATGTACTTAGAGAATTGACTCTATAGACAGAAGGAATGTGTAATGATATAAAATCATGATAAAACTCGTCAATATCTTTTCTAAATCAAAGTTTAAATACAAAACTATAGTGCTTTGGGCTTGAAATTATCATCTACTTGAAAATAACTCTAAAGTACCATAAATCATGTAATTTCTAACATGAATCAACACCTGAACTTAAAAATCATGAAAACATGTTAAGATCTATTTAACGAGGCATATATATAAGCTATTTGAGCCAATCTTAATTCTGCCTTAAGTTGACAGAACACAGTGCTGTGTAACGGACTTGTCTGGGCACGTCACAATATGGTAACGATCCACTGTAGGTCCGTCAGAGTTCTCAGAACCCTGCAATCGTTTACAGAGGTGTGACGGATCAAGGTAGGTCCGATACATGTCCCTGGCGGTATTACGATAGACTGTTAGGTCCTCTACTGATAGAAAATAGAAACTATAGAAATTTATGATTAATTCATGGCATGCTAACTACTCTAATCATGTCAAAACGAGAAAAAGGCTATCTAGATGCATATGTAGTAATGAAATAACGAGATATAGCTTTTTATCTTCAATTAGGGTTGAAGGCATGCATGAATGTATAGACTAATCCTAAAACATGAAATTCATGAAGTATAACACATGAAATCCAAATAAACTAGAGGACTTTTATCCCTAACAATGTATGTTTTCCATTCATGAGATAACCTACCTCTTAATTGGGCTTTAAACTTCTAATTTGAGTCCTCAAGGGTCGCCCTAGTTCTTCTCTTCCTGTGATTTTTCAGCAACTTCACGTTTTCCTAACTCTCCAATCTCTTGACCTAAAGATGTGAAATTTGGAGGTTAGGAAGATGAAACTAAGAGGAACAAAAAGTTCTAAAGCTTCTAACTCTAATTATCTCGTTTAGACTCTCTAATTTCCTGATCTTTAGCACCCTATCGCACCGTTTCTGGGTTGGCGTGAAGAAACCAGCAACTTTGGAAGATCCTAACTCCTTGGATACTCGACCTCCTAACATGAAATTTTGAGAGTGGTCAGACCTTAGTATTAGAAACAAAAAGTTCCAAAGGACTTACCCGAGATTCTATCTCCTTACCTTGTTTCTTCACGAGCCAAAAGTAAGGGTCGCTTAGTTCAGAACTGGGTTCTATTTATAGGGTTTTGACTAGGGTTTGAGGATTAGATCGATTCTAGAGTCCTTAGTTGGCCAGAACCTGATCCCTAAGAGTCCTTAGTAACCTTACACATTCTCCTAATTAGGTCTCTTGCAGATAGGATCCCAAAGATCCAATCTTTTTGTAAGTTCTTCCTCTCACGGATTCAGCTGAGTGTAATGGACTAAGTCTGGTCCGTTAGATGGCTATAACGGTCGCTCGATAGACCGTTACATCAACTGAGCGTGGACATTCATCTTAATTCAAACTCTTTTTGTTAATTATCCACATAATTATCTATATAAGGGGTATTTATCCTTATAATTCGTGAATATGCTAAGTAACCTTCTAGAATATGGGTCAAACTTAATGGGCTTGGTCCATAAACCTATTGGGTTTTAACTATTAAAGCTAGATTAGTTATTTAACATAATTGGGCCTTATAATCCCAACATTAATTCATTTGTTAATCTATTTTGCCCTTTATAAATTCTAGAAAATTCTATAAATAATCCAAAACTTACTTATAAATTTTGGGGCACTACACCCTCCCCCACTTAGAAGAATTTGGTCCCCAAATTTGATACATAGATTTTATGGAGAGTGTACTTACAATCGAATAATTCTGGGAATCTTCTACGCATAGATTCTTCCGTTTCCCATGTTGCTTCGTGTGGCCATTGCTTCGTCCATTGGACTTGGACCATAGGAATAGTTTTATTTCTTAGTTGACACTTCTCGTTCTCGAATCCTGACTGGTTTCTGCTCGTATGTCAGGTCCTTTTGGATCTCCAGATTATCATAAGTAATGACATGATGAGGATCATATACATATTTCTTCAACATAGAGACGCGAAATACGTCGTGAACTCCTGCTAATTGTGGAGGTAAAGCCAGTCTATAAGCCACTTCACCGACCCTTTCGAGAATTTCAAATGGGCCAATGAATCTTGGAGTTAGTTTTCCTTTAATGCCAAATCTTCGAATACCACGGCCTGGAGAAACTTTCAGATATACATGATCTCCCACCTGAAACTCCAAGTCGCGTCTTCGAGTGTCAGCATAAGATTTCTGCCTATCTTGCGCCATCTTCATTCTTTCTCGAATGAGCTTGATCTTCTCTGTAGAATCCCTGATAAGGTCGGAGCCTAGAAATTGCTTTTCCCCTATTTCGTTCCAACATATTGGTGATCTACAGCTTTTTCCATATAAAGCTTCAAAGGGTGCCATCTGTATGCTGGCTTGATAATTGTTATTGTATGCAAATTCTACCAGAGGCAAGTGATCGTGCCAACTTCCTCCAAAATCAATAGCACAAGCCCTGAGCATATCTTCTACTACCTTATTTGTTCTTTCAGTCTGACCATTAGTTTGTGGGTGAAATGTTGTGCTAAAATTCAATCTAGTCCCTAGTGAATGTTGTAGGCCCTTCCAGAATTGTGATGTGAATCGAGGATCTCTATCAGATACAATAGTGACAGGGAGGCCATGTAATTTGATAATTTCTTTCATGTATAATGCTGCTAGAATATCCACAGACCATCGACTTTTTATTGGTATGAAGTGTGCGGATTTAGTCAATCGGTCTATGATCACCCATATACCATCGTGTCCTCCTCTGGTCTTAGGTAAACCCATGATGAAATCCATCCATATACTCTCCCATTTCCATTCGGAAATATTCAAGGGATGTAATTTACCTGCGGGTCTAAAATGCTCTGCTTTTACTTGTTGGCAGGTGAGACAACGGGACACGAAATCATCTATTTCTCTCTTCATATTGGGCCACCAGAAGTTTCTTTTGAGATCTTGATACATCTTCGTGCCTCTTGGATGAATGGTGTACTTGGAATTATGTGCTTCTTCTAGGATCAATTTCTTCGTATCCTCATGATCTGGTACACACACTCGACCCTTAAATAGTAATCTTCCGTCATTGGAAACAGAGAAATCCGGCCTTTGTTCAATATTGGCTTTAATTTCCAGTAACACGGGATCATCATTTTACAGCTTGACCAGATCCTCTATTAATGTAGGTTGAGCTCGGATATTAGCCATGAAACAATCATCTTCCTTTATGTCAATATCTAAGTTCATTTGAGCAAATTGAGGAATAAGATTAGTCATACTAATCATAAGACTTGATAGCATACCTATTGGTTTTCTGCTGAGTGCATCTGCTACCGCATTAGCATTGCCAGGATGATATTGAATAGCAAAATCAAAGTCCTTGAGATATTCTAACCATCTCCTCTGCCTCATATTAAGCTCTTTTTGAGAGAATAAGTATTTCAAGCTTTTGTGGTCCGAGTAGACCGTGAACTTTTCTCCATAGAGATAATGACGCCAAATTTTTAAGGTAAAAATAACTGGTGCCAAGTCTAAATCATGCACGGGATAATTTTTCTTGTGACGTTTCAATTGTCTTGAAGAATAACAGATTACCTTTCTATCTTGCATGAGAACGTATCCCAAGCCAATGCCAGATGCATCCGTATATACTTCAAATCTACCACCTTCCACCGGTAGTGATAAAATATGAGCCGTAGTAAGATGGTTCTTAAGAGTTTGAAAACTCTTCTCACATTCCTTTGACCAGACAAAAGGATTTTCTTTTCTTGTGAGTCTAGTTAAAGGAACAGCAATCTTTGAGAAGTCTTTAATGAACCTCCTATAATAACCAGCTAGACCCAGAAAGCTTCTTACTTCTGATACAGTCGTTGGCCGGCTCTAATTTCTGACAGCTTCGACTTTCAAAGGATCCACAGTGATACCTTCCTTTGAAATAATGTGGCCTAGGAATGGAACTTCCTTGAGCCAGAATTCACATTTGTTAAGCTTGGCATAAATTTTATGTTCTCTAAGTGTTTGCAAGGCTATCCTCAAATGTTCTTCATGTTCTTCTTTTGTCTTGGAATATATCAAGATATCATCAATGAAGATGACGATGAACTGGTCCAGATATGGTTGAAAAATAATGTTCATAAGTTGCATAAATGCTGCTGGGGCATTTGTTAACCCAAACGGCATTACCACAAATTCATAGTGGCCATAATGACTTCAAAAAGCCGATTTATAAATGTCTTCTTCTTTAATTCTAAGCTGATGATAACCTGATCTGATGTCTATTTTAGAAAAATACTCTGCTCCTGAAAGCTGATCGAAGAGCTCATCAATACACGACAACGAATACTTATTTTTGATTGTAAGTTCATTTAGTCGCCGGTAGTCTATGCATAGCCTGAGAGAGCCATCCTTCTTCTTGACAAATAGCACCGGCGCATCCCAAGGGGATGTGCTAGGTCTAATGAAGCCCTTATCTAGTAGTTCCTACAACTGCCTCTTTAGTTCCTTAAGTTCCATGGGGGACATCCTATAAGGGGCTATAGAAACAGGTGCTGCTCCTGGAATGAGTTCAATAGTGAAGTTTACTTCCCTCTCGGGTGGTAAACTGGGTAATTCGGATGGGAATACATCTGGGAACTCATTTACAATAGGAATATTTGCTAGGACGATTTACTTGGATTCAGTAACAATGACAGAAGCAAGAAAAGCTTCACATCTTTGCGAGATGAGTTTGCAAGCGTGAAGAGAAGATATGATAGTGGGATGTTTCCTATACTTGATGCCAAGGAAAGAGAATCTTGGAAGACCTGATTTTCGGAAGGATATAATCCTATTTCGGCAGTTAATATCAACATCATGATCTACAAGCCAATCTACCCCTAAAATGGCATCATAACCTTTCATGTCAAGGCATATTAGGTTTGCGGGGAGATTGTGACCTTCTACTATCACCTCACTATCAGGGTAATATCTTGTAAGTTTTGCTCCAGAACCTAGGGGTGTGGTTATAGCAAGATCTGAAGGTAGAGGAACTGATGCAATTGGTAATATTTTGGCAAACGTAGTGGAGACAAAAGAATGAGAGGCACCAGTATCAAATAGCACAAATGCAGGACGAGAACAAATTTGAAGAGTACCTTCCATAAGCCCACCATCCTTGGGCGCTTCCTCTTCTTCTAGAACGGCATTAAGGTGAGCCTGCCTCCTGCGTCCACCACTAGATGACTGGTCCTTCATAAGGGGCCAATCCGGCATGCGATGCTCCCTGCTTCCACAGCGTAAACAAGCACCAAGGCGCTTCCAGCACTCTTCAGCCGAGTGGCCAAACTTTTCACAAAAAGTGCAAGCCGTGGCGACTTGCTCCTCCTCCTTAATCTTCTTGTTCTTCTGGGAACTTCCACCGTTCCTGCTCCTAGACCATTTCTTACTATCACGGCTTTTGTGAGGCTCCGTGATGCTAAATTTTTCTTTCTTATAACGCCGATCAGATCGTCGGCTAGACTCTTCTCCTTTTCCTTTCAATTTCTCGACCTTTTCTAAGGTCCTTTCACATAAGTATGTCCGATTTACCATCTCGCATAAGTACGGATGTTTTGGGTCCCTAGCTGTTGAATGAAACCGGGTCGTAACCCGTCCATAAATCGATTAGCCTTCAATAGATCAGTACTGATTAAATGCGGTGCATAAGGTGCTAGTCAAGAGAATTGAAGTTCATATTCTGCAACTATCATCATTCCTTGTCGAAGAGAGGCGAACTCCATAGCCTTTCTTTCTTTCACGTGATCGGAAAAGTACTTAGCACAGAACAAAGTGAGAAAACCATCCCATGTATGAGGTGCATCAGTCGGAGGTGCCGGAACCGACTTCCACCATCTACGGATATCCTTGTTGAGTTGGAAAGTTGCAAGACGCACCTTCTCTTGATCGGTGCATTGGATGACGTCAAATATACGGTTCATCTCGTCAATCCAGTTCTCTGCTTCGTCCGGATTAGAAGAACCATTGAAACGCGGAGGGTTTAAACTCCGGAAATTGTGATGTAAGTCGCCAGCCCTTGCCCCTACGCCTGCTTGGGCCATAGTTTGCAATGCCTGAGTAAGGCCGGCAACAGTTTGTTGCATGCCATTCCAATCTACGCGATGAGCCATTTGTAAAATAAGGTACCTGAGAGAAATATAACAACTTGTTATTTCTCGTGGAATTGGAAGAAAATTTATCTTAAAGCTAATTAACTATCTTATCCCGGGCTCTACCCAATTCTCACATGGGTATGGAAATTTCTTCCTTAGTTCACAGGTAGGGGTCCTTAAACCTTGGACTTATCCTATGACATAATTCTTCTCCCTAAGTCCTGAGACTTAGGCTCTGATAGCAACTTAACTGTCATGTCCCGAGCCTTTATTATAGCGGAAGACTAGATCGAGGAACATGAACAGCCGGCATGGTAAGCCTCTTGCAAGCAAGAATGATCAGAGCGCAAGTCAATCACTCACATAAATGCAATTGCACAATATTTACTCAAACTCCAACTTTCAATTCATTATCAATCAAATATCAAATACAATCACTAATCGTCATCATACTAGACTCAAGAAATAAGAAAATTACATAGACTCAATCTAAACAATGTAGACTTCCTAAGTCTTCACTCATTCTTCATTCACTCTCGGACCCGCTATTTGAACATTCTGAATCCGATCCTAACTCACTTCCATCTCCTGAAAAGATTGAAAATAGGTAATGAGCACACTTGCCCAGTAGGTATCTTCGCATCAACATGAAGGCACTATTAAAGTAATTAATATTTTTGCTCTAGAGGAATAAGGTAAAATCATGTGAATGCGATAAATCACAAGTAACCAAAGTAACAAGATGATCATGTAAGATAGAATGAACAAGTATGAACTAGCAAGAATGTAACAAGAATGGCCTTTCATGAACAAGAATGTACTAGCAAGTCACATACTCATCACTCAAACATCTTTTGCTTATGAGCAAGTATTTGATGAATTTCTGTGGAATATCATGTAACAAGCAAGAAAGTCATGTACGTGTATCGTGGATTTCACTTATTTATAGAGAAAGTACTCCCAGCGCAATGCGACGCCAGTAGCATCATACCCCATGGTTTACAGTATGTTTCCGACAATCAGCCGAGGGGACTAGCATAGAGCCCTTGAACACAATCAGTGCTTGATCGCATCTTCAAGTATAAATCAAGCTATTTCCACGTTTCAAGTAATAAAATATGGCCAAGAATGCAAATAAGTTCTTGATAACAATAATCAACAATGAACGCCTCAACTTAAGACATGAGATATCAAGGATGATTTAAGACGATGTCATGCTCATGGAAATAATTCGGCAGCATAACGGTACATTTATTATCATTCATAATTTAAATTAAGTATCTTTAGACAATATGCCGAGTCCTAGACCATCAATACTCCATCCAGGAACTTAGAATATCAACCCTTTGGTCAAACCTTGGGTTAAAGAATTTAGAACTGTGACGGTCTAATACTGGGCCGTTACATGAACATAACGGTCGAGTGTTGGGCCGTTAGAAAGGTTGAATTCAGAAGAAAATAGATATGGACTCAAACAACGTGACAGTCATATATTGGACCGTTATATGTTTCTGACAGTCGAATATAGATCCGTTACATATCCAGAATCCGAAAACATCGATAGTGCTTTCTAACAATTGGGCTTTCACGGTACAACCAACTCGGCGTCCTAGTGGGAATCCCAGGCTCGCAGAGAATTACGGAGGCCTTGAAACAAGATTTCCTAGTCCATTGGAAGGAATATCCAATAGAGAGGTCCTCATGTTCAAGAATATGTTTCTATAGTGCAAAGTGTGAACTAATGGCCATATACCGGAATATATGCCATGTACTTAGAGAATTGACTCTATAGACAGAAGGAATGTGTAACGATATAAAATCATGATAAAACTCCTCAATATCTTTTCTAAATCAAAGTTTAAATACAAAACTATAGTGCTTTGGGCTTGAAATTATCATCTACTTGAAAATAACTCTAAAGTACCATAAATCATGCAATTTCTAACATGACTCAACACCTGAACTTAAAATTCATGAAAACAGGTTAAGATCTATTTAACTAGGCATATATATAAGCTATTTGAGCCAATCTTAATTCTGCCTTAAGTTGACAGAACACAGTGCTGTGTAACGGACTTGTCTGGGCGCATCACAATATGGTAACGGTCCACTGTAGGTCCGTCAGAGTTCTCAGAACCCTGCAATCGTTTACAGAGGTGTGACGGATCAAGGTAGGTCCGTTACACGTCCCTGGCGGTCTTACGATAGACCGTTAGGTCCTCTACTGACAGGAAATAGAAACTATAGAAATTTATGATTAATTCATGACATGCTAACTACTCTAATCATGTCAAAATGAGAAAAAGGCTATCTAGATGCATAGGTAGTAATGAAATAACGAGAGATAGCTTTTTATCTTCAATTAGGGTTGAAGGCATGCATGAATGTATAGACTAATCCTAAAACATGAAATTCATGAAGTATAACGCATGAAATCCAAATAAACTAGAGGGCTTTTATCCCTAAAAATGTGCTTTTTCCGTTCATGAGATAACCTATCTCTTAACTGGGCTTTAAACATCTAATTTGAGTCTTCAAGGGTCGCCCTAGTTCTTCTCTTCCTGTGATTTTTCAGTAACTTCATGTTGCCCTAACTCTCCAATCTCTTGACCTAAAGATGTGAAATTTGGAGGTTAGGAAGATGAAACTAAGAGGAATAAAAAGTTCTAAAGCATCTAACTCTAATTACCTTGTTTAGGCTCTCTAATTTTCTGATGTTCAGCACCCTGTCGCATAGTTTCCTGGCTTGGCGTGATGAAACCAGAAACTTTGGAAGATCTTAACTCCTTGGATACTCGACCTCCTAACATGAAATTTTGAGAGTTATCAGACCTTAGTATTAGAAACAAAAAGTTCCAAAGGACTTACCAGAGATTCTATCTCCTTACCTTGTTTCTTCACGAGCCAAAAATAAGGGTCCCTTAGTTCAGAACTGGGTTCTATTTATAGGGTTTTGGCTAGGGTTTGAGGATTATATCGATTCTAGAGTCCTTAGTTGGCCAGAACCTGATCCCTAAGAGTCCTTAGTAACCTTACCCATTCTCCTAATTAGGTCTCTTGCAGATAGGATCCCAAAGACCCAATCTTTTGCAAGTTCTTCCTCTCACGGAATCAGCTGAGTGTAACGGACTAAGTTTGGTCCGTTAGATGGCTGTAACGGTCGCTCGATAGACCGTTACATCAACTGGGCGTGGAGATTCATCTTAATTCAAACTCTTTTTGTTAATTATCCACATAATTATCTATATAAGGGGTATTTATCCTTATAATTCGTGAATAGGCTAAGTAACCTTCTATAATATGGGTCAAACTTAATGGGCTTGATCCATAAACCTATTGGGTTTTAACTATTAAAGCTAGATTAGTTATTTAACATAATTGGGCCTTATAATCCCAACATTAATTCATTTCTTAATCTATTTTGCCCTTTATGAATTCTAGAAAGTTATATAAATAATCCAGAAATTACTTATAAATTTTGGGGCACTACATGACTCGATTGCCGTGCACGCTCTTCTAGACACGACCACACACACACATGATTAGAACGTCGTGCACACGACCCAACACTGACCTCGGGCAAGACCACGAGAGGGCTAACCCGGAAAGGTCATGACGTACGCAAAATGTGAGAGTCACGTGTCACGTGACGGAAGCACCCCCTCACTAGAAGAACAGCCAGCTGCGTCCACTAATGTCTTATGCTGCGCCTACAAGTGTCTCGTCTATAATGCCGCCTAAGGCACGATAGAGACTAAGACACTCTCAGAACCGGAACAGGAACTACAGTCACGAGTGACTAGACAGGGTAACGCCCGTCGGCGTCAGTCCAAGCCCCTGACCACATGTGCACACACAAGCTCGATGCCTTGAGCCAGGCCTCTAGCTAGTTTTCTCCCCCAGCAGGACGCTACTGCAAGGCAAGGGAGCCCACGAAAACTAGCCTACAAATCGTATGTCGGGAACTGCCGTACCACTACTCCCAGGTGGGCCAACACTGGAACGTGTCGACAAGCTACGACTAGTGGAGGCTCACTAGACACAGAACTCTGAAATAGAAGTGCTATAGTACAGATAGGCGAGGAAGCACTGTCGTACGTACTACGAAGCACAGGACACGAGGTAGCATACCAGACTGCTACCGAACTCACGACAGTCAACTAGACCTACTACTACAACGATCCTTGAGTCTCACGACCCGGAGTCAAGATCGTTGCACAACGACAGAGACATGCCGCCAATCGGTCTAATCCTAAACCAGAGGAAATGACACAATCAAAGGAACTGACTCATAAAGACCTAAGGGAACACCATGAACCCTCAGCACATCTGGACACGCAAACTGAGGTAAGACGATACCCCGAGGCATCCAGAACCACTGTCTCAGACAGGACAGAACCACCGAGACACACACAAGGTCGCATGTCAATCACTGGGTCACCCCGGGCTGACTGGAACCAGACAATTACGATTCTACAGTAGGAAATAAAATCCTACTTCAAGCAAGAAAACTCCTGGCTACCCCCTAATGTGGTCTTAGCCCTCAGAGGACATCAAAAGATATCCACGGAAACGGCAAACCACAAGGTCAATCCAAGATACACGGAAAGTGAAATGACGGGAAACAACACTCTGGGCATAAGTGATCCATCACTCAGCTGCTAGGGAAACCAAGCAGTAAAGGAGGAAGCCGCTATGCACACAGAGACGAAGACACTGGTGGTCAGGGGTAGAGCCACGAGGTGACTGTAGCGATCAAGGATATGACCACTAGGATCAGTCAACTCCAGCTGACCTGCCCGACGAACCACCATGCGGTCTATGGAAGTCCCGCGACGCGGGCTGACTAACCATCCTATGACACACACACACAGACGGACACGGATCAGGCCATCACGGACAACTGACACAACTACGGACTCAACTCATTGGGTGGTCACAGAGGGGCCGCTCAATAGACTGAACGGTCGGAACATGGCCGCTCAAAGGAACAGAACGGTCAGAGACTGGCCGCTCAAAACACAGGATGGCTAAGGGGTCACCGCCCCATGAACCGCCTTAAACTGTTGACCAAAGGTCAACCACGATGAGCGGTCAAGCCTTGGCCGCCCAACCCAACGGGAAAAACAGAACGGCTGGGAACCAGCCACTCAAGGGGACTGAACGGCTCGCAGCTGGCTGTGCCATCCACTGGGCAGTCTGTCGCGCGACCGCGCAGACGCCCACTGGTCTACACTAAACGGTCCGAAGCCAGCCGCGCCAAGCCCTACACGGCTACTGTTAAATCGTGTAGGTGTCACGGCGGGAGAATCGTGGGATCGGCCCGATCGTGGCATTTTCACGCCCCGTTCGTTCCGAAATGAAGGGGATACATCCATAACGACGATATACAATATTTAGACTCCAACGGGAGCCGAATCGGCCAAGAAACGACAAGAAATGGGCAATTTTTCAAAATGAACCCAAATGGAGTCGTCGGACTTCCCGGGCTCCGAACGGTCCCGAATGACCGCCAATAGCGACGAAATCAATGACTATGGAATGCAGACGTTCCAGGGAGTCCATTGACACTAACTGATCTAGAATCCGTCGCCGTTTTCTGGCGATCCCTACGAACTCTAGAAAATCACAGTTTTGCTAAAACGAGCCCAAACTCACACGTTCTCGCACAGAACAATGTGAAACTATAGGGAAAATGTATAGGACAAGTGGGTGATCAGTCTCCCTACCTCCACCGAAGAAACCGTGCGCCGAAGCGACTAATCCATGCCAAAAATGCCAAAACACAAACCGCACCGATCTTGGAATCCACCGAGGGATCGCGCTACGCCACGCTCAAACCGTCACTCTATCCCGCGTCCCGATCACTCCATCGCATCCCCGCCTCGGCCAGCTCCACAACGGTGCGCGCCCCGCAGCGAAAGGGCAAGAGAGGAGAGAGAATGAGAGAGAGAAAGAGATGAGAGAAATTGAGGGAGGAGAGAGGTGGGTGAGGGTTAAATAGAAAGGAAATTAGGAAATTTTCCTAATTTCTGAAAATCTGATAATTGGCCCAAAAACGGACTCATCCAGAAAAATACGTAAAAATAGTCAAAACGATCCTTGGAAAGATTGCAACGTAACTGCGGCATCCACGAGTCGATGAACTGAGAAACAAACTCACCGTAGGGTTCCGTAACTTGTACGGGAGTAAAACTCACACGGATCGTAAAACTCAACTCAGGATCCACAAAAACGATCCGAAACTCTCCGAAAAGGATCCGAAAGACCTAATAAGAATCCGATATGAATCCAGGGCATTACATCCTCCCCTCCTTTAAGAAATTTCATCCACAAAATTTAAGGACTAGCAAAGGAGAAGCAGGGAAGAACAACCCCAAGACACAACTTGAAACACCGCGAATCTCGAGAAACATAATTCAGAGGGACATAGTCAGAGCATAATCACAAATACAAGCTCTGGATCGAGCACGACACAAGTGAACACAAGCCTGACACCTCCGAGACAGGGCAACATCGCTTACGTCTCACAGGGAAGGAGACACGACCTATGCCACGACGACAGATATCGGGAAAAATAAAACGACAGACACAGTGAGCATCAGCTTAAACAAGGAGACATAGTCCTCTCAGCTGATAGCTCGACAACATCATCGGCTCTAGTGCCAAAAACCTGGCACACAGGACGCCAACGACAACACTGGACCACAACACAATCAAGTCAGTCCTCACTCCGATATTACATCCGATCGAGTCGCATGCTAACTCTACCAAGAGAGAAGAGTACAGCAAAGCTAACCGACAAGATCTGGTCCACACATTGCCAAGACAGATGCACAAAATCATAGAGAAACAACAATAAAATGACAACAACAGCACTTGCAGGATTCTGGCTCCGTACTGAACACAGAACCACGGAACACAACTGTAAGCTGGGTCACATCAAGGTATGACGACAGCTGAACACACGACTACCAGGGACTAGTCATGCATCGAGCAGCTCACCAAGAACAGACCCACAATAACGAGAAAATGACAATATCGGGAAATGCATCTCAAGGACCATGATCACGCCTCGAGAGCACAACACCCAAGAAAGCATTGCAGAGCAGAGGGTACTTAACTAGCAAAAATGTCGATAGATTCCACAATACTCAACAAATGCCAGTGCCAACACAGCACACACAAGACCACACGCGGAAAACAAAATGACAAGAATCGCGAAACCTACTGCCAACTGAAGACTGTACTGGACTTTCAAGACTCTGGATACTGTATATCTCATATTCCCATGTACTTTTACACAACAATGCTCGAATACCACCTGTGACGACCCGGATCCTAGATACCGGATATACCTGATAGGACTACCGAGCAGACGCGATACCACTTGGAACCCGTGAAGCCTCCCAAGAGCGGTAAAGCTCCGAAGGGATAAAAGGATTATCGTGTAGTACATTGAAGCCACAGGGATATAACAGTAAGCAATTAAATTTCATTAGATCGGTTTGCTAAAGTAGCAGAAATAAAATTACTTTTTAATTAACTGTTACAAATTACAATTATACCAGAGTCCAGTCCAAAGGAAAGACAAGCAGTACAGTCAACAGAAAATAAGGACGTACACTGAGGTCAGGGGAAACCCGACGCAGGTACCGCTGGCAGCTACGAACGCGCCACACCAGGAACCGCAGAAGCAGAAGACGCCACCCACCTGAAAAGTAGGGGTGAGTCTCGTGTCACTGGCCCAGTAGGGGTCACGCGGATCCCCACTGAAAAATAACGCAGTAACACGGAACAACAAAACAGCAGTAGTAGCAAAGCAGGAAAACTACCACTAGAAAGCTATAAAAGAAAACTGGAAACGGAAGGAGTACAGTAGCTAAAAGAAAAGGGAAAACAAGCCGTACCTGAACGAAGACACGGCTGTCGAACTAACCTCGGCCTCCCAAACTACTCCAGACCGCCACAGGAAGGCGAACTCTGATCTTACAAAGTCAGGAGTTACCGATCTGTTGGGCCTACAAAGACAGGCAAAAAGCATAGAAAAGACCTAGACAGACACAAACTACACGACTCGATTGCCATGCACGCTCTTCTAAACACGACCACACACACACACACGATTAGAATGTCGTGCACACGACCCAACACTGACCTCAGGCAAGACCACGAGAGGGCTAACCTGGAAAGGTCACGACGTACGAGAAACGTGAGAGTCACGTGTCACGTGACGGAAGCACCCCTCACTAGAAGAACAGCTAGCTGCGTCCACTGACGTCTTATGCTGCGCCTACAAGTGTCTCGTCTATAATGTCGCCTGAGGCACGACAGAGACTAAGACACGCTCAGAACCAGAACAGGAACTACAGTAGTGAGTGACTAGATAGAGTAACGCCCGTCGGCGTCAGTCCAAGCCCCTGACCACATGTGCACACACAAGCTCAATGCCTTGAGCAAGGCCTCTAGCTAGTTTTCTCCCCCAGCAGGACGCTATTGCAATGCAAGGGAGCCCACGGAAACTAGCCTAAAAACCGTATCTCGAGAACTACCGTACCACCACTCCCGGGTGGGCCAACACTGGAACGTGTCGACAGGCTACGACTAGTGGAGGCTCACTAGACACAGAACTCTGAAACAAAAGTGCTGTAGTACAGACAGGCGAGGAAGCACTGTCGTATGTACTACGAAGCACAGGACACGAGGTAGCATACCAGACTGCTATCGGACTCAGGACAGTCAACTAGACCTACTACTACAACGATCCTTGAGTCTCACGACCTGGAGTCAAGATCATTGCACAACTGCAGAGACATGCCGCCAATCGGTCTAATCCTAAACCATAGGAAATGACACAATCGAAGGAACCGACTCACGAAGACCTAAGGGAACACCAAGAACCCTCATCACATGTGGACACGTAAACTGAGGTAAGACGATACCCCAAGGCATCCAGAACCACTGTCTCAGACAGGACAGAACCATCGAGACGCACACAAGGTCGCCTGTCAACCACTGGGTCACCCCAGGCTGACTGGAACCAGACAATGACGATTCTACAATAGGAAAGAAAAGCCTACTTCAAGCAAGAAAACTCCTGGCTACCCCCTAATGTGGTCTTAGCCCTCATAGGACATCAAAAGATATCCACGGAAACGGCAAACCACAAGGTCAAGCCAAGATACACAGAAAGTGAAATGATGGGAAACGACACTCTGGGCATAAGCGATCCATCACTCAGCTGCTAGGGAAACCAAGCAGTAAAGGAGGAAGCCGCTATGCACGCAGGGACGAAGACACTGGCGGTCAGGGGTAGAGCCACGAGGCGACTGTAGCGATCAAGGATATGACCACTAGGATCAGTCAACTCCAGCTGACCTGCCCGACGAACCACCATGCGGTCTATGGAAGACCCCCGACGCGGGCTGACTAACCATCCTATGACACACACACACACAGACGGACACGGATCAGGCCATCACAGCCAACTGACACAACTACGAACTCAACTCATTGGGTGGTCACAGAGGGGCCGCTCAATAGACCGAACGGTCTGAACAGGGTCGCTCAAAGGAACAGAACAGTCAGAGACTGGCCGCTCAAAACACAGGACGGCTAAGGGGTCACCGCCCCATGAACCGCCTTAAACTATTGACCAAAGGTCAACCAGGATGAGCGGTCAAGCCTTGGCCGCCCAGCCCAACGGAAAAAATAGAACGGCTGGGAACCAGCCGCTCAAGGGGACTGAACGGCTCACACCTGGCCGTGCCATCCACTGGGCGGTCTATCGCGCGACCGCGCAGACACCCACCGACCTACACTAAACGGTCCGAAGCCAGCCGCGCCAAGCCCTACACGGCTTCTGTTAAACCGTGTAGGCGTTACGGCGGGAGAATCATGGGATCGGCCCGATCGTGGCCTATCCACGCCCTATTCATTCCGAAACGAAGGGGATACATCCATAACGACGATATATAATATTTAGACTCCAACGGGAGCCAAATCGGCCAAGAAACGGAGAGAAACGGGCAATTTTTCAAAATCAACCCAAATGGAGTCGTCGGACTTCCCGGGCGGTCCCGAATGACCGCCAATCGCGACGAAATCAATGACTATGGAACGCAGACGTTCCAGGGAGTCCATTGACACTAACTGATCTAGAATCCATCGCCGTTTTATGCAATCCCTACGAACTCTATAAAATCACGATTTTGCTAAAACGAGCCCAAACTCGCTCGTTCTCACACCGAACGTCGTGAAACTACATGGAAAATGTAGAGGAGAAGGGGGTGATCCGTCTCCCTACCTCCACCAAAGAAACCGTGCGCCGAAGCGACTAATCCATGCCGAAAATGCCAAAACACAAACCGCATCGATCTCGGAATCCACCGAGGGATCGCGCCACGCCACGCTCAAACCGTCACTCTATCCCCCGTCCCGATCACTCCATCGCGTCCCCGCCTCGGCCAGCTCCGCAACGGTGCACGCCCCGCAGCGAACGGGCAAGAGAGGAGAGATAACGAGAGAGAGAAAGAGATGAGAGAAAATGAGGGAGGAGAGAGGTGGGTGAGGGTTAAATAGAAAGGAAATTAGGAAATTTTCCTAATTTTCGAAAATCGATAATGGGCCCGAAAATGGACTAATCCAGAAAAATATGCAAAAATAGTCAAAACGATCCTTGGAAAGAATGCAACGCAACTGCGGCGTCCACGAGTTGATGAACTGAGAAACAAACTCGATGTAGGATTCCGTAACTTGTACGGGAGTAAAACCTACACGGATCATAAAACTCAACTCAGGATCCACAAAAGCGATCCGAAACTCTCTGAAAAGGATCCGAAAGACCTAATAAGAATCCGATAAGAATCCAGGACATTACATCCTCCCCTCCTTTAAGAAATTTCATCCTCAAAATTTAAGGACTAGCAAAGGAGAAGCAGGGAAGAACAACCCCAAGACACAACTTGAAACAGTGCAAATCTCGAGAAACATAATTCAGAGGGACATAGTCCGACCATAATCACAAGTACACACTCTGGATCGAGCACGACACAAGTGAACTCAAGCCTGACACCTCTGAGACAGGGCAACGTCGCTTACGTCTCGCAGGGAAGGAGACACGACCTATGCCACGACGACAAATATCAGGAAAAACAAAACGACAGACACGGTGATCATCAGCTTAAACAAGGAGACATAGTCCTCTCAGTTGACAGCTCGACAACATCATCGGCTCCAGTGCCAAAAACCTGGCACACAGGACGCCAACGACAACACTGGACCATAATACAATCAAGTCAGTCCTCACTCAAATATTACATCCGATCGAGTCACATGCTAACTCTACCAAGAGAGAAGAGTACATCAAAGCTAACCGACAAGATCTGGTCCACACAGTACCAAGACAGATGCATAAATTCATAGAGAAACAGCAATAAAATGACAACAGCAGCACTTGCAGGATTCTGGCTCCGTACTGAACACAGAACCACGGAACACAACTGCAAGCTGGGTCACATCAAGGTATGACGACAGCTGAACACACGACTACCAGGGACTAGTCATGCATCGAGCAGCTCACCAAGAACAGACCCACAATAACGAGAAAATGACAATCTCGGGAAATGCATCTCAAGGACCACGATCACGCCCCGAGAGCACAACACCCAAGAAAGCATTACAGAGCAGAGGGTTTTAACTAGCAAAAATGCCGATAGATTCTACAATACTCAACAAATGCCAGTGCCAACACAGCACACACAAGACCACACGCGGAAAACAAAATGACAAGAATCGCGAAACCTACTGCCAACTGAAGACTCTACTGGACTTTCAGGACTCTGGATACTGTATATCTCGGATTCCCATGTACTTTCACACAACAATGCTCGGATACCACCTGTGACGACCCAGATCCCAGATACTGGATATACCCGATAGGACTACCGAGCAGACCCGATACCACTTGGAACCCGTGAAACCTCCCAAGAGCGGTAAAGCTCTGAAGGGATAAAAGGGTTGTCGTGTAGTACATTGAAGCCACAGAGATATAACAGTAAGTAATTAAATTTCATTAGATCGGTTTGCTAAAGTAGCAGAAATAAAATTACTTTTTAATTAATAATTACAAATTACAGTTATACCAGAGTCTAGTCCAAAGGAAAGACAAGCAGTACAGTCAATAGAAAAGAAGGACGTACACTGAGGTCGTGGGAAACCCGACGCAGGTACCGCTGGCAGCTACGAACGCGCCACACCAGGAACCGCGAAAGCAGAAGACGCCACCCGCTTGAAAAGCAGGGGTGTGCCTTGTGTCATTGGCCCAATAGGGGTCACGCGGATCCCCACTGGAAAACAACGCAATAACATGGAACAACAAAACAACAGTAGTAGCAAAGCAGGAAAACTACCACTAGAAAGCTGTAAAAGAAAATCGAAAACGGAAAGAGTAGAGCAGCTAAAAGAAAAGGGAAACGAAGCCGTACCTGAACGAAGACACGGCTGCCTAACTAACCTCGGCCTCCCAAACTACTCTAGACCGCTACAGGAAGGTGAACTCTGATCTGACAAAGTCAAGAGTTACCGATCTGTCGGGCCTACAAAGATAGGCAAAAAGCCAAGAAAATACCTAGACAGACACAGACGCCCTAAAGCATACACGACTCAATTGCTGTGCACGCTCTTCTAGACACGACCACACACACACACACGATTAGAACGTCGTGCACACGACCCAACACTGACCTCGGGCAAGACCACGAGAGGGCTAACCCGAAAGGTAACGACGTACGAGAAACGCGAGAGTCACGTGTCACGTGACGGAAGCACCCCCTCACTAGAAGAACAGCCAGCTGCATCCACTGACATCTTATGCTGCGCCTACAAGTGTCTCATCTACAATGCCGCCTGAGACACGACAGAGACTAAGACATGCTCAGAACCAGAACAGGAACTACAATCGCGAGTGACAAGACAGGGTAACGCCTGTCGGCGTCAGTCCAAGCCCCTGACCACGTGTACACACACAAGCTCAATGCCTTGAGCTAGGCATCTAGATAGTTTTCTCCCCCAGCATGACGCTACTGCAAGGCAAGGGAGCCCATGGAAACTAGCCTAAAAACCATATCTCGGGAACTGCCGTACCACCACTCCTAGGTGGGCCAACACTGGAATGTGTCGACAGGCTATGACTAGTAGAGGCTCACTAGACACAGAACTCTGAAACAGAAGTGCTGTAGTACAGACCGGTGAGGAAGCACTATCGTACGTACTACGAAGCACAGGACACGAGGTAGCATACCAGACTGCTACCGGGCTCAGGACAGTCAACTAGACCTACTACTACAACAATCCTTGAGTCTCACGACCCAGAGTCAAGATCGTTGCACAACGGCAGAGACATGCCACCAATCGGTCTAATCCTAAACCAGAGGAAACGACAGAATCGAAGGAACCGACTCACGAAGACCTAAGGGAACACCAAGAACCCTCAACACATTTGGACATGCAAACTGAGGTAAGATGATATCCTGAGGCATCCAAAACCACTGTCTCGGATAGGACATAACTGCTGAGACGCACATAAGGTCGCCTGTCAACCACTGGGTCACCCTGGGCTATCCGGAACCAAACAATGACGTTTCTATAGTAGGAAAGAAAATCCTACTTCAAGCAAGAAAACTCCTGGCTACCCCCTAACGTGGTCTTAGCCCTCATAGGACATCAAAAGATATCCACGGAAACGGCAAACCACAAGGTCAAGCCAAGATACACGGAAAGTGAAACGACGGGAAATGACACTCTGGACATAAGCGATCCATCACTTAGCTGCTAGGGAAACCAAGCAGTAAAGGAGGAAGCCGCTATGCACGTAGAGACGAAGACACTAGCGGTCAGGGGTAGAACCACGAGGCAACTGTAGCGATCAAGGATATGACCACTAGGATCAGTCAACTCCAGCTGACCTGCCCGACGAACCACCATGCGGTCTATGGAAGATCCGCGACGTGGGCTGACTAACCATCCTATGACACACACACAAACAGACGGACACGGCTCAGGCCATCACGACCAACTGACACAACTACGGACTCAACTCATTGGGCGGTCACAGAGGGGCCGCTCAATAGACTGAACGGTCCGAACAGGGTCACTCAAAGGAACAGAATGGTCAGAGACTGGCCGCTCAAAACACAGGACGGCTAAGGGGTCACCGCCCCATGAACCGCCTTAAACTGTTGACCAAAGGTCAACCAGGATGAGCGGTCAAGCCTTGGCCGCCCAACCCAACGGGAAAAATAGAACGGCTGGGAACCAGCCGCTCAAGGGGACTGAACGGCTCACACCTGGCCGTGCCATCCACAGGGCGGTCTGTCGCGTGACCGCGCAGACGCCCACCGACCTACACTAAACGGTCCGAAGCCAACCGCGCCAAGCCCTACATGGCTACTGTTAAACCGTGTAGGCGTCACGGTGGGAGAATCATGGGATCGGCCTGATCGTGGCCTTTCCACGCCCCGTTCGTTCCTAAACGAAGGGGATACATCCATAATGACGATATACAACATTTAGACTCCAACGGCAGCAGAATCGGCCATGAAACGGCGAGAAATGGGCGATTTTCCAAAATCAACCCAAATGGAGTCACCGGACTTCTCGGGCTCCTAATGGTCCCGAATGACCGCCAATCGCGATGAAATCAGTGACTATGGAACGCAGTCGTTCCAGGGAGTCCATTGACACTAACTGATCTAGAATCTGTTGCCGTTTTCTGGCAATCCCTACAAACTCTAGAAAATCATGATTTTGATAAAAATTAGCCCAAACTCGCTCGTTCTCGCACCAAATGACGTGGAACTGTAGGGAAAATGTAGAGGAGAAGTTGGTGATCCGTCTCCCTACCTCCACCGATGAAACTGTGCGCCGAAGCGACTAATCCATGTTGAAAATGCCAAAACACAAACCGTACCGATCTCGGAATCCACCGAGGGATCGCGCCACGCCACGCTCAAATCGTTACTCTATCCCGCGTCCCGATCACTCCATCGCGTCCCCGCCTCGGCCAGCTCCGCAACGGTGCGCGCCCCGCAGCGAACGGGCCAGAGAGGAGAGAGAATGAGAGAGAGAAAGAGATGAGAGAAAATGAGGGAGGAGAGAGGTGGGTGAGGGTTAAATAGAAAGGAAATTAGAAATTTTTCCTAATTTTTGAAAATTTGATAATTGGCCCGAAAATGGATTAATCCAGAAAATTACGTAAAAATAGTCGAAACGATCCTTGGAAAGAATGCAACGCAACTGCGGTGTCCACGAGTCGATGAACTGAGAAACAAACTCACAGTAGGGTTCCGTAACTTGTACGGGAGCAAAACCCACACGGATCATAAAACTCAACTCAGGATCCACAAAAGTGATCTGAAACTCTCCGAAAAGGATCCGAAAGACCTAATAAGAATCCGATAAGAAACCCGAGCATTACACGTCGTGGTTGGGGCCGCCTCAGGAGTTTCGAAGTATGTCAGCTTCTGAGCTTTTATCATCAACTCCCTGAAGTGCTAGGTCTCCTCTGAAGTGAGTCGAACTACACAAGTACAAGGGTGAGAATGACACATGCTACAATGAAGAAAGGAAATAGGCCGAAAGGCTGAAATGAAGAGATGAAAGATACCTGCCGGCCCCGTATAAAAATGAGAAAGGGGCCAATGGAACAGCAAGGGCACTTTGTCTCTTTAGGCCGCCTCGCGAACAAGCCAACACACATCTCCTATCTTCTCGCTTTGCTCGACCAGCGACGCCAAGTCTGCATGGCCGCGAGAAGACAAATGATACTACAAGCCTATATGGTCCAACCCCCACCCGTCAGCATACTTGAAGGAGATGAAAAGGGGCTGGTCCAGAATAGCCTCGCTCGGACCACCCACTGAGAGCTTATGGGAGCGAAGCAGTGCAAACAGCCAGGGGGTGTTACTGTACAGTGCGTCCCGCCTGTCTTCCCCTCTAATGAAAGTCCGGTAAGGGTGCAAGCTGTCGCGCTCAGGCCGCCAATCGGCCATGGACGGAATAGGCTCCTCCACTGGTAAAGAGATCTCCTGAAGAACCACCCGCTCACTGCTCACCCGGCATAGCCCCCGAAGTGTCTTTACAAAGTCATCCCTGCGAATATCATGCAACTTCGGCTCAACCCTAGGCGAGCGGCGTTTCATAGCCTTCCGAGCTTCCAGATAAGCCATCACCTCCGTGTTGGTCCATGATCGCAACTTCTTCAAGTAAGAAGGGTCAATGTCCATGATCGGCTCTGGCTGAGAGTCAAGAAATCTGTGCTCAGCAACAGCCCAACAGTCTCGATGGGAGTTCTTGTAAAATCCCGTCCGTGCATTCCACCATCTGATATATTCAGGTGTAACGCGGGGAAAACGAGCAGGAGCCAGGACTCTGAATGAAACCTCCTCTCGACGGTGGAAGTAATCCCACCATATTCGGGCATCGTCATTGGATACATGGCCGGCTCTATGCCTATTCGGCAATGCAAATTGCGTAGAAGAAGGAGGGATGTGCTGATCCTAGCCAAAATTTTGACTAAATCGGAATGGGTAATAAGGCTACATCCATAAAATGCCGCTCTTCCGAAAGACAAGGACGCTCGGCCTAATCGCCAGCGCCCAATCAACCAATTTCTGCTCCAGGATTGGCCGTGTACACTTGGCGCCAGAGATTGGATGGATGAACTCCTCCGCCTCGAAGAGGCTGCACTTCCACGTCGTGTTTACCAGTGGACTAGAATGGGCAGCCAGGCTCCAAAAGTGCAGGACCCCAGGCGCATCCGTGGGGACCTTCGTCAACTTCCCCCGAATGGCAAAGAGTTGTTCCACTGTCGATGACAGTTCGGTGCTAGCAAACTCGATCATCCTCGGAACAAGGCGTGCAAACTATAGCCCCCAAGGAGCAGTTTCTGGAAATAGGGTGTAGACCCATGCATTAAAAAAGTGTAGTGGACCGACCGTCCGCAAATTCCTGGGGAGACGGTTCCGGTGCAAGTCCCCCAGCATCTTGTAAATGAGGCATAAAGCCACTGGGCAGAGGGACAGCTTCGTTCCCCAAGCCATCAGGCAAGCGGGGTAGATGGCTTCCACCCTGATTGCACTCTCGTTGCCTTGCTGGAGAGCAAATGAACAAATCCAATAGGTTAGATATGTAGCACAGTGCCTGACTGCGTCAACACCAGCGGGGTTCGGGCCTCCTTGCTGCCCTTCTCTCAAGACAGGTGGGAAAGCGGCTTGTCGCCGGACTCTCTTCTTTCGCTTCAAAGTATTTGGTGCTACTGTGGGAAATTCGTCATATTTGTGCTCCCCGCTGAAGAAATACTGAAGCCAAGCGCCCATCCGCACACGCCTTTTCTCCCCGGGCTTGCGTGCCTCCTTGGCATCATATCATGAGTGGCAAAGCATGCGGTATGCCTTCATCAGGTACTGATAGGTGAAGCCCGCTAGATATCGGCCCTCACCGTCAGTCTGATCCTTCAGCCAATCTAGCCAGCAGACTTCTTCATATGGCTCACCGTCAATCAGCAAGCCATTGAGCTGTGAAAGACTCCAAAGGTCCAAAGAGGTCTCTCCCTCCGAAGTGTAGAAGGTGTTATACTCCGGACAGAATACCTCGATCATACTGCAGCATAAACCCCTGGAGATAGGGTAGCAATACCTTGAGGCGTACACGCTATGATATACGCCAGCCTTGACCAGAATGGGAGCGTAATGTTGAAGGACGTAGTCCGTGAACTCCACTGCTCCGGGTCTAAATGCATGGGCATCGGTGACCTTCAACTCGGCAAACCACCCCACCGAGATCTGATGCTTGAAACATACTGCCAGGCAGTCTAGCAGAAAAGATTCTTCTCTATATCCCCATTTCAGCGGGGTAAGAAATAGACCGAATACGGGCCTCTCTCAATCGACACGACCCGCAGTGTCATTCCAACGAGTGGGTATGAACTCAGGCGCCCTGGTCAGCAACCCGTCTTTCAGAACCAGGTCCTGTAGTCTGAGTACAGCACTCCATCTCCGGGGTTCACCAGGCAGATAAATAGGCCTTCCCCGCACTACAAAGTCAGTCAGACTGTCTCTCTCAACAAGTAGTGCCTGCTCAGCTTTCTGAACAAGGAACAAGTCCCTTTTCCCTTGAAGGTTAACCCGCCTGAGGAAGGACATTAAGTGCTTATCCTTGGGGTGATCCCTCCTGACGGCATCGCCGCGGTCATAATTGAAGGAATCACCCCCGATGATGAGAAGGCGGCTAGTGTCCACTGTATCGGTCTTGGAGTCTGAGGATTCCGCGACCACAGCAAGCTGGTCATGCCCCCGATCCAGGGAGTTCACATTTTCCCATGTCACCACGGCACGGGAAGCAGAAGAAGAAGAAACAGATGCCATCTTATCTGCAAAAAGCATGACAAGAAGAATAAACAAAGTCAGAAACAGTTGATGAGAAACAAGATTCATGACAAAATTTTGGCAGAGTCTCCCCAGTCCGGGATATTGCCAGAAAGAAGCGGAACACGTCCATCAAGAGACGATCCCTAAAACAGGCCGTGGGTATTGCACCGAGGCCAAAATGGAACACCTAGGGGAATAGCTCCGAGAGCAAGCCCTACTAGGAGCCTCCTGGGGCCCAGGAAGAGGGATTTAAATCCCAAGAACAGAAGAGCAAAGGCTCTCCCTCACTCGTCGAAGGACGCCGCCCTCAAGCTCACTCGGCGCCGCGGGAAGAAGAAAGGGAAGAGAGAGAAAGTTCGGGTGAAAATAAGAAGGATGAGAGAAAAAACCAAAGGAAGGGTTTTATATAGGGCGCCCCCTTTGGGTTAATCTGGCATGCTAAATAGCGTGCCGTTTTAACCCACTCTTCATCAAAGGGTGCGCCGATGAGGGCCGCGCCGTATTAACCTATCATAAAAGGGCGCGCCGGATTAACAACCCTATGACCACGTCGGTTTTAGCCACCACGCTGGTTTAAGAGCCATTCCAAGCTTTTGTCATCCAGATGGGAAATCTGCCCACACGGAGCTCATCCGCGGGTCCCGCTTCACTCGTGCCTTGCTTTCAGCACTTGCGGCTGGGGGGCATTTGTTGGCACTTAAAATATGTTCAACGGTGATCAAGCCTAGAAGATAAGAATGATGCAGCCCACTGGAGCGCAGAAGCTGAAGAAAGCCAGTACACAAGGGTCTGCCCAAGCTGCTGGAGCCTCAGGTCACCCGACATGATCGCTGGGGACGTCACCTCAGGAGGAGCGGAAGAATTCACAACAAACTGACAATGTTGTCAAGCTTGTCCAATGAACCGGTATCGACTCGGTCGTGCCACATAAACAAATATTCATCATCCGACCAAGGATGAGAATGCACCCGGTGGTTTGCCACCTGACAAGAAACCCTCCTGAGGTGATAGAATGTCTCTGGCCCTTCAGAACAGGGAATCGGAGGCTCCGTCGGCAGAAGTCCCGGACAAGCCGTCACGGGTATGGCTTCTCAGCAAATTAGGTCCGTTAGTGACCGAATGATCATCCAGTCAAGGCAAAAGCACCCCGGGTAGTATACCACTCCCTGAGATAGCTACTGAGATAGGTTAAGTCGAACCAGCAGCACAAACCACTGTGCCGAAGGCCGCGTCAGCGAAAAACCCGCGTGTCCAAGCTAAAGATGCACGGGATTCCGAATGCGGCTGTTCAGCGGCCTAAAATCTTGGCCAGTACTTCCCGCCATGGTTTTGCGAGACCAGGATGAGATGAAAGATCACAGTGACTCCCGGGGCCAGTCCAGGGTCTACTGTCGAGCCCGTGCCAAGCAAGCACGATGAACGGAGTTAATCCGGCGCGCCCCTTACCGGTGCGCCCTCTTCCCAATGCGCAAACCCAATCCTCATGTCTTCCCGGTGCGCTCTTCTCACGCCGGAGAAGGATCACATCCTGGCGAGGCTATATAAGCCAACCATCGGTCGAGGAGAAAAGAGGGAGAGAATAGAAGAGGCAGAGTCGAAACGGGAAGAGAGCGAAGGGATCAAATATAATCAAAGAAGAAAGAGGAGAGCCTTGGGAAACAAGCAGGGTTTCTGAGAGCGAGCCAGAGAGCCACCCTCGCCCCGTCCGTCTGCCTGAAGAATCTCGAAGTCTGAGGTAAAGGCCCTTTTCCGATACTTTATTTTTTACGGTGAAAAGCTTAGGCGGCGTTTTCCTGTCTTCCCCCCTTTTCTATTTGGCATTGTTCCTGTAAATAAATAGGGTCGAAGGGGGGCGATGACATGAGCCATCTTCTTCTTCATCCCTCTGTCTTTTTTTTTTCTTCTGGAGTTGGGTTTATACCCGTTTGTGTAAGCTTGACCGGCCTCCGGCCGACTGTGCCAGGTCATGGTGAATGTATGCTGTAATGGCCCCTTCTTGATAGCAATGCTCGATGCTGAATGAAATAATATCTTTCTGCGCCCTTCATCACCCCTTTTCTCTTCCTTAGGTTGTATTCGATTTCTAACATTCTGTATATCACCATATGGATTCCCTCCTCGCTGGTTTTAAATACGCCTTGGGTTATCCCAAAAGGGGCTACAGCAATCACCCCCCTCTCCCCGAGGTTTTCGTTCCAATAGAATGCTTGTATCATGTTTCCATCACTATATTGAGGGTTTCATCGCCAGAGGTGTACCTATGTGTGCCTTACTGGTTGACCCAGAGGCCGGTCTCCTGTCGCACCTCCATTCTCAATAATGAACCGAGGGGGATGAGGCTGCCCCTATAGACCGAACACATGGTTTTCTGGCACCATTGCCTTTCGAATGCTAACTCACTAACACCCTTGCTAACCTACTAATCAATTAACCTCCCCTATATATATATATATCCATGGACGTAACTGATCGTAATCAGTTTATTAGCCGAGCGTGTTCTGCATATGCATTGTGTGTGACCGTTCCTCTCGAAGAGTCCAGTGGCCGGGGAGAGGGGACATTCCCCATTGATACCTCTGAATCGCCAGTGGATCATAAGATCATGTCTCTTTATGGCATGCATCTTCTTGAGCCATCGGGAAAATATCAACAGGGCTTCGCCCTAACATCAAATCCACTATCCCCAGGGGAATAGTGGTGGCCCTGGGTTGTGTGCCCCTCGTAGGCTAGCCCTCGGGGTTTCCTCCCTCACTGGTCGTCCCTTTTAATCATGTTTCGGCCCATGGAATACTGGTGCCCCTCGTAGGCTAGCCCTCGGGGTCTTCCATCCATTCGGGTCTACCGGCCGCCGTTGTGCCACCCGGTATTAAGGAGCTTACTCCACTATGTGGGCATGCCTCCACTTTCCCCCTGTAACTCTCTGGAGATGGGGAGATGCTGCCAAAATTTGGTCAGACATGTTTGACTGTTTGCCCTTATAATTCGGGCTTAATAAGATATGTTTTCAAAACAATTAACTTCTGTGCTCGAGTATGAACCTCGCACGAGTCTCAACCCTGTCTCAAGGGCATCCTGGGCCTCAATTCACTCATCAATCAACTCAATGCATCTTAATAAACTAAATAAACTCAAAAATACTCAAAAATACCTAAAAATCAACTAACCCAGTGCGGTCCTAATCCGGCGCGCCCTAATACGGCGCAGTACCCCCCCCCCCACGCCAGATTAACCTTAGACTCAAACTCACCATTTTTCATTTGGCCACCACCCGGCGCGCCCTAATCTGGCACGCTCTGGGCGGGGCGCGTCGGTTAAAGCCATTCCCTTGGCCGCGCCATTTTAAACCCTATCCCTACGCTACCCCGCGCCGTATAACCCTTATACCCATGCTACCCCGCGTCGATTTTGAATAAAAGTGTGTTTGTCGTGCCGTTTTAATTCCTTTCTCATTTTGAACCAACCCTCGCCTTCCACGGCTTGTGTCGGTCGACGTAATTAACCATAAATCAAACAAAAAGAAACTCTTCAAGTTGAAATCATCTGTCATTATGCATTCCCCCAATTCATGCATTAGACATAGATATGCATTCTTATGTGCCTCATTAATGCATGCTTGCTTGAATGATACCTCGGTATATTAAATCACCTTGACGGAAGGTCGGGTCACGCCCGACTGGAAGTCTTGGCTATGCGCGATGGTGGTCTCCAGACCTACATCCTCCGCCTTGTATCGAGGGCTCGAACTTAATGAATTAAGTCTGTTTCGCATGACTAAGGAAATAACCAATGAATCCTCCCATGCGGCCTTAAAGGCTTCATCATCACCTGCATTCTCTTGCATTCTATTTCAACCTCGAACGGCTCGTTATCTCGATAATTAATCAGAGGTTTTCCTTCTTATTGGAGGATGTAATTAACGTCATAGTCTTTATGGTATGGCGGACTTTCGATCCCAACACGAACTTCACTCTCGCCCGACTCGGGTCACATTGAGCGCACAATTAACTCGTCACACATGTGACTGGCACGCCTACGCATTTCTTAATTTTAATTCTTCTTCTTTCTTTTAAAGAGAGAGAAAAAATGCGCGTCACCATTCTCCCATTAAACTCATTTCAAATTCATTAGTCATTTCATTAGAAAATTCCTCACACATGGATAATTTAGTTGACCCAAACACTATGTCATCTACATAAATCTGAACAACAAGAATGTCCTTGTTATCTACCTTAGTGAATAGGGTTTGGTCAACCTCACCTCTTGAGAAGCCTTTACCTGTGAGAAATGAGCTTAACCTATCGTACCAGGCCCTGGGAGCTTGCTTAAGTCCATATAATGCCTTATCCAACTTATACACATGGTCAGGGAAATCAATACACTCAAAACCATGGGGTTGTTTTACATAAACATTTTCTTTTATTAGACCATTTAAGAATGTAGATTTGACATCCATCTGCTAAAGTTTTAATCCAAGGCTACATG
Organism: Amorphophallus konjac; assembly: GCA_022559845.1. Classification (NCBI taxonomy): domain Eukaryota; kingdom Viridiplantae; phylum Streptophyta; class Magnoliopsida; order Alismatales; family Araceae; genus Amorphophallus; species Amorphophallus konjac. The sequence continues at coordinate 265,196,761 of CM040127.1, forward strand.
CAAATGTAAGAAGTATTCTAATGACTTCTAGCCTGGCCACAGGAACAAATGACTCTTCAAAATCTATCCCAAATTCCTGATTGTACCCCTGTGCCACTAGCCTAACTTTATTTCTAACAATTTTTCCTTGTTCATCTGTTTATTTTTCTAAAAACTCATTTTGTGCCAATAATGGAGCCATGTGAAGGTTTGGGAACTAGGTGCCATACCTTGTTTCTTTCAAACTGATTCAACTCATCATGCATGGCATTAATCCAATGATCATCTTTTAAGACAGTTTCAATATTTTTGGGTTATATTTGTGAAACTAAGGCAAATGAATTCAGTTCATTTTCAATTCTGAAGTGAGACCTAGTTTTAGGGGGTTCATTCAGATTACCAATAACACTCTCTAATGGGCGGTCTCTAAGTACTCTAATGTTGGTAAGCTGATTACCTGAACTGCCACTTATCTCCCCCTGAATTCTTGATCCTTCAATCTCATCTTCAGCTTCTTGTTCTTCACTTTGCACTTCTTTATTTTCAGTATCTCTCCTTCATCCTTATTCCTGCAGAGATCAACTTCAGACCTGTTAGTTGTCTCATCAAAGACAACATGTGGTGATTCTTCAACAGTTTCAGATTTTACATTATAGATTCTATAGGCTCTAGAAGTCTTAGAATATCCCAGGAAAATTCATGGTTCACTCTTAGCCTCAAACTTATCAAGGTCTCTTTTTGAGTTAACATGAATAAAACATTTAGATCCAAAAACCTTGAAATGAGCTAGAGAGGGTTTCTTACCTTTCAATAGTTCATAAGGAGTCTTTTGAGTAAAAGATCTTACCAAAGCCCTATTAATAATGTAGCAGGATGTGTTCACAGCTTCAGCCCAAAACCTTCTAAGTAAGCTACTCTCCACCAGCATAGTTCGAGCCATCTCCACCAAGGTTCTATTTCTTTGTTCAACTACTCCATTTTATTCTGGAGTTCTTGGTGAAGAGAATCTATGGGTTATTCCATTATCCCTACAAAAATCATCAAACTATGAGTTCTCAAACTCACCACCATGATCTGACAGAATACTGGATATGGAATACTTACCATCATGATTTATTTTGTAGAAGAATTCCTGAAATTCACTAAAAGCATCATTCTTGTGAGTTATGAAAAACACCCAAGTATACCTAGAGAAGTCATCTACAATGACAAAACCATATCTTCTACCAGTTAAACTAGCTGATCTAGAAGGACCAAACAAATCCATATGAATCAGCTCAAAAGGTTTAGAAGACATGTTTTCTATTCTAGACTTAAATGACTTCCTATTCTGTTTACCTTAAGTGCATGCCTCACATATTTTATTGTTCTTCTTGAATGATATTTTAGGTAATCCCTTAACCATGCTAAATTTATTCAGTTTATGCAGCATTTTGTAACTAGCATGACCTAACCTACGATGCCAAAGCCAGGCTAAGTCATCTTTATTTATAGTTAGACGTAGATTTATGTGTGCAGCATCATCTAAATCAACCAAATAAATGTTGTTGACACTTTTTCCAATGAATTTTACAGTTTCTGAATTAGGTTCATGGATAGTGCATGCATGTGAGTCAAAAACTACTTTATGGCCCTTATCACATAGTTGATTGATGCTAAGAAGATTATATGCAAGACCTTCAACAAGTAACACATCTTCTATGCAGCAAGAAGAATACTTACCAACCTTACCTGTCCCAATAATCTTAACTTTTGTATTACCACCAAAAGTGACATGACCAGCATCTTTCTGCACTAGCATGCAGAATTTTTCTTTGTTCCCGATCATGTGCCTGGAGCAGCCACTATCAAGATACCATCTATTGTGGTTGGCTGCCAGGCATATCTACAAACATAATCAAGCAGAAAATTTTTGAACCCAAAACTGTTTGGGCCACAGTAGTCAAATCATTCAAACATGACAACAGTTATTTTGGTATCCACATGTGTGTTTGTGATTTTCCTTGTGTTGTGGATTTCTTATTATTATTCTGCTTGTTCTGGTTGTAGTGCACATTCTGAATTTTTGTTGGCCTTTCAGATGCATGAGAATTTTTGTGCCACTTGTGGGACCAAGAAGCATTGGGATTAGTGGGTGCCTTAAAGAAACTAGGTAGGGCAGGCTTGTGATGCACATATTCATAGGAATTCTGATTCATAAATGGCCTGTACCTAGGTTACATAGAATCATTCCAAGGGTAGCCTTGATGCATCTAGTGAGACTTAGATTTCTGAAAATTCTCATACATAGACCTTCCAGAGTAGTTACCTCGACCTGTCCTATTTGGGTTGAAATGAAAGGAATTCTGAAATGATGGCCAGGTAGATGCTCTGTAGTGGTAGTTTCGACCTGAACGATTCCTGCTCTGACTTTGATTTCTAAATGACTGAGACTTAGCTGAAGGGGAAGTCTGAGCAGTGTATTGGACCCATTGACCTGATTGTTGTGAATGGGTTGTTCTGGTCTTGGGGTTCCCATGCACTTGGGACCTAACAGGTTGACTCCCACCCTAACCCTTGGGCTTAGGTGTAGTGATGCATGTACTACATTCTTTAGGTGCATCCACCTTCCCTTTGCCCTTATCCTTGGCACTCATTTTACTTTGTTTATTATTTTTCACAGATTTTTCATTGTTGTTTTCATCACAATTCATTCTTATCAAAGGATTGAATTTCGATTTTCCTTTCTCAACAACAAATGAGATTGTCTTCACCCCAAAACTTTTCTTGCTTGTTGGATTAAAACCCAATCCTTCTCTTATGAAATTTACTTTAGTTCCCAGAATTGCATTCAAATTTTCTTTTCCTTGAGTCATGGCCTCAAGGGAGTTTTGTTTATCACTGGCTTCCTTTTCCAAACTATCAATGGCTTTCTTCAATTCCTTGTTTACACTTTTTACAGCCTCATATTTTTCATTTGCAGTTTTTACTTCTTCTTCAAACTTTTGCATTCTGATTTTAGATTCATCAATAACATTTTTTAGATTTTCATTTTCACATCTCAATCCATTCAGAACACTTTTGTATTCATCCATTTCAGTAAGTGAATTTTTTAACTCAGTGTTTTCAGTTTCTAGATATGCAATCCTATCATTCAAAGTGGTGTCATTAACAAGGGAGTTTATCTTCTTTTTCAAGTGTCTATTCTCCCTACGAATATCATCATATTTATCTAAAATTTTAGCATATGCCTCTTCCCAATCACTATGAGTATAATTTTCGACGGGGGAAGTTACCTCATCATCTTCTCTTCCTCTTCTTCTTCTTCTCTTCTGGCCATCAGGCACAGCTTGTCATCATCTTTACTGTCAGATGAGCTTCTCTGACTGTCTTCTTCTTCGTCGCTCCAGGTGCTCACCATGGCCTTGGCCTTCTTGTTCTTCCACCTGGGCTGATTCTCTTTCTGCAGCTCTGGGCAGTCCGCCTTCAGATGTCCTGATTTCCTGCAGTTATAACACACGATGCCATCAGTCTTTTTGAAATTATCAGATTTAAATCTTGATTGTCTCTTCCCTGGGGAGTATTTTCGTCTGAAGCTCTTACCTTCTTTCCTCAAGAATTTCTTAAACTTTTTGGTTAACATAGTGAACTCACCTGAATCTTGTTCAGAACTAGAAGAACTATGCTCACTAGAAGACCCTTTGCTGCTAGAACTTACTTTAAGCGCCAGGGGCTTCTTCTTCTTCTCAGTGTCATCGACTCTTTTAAGATTCAGCTCGTATGTCATCAAAGAGTCGATAAGTTCATCAACCATGGTGGTCGCCAGATTCCTAGACTCCTCTACTACAGTGGCCTTCGTATGCCAGATCGGTGTCAAGGACTGGAGGATCATGCTGACCAGCTCATAATCACTATAGATCTTGCCCAGACTCTTCAAACTATTAGTTAGCTGCATCAACCTAGCATACATCTCAGAAATGGTTTCGTCAGATTTCATCTTAAAGGCTTCATACTCAGAGACTAGCATATTTGCTTTGGTTTCCCTTACCTGAGATGTTCCCTCATATATTACCTGCAATTTATCCCACATTTCCTTCTCTGTGGAGCAGGAGGACACTCTGGAAAACTCGGTGGGATGTAGAGCGCATTGCATAGCGTTCATCACACTCTAATTCAGAGTTGATCTTCGAATTTGCTCCCAAGTGCAGACATCTTCATCTTCGGGTAGCTCAAAAGGACCTCGGCTGATCACCTTCCAGATCTCATGGTCTTTAGCTCTTAAGAAAACCTACATTCGATTCTTCTAGTATGCATAGTCAGTTCCATTGAAGAATGGAGGCTTACTTACGGAATGACCCTCAGCTATAAGACCTCTAGCATCCATTTCACCAGATCTCTCCTGGATGTTAAGCCCTTAAGAAGAGTTTGGGTCTGATACCACGTGACAGTATGGATGAAATGCTGATCTAGAGGGGGGGTGAATAGATCAACCCCAATTTTTCTTAATAGTAGTAATTAAAATGCGGAATGAAAATTGCTGTGAATTAAACTACCAAATCAATCTGGATGAGCAACGAGAAGATCTAATGAGGAAATACTATCATCCACACAGAACACCAAATGATATTATAATCAACAAATAGGCATTCAACATGACAACTCAGTTCTGGTACTAGGCGAAGGTTTGAGTCACGAATCTCCTCATGCAAGAGATAGTTTTCCAGATAGGCATAACCTATCCTTCTGACTACGTCTTTCGGTATACCACTGAGATGTCGATCGATAGGTAGAAATCAGATAGAGAAACTACTGAATGAATCAAGACAAGGCAAGCAATCGCACACAAGAGACAAGGCAATTTTTAAGATGGTTCGATCTCAATCTTGAGATCTACGTCCACCCCTCACTCAATCGAGTGAGGCTTCTGCTGAAACACAGCTTTGAATCCGCTAAACACACAGCTTATAAACGGCTAAGCTTCACAGCTTGATGTCCGAGGAAAACTCCTCGTTGCTATCTCACAGCTTGGACCGCTGATTACACAGCTTAGACTGTTGATTACACAACTTACACTAGTTCAAAGACAAGCAAAAAGAAACAGACAAAAATGACAAAGATAGAATGAAAACATATAGCTCTCTCGAGCAATAGACTATGAATCTGATTTAGACGTCGAGACCAACCCAGTTTCTCAAGCTCTCTTCTCTCAGACTTCTTCTCCTTCTTCTAATACTCTGTTTTCTCTCACTCTTCTGTAGGAAACTCACACTCTCAGCTTCTTCTCTCTAGATGATCACTCTCGAGCTCTTTTTCCTCCTCACTATTTCTTATCTGGTCTGCTCTATTTCTTCCAATCTCTTGCTCTCATCTCTTTTGCTCAATCAGTTGTTTTCCTATATACTTCGAACTTTTATCTTGTGGTCCCCACAAGATTCCATCGGCATGTGGAGGGAACGATCCCGCCAAACCAGTTTCTAGAAAACGCTTGATCTAAGAATCCACGTGTCAAATAAAGCTAGAGACCTTCCACGTGGCAGACTCTTCTGTTATGGTATCATCCTTGGATCACGTGTTAGGCTGCTTCATCTTTCAAACCACTTGATCTTTACTGAGGACTTCCATCAAACGGTTGCCTTTCATGCTCAATCAGTAGCGGGGGTGCTTCGTACTTAGGAGATTTGAGTAAAGATGACTTGGCCAGTTTGGTTCTGAACTTTGCAGATTATATGTTTGAAAAAATTTTCGGATCACTCTAGCAATTCCACTTTTGATGTTCCTAACAAAACAAATATGAAGATTCATCGTTAACTTCATTTTCATGTAGCTAACGAGATATCAAAATGAATGATCATAGAATGTAGACTTAAGCATATCATGAAGACAAGCTAAATCATATGAATGAATGCGTGAATTTCTGCAAATGCATCGATGCACAAACAAAGTGCATCGACCTGTCTTTCAACCGTGATGAACTAATGTAGCAAATTTGTAATGAAGCATCGACATGTTTCTCATACAGGTAGACCTTATGCAGACAGAGAAACAAACGCTGCATCGATGCACATACATAGTGCATCGACCTGTTAATGCACAAGCCCGCACTCCATGTTCTGTAACATCGACGTGCCACTGAGGCATGTCGACCTGTCCAGTGAGATGCTACCAAAAACTCTCAAAACATCAATGCAGGACATTTCTGCATCGAGCTGATCTCCAAGACGATGCACAAGGTGCATCGACCTTATAGGTACAAGATCCTTTATCGCATCGACCTCATAATGCAATCATTGGCTCACTATTGCTCAACAGCATCGACCTGACTACAATGTGCATCGACATGATAATGCATGACTTCTACACCCGCATCGACCTGATAGGCCAAAAATGCATAGATGCATTGACCTGCCTAGCATCATGCATGAATATGCATCGACCTGATCTTCTTTACACTAGAAGATGCATCAACCAGATTTTGAACATGGAACTTATTCTGACTTAATGAAAAGACATTATAACACATTTTATTCTACTCAACTTTAAATCAAAACAATTTTGCCAGCATCAATCAAATCAATCACAATTTTACCAACATTCAGAGGAGACACAACACCATGCACGTCGTCACCTCGCCCCCTGTGGCCACCAGCACTTCTCAACAGCTCACCACTATGGATCATTGTAGCCCTCATTGTCGAAGCTTCTCGATCACCGCCGGTAAGTCCCCCCTCACCCTCTATCTTTTTTCCCCTTTGTTTGTTGTCGTTGGGGGGTAAGAGGGGGCATCAATGGGGGAGGGGAGGGGAGGGGCCGTCGGATGGGGAGGGGGGTCCGTGGGGGTTCTACGGTGGCCGACGGCGAGGGGAGGGGGGTCAGTTGGGGAGGGGAGGGGAGGGGGGCCTCTGTCTCCCTCTTCCTCTCTCTCTCTCTCTCTCTCTATCTATCTATCTATCACACACACACACTCACAGAGGGGCTGATCCCCTTTGATGTCCCAGGCAAACAACAATCAAGATGGGGGTTGAATTGATTGCCCCTAAATTTTTGATAGATAAACAATTGTCGAGTGAACAGATTTTAAGAATTCAAAATATATCAAGAATTAGACAATTCTCTCTAACCTCACTGGAACACACTCGATCTGAGCCACAGAAATTGCACTCGATTTCTATCACACACAATGCAAACCACAAAGACACATAATTTTTAGGTGGTTCAACCACTGTTGTATGCGGAGATCGGTAATCGGGATGGGGGAAGGAGTAAAGTGGAAAAGGAAAACACGGGAGTTTGATATATCTCGGGTATCCTCCTTCATAGCCGTATACCTCTCACGACGGAACCGGGCACTCTCCTTTTACGGAAAGTGGAGAGGGGTCGAACGGCACGAGAGATTTCCGGGAGTATAGGTTAACTGGACAGGGTGCGCGCACGCTAGTCAATTTCTCGACAATCACCTATGGAACCAAGAATTGGCCGGGGAAGCGTCGCCAGGACGCGGCACGTGGGCTCGGGAGATCAGGTGACACGTGGAGGGAGGAGAGGTTCCATGTGTGCGAGTGCGCAGGTAATTGTGGGGATTCATGTACGGGATGTCTTTCCCCACCGACCGTAAGCAGTCGGTGTTTATTTACATCGGATTGAAATTGAACACCTTTGTTCCGTGCTGAAGAAGAGCCTGGATATGTCTGAAGCCATGGATAGAGGACCGGGGGTACCCTACAGCTATAGGGGGGTCATCGCACTTGACTGGGAGGGCTAATTAACTAGAGTTGGAGGCACCGGACACACACTGGGTGGTGTGGAGGTGAGGCTGAGACCCGGGTATGGGTATGTGTATTCAACTGGTTTCATGCTTTATGGGAGCCACGTGAGCTTTAAAAATGGGTCGAGGAGGCCAAAATATAATTTGTGCAAGCCACGAGACAATTTCAACGGGTGGGTCGGTCCCCGGGTCAATGCGTAATAAAGCGGGTATCCGCTTGTTTTACAGAGGCTCTCCATGAGGAGATTGAGACGGGCCCCAAATAGTTGAGAGGGCCAGACTAGATGGCAGGGGTAGTCATTGGCTGGCGCCTGAAGGAGGCCAGACGTGGCTCGAGGTGAGCAGTAGAGTACGGGTCCTAGAAGGTGAGTGTCTTCATGCTGGGGAGTCGGGGCCGGTCCCGGGAATGTTACTTTCGGGCCAGAGTCCGGCTAACTAGATTTCGTGGTCAGGGTGGTTGGTGGCCAACTCGGGGCGAGCGGTGGGCACGCGGTTCCACACTAAGTTAAATGCGGCATCATGGCACATGTGTGGCCACCATAGGGTGTCATGCGCGGGCGGACCCGAGATGCGGGTGTGTTCGCCATTACCATAATGCATACGCGCCGGGGATGGACTTGTATGAGATGGCTAGACGCCATGTGAGGGGAGTACTTGTGACGTACCCTCAGCATGTACGAGCCGATCAACAAGCCAACCACACGCGCACTTAGCTCCTTGTGTCCTTCCTCCTTGTCGGGTGACTACGGGAGTCCAAGTGTGCAGCCGTTAGTCCATATGTTGTAGCATGCATGCCCCTTGAGCTTCTAAGGGGGCTTTTATAGAGGAATACGAAGGGTCAGGGGGGCTTTATGCGGACCAAGTTGAGGGTAGAACCTGGTCTGTGCAAACCCTTGAGAATATGGTTTTTTTTTTTGCTTTTCAGAGTGGGGGAGGGAGGTTTAGGTGGACTAGCCCAGGGGGGTAGTCTGGTCCTCCTAAACCCCCCCCCCCAAGGGGGGTTTACGCGGACTGGGGATGGGTTTTTTAATTAAAAACTATTCTTTTTTTTTGTTTTGCTGGGGTTTAGGCGAACCAGACCTGGGGGGAGGTCTGGTCCGCCTAAACCCCCTCCCCCCCCCCCCAGTTTAGGCAGACCAGACTGGGCGGCCAGTCTGGTCCGCCTAAACCCCCTGGGGAGGCGGACCATACCTGGGGGCAGTCTGGTTTGCCTAAACTCCCACCCCCAGGTGGTTTAGGTGGACCAGACTGGGCAACTAGTCTGGTCCGCCTAAACCCCCCAGGGGGGTTAAGGCGGACTGGCTCTAGGGGGTTTTTTAATTAAAAAAACTCTTTTTTTTTGTTATTTCAGGTGTTTAGGCGGAGCAGAGAGAGAGGGGGGTCCCCACCCTATAAAATCCCATTTTTACCCCCCTTATGGGCCCCACTTTGACTCAGTGTGACTGCAAAGGATGAAAGATACAAGGCTTGGACTGGTCGGCTGGATTGCTTGCGCGCGTGGACTGAAAAGATTGACTTGCGAGACTCTGTGTGATCCCGGGGCTTCGTCTTTGCGAATCCTTCCATACACGGGTACGCCGATCAACTTTTCACGAAACTAGAACTGGAGAATGGCCGCGGGGACCACGGAGCTAGGAGGAGGGCATGACCCCCAAGGGAGTTCGCCCTCCCTGGGGCGCGGCCGCGCTCGGGGTGAACTCCCCCCCGGGGCGAGCCGTGGCCGCGGGGGGTGGTCCCGGGGGTCTTCTGACGTTGTTTGAGGTTGTCCTTTGAAGGACGGAGTGTCTCAGGGTGCTGGAATTGGCCCATGGGGGCTTGTCATTGTTGTGTTGTCATCGCCGCTCGCAAGACATTCGGGGGAATTCCCGACACCTTTGGGTCATCAAACGGCTTGGATAATTGACTGGCGGGCCTTAGGTTCGGCCTTGGGCTGAGGGTAGGAGCTTGCTGGAGTCGAGAGAAGGCACTTCGGGTGTGTGGGCCCTGCCTTCGTGGTGTATGCCGCGTTGTGAGGCGAGTTTGGCGGGCAGCCCCGGGTTGGCCCGGGAGCTGAAGATAAATGGCTCGTCGCTGCGTATCTGAGGGTTGGGGGTGGCCCCGACTTGCTGGAGGGTTGTCATAGAACATGGCTGGAGTGCTGGAGCTGTGGGTTGGCCCTCAGCTTGTTGTAGAACGGCTGGAATATGCGTGCCCGCAAGGTGTTCTGGGAAATTCCCGACACATGTGTATGGGCCGCATGAGGGTGCTATGAGCTTCTAAAGCCTATGGTTGACCAACATGAGTCTTCCTTTGACTTTAGTGGGCTGGAGGGAGGTGTCTTGAAGGTAAATTCCGGCCTCATTGCTGGGTGCCACGTGTCGTGGCTTGTAATCAGGGCACCCCGGGTTGGCGCAGGTGGCTGTGTTGAAGGTGGGCAAACCGGCAAGCTGGGTGATCGGGGGTGTCCCCAATCAATGGTTGATGTTGCCGTGGGTCACGGCTAGCTGGTTGGGACCCTTGATTGGGCCTGGTGAGTCGTAGGAAGGTTCGGGTAGCCCATGCCTTAAAGGTGTTCGGGGAAATTCTCGAACCCTCATTTCTTAATATTTGGCTGGGAAAATGTCCGGGTACAACAAATGCCCCCCACGGGGCATTCATCTGAGGCGAAGATGAGGGCGCGCGGCCCATGAGCTCCTCATTCTGGGTTGTTGTAGTTGCATTTTGACACTTCATATGCACTTTTACTAGCATTCTAGCATGTATTGATCCCCATATGCTTACCATCTTTATGCAATTGTTTTGCAGCTATGACGAGATTCTGCAGGGATGACCGGGTTCCGAGGCGTGCGGATCGTGAGGAGGACCACTAGGTGAGGAGGACTAGGCAGCCCTTTCCCCCTTTAGGCCCACCGGTTGTCACCGTGGCCAGCGTGGGCCAGCTTGACATGGGGCGTTCGCTGGTGGCTGAGGGCCCCGTTGGCGACAGGGCGAATGGAGCAGGGACCGTGGAGCTGGCTAGGATTTTTGAGGCTGGAGGGATTTACACCTATGACCATGAGGGAGGCTACCCGATGGAGTTTCTGCTGGATCGGCACCTATTTGAGTTCGTCAGGAGTTTTGTCCCGCTCGGTATGGAAGATAGAGACTCTTGAGTTGTTGGGGAGCACCGCCGGCTGGAGCAGGATATTCTGCTGGGCAGGGATAGCCTGCATGGGGTTGCCTTCTACAGCTTCTCGAGCTTCTCTACAGATTTCTGGAGGCAGCGCCAGTTTCCTAGCGCAGAGTGTCTGGGCTTCTTCGGCAGGGCGGACCAGTTCGGGGTCTGTGTTGGAGCACTGGGACCTGTTTCTTGGGACATGCACGGCCACCACTGGGTCGAGGCCGAGGGGACCATGGGCCTGGTGTTGGAGTCGTCAGGTCTACAGTTTGCTAGTGAAGGATATGACGACCATAGCCTGCTGGATGGGATTCTCTGACAGACTGTCGTGAGCTGGTACGGTCGCTAGGTGGTGATTCCTTCACACAGATATTATCAGGGGGCTGGTGACGCGCTTTTTGTTGGGTGTTGGTTTTATTTGTTATCTGTTTATTTTGGGTTTTATTTCATTTTATAGGCATGCCAGTCACATGTATGATAATTTTATTATGCGCTCAATCTGACTTGGTCAGACGAATGTGAAGTCCGTGTCAGGACCAAAAGTCCATCATACCATAAAAGCTATGTTGTTAATTACATCCTCCTGGAAGGAGGAAAACCCTTGATTAATCGCCAAGAAAGAACGACCCCCTGGGTCTTAAAAGTATATCAGTTAAAGAAAGGAATAAGAATTCTGAACTTCAATAAAATAGCCCTTGTTGAAGGGTAAACATCCGAACAAAGCCGGCCATTAATTAACCAACTCATGTCTGGACCAGAGTCCCAGTTTGTAAATATGTCTGCCAAGGATATGGCAAGTTTGATATCCAGGATTGGCTCCCAATAGAGACTCGGTCAAACATAACGGGCTATTGGCCAAGAGCGGGGTCAAACTTTGACCATGACGGGGGAATCCCAAGGTTCAAAGGTGACCCGCGGAGGCCTCGTCGATATCCCCACACACAGGGTCCAAGGGAAGTGAAGGCTTCATCACTTATTTTATTATGTTTTATTATGCATGTTTTGTTATTTTAATTATTTTACTTTCTTTTATTTCATTGTTTTATTATCATTTTTATTACTATTTATTATTCTTTGTTTTTTTGTTCTCAGGTCTTTATCAATGGGTTATGCCATCCGCATTTTATTATTTTACTTGCTATTTATTTGCCCGTGTTATCATTATAATTCATTCATTTATTATTATTATTTATTCTTTCTCCCTTTCTTCTATTTCATTTTCATTTTTTTTTACTATTGCTTCTTTCTTCTTCTTTTATTTCTTCAGATATGGTGAGGTTGACCCAAGTCAACACGTCGATTTCGGTCTCCCACCCCACCGATTATTGTTTATTAGCTCTATCAGCAATATTTTTAGCCTCTTTTCTTTGGTTTGTTCTTTTGACTTGTCCTTCTTTGAATTCCCTTCTTTTAGTGAGAATAAATGTGCTTATAGGGCCGACAGGGGGGATTAACGGTGACAAGTGGACTAAAGGGTGACTGCTAGGGTGACAAAAGGGGCTCAATGGTGACAAATAGGTCCTTGTGGTGAAAAATAGCTCGTAACGGTGACAATTGAGCTCTGGTGGTGACAAGTAGATGGCAGTGGGGACAAATATGTTTTAGTGGTGACAAATAGCGGGTAAGGGTGACGAATGGGTTTTAGCGATGACAAATGGCTTAATAGCGGCGAGCAATAGCCTATAGTTGTGGAAGATAGCTGAGTGTGGGTAACAAAATGGAAGGATGGAGGGATTGGAGAAAGGGGAGTCGAGTGAGAGTGGTGAAGAAGGAGTCAGGGGAGAAGGCCCTGGGAAGTGGCAGGGTGCCGGGAGCGCCGGAGATGTGGAGCTAGGTGATGTTGTCGCCGCAGCAGATGACGGTAGGGGAAGGGGAATTGCCGTAGCAGGGATCCTTGTAGTGGCTCCAGCTGACGAGGGTGAGCGGGTCGTCGAGGAGGCGCTGCGGGCGCAGCAACGACCAGGCTGATGACGACCTCACCTGCTGGGACGCACGGTGAAGTATGATGTGAGAGTAGAATAGTAGCGGGACGAGCAGAATAAGAACAGCAGGAGAGCAGCTGCCATTGACCATGGTGAAAGCTTGCCCCTTTGACTTCTCTTCTTTGAGCTCTTTTATATTAGTGGGAGCAAAAATGTTTATTGGGGCGACAAATGGCTTATAGTGGTGAAAAATAGCTTGCATCGATGACAAAAGGGCGTTTAGGGATAACAAATAAATGACAACTGAAGAGGCGTGATCTCTCGCTGGTCCTGAGCTGGGGAGATGATCACCGAACAGTGAATTGCAAGGAAGGGAAACGGATCAGGGGGCCCAGGGATGGTTCCCTGGGGTAAACCCTCCGATGCCTAAGTCAGTAGAGCAATGGTGGAAGCTGTGAAAGGAGGAGGAAAGAGAGGCACGGGATCCCTCTACACCACGGTGGTGAAGTGGTTCCTGCTCAGGGAGTTTTAGGCGTGTGTTCGCCTTACCTTTCGCTGGAGGGAGTCCCAGGTTTAAATAGTGCACCGGCCTCATGAGTCCCGTAAGCTGAGGAGTTTCAGGCGGGAGTTACGTCCTCAATGTGGGCATTTTACGTCCTCATCGTGGGATCTTTATAGCCTTGAGGGGTCGTGGGTCCCTTATCCTCATGAACTCCTGCTCATAAAGGGATCTCAACGGTAGCGTGGATAAACAATCGTCGGTCAACCCAAGCATGAAGAGTGCCAACCCTGTCTGGGTGATAGGCATAGCTCGGATGAGGATCGGTCAGAGTGGGCGCTGAGCGCTAGCCTTTATCCCGACGAGGGGATAGATCGGGCGTGGGTCTTCCTCCGACCTGACCAACGCTCGGGCCTTCCGAGCCTAAGGGCCACCGAGGAAGGGTTTGATCCCGAGTGATCTTATTGGGCTTTTTAGGCTAAGTGGGCCCTGCTGGGCTGTCACTTAGATGAGCTGGGCCTTGTTTGGTCCTGATGGACCTAGTTTGGCTGCTCTTAGATGGGCTATAGAAATCCCCCTTTCCAACAACCATGACAGATAGACCCGCAAGGCAGAAAGGGAGCCAACAAAGGCGGCGGCTACAGGGGTGACAAATGAACCTAAGGGTGATAAATGAGTGTGTAAGGCAAACAAATATGCAATACGGGTGAAGAATAGCTCGGCAGGCTAACAAGTGAAGGGAACATACGAAGGCAGAAGAAGGTTGAACAAAGGTGAAAAAAAGATGTGTAGGGGAGGCAAATAGATGATAAGGGTGAAAAATAGCTGAATAGGGCTGATAAATAGTTGGTATAGGCGAAGGTAGAGGAAGATCGAACAGAGGTGACGGCTATAGGTGCCAAGGGTGAGAATGGCAAGAAGGCCAACAGTAAGGATGGCGAGGGGAAGATATGGGATGACAGATTGTCAAGATCGGATTGTCTTTCATTGTTGCTTCCCACTGGAGTTGTTGGACTGGGAGACTTGGGCTGCAGTGTTCTTGGTATTATAGCAAGTGTTGGCATTGACTGCTGGGTTATTGTTATTAAATCCACTGGGATACAGCTGCTACTATGAGCCTACTGGAGCTAGACTACTACTAGGACTGCTGAGCTTGGTTGCAAGCCATATGGATAAGGAGAGTGTTGTAGTGTCCTTGCTAAGTATGGTATGGTAAAATAAGCTGAGCTATCTAGATGGTGATGTTGTGCTATTGGCTTCTCATGTCATAGTATGCCGAACTTGATAAAGCGTGCAGAGGTGATTTGCTGGACTACTGCACTATAAGTGAGCAGTTGGACTGCAAGTATGCAGAGCCTAGCTTGCTGAAGTGAAGGGATTGACTGCTGCCGATGTCGGTCCTGACATTGACGTAGGATGATGAGCAGAGGGTGCTAAAGGGGGAAATTTGCATTGTCTTTGATAGAGCTATGGACCCATGATCAGGTATTCTGATGGCAGAACAATTCCATTTCTTATATCATTTTTTATACAGCTGAACTCATGACACGGACCCGTAGATGTATGCTCATGTGCATGCAAGGCAAAAGGAGATGTCCTTGATGCAATAGCAATGTTCAAATGACCAATGGCCCACACTTCTCATTTGAAAATCATGAAAACTCCTAACTATGTAACAAAGAGGGTCTTGAGTCCATCGCACATGGTTGGAAAAGAAATGGTTGACAGGCCCGGATGCTTAAAGTTAATGTTCCCCTTTAACTTTGTTTGAAAGGGATTCTCCAGAGGTTTGTGGAGCACTGATTGGTCGACCGAAATCCCATTTCGGTCGACTGAAATTCCCAGCAATGGAAGGTTTACAGGGCTACAAGTTGAATTCGACTTGAGGCTTAGGATAAGTCGACTTCTTGTTTCCAGCAGGCTTTTGCTATGGTTATATGATGCATGGGTGGATCTTTGATTGAATCAAAAATGCATGTATGAAGTTTTAGTCTATTCATGATTTCTTTTGTTCATGAAATGCGTGAATGGGATTTGGAATTATTCATATAGTGCATGTGAATGATCTATGATTTTTTTATGTAATGCATACGAAATTCTGATCTATTTATGACACTCATATGAATGGTTTTGGTTTGTTTAAGGAATGCATGTGAAATCTTGATATGTTCATGACCTCTTCTATTTATGGGATGTATGAGAGAGGGGAATTATGTTTATGCAGGTGCTATAATGCATGCAAAGGGGTTCAGCAAGATACTATCACCGGATAGCAACCAGATCAAGGGGGGAGTTGACCCAGGGGGTCGACCCCGATGCAGCAGGTGGCAAACAAAATGTGGCTTGAAAGGGGTCGACTTCCTCAGAGCAGACATCAAATGTTTGTTGTTTGTTTGAAGATATGCAGATATGGATGCTAAAAAATGAATATTTGTTGGATGATTATGCCGCGTTAGGCGTGCAAGAATGCAGATTTTTAGCATGACTATATCATGTTATGAATGCAAAAGTACAGATCTGTTGCATGATTATACAAATATGAATGTGGAAATGCAGGTTGCTACATGATTATGCAATGCTACATATGCAGGAAAATTGCGGAGTGTCACATGATTATGCAATTATGTTCATTTTTGTTAATTGATCGGCTGCCATCAACATTATTCCAATCTTTCTTTTTATTCTTTTCATCATTGCTACTTCATTATTCTTTTTGTCAGTTCCTTTTCTTTATTGCTGCTAGTAAAGCATTGGCCTCCATGTGTCCATATCTTCAACAAGGAATTGTTCATGCAGACATTATGCTTCAGTTTGTTCATGTTCTGGTCATCAGCCCAATTTCTGTTAAGTCCAAAATTCTGATAAAATTTGGGCAGCACCTCCCCTGGACCCGAGCTTTTGGGGGTGAAAAGTGAAGCGCATCCAAGGATATACCGAGATGGCCTCTACAACAGAGTAAGCCACAAGCGGGCTGCTCTATGATCCCCAAATTGGGTAGGGAAGAACCCCGAGGACTAGCCTATGAGGGGAGCTCCACAAACCCGGGGATGATCCTTCCATTCCTTAAGAGAGTAAGCCATGAGTGGCTACTCCAAGACCCCGAATTGGGTAGGGAGGACCCCCGAGGGCTAGCCTACAAGGGGGTGCTCCACATACCCGGGGTTTATCCTCCAATTCCATAATGTACAGTCAATGACTGCTAGATCATGGGCCGTTAATATCCATCCTCTTGGGCGGCAATCCACCGAAGACCCTACCATGAAGAGGTAGGCCCCGGGGATTTGGAGGTGGTTATGAAGAGCCATTCAATTATATAAAAAGAAAAGAAAATGATGTATCTCTTCCCCAGGGACAGACCAGGTGACATAAAGTTTTGATGGAATCCATAGCAGTATGTTGTTGCCCCGGAACATGAGGCCTAAAAAGAGTCAAGTGCAGGAGGCCAGCTTGCTGCCATCGTTATGCAGAGATAAAGTAATACATTGGTGTGTGCACAGTGTTCTCTAGGCAATAGCCCACTGGACATTCGGACATACAGTGTAATGTTCATACATGACTAATATAGAAGCCAGTGTCTGGAATGAAAGGGGTAGCAGAGACTATAGGACACAGAATTTTTCATTGAGCTAGAGCCCCAACAACCCATGGACAAGGGTGATGAAGCCCATGGCCATTTCCACAGGAACCAAGTGTGCTAAACAGCAAGAAACATACCTAATAATGGAAATGGGAATCACACATTGAACATACAGAATCTATCCAGATCGAGAACGGCGACTAGTATCTGCACAGTACATTGTACATTGGGGAAGAGATTCATATATTTAATATAGCCCATGAGGGCATTAGCACACTGAGATTGCTAATGACGGAACCCCCAGAACATAATCAACAGATTGAAAGCAAGATAAGGCATAAGAAATTGATATTTGTCTTGGCAGATTAGAGGAGACAGAACCCAGTGTCAATCCATTGTAACTGGATGAAACTGGATCTGTGCTGACTCATCATCTGGAATGCTTCTTCGATTAACAAACACAAAAAGGCAGCAGAATCATACGAACAGATAGGAGGAACATTAAGACAATGTTCAGAAGGGGAAATACATCTGCACCATGTTGACATGTTTTTCTTCCTTACCGGCTTAAAAGATCTCTTCCATCTCTTCTACTAAATCAATATGAGAAATATATGAATGGTAGAAGGAGACAGAAGCATGTAAACATGTGTGATCGCCACCAAGGCGCCTAATGTGATAAACACACCGTACCTTGGAAAGAACAGGGAGACACGCACCTTTTGACCAGCACTGTAGGGATGCGCGGCCCGTTAAGAACCGCCTTAAGGATGGCGCGGCCGCTCGACAAACCGCTCGTCAGTGCTGGGGTGGAACGCGGGATGAAGAACGAGGGAGGATGAACGGTTCAGGATCGGCCGCGAGAAGGAGATGAACGGTGCAATATCGGCCGCACTTCCGTTAGAACGGACAGTCTGGAACCGCCCAACGTCACCACGCCCTAAGATGCAAAGGTCCAACCCTAGTGTGTTGTTGACCTACAAAACCACACACAGAACACAAGAAGAAGCCCAAATTAGAACTGGAGGGTGTAGAAAATGCTAAAATGGAAAGAAATGAATATGACTAAATGAAATGGGGGATACCTGGGGATTTTAAACCCTTGGGGGCGTCAAAAACATAGGAGGGTGTGTGAATGATGCAGAAGAATGAGAAAATCATGGAAGAAACGTGGAGAAAGTAATGCATGCAAACAAGAGAGAACGATGGATTAATGAACTAAAGACACAAATAATGAGATACTCCCTTAAACCGGAGGCCTGTTCAGATGTAGAAGGCCTCCCTCCCTGGTCGTAGGTCGCTCAAAGGTTCGGCAGGGCTTCGTCGTCGACCAAAAATCTCCCCCCTCATCGAAACCTGGCTTTAGGGTCTATTTATAGAGCACCTAAAGTCCTAGCTCGAAATTAGGGTTTCTAGCCATTTTTAGGTCAAGATTATCAAAGATAATCTGTAGATAATCGAATTATCTCTTAACCAGAAGAAACGGCACCAAATTTGGTTCAGTATCCGTGGAGAAAATGACGGGAGAAGCTACGGATAAAACCACAGATAGAGAGAGAAAACCCTTGAAATTCTAAGGAATCGAGACGATGCACGGCCTCACGATAGACCACCCAACGGGATGAGCGGCCATCTCCTAGGCCGTCCAACCCTGTCGGTGGAAATTCAATAAACATAAAATATTATCCAACTATCCATCGAGATGATCGAAAACCTCGCCGTTTGACTCTCATAGATAAACGGCTAAGGGTAGACCGTACATCCACAAGAGCGGCCAAGAGAAAATCGCCCATTCATTGTCGGTGATAAATCAAAATAGATTAGATAATTTGATAATTATCTGAAAACCAGGGATGTTAGGATTTTGGGAGACATACGGTTTAGGAGGTACCGCACAATGGTCTTATGCAGCTAACTCCCGACCGTACAAATGCTTGTCGGTGGAAATTCAGGAAATCAGCAAAATATCCAGTAAATAGATTAACGGCTCAAAGTTAACCGTCTGTGTGATGAGTGGCTGGAGACTGACCGTACATGTATATGGGCGTTTGAAATTCATAGAAAAGCTTACTTAACCAAAACCAAGGCCCATTAAGCCCTGAATCAACTCGGACCTAGCCAGGGAGGGAGGCCACCCATAAAATTGGCCCAGAACGTGCCAAAAAAATAGCCCAACGAGTGATGGGAAACTCGAGGCATCAATAAATGGGAGTAAGAGAAATGACTCAACTTATCGATAAAAAATAGGTGTCAACAGATGCCCCTCCTTAACGTCCTCTTTGCAGGGGAGCGAGCGGAGGTGAAGCGAAAGTGAAATAGAACATGGAGACGAAGCGGAAATGAAGCGGAGCGGACTGAAAAGCGAGTGTTAAGGTAAAATGACACCCATTTTTACCAACAAGCGATAAGAATCTTCCGAAAAACTCTGAACCAGACACAAGGAATGATTAAACCAAAAGCGACGCCAATCTGGAGGAACTAAACTAAATTAAAAGAAACACACGATCAACCTCATGGGGGACTGTGGATGTCAAAAATGATGGTGATGATCATACGGCATTTGCGTCCACATGCGAGTCAAAGACGGGAAGGCCGAACAAACCTATACCTCGCCCGGTCAGGACGAGAACTCGCCCGGTGGCCCGCTACCCATCAAGGGAGCCCCTTCTAGTGGAAGATACCACCACAATTCAGGTCATGCCGAGAGCAGAATCAAAGAAAAGGTTGGAACTCGAGCACAGCCCGGCATGCATCGAAAGTCACGCAAAGTCTGGGACCGAGTCCCAGAGGCTACGAACGGAACATTGCAGAGGCCATCCATTGCAACTAGAACATTCCGGGAACGCCAACACTTGTATGAATGGCCGTGACTTCGAAAAGAATCCATTCGATGCTTAAAACGGCGTGGAAGAGCCTTAAACCGGCGCGCCTTAAATCGGTGCGCCCCCTTGATTTTACGCCCCCCCCCCTTTTGAATGCACTAAAACGGTGCCCCCTTGCTTTTCTTAATATGGCGCCCTCCATTGCCATGACCCCCTTGCAAGGCTTTAATCCAACGCGCCCCTGGCCGCGCCGTTTTAACCGAAGGGCCCGTCATGCCATTTTTAAAAGCCCTTTCCTTTAAATACTCAACTCGGTGTGATCATGTGGGAGACCAATATGGTTATTCCGGCGCGGTCACTATTCCCCCGTGCCGGATTAAGTGATGCCAACAAGCCATTCTCTGAAGCGTTTCTCCAGCGCGCAAACAAGCCATCCCATCTACACTCAGATGCTCTATTTTGCATCATTATGGCGTGCAGAGAACATTGAATGCCCGACGCTCTGTCTCTGCCTCCGTTCGACAGCACAGAAGTGGCAACGGTGAAGCAGGGCCCAGCAAATCTGTGAACATCCCATCCTCAGATGAGAAGCAGCGTACAGCACGAATCAGCATCATCCAGCGCAATACGTCGAGTTCAGACTTCGTCGCGGACGAGGTGGAAGTGGCAGGAACTCTCCTCAATGGCTGTTCTATAAAATGACAAGTCTGAGGAAGGAAGGGAGGCGGGGGTTCGTTCGGCGAAGGTCTCCAGCGTCCGAAGAGAAGAAGAGTCTCTGTCCACCCACGCCTGCAAGGTGAAGAAAGAGTGAGGGAGGGTGAGTGAGGTCTGGTGAGTTCGGAGGGGGGAGGAGCTTGTGCTCCGTTCCCTCTTCCCACCGGTATATCTTTTCTTTTTCCCCCTTCAATGTACATCCTTCGGGATGAACCTCCTTATACTTAAACCTTTCCCCCTTCGGTGGATGAATAAATAGCGAATCGTCGAAAGAATACATGCTTTTATTAGCCTTCAGTCTCCTTTCTTCTTCTCTCTCCGTTTACTACTCACCCACGGTGCTTTGAAGCCTGCTCTTCCATAGCATGGTCTTCAAAGGAACCATCAGAAGGGTGGACATTCATGGCCACCTATGGCACATATTTGTCTCATTCCACGAAATCATCACCCGTGAGTTATGAGAGCTTTTCTACACTCACATCTGGGTTATCGGACCGTCGTAAGGTCTGGATTTGAGGTTCACCCCGGAGTTATCCGTTTGGTGTCCCTCTATTTTCTCTGGCGAATCTCAGTCCGGGGGAGATGCTGCCCGATTTTTTTTTGCCAAGAACATAAGCAACAAGAACAAAGAATACTTCACAGAAACACTTAAACCTTTATGTCAGTTCGCCTTAACAAATAATTAAAACACAACAAACCTCCTCTCTAAAAAACTCAGTCCATCAATTGAACAAGTAATCCAACTATTGGATCAATTTGCAGGTGGAAGAAGCAAGAACAGAAACAAAAGAATCAAGAAGAATGAAACAAACTTGAAGAACTAACCCGGCGTGATGTTAATCCGGCGTGGGTTAATCTGGCGCGCCCTCCCCGCGCGCCGGTTTAACCCTACACCCAAAATCAAGTTGGAATTCTTGGAATGAATAGTCCCCCCCTTATGTTTGAGCCTTAATCCGGCGCGCCCCTTTGCCTTCCTTAAACCGGCGCGCCCCTTGGCCTTCCTTGATCCGGCGCACCCCTTGGCCTTCCTTAAACCGGCGCGCCCCTATTCTTTCTTGGCATCTCCCACTAAACCGGTGCGCTCCCCTTGGCCTTCCTTAAACCGGCGCGCGCTCCCCTTGGCCTTCCTTAAACCGGCGCGCCCCTATTCTCTCTTGGTATCTCCCTAAACCGGCGTGCCTGAAAGAGAGAGAATGATTAATCAGATAAGAGAAAAGACTTGAAGCTAATGAATAAAACTAATCAAAAGTTTCCCCTCTGCTATAATTTGAATTTTGTTCCGGGGGCTCCGCCCCCGGAAACCCCCGCAAGGGGCGCTACCCCCTTGACCCCCGCGACCTGACCGCGCAGGTCGATCCGCGTGCGAGGGCGCGCATTGGCGAGTTTGGGCTTCACACTTTACGATTCACTTCCCTGGACTGTGCGTGAAGAGAAAAGCGATGACGCCCCATGGCACCGGACATGGACCTCGGCAACCCCGTTATGGCCATAGTCTGAAACCATCTCGGGCCAATAGTTCGTCAAACTTGACCCGTCTCTACCGGGATCCAATCCCGCGTTCTCATTAAACTTGCCATGTTCACGGGAAACATCTGCGCGATTTTGTCACCGTCTTTTACGCTACAAACACGAACTTCTGTTCGGAGATGAAACGGTCCATGGATGACCGACATGTATGTATCTGTGAACATTTACGCCCCAATGTGGGTTTGTTTAAACGTGATCCGAGACCTTCGCTCTCGCTTTGTTACCATGAATTTCAGGCCGTAGGGCCCTTATTCCCGACAATCAATCAAGGGTATTCCCCCGTGTGGGGGATGTAAATAACGCCGTGACCTTTGTGGTACGGCAGGTTTTGGTCCCGACCCGAACCACACAATCGTCTGACTAGTCAGATCGAGAGCATCATGGGCTTCCGTGAAGCCCGAATAAATTATCACTTTGTGACTAGCACGCCCTCGCACTAAATAAACGCACTAACCCCGATCAACGAAGGAACCGATTCTTTCTGAATTTTAGTGCGTCCACTGGGACACAATCCCTCGGACCAATGAGGAGACCAGAATGAGCAGCGAAAAATAAACAAGCGGATTAAAACTCCAGACGGGGACCTCTTAACCAACCAAACCAAGCGAATTGACCAGAGTGAACCTTCCAACTCAAAGTGGAATTATTCCTCTTACTCAAGCACTGAACGCACAGCCATCCATCACTGGGGGGAAATTTTGCAAGCAAACCATGGGTCATGAATGCTCAAAAAAGATGCGCATGATGCGTTCTGGGCTAAAATAAAAGAAATCGTTAAAACGAATGTGAAGAAAAGATTAAAATATAAAATACTCGAGAATAATATTACTAAGCTAGGAGAATCAGAGTCAAGACACTATCTGCAACCACAGCGTACAGGATAGAACCATCCTCCCTAGGTTTTCCCAATCCAACGGCCTATCCGGAGATTAAACACGTGAACCTGAATCATCATCATTTTTGTTAAAGGGGAACATCATATCCTGGAACACATAGATAACCAACTGGTTCTCGAGATAATATAGCATAGTACCATATAGTAATGCAGTAAGGGACGCAGGGACAGAAGGCCATACCTGACTTACATGTGCAGGTGAAACGGCATGCTTTTTTGGATTTTTTGATTTTTATGGCTTCTCATGTATAAGACAAACATGATAAGCAAGCAAGTATAAACATAGCGAAAATGAGATGGGAGACAATGCAACATAACATAACAAATCCAAACGAGCACATATGCAAGGACATGAATAGAAACAATATGCATGCATGAACACGGTGTGGCAAGACAACAACGCGGTGGGACAACACACGGTTGTGACAAGAACATGACGGATGACCACACGGTTGGGACAAGAAACACAAGACACAAAGGGACGACTAGATGACTAACAACATGCAGTGAGGGACAAAATAACATGTGTGGGACAACACGGTGGGACACAAGCACGTGACAAAGACACGGTGGGATAAAAGACAAGACAAATATCCACTTCAATCAAAACCCAAGATCAGAATGAAGCAGAACCGCTAGGTTCATAATCGTGAGGCAAAGTTCTCATATAGATATGATCATTGCAAAATCAAAAATGTGGACAAGAGGCAGAGCAAAAAGATATAGCAAGGAATGTCTGAGTACTTGCAACCTACACACTTAGCAAACAGATTACATATCTGTCCTTAAAATAAATGCAAATGCATGAAAAAGTAAACAAAGAGACACATTTTTTGGGCTTTTTTTATAATTTTTTTGTATTTTTTTTATTTTTTTCTGGATTTTTGAAGCATTTGAATTTTTTATATTTTTTTGACATATCTGTTTTTTTTAGAAATTTTGACAATATTTATTTTTTTTGGAATTTTGACAATATTTGATATTTTTTTTGTTTTTTTTTTTGGAATTTTGACATATCTCATTTTTTTTGGATTTTGACAATATCAATCTGCAGCACCCAAAGATAGGCTCGAACTATTGGCCAGGGATCGTCGTCCCTCCCCCTTTCATCAAAGGCTTCCCTTAAGCAGGGTGTACATGTGAGGGTGGCTTACCACAACCAACTGTCTCTAAAGAACAGTGCCCCTACTAAGGCCATATCCGGGATACAACCCAGCCTAAGAGGGAGAAACAGGAGAAGAATTGGGAGATAAGCTTCGTGCAGGATGGGAGATATCAAGACTTGAATTCTTCCAAGGCACTACCCCTCAAAGATCAGGTCTGTTGCGTCGGGGCTTTGTGTCTTTGATTTTTAGACCCATATTTATCAGGCACGCATGCGACCGGGCTCATGACGTCCCGCGGGGAACTGTACTGCCACTCTTGTCATGCCTTCGATTCATAATTTTCATTGATTCATTCTTATTTTGATAGCCCTAGTCTGGCTAGATAAAGTATGAAAGCTCACTTTTGAGGGTCAAGACTGCCCCTATTTGAGACATCTCTCGTATTAGGGAGCGCCTAGGTTGGTCATCTCATCCATCCATCTCTTGCCCCTGCACTTGGCCGAATAGAGAAGAGAAAAGGCCTTCGTGCATACCCAAAGTATGGCCAAAGCAGCAACGATATTGCTCTAAAGAATATCGGCTATGGCTTACCGTGTAGTGTGTGAAAACCCATGCTCAATGGTCACCCTCAACGATCAGGAACGAAACTAGACTCCCAGCGCGGAGCTATTACCAGCCTAAGGTGTGCTGCAGAAGCGACTCTTCTTGACTAATTAAGTAAATTCAACTAAAGCCACTCAACCATGTTGAGGAATAGCATTATAAGCATGTGCAGGAGTAATAAGAGATAATAGCGATGATAACACTTTCTTGCTCAAAATGACGATACCTTGCAAATCCATGGAACGGAAACTAGCGTCCTAAAGCGATTTCGATCATCGAGCTTCGAGCAGCACGAGCTTTATTTTTCCTTGCTTGCCAGGATAAAGGATGGAAGAAAAGCAAAGGATTAGATTCCTCGACATAGAGGAGTGGCAGACATCAAACTAGACGAAGAAGGGATAAAAAGGAAGAGAGACGAGGGCTAGAACTCCCTCGTTAAGGCACTGAGGCCCTGATAACAAGGAACCGAATACAGAATGAACAAATATTAACTGAGATCAAGGCGGACTAAAGCCTCAAAAATAGCAATAAAAAGGGTGATGACCCTGAAAGGGTGAGGAGGAAAGAATAGAAAGACGATGAAAGGATAGCTGCGAAGATAAGGAAGAAGGAGAACGATCATTCGACGTGGTCGGAGAAAAGGAATATCGATCACACGCCAGAGACGGGGAAGAAGATGCGTGAACACCCGACAAGGTCGGGGAAAAGAAATGGAAACCACCCGACAAAGTCGGGGAAGGATCAGAAAAACCACCCGACGAGGTCGGGGAACGAGCACAAGGAATCCCCAACAAGGTCGGGGAAAAAGGATGAAAAGCGGAATCCGGACGTACCCGGGGAGAAAAACTAGAAGATGCCCCTAGATCAGGGGAAGAGGAGGACATAAGCCGAGACCTAGAATGGTGAGGACAGGAGAAGATGGTAGAAATATAGTCAGGTGGTGGAAGGTACACCACCCAAGGATAAGAACTGAGCAACAGAAAAGACGATTGAAAGAAAGATGAAGAGACAGAAGAAGGAGGTGGAGTGAGCCCCCGAATGCACAACTGTTGGCCCATGAACTTATGTCGCCGCCTCTTCTAGGCAGAAATCTGCTTGCAACAATTCTGCCTGGCGCGGACTCGGGCCTTTGGGCTTCTTGTCTTGCAATATTTTCTTAAATAACGGGCCCATCTGGCAGACGGCCTGGCCCGGTCATGAATATGCAACTTCATCGGGACGGTTGCCCCTAGCTGTGCGGTGCCAATCATGGAAGGACATTCCAGAACATTCAACTCCTTGGGATGAACATCAGGAAGCAATGGAGTTTTGTCATTTGGCACTAGAACATGGAGCTTTGGCAGCTTCACTCGGCAATTGGGCATGAAGCATAACTCCCTTGCTAGAAGCGCAGGACGGAACTGAGGGAGGGTGATGCGCGGCGTTGACGTGGCCGCCTCACCAATAAGCCGAGGGAGATGAGATAGAAAATGCAGAATGCCCCTGGTCAATCTCGAGGACACGGCCAATTGCCCCTTGAATGCTGAATTCATTACACTTTTGGCGGCCGTGTGGGTTAGCACCATCCGGGTGGAAAACTCTTCTGGGCCAGTGAACTGAATAGCAATCAGGCAAGAGGTGATAACAACATCAATAGTGAATTCTCCGGCGAGCAAAGAGATTGCCACCGGCCTTGCTTTTGAGGAAACTGGCGCCAGTGCACAGGAACTCTTTTTAGCAACCATCTTCATACCAAGTGTAGGCTCATTATCCCTTGAATAGCCAGGGACCAGGACTCGAGCCAGCATGCGGCAAATAAAATCTTGAAACTTGTAATGCATAATCAAAGCCTGGCTTGGCTCTTTATCTCCCTGGGGACTAGACCCAAGGGGCACCAAAGGTAGAAAGCACCCGCTCCATGGGGTAGAGATAGGTGGAGAGAGGGGTGGAGAAGGCTTGGCAGGTGTGGGCAAAGGCAATGCGAGCGTCGGAGAGATAACGGTGATGATGGGCTCTGGTGGGGGTAAAGGTTTGGAGGGTGGAGGTGTAGGAGAAGGCAAAGGTGAAGATGAAGGCAATGGCGGGGGTGTGGGCGCAGAGGTAGCTTGCTCAGGCTCGGACGATGATGGTGAAGGGAGTGGCATCGGTAGCGAGGATGGTTGTGAAGGTGACGGAACATGGATCGTTGTGAGAGGAGGCGATGAAGACGGTGGTGGTGACGGAAATGGGGATAATGGAGAAGGCGATGATGGAGATGTGGCCAATGGAGGCAGTGAAAACGAGGGTGGAGAAGGCAGTGGCGAGGCAGAAGAGGTGGCGGGTCGTTGCGCCCATCTCCGACGTGTCGGTACAACACGTCGAGCGGCGTTGGGAGTAGAAGCGGTGGTGGAAATGGAGGGGGAAGGAGAAGAGTTTGTACTGGCCTGAGCAGAGGCTTGGGTTTGTGGAGGCCGTGGAGGTTGAGTAGGAGACGGTGAAGATGAGGGGGTAGGTGAGGGGATAAATAACGGAGCGGGTGCTTCATCAACTGAAGAATCACAGGGATGCCCCTGGTCTTGAGACGGAGACGGCTGCCCGGGCGGCGCTCGCTGCTGCTGCTGTTGTTTGCGAAGATCTACAATAACTTGGCATATGACAGCCCAATCAATCATCTTCTTGTCTTCCAAGCTGTAAACAGGTTCCTGAAACTCGGGGCAGTCCTCAATCAAATGCCCCTGTTGACGATGAAACTCACAGAAATGGAGTAAATTCCCGACCGAGGGTTGGCAAGGCATAACCGGAGGGATTTGCAACGCATGGGTGACCATCAAAGCCCTAAAAACATCTGTAAGAGATTCCGGCAACGGAGAGTGAGGAGCCCGCTTCGGGCAAGGTAGGTGCCGAGGGGTATGAGAAGGTAGTGGGGATGGTAGCGGAGGTTGTGTAGGTAAGGGGGATTACGTAGGTGAAGGCGGAGGGATAGAATGATGTGGAGGCGTGGAGGGAGTGGGAATATAATGGACGGCATCCAACCGCTTAGGGTGTGACGTTTCCTTGACCGGAAGTGGAGAGGTGTGGGGAAATAAAACAGCGGAGGGTTGACTTGTGAAGGATATGGGGTGACATGGGAAGGCGTATGGATAAGTGGGAGCGAACGGCCTACTCATGGAGGGATATGAGGTGGAGGGCTGACTTGTGGGGGATGGTGAAGAGGAGGGGTATGTGGAAGGCGAAGGTGGAGGAGACTCGTGGTCAAGGGAAACTAGGAGTTGTTGGCTAATGAAGCGGGCTCGGCTGTAGAGTTGTTGCCAAAAAGTGATATCATTCAGGGCTAAGATGCATCTAAATTCAGGCGTTGCATTAGAAATAACCATCTTGATTTGTTCGCCCTCCGGAATATGCCCTGGAACTTGCGTGGCTAGACGACGCCAGCGGTCAGTAAACGTGGGGAATTCCTCGTCGGGCTTCATCTTCTCTTGGGCCAGATCCACCATGGAGTACTTGGGCCCCACCTGGTCTCGGTACTGCTAAACGAAATTTTCTTGTATAACTTGAAAATTCATCATCTGCTCTTGCGGTAATGTGAAGAACCAATCCTTGGCCGAGCCCTCTAAAGATAGACCAAACAAATAGGCCATCAAGTGTAGATCGTGTCGGAATTGGGCCGACTCATAAAGGAACTCCTTCAAATGCACGTAGGGGTCACCAATCCCACCATAGCGACGATATGCAGGGATCTATGAATGTGGTGGGAGTTGGAGACCTTGAAAGGCAAATGGGATATCCAAAGAAGTTTGGGGATTGATTCGGCATTGTAATTCATCAAGCTGACGTTGGGCCTGAGCGATCATCTCCTCGGTAGGAAGAGTCCGAGAAGGATATTGGCCAGCCTGAGCAAGAGAAGATGAATTTAAACCAGGATAATGATGATGGGCCGAATAAGGGGATCCGGCCAGAGGTGAAGACAAGCCCATTCCAGGAATGGAGGAATGCATGGGTCTAGAAGAATCGTGTATGTAGGAATGAGGATTGATTGGACTAGCAGCAGCACGGGTGGGATAAGAAGGCCCGTTAAAAGAATAGGGTCCAATGGAGGAATAAGGAGAAGGGCCCGCATGAGAAGAGGAATCCACACGGGGATAAGAAGATGGAGAAGTATAGGAATAATCTACAGGGGAAAAGTGCTCCATGGAGAGAGTGGAGACTTTATACAGTCAAGAATTTCAAAGGAATACAAGGATAGAAACGAGCCTAGGACAAATGCAACTAAATGGAGACACACAAAGATGAACTAAACCAAATGAGCCTAATCTGACAAAATGAGGTGAATGATGATACCGCAACACACAATGGAGGGAGAGATGAGAAAAGAATCAACCAATTGACCACCCAAGTTATAAATGATGCACGAAGATTTTATAAGTTCCTCTTTAGGACCTTAGTGAATTAATTAAAATGTGAATTCACTCAACCATAAGATACCTAACCCGAGTGAGGATGGGAAATTGGCTGACTCTAAGGGACTCTCCCTCACACGGATGCAAACTCTAGACTGGGGGATGATGTGGTACAACCTGCCCAGTGTCCGTGTGGGAATCCACGGATCGCGGGGGCTTACGGAGGCCCTCAGCAAGGTCACCTAGTCGGCTCCAAGGAGTATGGAGATGAGAGGAAACCCTACCTCGGTAGGAATGCAACTAAAGTATGATAAAATGCATGAACCCTATGTGCACCGGAGTGCATGCCAAATTCTAACCTAGATCTAGCAATCAATGAGCAAACAAAATATGACGAGAAGAATACCAATCATGTAAAGATTAATTACACTACAGAGGAGATGATCAATAGCACCAAATGACATGAAATTGATAGAAAATGGTAATCAACATTTAAAGCTTGGGTGCGCTGTAGCAAAGATGAGCGGTCTATGGAAGACCGCACAGGGAGGTATACGGTCCGTTAAAGACCGTTTCACAATAGGGAGCAGTAATGCAAAACTTGACAGAAACAACAAAACACTGAAATGAACAGGTTGATTGGTTGATATGACCTTGAAGGACGGCCTCAGGAAGGCCGTGTATAAGCTAGAACGGGCCTGAATCAACCGCAGAATATCAGCGAAGCCAACAGCGTGTAGATAGAGACATACCTATGCCAAACGGATGCGCAGCCTATGTCAAACCGCAGGAACTATGCACGGGCAGTAGATGACCACTGGAGGTAGTAGGGTGACAGAAGGAACAGCACTGTTCTCAGAAACGCGCGGTGGATCCTTGCCCACGGAACGACTTGAACGGCTTTGCAGCAGCCGCACGAAGTCAGCAGATTTCAAGACTGATACGTGAGTCAGCGGGATGGACGGCCTCTATCAGGCCGCAGGAAGGACAAGCGGGCGCTGTGGGGCCGCTGAAGACAGTAGGCTCGTAAGAGGAACAGCACTGGAAGCAGATAAGAACTGTCGAATCCAAGCCGCTGTACCAATTGAACGGGTAATAGGAATCCAGACAACCCCCAAAAGTCAGAACTGAGGAAACCAGCAACCAACCTGAAACAACTTAAAGAAGAGAACTAAACAAGCACAGAAACAGGTCAGCAAAATAATAACACGATGGGCACTAGGTGTCCCACCGTGATCGCCAAAAAATGGGGTGTTGACATGTTTTTCTTCCTTACCGGCTTCAAAGATCTCTTCCATCCCTTCTACTAAATCAATATGAGAAATATATGAACGGTAGAAGGAGACAGAAGCATGTAAACATGTGTGATCGCCACCAAGGCACCTAATGTGATAAACACACCGTACCTTGGAAAGAACAGGGAGACACTCGCCTTTTGACCAGCACTGCAGGGATGCGCGGCCCGTTAAGAACCGCCTTAAGGATGGCGCGGCCGCTCGACAGACCGCTCGTCAGTGCTAGGGTGGAACGCGGGATGAAGAACGAGGGAGGATGAATGGTTCAGGATCGACAGCGGGAAGGAGATGAACGGTGCAATATCGGCCGCACTTCCGTTAGAACGGACAGTCTGGAACCGCCCAACGTCACCACGCCCTAAGATGCAAAGGTCCAACCTCCACCATTTCCGGCCGGCCAGAAAGGATGGGACTCGTGCTAGTGTGTTGCTGACCTGCAAAACCATGTGTAGAACACAAGAAGAAGCCCAAATTAGAACTGGAGGGTGTAGAAAATGCTAAAATGGAAAGAAATGAATATGACTAAATGAAATGGGGGATACCTGGGGATTTTAAACCCCTGGGGGCGTCAAAAACATAGGAGGGTGTGTGAATGATGCAAGAGAATGAGAAAATCATGGAAGAAACGTGGAGAAAGTAATGCATGCAAACAAGAGAGAACTATGGATTAATGAACTAAAGACACAAATAATGAGATACTCCCTTAAATCGGAGGCTTGTTCGAATGTAGAAGGCCTCCCTCCCTAGTCGTAGGTCGCTCAAAGGTTCGGCAGGGCTTCACCGTCGACCAAAAATCTCCCCCCTCATCGAAACTTGGCTTTAGGGTCTATTTATAGAGCACCTAAAGTCCTAGCTCGAAATTAGGGTTTCTAGCCATTTTTAGGTCGAGATTATCAAAGATAATATGTAGATAATCGAATTATCTCTTAACCAGAAGAAACGGCACCAAATTTGGTTCAGTATCCGCGGAGAAAATGATGGGAGAAGCTAGGGATAAAACCACAGATAGAGAGAGAAAACCCTTGAAATTCTCAGGAATCGAGACGATGCACGGTCTCACGATAGACCACCCAACGGGATGAGCGGCCATCTCCTAGGCCGTCCAAACCTGTCGGTGGAAATTCAATAAACATATAACATTATCCAACTATCCATCGAGATGACCGAAAACCTCGCCGTTGGACTCTCATAGATAAACGGCTGAGGGTAGACCGTACATCCACAAGAGCGGCCAAGAGAAAACCGCCCATTCCTTGTCGGTGATAAATCAAAATAGATTATATAATTAGATAATTATCTGAAAACCAGGGATGTTAGGATTCTGGGAGACAGACGGTTTAGGAGGTACCACACAATGGTCTTATGCGGCTAACTCCCGACCGTATAAATGCTTATCGGTGGAAATTCAGGAAATCAGCTAAATATCTAGTAAATAGATGAACGGCTCAAAGTTAACAGTCTGTGTGATGAGCGGCTGGAGACTGACCGCACATGTATATGGGCTTTTGAAATTCATAGAAAAGCTCAATTAACCAAAACCAAGGCCCATTAAGCCCTGAATCAACTCGGACCTAGCCAGGGAGGGAGGCCACCCATAAAATTGGCCCAGAACGTGCCAAAAAAATAGCCCAACGAGTGATGGGCAACTCGAGGCATCAATAAATAGGAGTAAGAGAAATGACTCAACTTATCGATAAAAAATAGGTGTCAACACACCTGACTCAGTCTAAGAACATTTTATTTATTCATTGGATAACAGAAAATACATCATCCTAGGACCTATCTGTCTGAGAAACCATCGAGCATGCGATGAAGAACACCGAAGGAAAGAGAAAGATATTTACAGTAATGAAGAAAGAAAGAAACAGAAAGGGGGGGAGAATTGACTCCTTTCCCTCCCCCTTACAAGCACACCTTCTCACTCTCCTTCTCCCTCTCTTCTTCCTCACTCAGACGCGAGCACAGGGCAACTTGATTACTGGGGTATCTCTTAGCAGACGAACCTCTCTTCTCTTCGCCAGCTAGCCGACTTGTTCTTCGGGCTTTGCTCGTTCTTATAGCCGCCACTTGAGGGCACGAACGAGGAGCCGCTGATGATTGGAGGATTCCCATCCACATGTCCTCGTATGAGCTTTGCGCAGGCTTCCAGAAGGGCTTCAAAACTCGACCAACCTTTGTGCGTAAGGCTCCCGCTCATGGTCGATGACATAGGGAGCCAAGGGGTGTAGCTCGTGCCTTGCTCTGGTGGTCCAATACGCCGGGGCCAGGTGGAACTACCGCATGTGTGCTCGTCGGAACAAAATGGTAAGGACCCCGCAAGAGGTGAAGCTGCCGTGAGTGAGAAGAGAGAGTAACCAGGGTCGCTCTCCCGTTGGTCGAGCACAAAGAAGGCTTTTGCCTTTTGTTTATTTCGTTGGTCTTTTTGTTGTTTTGTTCTTTTTTTATACGCATATACATATACGTATATGTATATTGGTTTGTAATTTTGTTCTTTTCTCTTTTTTATTATTATTTTTTATTTTGTTTGTGACTATGTTATTATTATTTTATTTATCACTATTGATTTTATTTTATTTTTTTGATTGATTTATTATTATTATTATTATTATTTTAGGTGCCAACAAATGCCCCCCACCCGTAGACGGTGCGAGAGAGGGATGAGGTAGCGGGGCCTGCATGTGTATCCCATTTAAAGATGTTAGATGTGTCTTTTTTTTTATGCAAACATGCAGGCATTCATCAATAGCAGACATTAGGTATATATAGGATAACTCCCTTATATCGGGGATAGGATATGGATACTGCCCATGATTCATAGATAGGGTGCGGCTCACGAAGCACAACTAAGGGAGGTGTGCATCCATAAAGGGGATACCGCGTAGAATATGTGCATAGCATAAACTACAACCTACACCCAAGACCATTCCTCTGTGGTGCGATAGTGTGAGTATGCGAGCAGTGAACCCTAGACACGGGGACACACAGATGTTCTAAGTAACACTAGAGGATTACTCTAGCGTCTACACATACGTTTGACGCTTTCAACTTTTGGTAGCTTCGCACAACCCCCTTGTTTATTCTTAATTCTGGATTTCACTGTTCGGCGCGAGTCTCCTCATTTGTTTCAGTGGGGATTCCAGGCTACTAAGATCCATCCTTCTTTTTTTTATCGCAGTTCTATTATGGACTTCATTGTTTGGCGCGAGCCTCCTCATGTGTCTCAATGGGGATTCCCGGCTACTAAGATTCATCTTTATTGTGATTTCATTGTGGGGCTTGCTTCACCATTTCGCACGAGTTTCCTCATTTGTTTCAGTGGGGATTCCCGGCTTCCTGGATTCGCATTCCACTTATCATTTTTTAAAAGAAGGGGGTAGGCAACTTTTTCCTCATGATTGCCTCTCGTTTGGGTGTAGAGTTTTGAGCATCCATGAAGTATCTGGAAGAATTTCTAGCGCCCCTATAGATGGGATTGCTGAACATACTATGTGTGAAGTGTAGGAGTCTTGTCTTGGGTGCATCTTATTGTGTCTTCTCTGGATTTGATGTCTAGTTTTGATGCAGGCAACAGTGTGTTTAACATTAATCTGTCTCTGGCAACATTGTCTTTTTAAAGTCATTTCTTAAGTCAGAATAAAGGTCAATGCATATGCATATTGTTGCATTGAAAGGTCGATGCACATTTGAATATAAGTCTTTAAGGTCGGTGCACATTTCACATCATAGTTTATCAGGTCAGAGCATACATTCATTCCAGTACTAATAGGTCGATGCATCCTTGTATCGCATTAAACATAAGGTCGATGCACATTTCTATATAAGTCCTGAAGGTCGGTGCACATTCACTTGATAAGTCTATCAGGTCAGTGCATACAGTCATTCCTGTTGTATATCTATCTCAGTGTTTTTGATGATAACAAAACCAAGGACCTTTGGTGGCTCTCCTGTTTGGAATCCTTGACCCAAGTGTTTTTCACACGTTTTCAAGGCCGGATTTTTTCATGCTTTTGCTTAAGGTTTTAGCCTTCCGAATGGGCTTTCTCAGATCTCAAATGAACTTGACATTTCCCATAAACATGCATCCAATTCATGTCTCGATCTTGTGGATATGGTTCTCTGGGCTAACCTCTTATTTTTCAGGTTTTTTGATAGTCCGGTCGACCTCCAGCATGACCCCGGTCGACCTGAAATAACAGAATGCAATTCTCTACAGTCTGTCACAGTGGCGGTCGACCGCCCCTCAAATCCCGGTCGATCGGATTTCCCAGGGACCGGCCACTTGCAGGTTTCTCAGTGGCGGTCGACCGCCAGCCCCTGCAGGTCGACCGCCAGCCCCTGCAGGTCGACCGCCAGCCCCGAGCTGCCAACAATTGTTGACTTTTTAACCTTTCGAGATAAGCCACTCTCATGGGAATTGTTTAATCCCTAAGCTACCAAACTCTCCAGATATTGTGGATCTGGTCTGGGGGAGGCCTTGGACCATTCAAGAACCTATATAACTTATACAAGAGGGTTTGGAAAACCCTAATGCTCAAGGAAGATCAAAGGGAGGCTGCCAAGAGGAAGAGAAGGGATTTGGCACTGTAGACGTGAATAGTGCTCCGAGAGAAGTTCTTCATCCTTCTTCATCAAGTCAAGTGAAGATCAGCCCAAGGATTCAAGCTGCATCCAAAGCATCCAACCATCCATTAAGGGGGAGCAAATCAAGATTCTTCTATTGTGTTCTAAATTCTTTTTGCCTTCTTAAGCTTCATATGTGGATCTTGTAGTTGTTAAAATATTTCGGTGTGTGTGGATCTTCCTAGATCCGTGTGTGTGTGTTTGTGTGTGTCCTCCCGTGTAGCTGTGTGTGTATTAAGGTGTTCTTACATCTTTGCGGGAACTCCTCTTCCCAGTGTGTAAGTGTTGTGTGTGGTTGATCTTGTAACTTTTTACAAGATAGTGTGTGGATCCTCACAGTCCGTGAGGGGTGGACGTAGGTTGCCGTTGTGGCATCCGAACCACCTAAAAATCGTTGTCGCCGTGTGGTTTGTTCCTTTTCTTCTATCCCCATTCTGTGCAAATTGCATGTGTGATTTCCAGTTCAGTTTTATTCTCGTTTATCCTGAATAATCCATTTATCACCTTTTAGATCTTGCCTTGTTTTTTGGTCTCTGTTAACCTTGTCTCTCATATAGCATTCTATCACATATTTTATACAAAAGAAAAAAATCTTCATTATTTTTTTAACACCCAATTCACCCCCCTCTTGGGTGCCATTTAAACTCGGGACTTCAATTCCAGCCATGAAGGTCGGTGCATATGTAGGTCCGTGCATATTTGGATTTTAGAGACAGGTCGATGCATGTCATATAAAGGTCGATGCTAGTGGGCTAGCGACTGCAGCAAAGGTCGATGCTAGTGAGCTAGCAATTGCAGCATAGGTCGATGCATGTCATATAAAGATAGATTCTAGTGAGCTAGCGACTGCAGCAAAGGTCGATGCTAATGAGCTAGCGATTGCAGTATAGGTCGATGCATGTCATATAAAGGTCGATGCTAGTGAGATAGCGACTGCAGCAAAGGTCGATGCTAGTGAGCTAGCGATTGTAGCATAGGTCGATGCATGTCATGGAAAGGTCGATACTAGTGAGCTAGTGACTGTAGCACAGGTCAATGCATGTTATAGAAGGGTCGATGCTAGTAGGTCTTCACTCTTTACGTCGATGCACCTTGTGCATTCACTATAAAGATAGGTCGATGCACTTTCATTTCAGATTCAGTGTTTCTGACAATAAAGGTCTACCTGTATAATACTAAGGTCGATGTATCTGACCTGCTGCATGTGTTAGCCATACAGTCTAATGTATCTCATTTATGCATCGATGCTCTTGAAGATTTTCTGTGCATACACTTATATGAGTTGCCTGAACTCATGAAGCATCTGAAACTGCATTTACTAATAATTATTCCATGCTTCATGAATCTCATAAAACTTTGATCTTGTTTCAACAGAAAGGAAGAACCAACCCAGATCCATGATCGAACACCTGGGTGGCATAAAGGCAGTCTGCATTAAACTCACGTGGAACTTAAAGTGAACCAGATCAAAGGCACGTGATCCAAGGTGGGAAGCTGAACTAATATCCTACCATGTGGATCGTCACATCTTCTACCTCTGACACGTGGCCCCTCGAAGTGTGCTTTCTGGATAAAACCTTTTGAGCGGGAGTGTGTCTTCCATGCGCCCAAAATTCAAAAAGCTCAGGGGACCACCTAATCCAGCTTACGCCTATAAAAAGAGGGAATCTCTCAGTCGAACTGGAGAAGGGGGAGATAGAAAAGAGTAGAAGAGACAGACAAAGAACAAGATGATATAAGCAGATCAGAAGAGTAGAAGAGAGCTGGAAGAGCTATAGTTAAAGAAAGAAAAGTCTGAGAAGTGTTAGAGAGAGCAAGAGCTAGTTGCAGATAGTGAGAAGAAAAATAGAGTGTCGTAAGTCTGAGAAGTGGTCTGAGTGAGAAGTGAGATTAAGAGGAAGAGTTGCTGTCTTGACTCCTCGAACAGATCCAGAGTCAAACTGCTCCATAGTGAGCTACATTGTTTTTTCGTTATCGTTATTTCTTTGAATCTTTTCTCTTTACGTTTGAAACTGTTTGTAAGCTATGTATTAGCAGTCCAAGCTGTGAGTCTGTGGTGAGGTGTGATCCTCGGACAACAAGCTGTGGTGCTCAGCGGCGTGGCGTGATCCTCGGTAAGCAAGCTGTGAGGCTCAGCGGTCTGGGACGTGTTCCCCAATGCTGTGGATCAACAGTTGTAGGGATTCTATCCCCAAAGCTGTGGATCAGCCGCGTTCAAGTTGTTTGGTAGCGGAATCCTTACTCAGTTGAGTAAGGGGTGGACGTAGATCTTGAGCTCGAGATCGAACCACCTTAAAAATTGATCTGTCCTCTGTGTGATTGAATTCCTTCTACTGCGAATAGATGAATGCCTAGGATCGTCCATTGCAATTCTCTAATAACTTCAACCTATTCATCTGTTACTTATGCTCAAGTTCTTAACCTGTCTGTCTGAATATATTCTGAATTTGTCTATACTGATTCATCTAAGATTGACATTGCTTTGAATTGCTCAGTAGACTTTCCATTTTCATCTAATCTTCTATCGTCAACTTAGTGGTATATAAAATTGGTTCAGTTAGAAGGATAGATTACATCTATCTGGAATGCTGACCTTCGCGTGAGGAGATTTTCTAATCAACCCTCGCCATGTACTATACTGAGTTGATTGATATATTGTTTTGGTGTTTACTGTGATTGACAGCAATTTCATAGTAGATTCTCTTGTTGATAATTCAAACTACTGTTAGTGTTTTGATTCACATTAGTTCACTTTAATTCTGCACTGTCATTAACTACTGTAGGATTTTATTTTGGGGTAGATCTATTCACCCCCCTCTAGATCACTTGTTCATCCGTTCACACATCACGTGGTATTAGAGCCTAACTCTCCCTAAGGGCTTAACATCCCGGAGAGATTAGTTGAAATGGATGCTAGAGGTCTAACTATTGAGGGTTATTCGACCAGTAAGCTGCCATTCTTTGATGGAAACAATTATGCTTACTGGAAGAATCATATGCAGGTCTTCCTTCGAGCGAAGGATTATGAGATTTGGAAGGTCGTTAGTAAAGGCCCATTTGAGCTCCCTGAGGATGAGGAATTCTGGACTAGGGAGCAGATCCGTAAGTCTACATTAAACTGGAGCGCTGTAAATGCCATACAGTGTGCTCTTCACCCTACTGAATTTTTGAGAGTCTCCTCCTGTTCCACAGCCAAAGAAATGTAGGACAAGCTGGAGGTAATCTATGAGGGAACATCTCAAGTTAGAGAGACCAAGGCTAATATGTTGGTCTCAGAATATGAAGCTTTTAAGATGAAACCTGACAAGTCTATATCTGAGATGTACACTAGACTGATAGTTCTCACTAATGGCTTGAGAAGTCTAGGCAAGGTTTACAGTGAGTATGAAATTGTTAGAAAAATTCTTAGGTCCCTGACACCTATTTGGCACACCAAGGCCACAGTTATGGAAGAGTCTTGGAACCTAGCTACTACCACTGTTGACGAACTCATTGGTTCTCTCATGACATATGAGCTGAATCTCAAGAGGGTCGATGAGTCTGATAAGAAGAAAAAACCCCTAGCATTTAAAGTGACTTCTAGTAGCAAAGGGTCGTCAAGTGAACACAGTTCCTCTACTTCAGACGAAGACCCAGATGAATTTTCTATGTTTACAAGAAAATTTAAGAAGTTCCTGAGAAAGGAAGGAAAAGGGTTCAGAAGAAAGTATTTCCCAGGTAAGAAGCAGTCAAAATACAAGTCTATTACTGCTAAGAAATCTGATGGTATTGTTTGCTATAATTGCAGGAAAGCCGGGCACCTAAAGGCTGTTGTCCTAAGCTATAGAAAGAGAAACAACCCAGGTGGAAGAACAATAAGGAAAAGCTATGATAAGTACCGGGAGCGATGAAGATGAAGGTAGTCAGAGCAGTACATCTGATAGCGAGGAAGAAGAAAAGCACTGTCTGATGACCAGAAGAGAGGAGGAAGAGAAAATATAGTGATTGGGAAGATGCATATGCTGAAATCTTAGATAAATATGATGATGTACGTAAGGAGAACAAACATCTTAAAAAGAAAATTAACTCTATTGCTCATGATACTTCGTTAAATGATAGGATTGCATGTTTAGAGAAAGAAAATTCTGATTTAAAAAATTCTCTTGCTGAAATAGATGAATACAAGACTATGTTAAAAGAACTAAGGTATGAAAATGATCAATTAAAAAACACCTTTGATGAATTAAAAATTAGAATGCAAAAATTTGAGGAAGAAACCAGAATTGCAAATGAAAAATATGATGTTGTCAATGGTTTGAATAAAGAATCGAAAAAGATAATTGAGAACTTAGAAAAAGAAATTAAGGACAAACAACATTCCCTTGAAGGCATGACATAGGGAACTGACAATCTGAATGTCATTTTGGGAACAAAGGTGAACTTTAGAAGGGAAGGATTGGGTTTTAACCCAACAAATAAGAAAAGGTTTGATGTGAAGACCATTTCCTTTGTTGCTGAAAAAGGAACATCCAAATACAAACCTTTAATAAAAATGAACCTTGAAGAAAACAGCGACAAAGAATCTATCAAAAATAATGGTCATAACAAGCCCAGTGCCAAGGACAAGGGCAAAGAGAAGGTAGAGGTGTCTAGTGGATCCAGTACAGACTCCACTGCTCCTCAGGCTAAGGGACAGGTTAGGGGTCAGCCAGCAAAATCCAAAGTCCAAGGAACCCTCAAAACCAAGATAACCCAGCCTCAACAGAAAGGTCGATGCAACAACCAACCTGCACTGACGCACATCTCTTCTTGGTTCAGGTCCTTTAGAAACCAAAGTCAGAGCAGGGACACCTCAGATCGATGCTACTACTATAGTGCACCGACATATCCATCATCCCATAACTCCTATCGTTACACTTCTGGTAGGAAAGGTCGAGGCAGCCTCTATATGAGGTCGATGCAGCAGAATGTTCATAATTCATATACTAGTCAGGTGCATCGACCTTACTGTTGGACTGCATCTATGCAACCTAGGTTCAGAACATTCATGAACCAGAACTCATATGGCTTTGTCCATCCTATGTCTGGTCAGCCATGGGTCTACAGTGCACACACTTCTTCCAATGCCAGATGGACCAATAACTGGCACAAAAATTCTCACTATGTTAAGAACAAGAATGCCACACTAAAGAAAATGAAAACAAAAATTGAAAGTGGCAAGAAAATACAGGAAGATCTGAAAGCTAATAAATCCACAATTCAAGTCAAACAAATGTGGATACCAAAACATTTACTGTCATGTCTGAATGATTTAACTGCTATTATGGGGCCCAAACAGTCTTGGGTTCCAAAATTCTCTACTTCATTTTATTTGCAGGTATGCCTGGCAGCCAATCACAACAGATGGTACCTTGACAGTGGCTGTTAAAGGCACATGACCGGGGACAAAGGAAAGTTTTGCATGCTGGTAGAGAAGGATGCTGGTCATGTTACCTTCGGAGGTAATATGATGTGACACAACCTCGGACCTAATTTAATAAGCACAACCACAAGGCTATGAAGCTTACGCAAGCGGACCTTCGTATGGCGCACACACTTAACCCGGGGGTAACTCGGGGATGCCGAGTCGAGGAAATGGGACAAGCCCCTTGCTGGTAGTGGTCTAGCAAAGTCTAAGTCAAACCTCCCCTTGAGGTGTGGATATTCAACTCAATGTGTTAGCCTTGGCCGAGGGACGCGGGTCACTCACTCACACCCACGGGGGTCGCACAAGTGCGGTGAGCCTTAAGATCGGGCGCTCTCTTCCTTACCGACGGCGCAATTGGAGAATATTAAATGAACAAGAATAATTGAGAGCAAGGGACGAGTTCTCACCTAGCCGGTTTGAAGAAACCGACTCCGGTCGGAGACGGGGGCGAGCGGGGAGGCGAGGGGAAGCACCCGCACGCCACGTCGATGAAGCTTCAAACCTGTGAGTGTAAATAATACATGAACTACCCCCATGCAAGGGGGGGATCTCAGGGAAGGGAAGCCAATGAATACACTCAATACGACCTCCACGCAGGGAGGGGCCTTCAGCCGGCCAAGCGGGGAGGGGAATTCGAGCTAGAAGTGAAAAGAGGGAAGTCGAAGCCAAATCTGCCCACTGACTGTGTCTCAGGACAAACCGTCAGGTATTTGGACGCTGTGATCAGCCCCGAATTTTTTTGCAGATGAAACCACTTGAAGATTCTTCATAGCTGGATCTGGATGATGCTTGAATTTTGTAAATTTCTTCGGGCACCGCTGCTGGTCGGGGTAGGGGCTTGAACAGGGTGGCAGACCCTCGAATCTGACAGCTTCAGGTTCCCAACAGCAGGAAGCCAAGGTTGCCACGGTCGTTCCCGAGCACAGAATCAGGTGCCGCCAGAGTCGTTGGAACCGTTGATGAGTCCTCTTCGAAGCAAGACCAACAGGGATGCCAGATGATGTCGGGGTCGACCGGTAGGCTCTGAACACTGAGGAGGGGTCGGTGCAGACTAAGTGGAAGCAGAACTGAGCACCCGAGGGAGAAAATTGATAACTCTCAGGTCCGGTCGCCAAATGGGGATCTTCTTCTTGGAGATGTTAGAAGACTCATAGTAGAAGATGTTTGAAGAAGAAGTCTTGATCTGATTCCCAACACGATCGTCGCAGTCGAGCTTCCAATCTGGCTCTGGTCTCCTGCCAGGGGGGATCTGTGCAGTTGTGGGAGAATGGCTCTCCTGGTCGATCTCGAACTCGGAATGGGACGGGACCACCACCGTTGCGAAGAAGACAGGAAGACGCTTCCATTGGTATATGGTATGCCACCTGAAGCTCCCAGGGGACGATGGGGTGACCTCTACAACCTGCGGCCAATCTACTGCCTGCAACCAGAACTTGAGAGGGTGGAGATAGGTAATGGGGAATGGGGTAGATGGGAGGGGAAATGAGGTGGTTGTGTGTAGGGGAAACCCCCAGCTGTGAGGGGGTCTAGGAGGGGGGGTTTCAAGGTGTGGGAAGGGGAGAATGGGGGCTGAAAGGGGGTGTTTGCTATGGGTGAGAGAGGAGCTGCGAATTTGGGCTTGGAGGGAGAGGGGAAGGTGAGGGGGGCACAAGTGGGTGGAGGGAAGGTGAGTTTGAATTTTCCTTAATGGAGGGTATTCAATGGTGGTCTTGGGGATGGGAGGGGTTGTGTTGGGGAAGGGAAGGGGTGCTTGGGGTAGTGGGAAGGGTGCTTGGGGAAGTGGGTGGGGTAGTTGGGGGTTGGGAGGTGGAGCTAGGATTGGTGGAAGCTCTCTTGGGACTAGGGGTTGGAGTAATGGGATGTGTGGGGAAGGGGAGTGGCCTTTAATGGGGGTAGGTGGGAGAGTGGTGGTTGGGAAGGGAGGAGAGAGAAAATTTTCAAAATTGAGTGTGGAGGAGAGAAAAAGGGGAGTGAAAGAGAGAGATTAAGAGAGGGATGGGTGGGGAATCTCTCCCCTAGGGTCTCTCACCCAAATAATGGAATCTCTCCACTAGATAAGAAGTTTGAACTCTCAAAATGGCAAGTTTTTCATTCATTGATTCATTACCTCAAAATGGAGAGAGTGGGGTCCTATTTATAGGGATCATAAGACCCTGACTTTTGACACATTGACTAATAACCAACAAGATAGGGGTGCCCATGGGCCAAGCCCAATGAATTGGGCCCAATAACTAACTAATAAACCTAATGACACTCAAACCTATGGAAATAAGCACAAGACCTAGGGACATGACTCAAATAAAAGGGAAATTACAATGATATGACTCAAATAAAATAAAGAAACATACATAGGACTCAAAATAAATGACTAGACCATGATGTACGCCTCCGGGGTGACGAGAATGGTCGAAAGTGTCAGGACGGATGGTGATGACCCCATCATAATACCAAAGGAAAAATAATTGGATCAGGTAAAGTTGGTAAGTGCTCTTCATGCTGTATTGATGAGGTTTTCTTAGTTGAAGGCCTTGCCTACAATCTGCTTAGTATTAGTAAGGGTCATTGTTGGCCCAGATAGATGGCGGACAAGAAGGGGGGGTTGAATTATCCCCCAGGCGAGATGTCGGATTTTAAAAACTATTTCGCAGTTAGAACAAGATTAAGGAAAATAATTAAACTAAGATAACTCAGTTCACTCAATCTTACCGTGCTCACACGAATAGCTTATGCAAAGAAAGATTTAACTCCACTCAACACGGATAGTAGAAGAAGCGATGTGTGACGATGCAGTGAATAAAAATCTATAAATTGACCTATGAATGGAGATAGGAGAAATGGATAATCACACAGGCAAGCCACAAGGAACACTGAGAATTTTAGGTGGTTCAGGACCACGACGGGCTCCCTACGTCC
This sequence comes from Amorphophallus konjac, assembly GCA_022559845.1. Classification (NCBI taxonomy): domain Eukaryota; kingdom Viridiplantae; phylum Streptophyta; class Magnoliopsida; order Alismatales; family Araceae; genus Amorphophallus; species Amorphophallus konjac. The sequence goes on from CM040127.1 coordinate 265,239,911, forward strand.
ACCCCTCACCGAAACCCGGTGAGAGTTCACTAGCACGCTACAACCGTAGCACCCACGAGGACAAACCCCAACATCACACACGCTGCTTCCGCAGCAAGTCACACACACAGGGCTCGGCCCCAAAACGCTGTCACCGCAGCACACACTCACACGCTCGGGGAAGTCACCCCGCACCAAATCCGCACACGGAGACGCAGCTCCATCCACACACACAAATATTTCGATTATAAAAAAATAGAAAGATATATTCAATACATGCTCATGCTCAAGATAGACTGAAGATAAACACAATATAGACTTAGAAGGGTTGTAGAAACATCTCCTTGAGAAACTAGGGTCGCCCAATAAATCTTCCTTGAAGCTTGTTCAGGTGGGGGTCATTTTTCAGACGAGAGGAAGACGAGCGAGCTCCTCCTTGACGATTAAATCTTGTTGGAGCAAGAACGCCCAAGAGCGGCTGTAGATCTACACTTCTCCAATCCAAATCGCCCCTGCAAGAGGAAATAAAAAAGATTAACACTCAAAAACCCTCTCTTCCTCTCCCACCTACGGCCTAGACCCCTTCCTTCTATATTCGATATGAAATTTGCAGCCAACATATATGGGGTGAAAATGATGCATGAATGACCAAGAAGCCCCTACAAAAACCCTCTCAAAACAACACCCAAACAAGTGGAGAAACCCTAACGGTAAGGGGGTCAAAATGGGATTCAATAGAATTAAGTTTAATGGGTTTCGAAGCACATTCGCAAAACCCATTCCGGAATTACCTGAACAAGTGTCGACACCTAGTGTCGACACCTGTTTAACAGGTTATTGCCAGAAGCCCAAAACAGAACCCAGTGATGCAGGTGTCGACACTTGGTCGTGGGCCTACTGTAAACAGAACCTTTGCAGCCAAGTGTCAACACGTGGTGTCGACACTTGCTATCTTGATCTATCTGCCCAAGGCAATCTTAAGCAAGATGTAAAACACTTGAAAGCACTTTTGAAAAACTTATTTTGCCAATCAAATGACATGCATTAGAGGGTCTTAAAAACATCTTTCAAGCTGGTTTCACTAAGAAATATGGGAAGCTAAAAGACTAAAAGACAACCTCAAGACAGTCAAGAAGAGCATGCATGAAGTCACATGCAAACCCAATTTCTCTGAACAAGCAATGAGCATAAAAACAAGAAGTCTATGCAATGCTTACCAAAAATCCACCAGCAACCAAAATTCAAAATGCTCATTCTTACCATTGGAATTGATGCAGTAGTTTGGATTTCTATTAACCCTTTGATGAACCAAGGGTAGCTCAGTTCAAAAATTCCAGTCAGACTTTAATCAAACCATTTGATAAGTATAGAAGTCTTGCATTATGTTCTTCACATAATTCTTCCAGCCTACACTAAGAGCCTTGTAACACTACCACAAATAAATTTGATACACACTCTTTCAACCAAATGCAGCACAAGCTCTCGTTCCAAGGGTAGATTCATGCATGAAAGAACCATTCTAATACAATTCAAGCAAACCTTGACCACCTTGATATCCAGTCACACATGAACTATGAAAGTAACCAATACTCACATCCCAGACTATCCACATTCATTAAAAACCAAGCTGAATTTCAGTAATCCATAACATTCCATGAATGGAATACTCAAATGATCATTTCATATAAAACTTATATTCAGTTAGCCATCCATCGATAATGTTTTCCACAAGAAAATGCAGCAGAAGAAATCATATAAAGAAAATGCTTCATCAATCAACTTGAAATTCTCAATATCAAAATGCATGAGGACACTTGAAAACTCAGTCTTTCTTAATCAAATATGAAACCATCTGTAATTTGCTATCATGCCAACTGTGAGAGCATCTTAACCCAATTTCATCAATTAGATAATTGCCATTCATCAAAGCTTATGGAACATCACTCAAGCAAACCATCAATTCAAAACCTGTAACAGTAGAAGTGTCGACACCATTACATGGCCGGTCTGTCTGCAGAGCAGACAGGCCAAGGCCCCCAGCTCAAGGAGTATCGACACTGGGTGTTGACACCCTTTGACTGGGTGGACTATCTGCGGTACAGACAGCCCATGGCCCAGGGAGGGTCGACCCCTAGGCTCTACCCCTCTCCTGTAGGATCTAAAAATAATGAAAGATAAGCCCCTTAATCACCAAAAACCTTATAAAGAATTAAAACCAAATAGCCACACAATGGAACAGGTATTGGCATGTTTTTCATCGGAATCCAAGAAATGATAAAAGGAATGGGCTAAGCATTTGCAAGCCCAAAGCTACACTCATATATACAATGCATGTCTAACCCAATAAAGTATACACATGGAATGCAATAAAGACATTTGACAACCATAGACTATAAGCATGAAAGCTCATTCATGATTCGCAGAACTAAGAGAAATGTAACCATGAAAAACCATGTTTGACTTGGCTTGGTGGAAGCTAGATGAGGTCGACACCAAGCCATGGTGAGGTCGACACCACAGAACAGTATTGCAACTATAAATGATATCCACCAAGCATTTCAACCCTGCAAAGTGAAATATTAACATATGAGCTCATTTAGCATGAAGACGTTTTCCACAAAACATGCACACACGATTTTCACTTCTATACACACGCAAAGCACACAATATTTTGTTATCATCAAAACCATTACCAAAGATAAAGAGGGAGCACAACGAACCCAACAGCCATAAAGTTGTTTCTGACTCTCTTGCATGTAATATTTTGGAACCCAATTCTAAAACTATGAAATTCACTGGTAGAAGAGTCAATAACATCTATATGGTAGATTTAGATGATGCAGCACACACTAATTTGTGTCTCATTGTTAATAAGGATGACTTAGCTTGCATGTGGCATCGTAGGATAGGTCATGCCAGCTATAATATGTTGCATAAGTTGAATAAATACAGCATGGTAAGAGGTCTTCCTGAAATGTCTTTTAAGAAAAATAATAAAATCTGTGAGGCTTGTACCCAGTGCAAGCAGACTAGAAAGTCATTTAAATCCAGAACTGAAAACATGTCTTCCAAACCTTTTGAGCTGATTCATATGGACCTATTTGGACCTACTAGATCAGCTGGCTTATCTGGTAGAAGATATGGATATGTTTTAGTAGATGACTTTTCTAGATTAACTTGGTATTCTTTTTAACTCACAAAAATAATGCCTTTGAAGAATTTCAGAAATTTTACCACAGAATAAAACAGACTAGTGAGCAGTCTATTTCTACTATTATGTCTGACCATGGTGGTGAGTTTCAAAACTCACAGTTTGATGAATTTTGCAAGGAAAATGGGATCAACCATAGGTTCTCTTCACCAAGGACTCCAGAGCATAATGGAGTGGTTGAAAGGAGAAATAGAACCCTGGTGGAGATGGCTCGGACTATGCTGGTTGAAGGCAACTTGCCTAGAAGGTTTTGGGCTGAGGCAGTAAATACCTCCTGTTACATCATAAACAGAGCCCTGGTAAGATGTTTTACTCAAAAGACTCCCTATGAGATACTTAAAGGTAAGAAACATTCACTAGCACATTTCAAGGTCTTTGGTTGTAAATGCTTTGTTCATGTTAACTCTAAAAGAGACCTTGATAAATTTGAACCTAAAAGTGAACCTAGAATCTTTCTAGGTTATTCTGAAAAATCTAGAGCCTATAGAATCTATAAAATTAATTCTCAAACTATTGAGGAATCACCACACATTGTCTTTGATAAATCCTCTAATAAATTTGAAATTGGCTTCTGCAGGGACAAAACTGATGGAGAAATCTTTGAGAATAAAGAAGAGCAGGATGCAAAACCAGTTGAAGAAGGTGAGACTGAAGGATCTGAAGTTCTGGGGGAGGTAATTGAAAATTCAGGTAATCAGCTTACCAACATTAGAATTCTTAGAGATCATCCTCTAGAGAATGTAATTGGTAATTTGAATGAACACCCTAGGACTAGATCACATTTCAGGATAGAAAATGAACTTAATTCTTTTGCATTAGTCTCACAAGTAGAACCCAACAACATTGAATGTACCTTACAGGATGAGCATTGGATAAATGCCATGCATGACGAATTGAATCAATTTGAAAGGAACAAGGTATGGCACCTACTTCCTAAACCCTCACATGGCTCAATTATAGGCACTAGATGGGTCTTTAGAAATAAAACTGATGAGCAAGGAAAGGTAGTCAGAAATAAGGCTAGGCTTGTAGCACAGGGGTACAATCAAGAATTTGGAGTAGACTTTGAGGAATCTTTCACCCCTGAAGCTAGACTAGAAGCCATTAAGATACTTCTAGCTTTTTCTTATAGCCTAGGAATAAAACTTTAGCAGATGGATGTGAAATCTGCTTTCTTAAATGGGTTAATAAAAGAGAATGTTTTTGTCAAACAACCTCCTGGATTTGAATGCATTAACTTTCCTGATCATGTGTATAAATTAGATAAGGCACTCTATGGACTGAAACAAGCTCCCAGGGCATGGTACGACCAGTTAAGCTCTTTCCTCACAGGTAAAGGATATTCAAGAGGTGAGGTTGACCAAACTTTATTTACCAAGATAAAAAACAAAGGTATCCTTGCTGTTCAAATCTATGTAGATGATATAGTGTTTGGGTCAACTAAATCTTCTATGTGTGAGGAATTTTCTAAGTTAATGACAGATGAATTTGAAATGAGCTTAATGGGAGAACTGAAGTTTTTCCTTGGATTGTAGGTTAATCAAACTTCAGAAGGAAGCTTCATCACACAGTTCAAATACATCAGAGATTTGCTGAAGAAATACAAGCTGGAAAACCTCAAAGAGATTACTGCACCTATGGGCACATCAACTAGTCTTGATGCTGACCCAAAAGGTAAATTGGTTGATACCAAATTATATAGAGGTATGATCGGATCTCTTTTGTATCTTGCTGCATCTCACCCAGATATACAGTTTTCAGTGTGTTTATGTGCTAGATTTCAGGCTAGTCCTAAGGAGTCTCACATGAGTGCAGTGAAAAGGATTTTTAGGTATCTATCAGGCACCCTTGATTTAGGTCTATGGTATCCTGCTAGGTGTGAGCTTGAACTTGTAGCTTACACTGATGCAGACTATGCTGGGTGTAGGATAGATAGAAAGAGCACTAGTTGATATTGTCAATATCTAGGTTGTTGTCTAGTGTCTTGGGCATCTAAGAAGCAACACACTGTTGCTCTCTCCACTGCTGAAGCTGAGTATGTTGCAGCAGGGAATTGTGCAGCCCAAGTACTCTGGATAAAACACCAGCTCATTGACTATCACATGAAATTAGGATGCATTCCTATTCTGTATGATAATACCAGTGCTATTTCCTTGACTAAAAATCTTGTTCATCGCTCTGGGACTAAGCACATTGAAATAAAACACCACTTCTTGAGAGATGAAGTAAGTAAGAATGAAATTGAGCTGCATTTTATAGAATCAGAAAAATAAATTGCTGATATATTTACTAAACCTCTTGGGAATGAAAGGTTTAAATTCTTAAGGAGAGAACTAGGTTTATGTAAATTTCAGCATGATGATTGATTACTTAATTTCATTCTTGTAAGGAATAAATGCCTTCTCTGTGATGCTTTGTATGTCTATGATTCACTCTATCACATGATTTCAGTAGTTGTCATTGTAGAAAATGCCTTGCACTTTGTCTATCTTGATCTTAAGGGTACATGAAATGGTGTGATGGGAAAAGGACAGATATCTTCTGTCTGGAAACACACACTATCTGTAGAGGCTGTTAAGTCTATTAGATGGTGCAAACCAGATTCAGAGGGGGGGTGAATGAATCTCCCCTAAAAATTACCCAATTAAAACTGTACTTATAAATCTTGCGGAATTAAAATCAGATATGCTTAGTTAAGCAAATATTCTAATGAGACTTGCACTCGAACACTTATTCAGATGTCCTTATGTGATTCTCAAAGAATGCTGGGCTAGCACACGTAATAACCTCACCGAAATACTCAGCAGAGATCAAAACGTAGACAACTAAAACACATAGTAAATTTCAACGTAATCTAAGCTAACCAGATATAACGATCCTAAGCATACACCTAAGGAATTAAGAGACAACCAAACAAACCACTGCACAGATGACTTTTAGGTGGTTCGGTCCTCCAGACCTACATCCACCCCACACTCAACCCGAGTGTGGATTCCTGCTGACTCACAGCTTGAAACCGCTAGGCATCACAGCTTGCCTACATCAGCTGGGCATCACAGATTGCCATCCGCTGGGCGACACAGCTTGCCATCCGCTGATACACAGCATCTGTAAAGGTATGTAAAATGCAAAACAAGGATGATAAAACTCACCAACGGAAAGCTGACATTAAAATCAAAACAAACAAGCTCACGCAGGAGCACTGTGTCTTCGATTTGATCCAAAGAACACAGAACAGAAAGATCCTCAGATCTGGACTTCTGAATGCTTCTTGCTCACGAGCTCTTCAAACTAGCACCTCTGCTTCTATCTCCCTCTCTCTCTCTCTTTCTCTTTCTCTTTTTCGCTAGCTCTCTACCACTCTCTCAATCTCCCTTTTATACTCTTCTCTGCTGCTCTCTTCTCTTCTCTCTATCTCACAATCACCCTCTTCTTCTTTCAACTCTCTGCAACCCCCTTTTTCTTCTCTCTTCTCTTTTTCTTTCAGAATCTCCTCTTCTGCTGCTCTCTTCTTACCTCTTTTTCCGTTCCGCTCGCTTCTTTGATCGCAGATGAGGCCTTTATTTAAGGCATCAGGCAGGGTCCCACGAGCTCATGCCTTGGGCCTGAATGAAGCTCATTCCCGCCTTTTTCAGAGAGGCCACTCATCAGGTGCAGAGGGAATCTTAATCCACGTGGCAAAAGATGCTTCCATAGGATCACGTGCCAATCATTAGCTCCCTGGGTCCATCCGCCAACATTCCACCATTTCTAGGAACGCGTGCCTGGTCTTAGCCCGACCTCATGTGCTGTCTAAAACCTGTTAGTCATAAGAGAGGCATTTCGTCAAACATGCCGTTGTCAGCTAGTTTTCAATATGCACAGACCTAATAGAAGCTTAGACGAGAAGAATGCTCGAACATAACAGCGTGCTTAGACTTCAATTGCACATATGCTCAGACCTACATGTGCTGGGACTTGAAGCATGCTCAGACCTTCATAACATATGATCAGATGTGCACAAACATGGTACAGCAAGATGAGAACAATGCACCGACCTTGTTTATGGGAAAAATAGGCCGCTGCACTGACCTTGAATGGTAAAAGCACGGATGCACCGACCTTCTAAATAAGCATGCAACAATAGATGCACAGACCTTGTTCACCCATGTACAGACCTTTAATACATAAGCCACAAAGTGCACCGACCTACAAATGTTGCCAGGCAAACATGCACAGACTCTATACCATGTATCCACACACCTAGCACCGACGTTGTTCTGCCTAATGACGGATGTGCATAGACCTACATATGCAAACCAATTGAGTATGCATCGATGTTGTTTGAACCAAAGAGCACATTGCACCAACCTATATGCATGAAGAACAAACGTGCACCGACCTGATGTTCTATAGAAGAAAGAATGCACCGACCTATATTGCATGCGTGCAGCACCAAAGCTTGCACCGACCTTGTTTCTGCTTATTGCAGATGTGCACCGACTTTGTTTAAGCCAAAACATGCACAGACCTAGTGTGTGGAGGAAGAAGAACTAGCACCGACCTGTATGCATGCTATAGTGATGTGCACAGACCTGAGTTGTGTGCGATGCAGAAAAGCACAGACTTTGAGCTTATATGCATAGACCTATTAAGCATTATGCACAGACCTTATGAACATATGCACGGACCTTAATTAGGATATAAGTATACTAGCATCGACCTTAGTTAGTGAACCCATATACTAACACTGACCTCAGTTAGTATATAAACATACTAACATCGACCTTAGTTAGTTATATGAATGTACTAGCATCGACCTTAGCTAATATACAAACATACTAACATGGATTAGCACAGACTAACATAGACCGATACATACTTCGGTGCATGAGTTGTACCAAACTTGCATAGACTAACATTAACTAGCACAGACCTTGACTCAGCTAGCTTAGACTTCAAACCATGATCAGCCAAACCAATTAAGTTGACCATAAAAACACTGCCATGTATGAACAGATATGTTGACATATGCACAGACCCTATGCATGAAATGTAATGAATAACAAAATGACATATACTTCCTTAACATGTATGACAAAACACATCACAACTATTTCTAGCAAAATTAGTTCAGAAACATATATGACAGTTCAAACACAAACATAGTTCAACCACATATGACATCATGCATATGAGTCATAGTGTTTAGCATCATCAAAACACAGAAATCGAACAATCTCCCCCTTTTTGATGATGTCAACACTAATGAGTCTCATGAAGGAAGGAAGTACAGACTCATCAAATTATTCTCCCCCTTTGACTTTATCAAAAACAGAAAAAATAATTTGATTCATCTATTGGTGTCATATGAAGCAACATGAGATTCATACAAAGGAGGGCAACACAATAAGATAGAATCGATTTAAAATAATGCTTCCCTTGTGCAGCCAAAACTCCCCCTGTTTATTTATTCATGCAGACATGCATATGTAACAAATGGAACTATATGACTCTATAAATACTCCCCCTTTGACATGGCAGAAAGTGGAGTATTTATATTAAATCACATATGCAGACAATGTGGCACACTATTCTTCCTTTATGCTTTTTAAATAAAATGCAGATCTGCTATGGGAATGGAAGTATTGTGATCAGACTAGGAACCAGTGCATGACCTGACATTAACGATGCACACTCTCCCCCTTTGCATATTCTTCCCCTTAGACAAACCAGATAATTCTTCCTCTATGATGAGCAATGACAAGAAAATGTTTGAGGACCTCGTATAGCCTATAATGTCAATGCACAGAGTGAACCTACAGGGATGAACTCTGGTTATCCAATGAATCAATCTGGAATATTCAACCATACGGATTTTGAAGTCCAAAAGGCTGCAAGTGAACAAGGTAATAATGACAGTGGATCCTCACATTTGTATGGTCTACAAAAACATCAGGATTTGCTGGCCAAAAGAAATATGATAGTGGAATCCAGTGAAAAGAATCAGGCTGATGTACAGAGATCAATGAAAACACATATATTTCAGGAACAGTTTTTGATATCAGTTGAAAGGACCAATGATAATAACAGAGATCAACAATTAAGCAAATGCATTATTGAATTTTTAAAGACCCTGAGTGTAATACCTTGGATCCTTATCGGATCTTTCGGATCCTTTTTCGAAGAGTTTCGGATCGCTTTTGTGGGTCCTGAGTTGAGTTTAACAATCCACGTGGGTTTTTCTCTCGTACTAGTTACGGAACCTTGTGGTGAGTTTGTTGTTCAGTTCATCGACTGGTGGATGCCGCAGTTGCGATGTACTCGTCGAGAGGATCGTTTCGACTATTTTTACGTATTTTTCTGAATTAGTGGATTTTCGGGCTAAAAATCGAATTTTCAGAAATTAGGAAAATTTCCTAATTTCTTTTTCTTTTTATTCTCCTTCCTCTCTCCTCCCTTCTCATTTCGCCGCCGTGACCTCTCTGTCCCCCGTTTTCTCTCTTCTCTCGCCCTTCCGACTCCGGCTGCAGACGGAGGAGGCTCGGGCAAGTATAGGTGATGCCGTGGGAGTGGTCCGGAGCGCGATGGGGCTCGGTTTTGGCGCGATCCCAAACGGTGGATTCAAAGCCGACGATCGAGCTCGCGACGTGGTTTTCGGCGTGGTTTAGTCACTTTGGTGCATGGAATCTTCGATGGAGGTAGGGAGATGGAAGCTCTACTTCTCCTCTACATTTTTCCTATAATTTCACGTTGTTCGGTGTGAGTTTGAGCGGGTTTCATTCAGTTTCGGGAAAATCATGCTTTAGGGGTGTTCGTAGGGTTTGCCGAAAAATGGTGATGATTTTTAGATCAATTGGTATCAATCGAACCCCTGGAATGTTAGTGTTCCAGATCCACTGATTTCGTGTCAATCGGTTGTCATTTGGGGCCGGTACGAGCCCGGGAACCCCGGTGACTCAATTATGGTCAATTCGGTGGAATTGCTCGTTTCAAGCCATTTGTGCATTGTTTTGACCCCTTCCGGAGTGTGGAAGGTTGGTATTGTGATTGTAGTTATTTCCCCCTTTGATCGGAATCGAACGGGACGTGGAATCGGGCGTTAGGGCTCGGTTCTGCCAGTTTTCCACCGTAACCGGTTGACGGCGCGACCGTGATGGTTTGGCTGATGGTCCGGTCGACCAGACCACCTAGGCCGGTCAACCGACCCTGTCAGGTTGACCGACCCCAGGGGTCAGATCGATCGGATTTCTATGTTTATTCTCATTTCGAGTCCTAGTCGGTCCCGTTGAGACCCAACGATTGACCTATGGCCTCGGGAGTGTTCCGGACAACCTGTGAGTTCCGTGTCCGTGTTTCTGGGGTGTCAGGAGGTGACGTGTTACCTCGATTAGTGTACCCGTAGGCATGTGTGTTTTGAGCTTTATGTCACGTTCGATCGAGTCACTGTGTATCGGTGCTAGTGCGGTGGGGTTTCCCCCGCATGTCAGTGGCCTCCCTTGAGTTCCCTTCTTGAAGGGATGGTCTCGGCGGCTTATGGTCTGCCTCGATATTCATGTTACCATGGTTTTAGACCTAGTTAAGAATTTAAGTCGGTTGGCCTTAGCGGCCTAACCTTCATGCATTTCTTCGCTGTAGCGCGCCTTTCTTAGGCCGCTACGAGTCGTTTGTCTTAGGTCTTTGTCTTAGGGCAGTTAGTGTGGCGGTTGTCTCTTGGACCGCCTAGTCCGTTTGGCGGATCTATATTACACCGCTTTGGTGGTTTGTCTGAATAGGTCAGTTCAGGCTTGACTGGGTTTAGCGGACTAATCCTTGACCGCTACAGTCACCTAGCGGCCCATTCTATGACCGCCAGCTTATGTTCCTTTGCTTAATTTCTGAGTGTCGTTTCCCGATGTTTTGAATTCTGATTGTCTTGGCTTGACCTTGTGGTTTGTTTGTCGTCCTGTGGATGTCTCTTGATGTCTTATGAGGGCTATGACCATGATATAAGGTAGCCAGGCATGCCTTGGTTTCTGTACTTCTATAGAGTCGTTGGTAGGTTCCGGTCAACCCGGTGTGACCCAGGGGTTGACAAGTAACCTTGTGTGTGTCTCGATGGTTTTGTCCAGTCCGAGACATGGTTCTGGATGCCTCGAGATATCATCTTACCTTAGTTTGTGTGTCCAAGAGTGTTGAGGGTCTTGTTGATCCCTCAGGTCTCCGTGTGTCGTTTTACGCGGATGTGTCGTTTCCTCTGGCTTAGGAAGAGACCGATTGGCGGCATGTCTCTGCCGTTGTGCAACTATCTTGACTCCGGGTCGTGAGACTCATGGATCGTTGTGTTAGTAGGTCTAGTTGCCCTGTCCTGAGTCTGTTGGCAGTTAGTGTACTACCTTTGTGCTTCGTAGTACGTGCGACAGTGCCTCCTTGCTTGTCAGTACGACAGCGCTTGTGTTTCAGAGTTCTGTGTCTAGTGAGCCTCCACTAGTCGTAGCCTGGCGACGCATTACGGCGTGTTGACCCACCTGGAAGTGGTGGCGTGGCAGTTCCCGAGATACAATTTTTAGGCTAGTTGCCGTGGGCTCCCTTGCCTTACAGTAGCGTCATGTTGGGGGAGAAAACTAGCTAGAGGCCTGGCTCAAGGCATTGAGCTTGTGTGTGCACATGTGGTTAGGGGCTTGGACTTGTGCTGAAGGGAGTGACCTTGACTAGTCACTCGTTACTGTGGTTCCTGTTCTGGTTACAGTGTCTTAGTCCCTGCCATGTGCTAGGCAGCGTTAAGCGAGACACTTGAGGTGCATCATAAGACGTCAGTGGACGCAGCTGGCTGTTCTTCTAGTGACGAGGTGCTTCCGTCACGTGACGCGTGACTCTCGTGTTTCTCGGAGTCTGTGTTTCCCTTTCGAGTTAGCCTGTTCTTGGTTCCATCCAAGATCAGCTTCCCCTACTGAGTTGGTCTGTGTTTGGCTTGTCCAGGACTAGCTTGTTGTGGCGTGCACGACGCTCCAGTCGTGTATGTAGTTGTGTTTAGGGGGAGCTTGCACGGAAATCCAATCGTGTGAGCTGTAGAGTCTCTCTCGTCAGTCTAGGTCTTTTCCTAGGCTTGTGTGTCTGGTCTCGTAGGCCTTTATCTTGGGCCTTGTACTGTGTCAGCAGATCGGTAACTCCTTACTTTTTTAAGATCAGGGTTCGCCTTTCTGTTACTGTTTGAAGTAGCTTAGGGAGCCGAGATTAGTTCGACAGCCATGTTTTACTCGGTACGGCTTTTCCCTTTTCTTTTAGCCGTTCTACCCCTGTTCTTCTGGCTTTCTTTTACAGCTTTCTAGTAGTAGTTTTCCCTACTTTTCCTGCTTTACTACTGCTGTTGTTTTTGCTATTGCTCTGTGTTACTGCGTTATTTTTCCATGGGGATCCACGTGACCCCTACTGGGCCAGTGACACGAGGCTAACCCCTGCTTTTCAGGTGTGGTTGTCTCTTCTTCTTTGCGGTTCCTGGTGTGGCAAGTTCGTAGTTTCCAGCGGTACCTGCGTCAGGCTTCCCCCGACCTTAGTGTACGTCTTCTTTCTATTGGACTGTACTTGTCTTTCCTTCGGACTGGACTCTGGTATAATTGTTAATTTATAACTGTTAATTAAAAAGTAATTTTATTTTTGCTACTTTAGCAAACCTGGTTAATGAAATTTAATTGCTTACTGTTATATCTGTGACTTCAATGTACTACACAACACTCCTTTTTCCCTTCGGAGCTTTACAGCTCTTGGGAGGCTTCACGGGTTCCAAGTGGTATCAGGTCTACTCGATAGTCCTATCGGGTATATCTGGTATCCGGAGTCTGGGTCGTCACAGGTGGTATCAGAGCATTATTATGTGAAGTACATGGGAATCTGATATATACAGTGTCCAGAGTCCTAAAAGTCCAGTACAGTCTTTCGCTGGCTTAGGTTTCGCGATTCTTTGTCGTTTTGTCGCCTTGTTTCCGTATGTGTCTTATGCGTGCTATATCAGCACTGTACGAGATGGTTTTCACTCTCGTCAGAATGCGATGGGATGCTCCTTTTCATCATGGTGTTCGTCTCGATCATGTAGTACTTGGCAGAGTTTGACGGTAGGCTTGAATCTGCAGTACATTGTTCGAGATTTTTTCGTTGTTTGTTCAGGTGGCTGGTGACTTTTTCGAGTTGGTGTGATGGTCGTACACATTCTTACGTTGTTTTGGTTGTCCCAGCTTAAGTCTGTGTAGCTCCTGAGGTGTTTTGGCTTCTATTGAAGTGGTTGCTTTGTTGCCTCGATTGAGAAGATGCTCGGGCGAGCCTAGGATTTTCTTTCCTGGTGAGCTACTATTAGTGAGCTCGATTCTCTTCGTCCTGTTTGCTGGAGTCTTTTTCGAGGTAAGCCTTGGAATTGCTGTCTTGGTGAGACCTTTGTCCTGTGTCTGCTTAAGTGTGGACAGTATTTCTTCTGAGCCTGATCTGCTCTTTGTTCTACGGTTGCTTGGCTTTGGACTTAATCTTTGTGTTAAGAGCCGTTGTGCACCGTGTTTGTCATGACGTGTCTAGCGGCCGATGTGTTGTGAAGGCTCATTTATTGTTTCAGGACGTAATGGTAAGCTGAGATTAGCCTTTCTTTGTGCTTTGTGCTGAAGCTGGTACTCTCCTTCATTTGCACTTAGGCTCCTTGTGATCGGTTGCTCGCAGGATCAGTACTCGTGGCGTGTTATATTGCGGTTTTCATGAATTGTGATGGCGCCATGCGTGTGCTGAGATGCGAATGCCGGGGTGTTTTCTGATGCCTGTGTGCATTGTATGAGTGTGCAGCGGAAGCGTGTGGGCTGATAACCCACAGGTCGAGGACCGTTGGTTGTAAGATTCTGACCGGTCGAGAGAATTATTCTTTCTCGATGTGACTTCCTCTTGGCTTCCTGTGCCTTGATGTGGTCTCTTGCCGTGTCATTGCTAGAGTCATTCTGGTGTTGGCATCGGCATTTGTGAGTATTGGGAAATCTGTCAGCATTTCTGCTAGTTGAGTACCCTTTGCTCTATAATCCTTTCTTGGGCGTTGTGCTCTCGGGGTGTGATCATGGTCCTTGAGATGTGTTTCCCAAGATTGTTGTTCTCGTTGTCGTGGGTCTGTTCTTGGTAAGCTACTCGATGCATGACTCGCCCCTTATGGTCACGCGTTCAGCTATCGTTGTGCCTTGATGTGACCCAGCTTGCAGTTGTGTTCCATGGTTCTGTGTCCGGTATGGAGCCGGGATCCTGCAAGTGCTGCTATTGTCGTTTTGTCGTTGTTTCCCCGTGAATCTATCTTAGCATCGTGTGGACCAGGTCTTGTCGGTTAGTTGTGATGTACTCTTCTTTCCTGGTAGAGTTAGCATGTGACTCGATCAGATGTAATATCTGAGTGAGGATTGACTTGATTGTGTTGTGGTCCGGTGCTATCGTTGTCGTCCTGTGTGCCAGGTTTCGTGGTTTCCTTTGGCACTAGAGCCGATGTGTCGAGCTGTTAGCTGAGGACTATGCTTCCTTGTTTAAGCTGATACTTGCCGTGTCTGTCGTTTTATTTTCTCGCTAGCTGTTGTCATGGCATGAGTCGTGTCTCCTTTCCTGTGAGACGTAAGTGACGTTGCCTTGTTTCGGAGGTGTCAGACTTGCGTTCACTGGTGTGCCATGCTCATTATGTGGATCGCTTTGCCTTGAGATCCAGAGCGTGTGCTTGTGATGATGGTCTAGCGGTGTTCCGTTGAACTGTGTTTTTCAAGATTCGTGCTGTTTCAAGTTGTGTCTTGGGGTTTGTTCGTCCCAGCTTCTTCTTGTTCGTTCCTTAAATTTCGAGGATGAAATTTCTTGAAGGAGGGGAGGCTGTAATACCCTGGATCCATATCGGATCTTTCGGATCCATTTTCGGAGAGTTTCGGATCGCTTTTGTGGGTCCTGAGTTGAGTTTAATGATCCACGTGGATTTTTCTCTCGTACTAGTTACGGAACCCTGTGATGAGTTTGTTGTTCAGTTCATCGACTCGTGGATGCCGCAGTTGCGATGTACTCGTCGAGAGGATCGTTTCGACTATTTTTACGTATTTTTCTGAATTAGTGGATTTTCGGGCTAAAAATCAAATTTTTAGAAATTAGAAAAATTTCCTAATTTCTTTTTCTTTTTATTCTCCTTCCTCTCTCCTCCCTTCTCATTTAGCCGCCGTGACCTCTCTGTCCCCCGTTTTCTCTCTTCTCTCGCCCTTCCGGCTCCGACTGCAGACGGAGGAGGCTCGGGCAGGTATAGGTGATGCCGTGGGAGTGGTCCAGAGCGCGATGGGGCTCGGATCGGATCGGTTTTGGCGCGATCCCAAACGGTGGATTCAAAGCCTACGATCGAGCTCGCGACGTGGTTTTCGGCGTGGTTTAGTCACTTCAGTGCACGGAATCTTCGGTGGAGGTAGGGAGATGGAAGCTCTACTTCTCCTCTATGTTTTTCCTATAATTTCACGTTGTTCGGTGTGAGTTTGAGCGGGTTTCATTCAGTTTCGAGAAAATCATGCTTTTGGGGTGTTCGTAGGGTTTGCCAAAAAATGGCGATGATTTTTAGATCAGTTGGTATCAATCGAACCCCTGGAATGTCAGCATTCCAGATCCGCTGATTTCGTGTCAATCGGTTGTCATTTGGGGCCGGTACGAGCCCGGGAATCCCGGTGACTCAATTAGGGTCAATTCGGTGGAATTGCCCGTTTCAAGCCATTTGTGCATTGTTTTGACCCCTTCCGGAGTGTGGAAGGTCGGTATTGTGATTGTAGTTGTTTCCCCCTTCGATCAGAATTGAACGGGGCGTGGAATCGGGCGTTAGGGCTCGGTTCTGCCAGTTTTCCACCGTAACCGGTCGACCGGACCGGATGGGCCAGTCGACCGGCGGTTGCCCACGCGACCGTGCTGGTTTGGCTGATGGTCCGGTCGACTGGACCACCTGGGTCGGTCGACCGACCCTGTCAGGTCGACCGACCCCAGGGGTCAGGTCGACCGGATTTCTGTGTTTATGCTCATTTCGAGTCCTAGTCGGTCCCGTTGAGACCCAATGATCGACCTATGGCCTCACGAGTGTTCCGGACACCCTGTGAGTTCCGTGTCTGTGTTTGTAGGGTGTCGGGAGGTGACGTGTTACCTCGATTAGCATGCCCGTAGGCATGTGTGTTTCGACCTTTGTGTCATGTTCGATCGAGTCACTGTGTATCGGTGCAAGTGCGGTGGGGTTTCCCCGGCATGTGAGTGGCCTCCCTTGAGTTCTCAGCTTGAAGGGATGGTCTCGGTGGCTTGTGGTCTGCCTTGGTATTCACGTTACCGTGGTTTTAGACCTAGTTAAGAATTTAAGTCGGTTGGCCTTGGCGGCCCAACCTTCATGCATTTCTTCGTTGTAGCGCGCCTTTCTTAGGCCGCTACGAGTCGTTTGTCTTAGGTCTTTATCTTAGGGCGGTTAGTGTGGCTGTTGTCTCTTGGACCGCCTAGTCCGTGTGGCGGATCTATATTACACTGCTTTGGTGGTTTGTCTGAATAGGTCGGTTCACGGTTGACTGGGTTTAGCGGCCTAATCCTTGACCGCTACAGTCACCTAGCGGCCCATTCTATGACCGCCAGCTTATGTTCCTTCGCTTAATTTATGAGTGTTGTTTCCCGATGTTTTGAATTCTGATTGTCTTGGCTTGACCTTGTGGTTTGGCTGTCATCCCGTGGATGTCTCTTGATGTCCTATGAGGGCTATGACCACGATATAAGGTAGCTAGACATGCCTTGGTTTCTGTACTGCTATAGAGTCGTTGGTAGGTTCCGGTCAACCCGGTGTGACCCAAGGGTTGACAGGTAACCTTGTGTATGTCTCGGCAGTTTTGTCCAGTCCGAGACATGGTTCTAGATGCCTTGAGGTATCGTCTTATCTCGGTTTGCATGTCCAGGTGTGCTGAGGGTCTTGTTGATCCCTCAGGTCTCCGTGTGTCATTTTACGCGGATGTGTCATTTCCTCTGGCTTATGATTAGACCGATTGGCGGCATGTCTCTGCCGTTATGCAACGATCTTGACTCCGGGTCGTGAGACTCATGGATCATTGTGTTAGTAGGTCTAGTTGCCATGTCTTGAGTCTGTTGATAGTTGGTGTACTACCTTTGTGCTTCGTAGTACATGCGACAGTGCTTCCTTGCATGTCAGTACTACAGCGCTTGTGTTTCAGAGTTCTGTGTCTAGTGAGCCTCCACTAGTCATAGCTTGGCAACGCGTTATGGCGTGTCGACCCACCTGGAAGTGGTGGCGTGGCAGTTCCCGAGATACAATTTTTAGGCTAGTTGCCGTGGTCTCCCTTGCCTTGCAGTAGCGTCCTGCTGGGGGAGAAAACTAGCTAGAGGCCTGGCTCAAGGCATTGAGCTTGTGTGTGCACACGTGGTTAGGGGCTTGGACTTGCGCCGACGGGCGTGACCCTGACTAGTCACTCGTTACTATGGTTCATGTTCTGGTTACAGTGTCTTAGTCTCTGCCGTGTGCTAGGCGGTGTTAGGCGAGACACTTGAGGCACAGCATAAGACGTCAGTGGACACAGCTGGATGTTCTTCTAGTGAGGAGGTGCTTCTGTCACGTGACGTGTGACTCTCATGTTTCTCGGAGTCTATGTTCCCCTTCCGAGTTAGCCTGTTCTTGGTTCCGTCCAAGATCAGCTTCCCCTGCTAAGTTGGTCTGTGTTTGGCTTGTCCAGGACTAGCTTGTTATGGCGTGCACGATGCTCCAGTCGTGTATGCAGTTGTGTTTAGGGGGAGCTTGCACGGCAATCCAGTCGTGTGAGCTGTAGAGTCTATCTCGTCAGTCTAGGTCTTTTCCTAGGCTCGTGTGTCTCGTCTCGTAGGCCTTTGTCTTGGGCCTTGTGCGGTGTCAGCAGATTGGTAACTCCTTACTTTTTTGAGATCAGGGTTCACCTTTCTGTTACTATTTGGAGCTGCTTAGGGAGCCGAGATTAGTTCGACAGCCGTGTTTTGCTCGGTACGGCTTTTCCCTTTTCTTTTAGCCGTCCTACCCCTATTCTTCTGGCTTTCTTTTATAGCTTTCTAGTTGTAGTTTTCCCTGCTTTTCCTGCTTTACTATTGCTGCTGTTTTAGCTGTTGCTCCGTGTTACTGCGTTATTTTTCAGTGGGGATCCGCGTGACCCCTACTGGGCCAGTGACACGAGGCTCACCCCTACTTTTCAGGTGTGGTCGTCTCTTCTTCCTTGCGGTTCCTGGTGTGGCGAGTTCGTAGTTGTCAGCGGTACCTGCATCGAGCTTCCCCCGACCTCATTGTATGTCTTCTTTCTGTTGGACTGTACTTGTCTTTCCTTTGGACTGGACTCTGGTATAATTGTTGATTTGTAATTGTTAATTAAAAAGTAATTTTATTTCTACTACTTTAGCAAACTTGATTAATGAAATTTAATTGCTTACTGTTATATCTGCGACTTTAATGTACTACACGACACTCCTTTCTTCCTTCGGAGCTTTATAGCTCTTGGGAGGCTTCACGGGTTCCAAATGGTATGGGGTCTACTCAGTAGTCCTATCGGGTATATTCGGTATCCGGAGTCTGGGTTGTCACACTGAGATACAGAATTTTTCAGTAAGTTACCAACTTCATAAACCAAAATTTAGGTTTTAGAGTCTTCCACTATAACAACTTATGAATCCTTTGATTGACAGATATAGTTTTAAAATGTTGTAAATATAGTTTTTCAACAAGAAACCATACTCATATCTGAAACAAATTTTTAATAAAAAATGAACCAAATGCTCATTAACACTTCTAGTTCAACTTTCTTCCATCTTACCCAGTTTACTTTCCATGACTTCTTTAAGAGTTACATAAGGTAGTATTGAAAATAAACACTCGTGAAAGCATCTGAAATTTAACTTTTCTTGCAAAAATTTTATGATGCACATATTTTTCTGATTTTTCTTATTAAGCATCTATTTGTTTTTCAATGAGCAATTTTGATTTAATCAACACCTTTTTACATGAGGCACAACACGTCTTAGGTGAAGTGACCTAGTTACTCAGTGTGATAACTGTATTACTTCTCTATTTTGAGAACATTGGTAGCATTAGAAGTATCTTTGGCATGCGGAGACATCTTGATTAGAGGCCAGAATCCCCAGTTACTTGATACAGCCATGCCATTGCTCTGCCATATTTTTACATTATTTTAAATGATTTTTAAACAGAGTTAACTATGGTACTTCATGACACAGTCCTTTGGACAGGTTTCTCAATAACCACAGTCATTGCTCTGTCCACAATATTTCTTTTAGGACAGCTTCAGACAAATTTAATGTTTAAGAACAATACTTACACTATGCATCTCAACCAAAGTAAATCAGGATTTCAACTTTTCAGATTTCAGGAAATCTTACATGAACTTATATAAGCCAAATAGTTAAGGTTTTTTAAAAAATTGAATCAAATATTTTCAAGTTCTTTGAGCTCAAACTTAATAGTACATTAGACTTAAAACAATTCCAAATCAACAAATATTCTTAAACCTGTATAATGGAAGATTCCACATTAAAGATATTTTAACATTTATGAAGCAGTATTCAAACTGAAGGTTTACTTCAAATCTTAGTTCAGTTATTGAATAAGAAGCAGCAATCATCAGAAATGTAAACAAGCATGCATAGAAAATGATGATTTCAAAACTCATACTTATTACAGAGTTAATCAAAGTGAATCAGGCAGATTTTCAGGAAGCTTAGTTGGAGAGCAGTAAACTGACAGACATTTCAAGTTATGCATGAGAGGATATGAAGTTGAGATTGAGCTTGAACAGAAGTTCAGAGGCTAATAACAAAGTCTGGGATTCAATCAGACCAAAAGAAGCTCTCCTTCAGCAGATTGAAGAGTGACATTCAGAAATCTCAAATTCAAGAGAAGTATGAATTCAAGAGATGAGAATCAATCAACCAACACGAATTATTTGATGATGTGAGTCACTGACATGTAGATATGGCAAGATGAATCAAATGAATAGATGGTGAGAATTCAACCAGTGACAGAACTGAAGAATTTCAATGCTTCCCCTGTCTATATGCATAAAATCACCTCATTTTGAATTTTCCAAAATAAATGCAATGCAATTAACTATATGCATGCATATGCAGTGACTTCTTTTAAGAACAATGCATGAACACGAGTGTCATAGACATGATGCAGGGACAAACACACTCCCCCTGGCTATATGCAATCTATGCAATGAAGACTAAAAATTTGATTTTAAGATTCATGCTCATGATAAATCAAACTGCCCTATATGCAACATGACCCATGGTACTTAGGCAGAGGACTTGGTCTAAAAGACCACCTCACACATAGTAAGAACCTCCAGACAGATTTCATCTTCCCTTTAGTAGCTTACCATTTGATATACCATAGTGGTCATGCATGACAATGCAGTGCCAATGCAATCCTATATGCATCAGATTTTCAAAGGATACAATGCAAATTCGGACACACATCAAAACACAAATCATGTGAAATTCAGATGTTTTCAGAGAATTCTGATCAGAGGATGTCTATCAACAGAGTTGAGTGCAAAGCATAAATTTCAGATGAGTAGAATTCAGAGGGTTCAAATTTGACAATGCAGATGATGAATGAATATGCAAAAATAAATTTAACATGCTATGCAGTAATCCAAGACAGAAAAACTTGAATGACAGAAATTGCGCAGAGTTAACATGACAGACCCAATAAATGCAGAACTAGGGTTTTCATTCTTGAGTGCCTTGGTTTATTACACCCAAAATATTCTTCAACCCAAGGCACATCTGCAAAACATAATTTATTTTGCACAAACAGGTACCCAAGACATCTTGGGTCCTGAAATAACAATGACACCATTGGCAGGTGTTCTCAACAGTTTTTCAGCTTCTTTATCATCAAAACACATGAGATGACAGTTATACATAGAATGCCCTAACTGTCCACAGTAATGGCATGATCCAACAGTTTTAAAACTCTTTTTATGCACATTACTGTAATCATGAAATTCATTAGCAGAGTGAAAATTTTGTTTACTAAAACCAGCCAGCCAACAATCAGCAGCTCTGTGGCCTAGCTTTCCACATTCAAAGTATGAAGAGTTTTTCCTTTTATTAATCAAATTATTTCTAGCAGCAGCATAGAGAACATGGAATTTTGCAAATTTAGAATTCAATCTATTTCCCTGAGCATGCCAGCAGTCCTTGACTGTATGGCCATGCTTTCCACATTCAAAGCACACAATGTGTTTTCTTCTAGAATCAAAATCATTTCTATCAAAAATATTTTTGTTAACATGGAAATTAACAAATTCAGAATGAACTTTCATTCCCTGAGCATGCCAACATTGAGCAGCAATGTGGCCTAATTTTTCACAATTAAAACATTGAAGTTTCTTTTTATGAGTTGCATGATTTGTAGCATGGAACAGTTTATCATGCACTGCAACAGCAGACATGTCATCTATTTCCATTAGCCTACATCCATGCATGAGATGACCTATTTTATGACAATAAGAACATCGAAGCCTTTTAGTTTGAACAGAAGAAGATTTCTTAGCATGAGAATTCCTAGCATGAATTCTACCACTATTTAGATCATCCTTCTTCATTATAAGGCAATCATACATCTCATGACCAAATTTATCACAATAAAAACACTTAACATTCTTTCTTTTATCAGAAAACATCTTGGTCTGAGATTTTTCAGCATGTAATTTATTTTTCTCCTTTTTTAAATTTTTATTCTATTTTTGAGTTTTAACTGCAACATATTTCTTTGGAGATATCCTAGAGGTTCCAGCTACATCAGTGCTTCGGACAAATGTGGTGTAAAGCTGGTTCCTCATGACCCTTTTTGTTTCAGAAAAGTTGTCGATCTCCTCACTTTGATTACTCACTTCATCTTTCAAGGAGGTTTTTGACTTCTCTTTACCTTTTAGAGTTTTTGACAGAGAGTTTTTCAATTCACAAATTTCCTTTTCCAGATAAGCAATGTGTAATTCATAACTGGCAATCTCCTGTTCACTGTAATTAACACATTCACTTAACACTTTGTTTGCAGTTTTATATTTCTCAAGTTCTTGTTCCAGATTACTCAATTTTTCAGCTTCTTCTTTGCAAGCAGTTTTTCCCTTTTCTAATGCAAGAAGTCTTTCAGATATAGTAGTGTTCAATTGCTTGAGTTCTTCATTCTGTCTTATTAATTGCTTATTCTGAACAAGTTCATTTATCAGAATATGATCATCATTATTTGATCTCAGTGTTTCTTCTAATTCAGAAGTTCTAGAATGCAATTCATCATTTTCATTTTTCAGCAGAGAAATTTGTTCTTTATGCTTGACAAGTTTAGCTTGATTTTCTTCTTGAAGTCTTTTAACCTTTCTATTTTTCTCTACAATCTATCTTTTGTAGATTCCATTTTCAGACTTCCATTCATTCATTTCTAAAACAATATTTTCAAAATCTTCCAATTGTTTCTTATAATTCTGAATATCAGCCAAGCAAGCATCATGAGACTTTTTCAGTTTTGAACAATTTTCATAGGGTAAATTAGAGCAATTTTGATCAATCTTTTTCTTCAGCTTTTTATTCTCAGATTGAATTTTCCTAGATTTCTCTAGCAGTTCATCATACATCTCTACTAGTTCATCAAATGAAATATCTTCTGATTTAGTGCTTACCTGGGATGCTGTTTCTTTAGTCTCATCCCTTCGATTGGCCATCAGGCACTCTTCTTTTTCCTTATAGATGGTGTTTATTTTGTCCATTATCTCCTTTCCAGACTTGCATCCTGCTACACATGGAAACTTTTCAATGTTAACTGAGTTTCTCAGAATGTTAAAGACAGTAGCATTCTCACTGTCTTTTATCCTATCCTCTCTAGACCATATGGTCTTATTCTGAGGTACTTTATGTGGGGCTTTTGATACAAGACTCCATAGATTTGGATCAATGAAGTTCAGGTGAACACATAGGCCGCCTACCCATTTGTTGAAGTTAGAACCATCAAAAACAACAAAAAATACCATTGAAAAACAACTGAATAAATTCAGATCTAAAAATCTGAAAAATAAGATGACAAATGCACTGAACTAAAAATAGCAAAGCACCACACAAACTAGCAGGATCCTCTACAGATCGTTGGATCTGGAAGTCAGAGATCGCTCTGATACCAATTGTTAAGTCTATTAGATGGTGCGAACCGGATTCAGAGGGGGGGTGAATGAATCTCCCCTAAAAATTACCCAATTACAACTGTACTTATAAATCTTGTGGAATTAAAATCAGATATGCTTAGTTAAGCAAATATTCTAATGAGACTTGCACTCGAACACTTGTTCAGATGTCCTTATGTGATTCTCATAGAATGCTGGGCTAGCACACGTAATAACCTCAATGAAATACTCAGCAGAGATCAAAACGTAGATAACTAAAACACAGTGAATTTCAACGTAATCTAAGCTAACCAGATATAACGATCCTAAGCATACACCTAAGGAATTAAGAGACAACCAAACAAACCACTGCACAGATGACTTTTAGGTGGTTCGGTCCTCCAGACCTACATCCACCCCACACTCAACCCGAGTGTGGATTCCTGCTGACTCACAGCTTGAAACCGATGGGCATCACAGCTTGCCTACATCAGCTGGGCATCACAGATTGCCATCCGCTGGGTGACACAGCTTGCCATCCGCTGATACACAGCTTCTGCAAAGGTATGTAAAATGGAAAATAAGGATGATAAAACTCACCAATGGAAAGCTGACATTAAAATTAAAACAAACAAGCTCACGCAGGAGCACTGTGTCTTGGATTTGATCCAAAGAACACAGAATAGAAAGATCCTCTGATCTAGACTTCTGAATGCTTCTTGCTCACGAGCTCTTCAAACTAGCACCTCTGCTTCTATCTCCCTCTCTCTCTCTCTTTCTCTTTCTCTTTTTCGCTAGCTCTCTGCCACTCTCTCAATCTCCCTTTTATACTCTTCTCTATTGCTCTCTTCTCTCTATCTCACAATCACCCTCTTCTTCTTTCAACTCTCTACAGCCCCCTTTTTCTTCTCTCTTCTCTTTTTCTTTTAGAATCTCCTCTTCTGCTGCTCTCTTCTTACCTCTTTTTTTTTCCACTCGCTTCTTTGATCGCAGACAAGGCCTTTATATAAGGCATCAGGCAGGGTCCCACGAGCTCATGCCTTGGGCGTGAATGAAGCTCATTCACGCGTTTTTCAGAGAGGCCACTTGTCAGGTGCAGAGGGAATCTTAATCCACGTGGCAGAAGATGCTTCCCTAGGATTACGTGCCAATCATTAACTCCCTGGGTCCATCTGCCAGCATTCCATCATTTTTGGGAACACGTGCCTGGTCTTAGCTCGACCTCACGTGCTATCTTTAACCTGTCAATCATAAGAGAGGCATTTCGTCAAACATGCTATTGTTAGCTAGTTTTCAATATGCACAGACCTAATAGAAGCTTAGACGAGAAGAATGCTCGAACATAACAACGTGCTTAGACTTCAGTTGCACATATGCTCAGACCTACATGTGCTGGGACTTGAAGCATGCTCAGACCTTCATAACATATGATCAGATGTGCACAGACATGGTACAGCAAGATGAGAACAATGCACCGACCTTGTTTATGGGAAAAACAGGCCGCTGCACTGACCTTGAATGGTAAAAGCACGGATGCACCGACCTTCTAAATAAGCATGCAACAATAGATGCACAGACCTTGTTCACCCATGTACAGACCTTTAATACACAAGCCATAAAGTGCACCGACCTACATATGTTGCCAGGCAAACATGCACAGACTCTATACCATGTATCCACACACCTAGCACTGACATTGTTCTGCCTAACGATGGATGTGCACAGACCTACATATGCAAACCAACTAAGTATGCACCGATGTTGTTTGAACCAAAGAGCACATTGCACCGACCTATATGCATGAAGAACAAATGTGCACCAACCTGATGTTCTATAGAAGAGAGAATGCACCGACCTATATTGCATGCGTGCAACACCAAAGCTTGCACCGACCTTGTTTCTACTTATGGCAGATGTGCACCGACTTTGTTTAAGCCAAAACATGCACAGACCTAGTGTGTGGAGGAAGAAGAACTAGCACCGACCTGTATGCATGCTACAGTGATGTGCACAGACCTAAGTTGTGTGCGATACAGAACAAGCACAAACTTTGAGCTTATATGCATAGACCTATTAAGCATTATGCACAGACCTTGTGAACATATGCACAGACCTTAATTAGGATATAAGTATACTAGCATCGACCTTAGTTAGTGAACCCATATACTAACACCGACCTTAGTTAGTATATAAACATACTAACATCGACCTTAGTTAGTTATATGAATGTACTAGCATCGACCTTAGCTAATATACAAACATACTAACATGGATTAGCACAGACTAACACAGACCGATACATACTTCGGTGCATGAGTTGTACCAAACTAGCATAGACTAACATTAACTAGCACAGACCTTGACTCAACTAGCTTAGACTTCAGACCATGATCAGCCAAACCAATTAAGTTGACCATAAAAACACTGCCCTGTATGAACAGATATGTGGACATATGCACAGACCCTATGCATGGAATGTAATGAATAACAAAATGACATATACTTCTTGAACATGTATGACAAAACACATCACAGCTATTTCTAGCAAAATTAGTTCAGAAACATATATGACAGTTCAGACACAAACATAGTTCAACCACATATGACATCATGCATATGAGTCATAGTGTTTACATCATCAAAACACAGAAACCCAACAGAGGCTTGTCCTCCGCCAAGTGCCCTGAGTCAAGATTCTATCTGAGTCTTGCATTCCATTAATTATTCATAGGTCAAAATGTTGTATCCAATAATAGTGCACATAAATAGGGGGAGTAAGTGTTCAAAAATTATTTTTAGTCTATCCTCTAGTGCATATTGATAGGGGGAGTTCAAAATGAAATTGAGTCAGTTCAGGTCTAGGTTGTTGCATCTTTGCATCAGTAAGTGCTTCTATACACCTTTTTACAATCATGACGTTGAAATCTTAGATATTCACATCATTTCTGAAATCTCAGTAGCTCTTTGCTTGATATCAGATTTTCCTGGCACACTCATTGATTTCCATCTCTTGACATCAACCTCCTAAAAAGTCGTTGCTCTTCCTATGACTCTGAAATAATGACAAATTGATGATCAGTTGATTACTCTAAGCTACTAAAATTAGAAATCTTCTCTTATAAGAATCTGTGATGCTCCATGAATGAACTGATGGTTTAAGCTTAATAAATTTTAGAGTCTGAAGACTGAACTCAATGGACTAGACTGTTGATCACAATTAATAGCTCTCAACCATTTCTCACATGTAATGACTAGTAAAGTCTTCCAGAGTCTGAAAGTTCTTGAATTAATGACTTTTTAGTTGAGAAACTTGGAGTGTGTATTGTTTTTAAACAAGTCTTTCTATAAAACCAAAGGGCAACAATAACAAAATAATGAGCCAACATGATTGTAGGTAGAGCAATGACTGAATGCACTGAGAAACTGGGTACTTTATCAAAGAAATGAAGAAAAACTCATGTCATGAAGTGCTTCAAGTTATCTTTGTTCAAAAGTCAAAATGGAATGGGGAGTTTCACTAAGTAACTAGAGGTATTGACGTCTAATCAACGTGTACCCTTATGCAAAAAGGTGCAAACTACTCCTAATGTTCTGATACTTGAAATAGTATGGTAAATTCTGCTAAGTAGCTAGGGGTACTGGCGTCTAATCAATGTGTACCCTTATGTAAAAAGGCACAGATTATACCCAACTGTTCTGAATTGTTAAACAAAAATCTTGCTGTAACCCTAAGGTGAAAAATCAGAACTGTCAAATTGTTTAAACTCGATACATATTCTAGTCACTCCTAAAGAATTTACTGATTTTTGGATGAGTAGGATAAAGAAAGACTGCATTCATCTTGATTCATATAGTTCTGGTTTATTGCTATTAAGGGTTAATGCAAACTTATTCAGGGAGCCCAGTTGTTAAACTCTAACCTTTATTATTCTTAAACCAGAACTCTATCAAAAATGCATTATATAGAAGCTTATAACTGAAGAATTTGAGCTATGTATGCTTGATTAATGAAAGATAAATCAGTTTGCCAATCAGATCTCTCCTACATTTTCACAACCTTGATATTGTTATACCTTTTTCTCACATCATTGAAAAATCCTATTGTCTCTATCTATTCCTTGTTTTCTAATGGCAAAGGGGGAGAGATTTTGATGGTTTGATGGCTAGCGGGAAAAAGGGGGAGAGTTTGAGTTTGCCTTGTTTGACTGTGTGACTGTATGTGTCTTTGCATGTGGTGTCTATGCATGTCTGTCTTCTACTGCTCTTGACTGTGACCTTTGCATATTCTGACTCATAACGTACTATGTGTTGCCATCAAAATATTGTAATATTGCCATCATCAAAAAGGGGGAGAATGTTGTGTCTCCTCTGGATTTGATGTCTAGGTTTGATGTCTAGTTTTGATGTTGGCAACAGTGTGTTTAACACTAATCTGTCTCTGGCAACATTGTCTTTTTAAAGTCATTTCTTAAGTCAGAATAAAGGTCGATGCATATGCATATTGTTGCATTGAAAGGTCGATGCACATTTGAATATAAGTCTTTAAGGTCGGTGCACATTTCCCATCATAGTTTATCAGGTCAGAGCATACATTCATTCCAGTACTAATAGGTCGATGCATCCTTGTATCGCGTTAAACATAAGGTCGATGCACATTTCCATATAAGTTCTGAAGGTCGGTGCACATTCACTTGATAAGTCTATCAGGTCAGTGCATATAGTCATTCCAGCCATGAAGGTCGGTGCATATGTAGGTCTGTGCATATTTGGATTTTAGAGACAGGTCGATGCATGTCATATAAAGGTCGATGCTAGTGAGCTAGCGACTGCAGCAAAGGTCGATGCCAGTGAGCTAGCAATTGCAGCATAGGTCGATGCATGTCATATAAAGATCGATTCTAGTGAGCTAGCGACTCCAGCAAAGGTCGATGCTAATGAGCTAGCGATTGCAGTATAGGTCGATGCATGTCATATAAAGGTCGATGCTAGTGAGCTAGCGACTGCAGCAAAGGTCGATGCTAGTGAGCTAGTGATTGTAGCATAGGTCGATGCATGTCATGGAAAGGTCGATACTAGTGAGCTAGTGACTGTAGCACATGTCAATGCATGTTATAGAAGGGTCGATGCTAGTAGGTCTTCACTCTTTAGGTCGATGCACCTTGTGCATTCACTATAAAGATAGGTCGATGCACTTTCATTTCAGAGTCAGTGTTTCTGACAATAAAGGTCTACCTGTATAATACTAAGGTCGATGTATCTGACCTGCTGCATGTGTTAGCCATACAGTCTGATGTATCTCATTTATGCATCGGCGCTCTTGAAGATTTTCTATGCATACACTTATATGAGTTGCCTAAACTCATGAAGGATCTGAAACTGCATTTACTAATAATTATTCCATGCTTCATAAATCTCATAAAACTTTGATCTTGTTTCGACAGAAAGGAAGAACCAACCCAGATCCATGATCGAACACCTGGGTGGCATAAAGGCAGTCTACATTAAACTCACGTGGAACTTAAAGTGAACCAGATCAAAGGCACATGATCCAAGGTGAGAAGCTAAACTAATATCCTGCCATGCGCATCAT
Source organism: Amorphophallus konjac (assembly GCA_022559845.1). Classification (NCBI taxonomy): domain Eukaryota; kingdom Viridiplantae; phylum Streptophyta; class Magnoliopsida; order Alismatales; family Araceae; genus Amorphophallus; species Amorphophallus konjac. The sequence continues at coordinate 265,268,835 of CM040127.1, forward strand.
CACATCTTCTACCCCTGACACGTGGTGTAATGCCCCAGAATTTTTATAAATTAATTCAGGAATATTTAAGTATTTTCTAGGGATTTTAAAACACCAAAATGGATTAATAAATAAGTATTGGGTTAAATAAATCATTATTAAGGCCCAATTGTGGTAAACCATTAACCTAGTCTATTTAAATGAAGCCCAAAGGACTTATGGACCAAGCCCATGAAGTTTGGCCCATATTCTAGAAGGTTAATTAGCCTATTCACAAATTATAGGGATAAATACCCATTAATTAGATAAATTAATGGATAAGATGAAATTAGAGTTTGAACTAGTTTCAAATTCGGCGCCCAGGGTTTATAGCGGCCTATCGTAAAACCGCTATAAGTCATTTGGCGGACCAAGCCTCGACCGCTATTTCTTGTCAGTTCCGTGAATTGAAGAAAGAGCAAAAAGATGAGATTTTTGCTAGTATATCCTTTAGAGATCAAGATGGGAGGACTAGTAATCATGTTTAGGACTCTCAGAAGTCGATCTAAGGTTTAACAATGACTCTAGAATCGATCTAATCCTCGAACCCTAGCAAAACCGTAGAAATAGGACCTAGTTTTGACCTGCGCGACCCCTACATTGGCTCGTGTGGAATCAAGGTAAGACAACGTTATTTCGGGTAGGTTCTTTAGAAGTTTTTATTGATAATACATAGGACTAACATCTCCCAAAATTTTGTACTAGGAGATCAAGCACACAAGGAGATAGAAGCCTGCAAAGTTGCTGATTCCACCTTAGCGACCCAGGAAACTATGCAAAAGTCGGTGAAGATCAAAGGATTAGAGAACCAAATCGAGGTATTTAGCCTAAGTGCCTTTGGAACTTTTCATTCCCCTTAGTATCTTCTTCTTACCCTCCAAATTTTTACATCATTAGGTCAAGAGAGTAAGGAGTTAGAGCAGCTTGAAGTTGTTGATTTGTCATAAGGAGTACAAGGGACTAAGGGTAGCATCTAGCATCATATTCGAAGTTTAAAGGCTTTAGCAGAGGAAGGTCATCTCATGGACGACTAAAACATCACTCTAGGGATAAAAGCACTCTTATTTTACTTGATTTCATGCTTTATAGATCGTGAATTTCATGTTTTATGCATCTAGTGTACATTCATGCATATTCTTAGCCCTAAATAAGTTAAGAGGAACTTTCTTGTCAATTCATAGAAAACCCATGCATATTGTTAGCTTAACCTTCATTTTATCCTGATAGAGAAAGTTTGTATATGATTTTTAGACATGATGTGAGTTAAAAACCTTAGAACCCTCTTATTTAAGTTACTGTCTGTCGTGCTCTAGCGGCTTAGAATTTGACCGCCATCTCTTTGTAGCGGCCTTACGATGAACCGCTAGACACTTTGTAATCTCGATTCTTATGAAACCTCTGACGGACTGGAAATAGACCGTTAAAGCTACTTTGGCAGCCTTACGATAAACCGCCAGCGTCCTGTAACGGCTCTATGATAGACCGCCACTGTACTATTTTCTGTCAACCCGAGATATATTTATGAATAGCCATATGACTTATAATTAAGCCTAGCTAACTATATAATAACCTGTTTTAATGGTATTTATTACTCTGAGTTTTAATTCCTGATTCATAGACAGTGAGTTCATGTTTCTTTATGGTACTTAGGATTATTTTAAGCATAAGGTATTTTGTGCCAAAAACCATATAATTTTGTATTAAATTATGGTTTGAATGCTTATATTGATGAGATTTAACGTTGATTTTTCACTGTACACATTCTATTCTTATCTCAAAGTCATTTCTATAAATTCATGACATATATTCCGGCATATGACCATTAGTTACACACTTTGCACTATAGGAACATAATCTTGGACATGATAACCTCTCCTTTAGATATTCCTTCCAATGGACTAGGAAATCTTGTTTCAAGGCCTCCGTAATTCTCCGCGAGCCTGGGATTCCCACTAGGACGCCGAGTTGGTTGTACCATTAAAGCCCAATTGACTAGAATCCACTTATACCGATGTTTTATCTCTGGACCTTAGCGGACCAATAATTGATCGCCATAGTCTTCTAGTGGGCCTTATCTAGACCGCTAAAGGGACCTTGACGGATCTACCTTTGATTGCCTAAGACTCCAGAGAACCTGTTTTCAAATATCGAACAGTCTTGTACTTAACGGTCCAGAACTAGACCGTTATAGTCATGTGACGACGCAATTATAGATCGCTAAGTTTTCTGAGTATTTGTTTTGACCCCAAAGGGTTAATATTTCTATTATCCTAGAAAGACTATTGAGTTCTGGGACATGTCACCTTAATCAAAGTACTTTAACTAAATTATGAAAGTTAAGAACGTACCATTATGCTGTCGATTTATTTCCATGGCATAACCTAGTCACTAAAGTATTTATTGAAATTCCTTATTTCCTTGTACAAGCGTTCGTATTTTGGTTACTTTATCATGAATATATCATTGAAATTGTACATTCTTGGCCACATTATTTACATGCGTGGAAGTAGCTTGATTTATACTTGAAGATGCGGATCGAGCACTGATTGTGTTCAAGGGCTCTATGCTAGTCCCCTCGGTTGATTGTCGGAAACATACTATTATAAACCAAGGGGTATGATGCTACTGGCGTTGTATTACGCTGGGAGTACTTTCTTTATAAATAAGTGAAATATCCACGGGTATCCACGAATTTATCCACTAAGTGGTAATCCACAGAAATTCACGAAGTACTTGTTACTAAGTGAAGAAGTACATTCTTGCTTGTTACATGACATTCTAGTACATTCTTGTTCATGAAAGGCCATAATTTCATTCTTGCTTGATCGTGTTTGCTCAATCATATCTTAACTTGATCGTATCTTGTTACTTATTTTATTCATGTGATTTACCGCATTTCGCATGATTTTACCTTATTTTTTTAGAGCTAAAATGTTAATCACTTTAACATTGCCAATCATGTTGATGCGAAGATACCTACTGGGCAAGTGTGCTCATTACCTATTTTCAATCTTTTCAGGAGATGCAAGTAGTTCGGATTCGGATTCAAGTTATTCAAGTGATGGGTCCGAGAGCGAATGAAAGTCATATAAGATTGAGAGTGAAGACTTAGGAAGTCAATAAATGTCTAGATCAAGTCCATGTAATCTTCCTTTTTATTGAGTCAAGTAGATTTGAAAGAGTCGACTAGTTGATGTATTTGAGTTATTCTCCTTATTAATAAAAGTGAAGGTTTGAGTAACTTATTGTGCAATTTCATTTTATGTGTGATTGTTATTGCGCTCTGACTATTCTTGCTTGCAAGAGACTTACCATGTCGGCTGTTCACGATTCTCGAGATTATCTTCCGTTGTAATAAAAGCTCGGGGCGTGATAGTTAAGTTGGTATCAAAGCCTAGGCTTAAGTATGTCCTAGGAAAAAGTCATGTCATAGGCTAAGTCCAAGGTTAAGGACCCACACCTATGAAAACTAGAAAAGAAATTCCCCACCTCGAGAATTGGGTAGAGCCCAGGATAAGATAATGAATTAGCTCTAGATTAATCCCTTTCAAAATTTCCATGAGAATTAACAACTTGTTATTCTCTCAGGTACTTTATTCTTATTTGCAATGGCTCATCGCGTAGACTGGAACGGTATGCAAGAGACCATCGCTGGTCTAACACAAGCACTGTAAACCATGACGCAAGCTGGCGTAGGAGCGAGAGCTGGAGACCTACTCCGCAATTTTTAGAGCTTAAATCCTCCAAGATTTTCTGGTTCCTCAAATCCAGATGAAGCTGAAAACTGGATAGATGAAATGAACCGTATTTTTGAAGTAATTCAATGTGCGGATCCAAAAAAGGTTCGCCTTGCTACCTTTCAACTAAACAAAGATGCCCGTACGTGGTGAAAGTCTGTTCCTACACACCCAGCTGATGCACCACACATGTGGGAAGGCTTCCTTACGCTCTTTCGAGCCAAGTACTTTTCAAAGCACATCAAAGAGCGGAAGACTATGGAATTTGCTTCTCTTCGCCAGGGCATGATGTCAGTTGCAGAATATGAACTTAAATTTTCCAGGCTGACGCAATATGCTCCACACTTGATTAGCATCGACTTGCTAAAGGCTAATCGATTTATGGATGGTTTAAGGCCTGGGTATATTCAACAACTGGGGACTCAGAATATCTATACTTATACGGAGATGGTCTAGCGGGCGCATCTATGCGAGAGGACCTTAGAGAAGGTCGAGAAATTAAAAGGAACGGGAGAGGAGCCGAGCCGAAGGTCTGATCGGCATGATAAGAAGAAAAAGTTCAGCATCTGGGAACCCTACAAATCCCGTGATAGCAAGAAAAGATCTCGAAATGGGAGTGGAAGTGGCTATCACAAGAACAAGAAGGTCAAAGAAAAGGACAAGCAGGTCACTACGGCCTGTACTTTCTGCGAGAAGTTCGGTCATTCGGTCGAAGAATGCTGGAAGCGCCTTGGCACTTGTCTCCGTTTTGGCAGCAGGGAGCACCGTATGCCGGATTGCCCCCTTATGAAGAAGCTATCTTCTATAAGTGGACGTAAACGGCAGGCTCGTCTTAATGTCATCATGAATGATGATGAAGTGCCTAGGGATAATGGACTTATAGAAGGTACTATTCACATTTATTCGCATCCTGCTTTTGTACTATTCTATACTCGTGCTTCTCATTCTTTTATATCTACTTCCTTCGCAAAAACTTTGCCTATTTCGTCAGTTCCTTTACCTTCGGACCTTGCTATTACTACGCCTTTAGGCCCCGGAACCAAACTCACCAACTATTCTCCAAATAGTGAGGTAAGGGTAGAGGACATAATCTTCCTGCAAATCTCGTATGCCTTGATATGGAGGGCTACAATGCTATTCTAGGCATAGATTGGCTTGTTGACCATGATGCCTACATAAATTGCCGAAATAGGATAATATCCTTTCGCAAACCAGGTCTTCCAAGGTTTTCCTTCCTTGGTATCAAGTATAGGAAGCATCATGCCATTATTTCATCTCTGCACGCTTGCAAATTAATTTCGCAAGGATGTGTAGCTTTTCTTGCTTCCGTTATCCTCACCGAATCAAAGAAGATCATCTTAGAAGATATCCCGATTGTCAATGATTTTTCGATGTATTTCCATCAGATTTACCCGATTTACCGCCTGAAAGGGAAGTAAACGTCTCCATTGAACTTATTCCTGGAGCAGCACCTGTTTCAATAGCTCCCTACAGGATGTCCCCCACCGAACTCAAGGAATTAAAGAGACAACTTCAGGAGTTGCTGGACAAGGGTTTTATTCGACCCAGCACATCCCCTTGGGGTGCGCCGGTTCTTTTTGTCAAGAAGAAGGATGGATCTCTCAGGTTATGTATCGATTACCGGCGACTAAATCAGCTTACTATCAAGAACAAGTATCCGTTGCCGCGTATCGATGAGCTCTTTGATGAGATTTCAGGAGCAGAGTATTTTTCCAAAATCGACCTCAGGTCAGGTTATCATTAACTCAAGATCAAGGATGAAGACATATACAAGACGGCTTTCCGGAGCCGTTATGGCCACTATGAGTTTGTGGTAATGCCATTTGGGTTAACTAATGCCCCGGCCACATTTATGCAACTTATGAATAACGTCTTCAGGCCTTATCTCGACCAATTTATGGTCGTATTTATTGACGACATTTTTATATATTCCAAAACAAATAAAGAACATGAAGAACATTTAAGGATAGCCTTACAAACTTTAAGAGAACGTAAGCTTTATGCCAAACTTAGTAAATGTGAGTTTTGGCTTAAGGAAGTCTCATTTCTTGGACATATTATTTCAAAGGAAAGAATAATTGTGGATCCTTCTAAAGTGGAAGCTGTCAAGAACTGGAGTCGGCCAACGACCGTGTCAGAAGTTAGAAGCTTTTTGGGACTGGCTGGTTATTACAGAAGATTTATTAAGGATTTCTCCAAGATCGATGTTCCTTTGACTAGACTTACAAGAAAAGAAAATCATTTTATATGGTCGAAGGACTGCGAGGAGAGTTTCCTAACTCTTAAGGATCACCTCACTACTGCACCAATTTTAACACTGCCGACGGAGGGTGGTGGATTTGAAGTATATACAGATGCATCTGGTATTGGCTTAGGGTGCATTCTTATGCAAAAAGGAAAGGTAATTTACTATTCTTCAAGACAATTGAAACGTCACGAAGAGAATTATCTTGTGCATGATTTAGAATTGGCAGTTGTTATATTTGCCTTAAAAATTTGGCGTCACTACCTTTACAGAGAAAATTTTATGGTTTATTCAGACCATAAAAGTTTGAAGTATTTGTTCTCCCAAAAGGAGCTGAATATGAGGCAAAGAAGATGGTTAGAATGCCTAAAGGACTTTGATTTTGCTATTCTTTTTTATATAAAAGCCCTGCCTAGAGAGCAGGGGGAGGAGTAGGATGTCTGCTCCAACACCTTACCACTAGGGGGAATTTTATTGAATAATGATAAAGATAAAAAACCAATTACATCACACGAACACTAGGCATACCCAGCTTGTCAAGTCTGATAGCACCCTTAATGACAGAAGGAATCTCAGGGAAAGGATAAAAAGAATTACATTTCAAATAACAAGCTAAAGAAGCCAAGGAATCTGCCACTGTGTTCCCTTCTCTGTAGATGTGAGTGATAGAATCTTCAGGGGTTAGAATGCTCCATATCTCTCTGACAAAGGAGAGGATTGACCAAGGGCATGTAGCTTCTCTGTTGATAATGTGGACAAGTGTTTTTGAATCACATTCTATAAAGGTGGCAGCAGAACCAGTTGTTCTTAAATATTTTAGACCATCCAAGAGAGCACGGGCTTCAGCAGTAATGCTGTTTGATTTACCATAGTAGTGGGTGAAAGCAAGCAGAACATTACCTTTATGATCTCTTATGACCCCACCTCCACCAGATTCACCATTAAGTTTTGAAGCACCATCTGTATTCTTGATTTTGCTATTCAATATCATCCTAGCAAGGCTAATGCTGTAGCGGATGCACTCAGCAGAAAACCAATGGGAAAGCTATCAACTCTCATGATTAGTATGACTGATCTCATTCCTCAATTTACTCAGTTGAATTTAGATATTGACATGAAGGAAGAAGATTACTTTATGGCCAGTATTCGAACTCAACCTACATAGCAGATCTGGTCAAGCTACAAGACAATGATCGAGTATTACTGGAGATTAAAGCCAATATTGAGCAAAGGCCAGATTTCTCTATTATCGACGATGGAAGATTATTATTCAGGGATCGAATTTGTATACCAGATCATGTTGATACTAACAAACTGATTCTAGAAGAAGCTCACAATTCCAAATATACCATTCATCCCGGTGGTACAAAAATGTATCAGGATCTTAAAAGGAACTTCTGGTGGCCTAACATGAAAAGAGAAGTGGCAGATTTCGTGTCCCGCTGTCTCACTTGTCAACAAGTAAAGGTAGAGCATTTAAGACCCGCAGGTAAATTACACCCCTTAAATATTCTCGAATTGAAATGGGAAAGTGTAGATGGTCTGGGGGCCCGACTAAATTGAATGGTGTCCCTGTCACTATTATATCTGATATAGATCTCTGATTCACGTCACAATTTTGGAAGGGTCTTCAACATTCTCTAGGGACCCGACTAAACTTTAACACGGCATTCCATCCACAAACTGATGGTTAAACGGAGAGGACGAATCAAGTGGTGGAAGATATGCTCAGGGCTTGTGCTATTGACTTTGGAGGAAGTTGGCATGATCACTTGCCTCTAGTGGAATTTGCATACATAATAGCTACCAGGCTAGTATACAAATGGCACCGTTTGAAGCTCTTTATGGAAGGAGTTGTCGTTCCCCTATCTGTTGGAATGAAGTAGGAGAAAGGCAATTTCTCGGTCCTGATATTATTAGGGATACTACCGAGAAGATTAAACTCATTCGAGAAAGACTTCAGATGGCCCAAGATAGGCAGAAATCGTATGCTGACAATCAAAGGCGCGACTTGGAGTTTCAAGTAGGAGAACATGTATTTCTTAAGGTTTCTCCAGGTCGAGAAATTCGAAGATTTGGTATTAAGGGCAAGCTTACTCTAAGATTTATTGGTCCTTTTGAAATTCTGGAAAGAGTAGGTGAAGTAGATTATCGAATTGCTATACCTCCTCAATTATCTGAAGTCCATGATGTATTTCACGTCTCAATGCTCAAGAAGTATGCTCCTGATCCTTTCCATGTCATCACTTACGACAATCTGGAGATTAAGAAGGATTTGAGATATGAGCAAAAGCCAATCAGGATCATTAAACGAGAAGTACGTCAACTTCGAAATAAGACTATTCCTAAGGTCAAAATCCAATGGACTAAGTTATGGCCGCATGAAGCAACATGGGAAACCAAAGAAGCTATGCGCAAAAGATTTCTGAAATTATTTGAATGTAAGTACACTCTCCACAATCCGTATATTGAATTTGGGGACCAAATTCTCTTAAGTGGGGGAGGGTGTAATGCCCCAGAATTTTTATAAATTAATTCTGGAATATTTAAGTATTTTCTAGGGATTTTAAACGACCAAAATAGATTAATAAATAAGTATTGGGTTAAATAAATCATTATTAAGGCCCAATTGTGTTAAACCATTAACCTAGCCTATTTAAATGAAGCCCAAAGGACTTATGGACCAAGCCCATGAAGTTTGGCCCATATTCTAGAAGGTTAATTAGCCTATTCACGAATTATAAGGATAAATACCCATTAATTAGATAAATTAATGGATAAGACGAAATTAGAGTTTGAACTAGTTTCAAATTCGGCACCCAGGGTTTATAGCGGCCTATCGTAAAATCGCTACAAGTCATTTGGCGGACCAAGCCTCGACCGCTATTTCCTGTCAATTCCGTGAATTGAAGAAAGAGCAAAAAGATGGGATTTTTGCTAGTCTATTCTTTAGGGATCGAGATGGGAGGACTAGTAATCATGTTTAGGACTCTCATAAGTTGATCTAAGATTTAACAAGGACTCTAGAATCGATCTAATCCTCAAACCCTAGCAAAACCCTATAAATAGGACCTAGTTTTGACCTCCGTGACCCCTATATTGGCTCGCGTGGAATCAAGGTAAGACGACGTTATTTCATGTAGGTTCTTTAGAAGTTTTTATTGATAATACATAGGACTAACATCTCCCAAAATTTCATGCTAGGAGATCAAGCACACAAGGAGATAGAAGCCTGCAAAGTTGTTGGTTCCACCTTAGCGACCCAGGAAACTGTGCAAAAGTCCGGTGAAGATCTTAGAGAAACAAATCGAGGTATTTAGCCTAAGTGCCTTTAGAAATTTTCGTTCCCCTTAGTATCTACTTCTTACCCTCCAAATTTTTACATCATTAGGTCAAGAGAGTAAGGAGTTAGAGCAGCTTGAAGTTGCTGATTTGTCACAAGGAGTACAAGGGACTAAGGGTAGCATCTAGCATCAAATTCGAAGTTTAAAGGCTTTAGCAGAGGTAGGTCATCTCATGAACGGCTAAAACATCACTATAGGGATAAAGGCCCTCTTATTGCACTTGATTTCATGCTTTATAGATCGTGAATTTCATGTTTTATGCATCTAGTGTACATTCATGCATATTCTTAGCCCTAAATAAGTTAAGAGGAACTTTCTTATCAATTCACAGAAAACCCATACATATTGTTAGCTTAACCTTCGTTTTATCTTGATAGGGAAAGTTTGTATATGATTTTAAGACATGATGTGAGTTAAAAACTTAGAACCCTCTTATTTAAGTTATTGTCTGACGTGCTCTAGCGGCTTAGAATTTGACCGCCATCTCTCTGTAGCGGCCTTACGATGAACCGCTAGACACTTTGTAATCTCGATTCTTATGAAACCTCTGACGGACTGGAAATAGACCGTTAAAGTTACTTTGGCAGCCTTACGATAAACCGCCAGCGTCCTGTAAAGGCTCTATGATAGACCGCCACTGTGCTATTTTCTGTCAACCCGAGATAGATTTATGAACAGCCATATAACTTATAATTAAGCCTAGTTAACTATATAATAACTTGTTTTAATGGTATTTATTACTCTGAGTTTTAATTCTTGATTCATAGACAGTGAGTTCATGTTTCTTTATGCTACTTAGGATTATTTTAAGCATAAGGTATTTTGTGCCAAAAACCATATAATTTTGTATTAAATTATGGTTTGAATGCTTATATTGATGAGATTTAACGCTGATTTTTCACTGTACACATTCTATTCTTATCTCAGAGTCATTTCTATAAATTCATGGCATATATTCCGGTATATGACCATTAGTTACACACTTTGCACTATAAGAACATAATCTTGGACATGATAACCTCTCCTTTGGATATTCCTTCCAATGGATTAGGAAATCTTATTTCAAGGCCTCCGTAATTCTCCGCGAGCCTGGGATTCCCACTAGGACGCCGAGTTGGTTGTACCATTAAAGCCCAATTGACTAGAATGCACTTATACCGATATTTTATCTCTGGACCTTAGTGGACCAATAATTGACCACTATAGTCTTCTAGCGTGCCTTATCTAGACCGCTAACGGGACCTTGACGGATCTACCTTTGACCGCCTAAGACTCCAGAGAACCTATTTTCAAATATCGAACAGTCTTGTACTTAACGGTCCAGAACTAGACCGCTATAGTCATGTGACGGCCCAATTATAGATCGCTAAGTTTTCTGAGTATTTGTTTTGACCCCAAAGGGTTAATATTTCTATGATCCTAGAAAGACTATTGAGTTCTGGGACATGTCACCTTAATCAAAGTACTTTAACTAAATTATGAAAGTTAAGAACGTACCGTTATGCTGCCGATTTATTTCCATGGCATAACCTAGTCACTAAAGTATTTCTTTGAATCTTTTCTCTTTGCGTTTGAAACCGTTTTTAAGCTGTGTATCAGGAGTCCAAGCTGTGAGTCAGTGGCGAGGTATGATCCTCGGATAGCAAGCTGTGGTGCTCAGCGGCGAGGCATGATCCTCGGTAAGAAAGCTGTGAGGCTCAGCGGTCTGGGACGTGTTCCCCAAAGCTGTGGATCAGCGGTTGTAGGGATTCTATCCCCAAAGCTGTGGATCAGCCGTGTTCAAGCTATTTGGCAGCGGAATCCTTACTCAGTTGAGTATGGGTTGGATGTAGATCTCGAGCTCAAGATCGAACCACCTTAAAAATTGATCTATCCTCTGTGTGATTGAATTCCTTCTACTGCGAATAGATGAATGCCTAGGATCGTCCATTGCAATTCTTTAATTACTTCAACCTATTCATCTGTTACTTACACTCAAGTTCTTAACTTGTCTATCTGAATATATTCTAAATTTGTCTGTACTGATTCATCTAAGATTGACATTGCTTTGAATTGCTCAGTAGACTTTCCATTTTCATCTAATCTGCTATCGTCAACTCAGTGGTATATAAAATTGGTTCAGTTAGAAGGATAGATAACATCTATCTATAAAATTGACCTTTGCGTGAGGAGATTTTCTAATCAACCTTCCGCCAGGTACTATACTGAGTTGATTGATATATTGTTTTGGTGTTTACTATGATTGACATCAATTTCATAGTAGATTCTCTTGTTGATAATTCAAACTGCTATTAGTGTTTCGATTCACAGTAGTTCACTTTAATTCCGCATTGTTATTAACTACTGTAGAATTTTATTTTGGGGTAGATCTATTCACCCTGCCTCTAGATCACTTGTTCATCTGTTCACACATTACATCTTGCGAGTTACGCTAGTAACATAGCTATGACTCTTCCCCTAGACGTATGCACTTGCTAAAGATTGGCTTCTCATTCCTTAATGTATGCCGTGATGCACATATATCTAGAATTGGGGCAGCATTATTTAGCAAGGAAGCATGGTCCTAGAAAGTCAAAGGAAGTGCATTAATATATAGCATAAGCAAGCATGCAAGCAAGGTGAACAAGCACTCAGAATCAAAAGGCATGCAAAGTTTTTTTTTCTTCTTCCTTTTTTTCTTTTTTTCTTTTTTTAATATTTTTTTTGCATGTATATATCATTATCATACGTGTATATCATGTATACATACGTCACCATTCCGTCCGATGTGAACACCTGCAAGTTAGTTATTTAAGAGCAAGTAAAAAGGGTTAATGTCATCACTAAAGGGAAAAAAGGGGTTTTTTTTATGCATTGTAGAGAGTCCCGGCAGGACAAAGGGGTTGACGTTAGCCAACGGGGGTCATTTCATTCAGACGGTGGGTCTGGAACGAAGGTAGGATGGTAAGCCTTGACAGGATGTCTTAGCCAAAAATAGGACAGTGGGCTTTGACGGAAAGTCTTAGCCACTGAGGTGTATTAATGTCATAATGGGACGTGATGGCAGATGTTGGGATGGGCCTAAGCCAAAAGGGGTTATATCTGCTTGGAGAGCTGTCGACTTAGACGCCGATGGTAGCAAAATGGATGGCAAAGCTGTTGACTCGAACGTCGATGATGAATGAGCTGTTGATGGAAACATCGATGGCTTAGAAATCGGTAAGCTATTGGCTCGAATGCCAATGGTTTAAACGCTGACGGAAGATCTGTTGGCTTAGCTACCGATGATAGGAAAGCCATCGGCTTAGAGGCTGATAACTGGGGAGCTGTCGGCTGGAACGCTGATGACTGGAAAGTTCTTGTCTCGAAAGCCAATGGTTGAAAGTCGATGAAGGAGATGTCAGTTTAGATACCGATGATGGCAAATCTGTCGAATTTAGAAGCCGATAATCGGGGAGCTATCGGCTCGAACGTCGATGACTGGAGAGCTATTTGCTCGGACGCCAATGGTAGAAAAGTTGTTGGAAAAGCTATCGGCTCAGATGTCGATGATAGGAAAACTGTTGGCTAGCATGCCAATGGTGGAAAAGTTGTCAGCTCAAACGCTGATACTTGGAAGGCTGTTGGCTCAGACGCCAATGATTGGAGAGCTATCGGGAAAGCTGTCGACTGAGAGACCGATGATTGGAAAGTTGATGGAGGAGCTGTCGGCTTAGATGTCCATAATTGGAAAGCTGTCAGCTTAGAAACCGATGATGGAAAAGTTGATGGGAAAGCTATCGGCTCGCGCACCGATGATAGAAAAGCTGTGGAAAAAACCGATGGGAAAGTTGTTGGATAGATGCTGATGATTAGAAAAGCTATTGGAAAAGTCGATGGGAAAGCTGTTGACTAGATGCCGATGATAGAAAAGTTGTCGAAAAAAATCGATGGGAAAGCTGTCGACTTAAATACCGATGATTGGGAAAGCTATCGAAACGCCAATGGGAAAGTGATTGGCTTGAGCGCCAATGATTGGAGAGCTATCGGCTCAAATGCTGATGATAGAAAAGCTATCGGAAAAGCCAATGGGAAAGTTGTTGGCTTAGGGGCCAATGATTGGAAAGTTGTTGGGTCAAACGCCAATGATAGATAAGCTGTTGGCTCAGATGCCAATGGTTGGAAAGCTGTTGGCTCGAACGCCAATGATAGGAAAGCTATTGGCTCGGACGCCAATGATAAGAAAGCTGCTGGTTCGAACGCCAATGATAGGAAAGATGTTAGCTCAAACGCCAATGACTGGAAAGCTAATGGGAAAGCTGTCGACTTAGGAGCCGTTGATTAGAAAGCTGTTGGGAAAGTTGTCGGCTCGAATGCCGATGACTGAAGAGCTATTGGCTTACATACCGATGATAGTATATTTATATGTTGACTCTAGAACATACTGAAGTCATCAAACCTGTCAGGGGCGTAAGGCCTAGGCCAAGGAAAGAATATGGGATATATATGTCCACCCGATGTCGTGTCTAAGTCAACGAGCTTGCTCAGACGGAAGGTCTAAAACAAAGGCAGGATCTAGAGTATAGATGTTGACCCGACGTCGTGTCGAAGTCAACGGACCTTGATCAGACGGAAAATCTGAAACAAAGGTAGAATGTGGAATATAGATATTGATCCGACGTCATGTTGAAGTCAACAGACCTTGCTCAGACGAAAAATCTAAAACAAGGGCAGAATGTGGAATATAGATGTTGACCCGACGTCATATCAAAGTCGATGGACCTTGCTCAGACGAAAAGTCTAAAACAAGGGCAAAATGTGGAATATAGATGTTGACCTGACATCATGTTGAAGTCAATGGACCTAGCTCAAATAGAAAATTTGAAACAAGGGCAGAATGTAGAATATAGTCGTTGACCCGACGTCATGTTGAAGTCAATGGACCTAGGAGAGACACGAGGTCTGGGCCAGGACGGAACATAGTCGTTGACTTGACAAACTACTAAAGCCAACCAACTCGGCGAAGACGTGGGGTCTAGGCCAAGGGAGGACCATGGGATTTAGATGTCAACTCGACATCATGTCAGAACTGACGAACTTGGTAGAGGCGTGAGGCCTGAGCCGAGGGAAGAGTATAGAACATAGATGTCGACCCGACGTCATGTCGGAGCCAACAAACTTGGCAGAGGCATGAGGCCTGGGCCAAGGGCAGAATATGTGCCGATCCGACAGGATGTCAAAGTCAACCAACCTTGCTCAGACGGAAGGTCTAAAACAAGGGCACAATCTATAAAATAGATGTCAATCCGACGTTATGTCAGAGTTGACCAAACTGGCGAAGACGTGAGGTCTAAGTCAGGGTGGAATATGATAGTATATGTGTTGATTTGACGAAATGTCAAAGTCAACAGGCCTTGCCTTGACGGAAGGTTTGAGGCGAGGGTAAACCAAATGTAGATGTTGACTTGACGAAATATCGAGGTTAATCGGCTTGGTGAGGATGAGAGGCCCAGGCCCAGGGCTGCATATAAACGTCAACCGATGAGATGTCGGAGTCGACGAACCTTGCTCAGACGGAAGGTCCAGGATAAGGGCATGATATGTAGGATGGATGCCAACTCAACGTCATGTCGAAGTCGACCAACCCGGCAGAGACATGAGGTCTGAGCCAGGGCCGAATATAAACATCGACCCGATGATACGTGAAGGTCGACAAACCTTACTTAGATAGAAGGTCTAAGAAGGGGCAGAATAGGTAAATGTAGATGTTTACCCGATGGCACACCGAGGTCAACCAACTTGGCCGAGACGTGAGGTCTAGGCCAGAATAGGATACAGTTGTTGACCCGTGGAGATGTCAGAATCAACAATCATTGCTCAGCCAGAAGGTTTGAGACAAAGTGAGGGGGTCTTTTTGTTGGTTTATTTGTTTGGATTGGTTGGGTTTATTGAATTTATTGAGTTTATTAAGTTTATTAGATTTATTATTATTATTATTATTGTTGTTAAATTTGTTGAGTTCATTAGATTTATTGATTGAGTCTGTTGGGTTCATTTGGTTCACTGGATTTGTTAAGTTTATTAGGTTGATGTTGGTGGGTTTATTGGGTTTGTTGAATTTTGTTGATTCCATTGAGTTTATTGGTTTTATTTGATTTATTGGGTTCATTGGGTTTATTTAGTTCATTGAGTTTATTAGGCTTGTTGGGTTTATTGATTCACTGAATTTATTTGGCTTGTTTGATTTATTGAGTTGATTGGGTTTATTGGGATTTATTTGGTTTATTGAATTTATTGATTCATTGGGTTGATTTATTTTGCATGGTTTGTTAGGTTTATTGGATCTTGTTGGGCTTATTTGGTTTATTAAGTTTTTTTTGGTTCATTGGACTGATTAATTTTATTGAATTTATTGATTTTGTTGGGCATATTTGATTTATTGAGTTTATTGGATTATTATTATTTTTTATTTTTTTAGAACATCATTTTCATTTCATCATTCATTTTTCTATTCTTTCATGTCCTTCTTTCTTTCTTTTTTTGTTTCCTTCCTCTTTTTTTGTTGGGCTCCCGAGCGCAGGCTTGTCTATGATGCGGGATATTTTGTCCGGTGGGACGGAGGGTGATTTTGAGCTCAAGAGCGTCTCAGGCCAAGGGAGAAGAGGTTTATGGCCCGATCTAGTAGGGCTGGGAGCAGTTTTGGAGCTTGGCGAGGGCGGAGTGCCTCAGGCCAAGAAAAAGGGTTTTATGGACCCATCCCAGTGGGACAAATGGGGAAATTTTGAGCCTGGTAAGGGCGGAGTGCCTAATGCCAAGGCAAAAAGGTCTTATGAGCTCAGCCCGGTGAGACTGATGGGAAAAAATTTGAGCTCGGCAAGGGCGTAGTGCCTCATGCCAAGGAAAAAGAGATCTTATAGGCCTAGCCCGGGCATGACAAATAGGAAGTATCCTCGTGAGATGAGAAATTGGTAAGGCACCATGAATCCTAGTAGGACCGGGGGATGCTACAGTGGGCCATCAGAGACTGAAAGGAGTTTGTTTGTTGTCTTGAAGTGGGGTCGAAGGTGTAGACGACCCAACAGGGCTTGTTCTTGCGTCCCTTTGCAGGGCTCATATATTATGGCGGCTAGGAGCCAGAAGCTGGTTTATTTGACGACATGGTTGGAGGACCTAGGTTGAAAATAGCGGGGTACCCCGAAGGGGTCTGGAGCCATGTTTGAAATAGGAGGTCTGGCGGCCAATGAAAGCCTCTTAGCGTCGGTGGGACTTTGGTGTATCCCGAACAATTCCATCTTCTTCTTCCGTTCTTTTCCTTTCTCTCTTTTTTTATACCCCTTGGGTTGGGGTGGATAGCTGAAGATTTCATTTTTCTTTTATGCCCCCAGGCTGGGGCGAATGGCTGAAGCAGAGATGCTCAGAGCATGCTTTTGCATTGGGTAGCTTGTATAGACGGATAGTGGCTGCGGTGGTAATAGACTTTTGCTGTGCCCAGAGGCACTCCAAAGTTTGATTGTAGCCAAGTATCTCTCCGTTCCTGCCCCCTGTCGGGTGTATGTTAGGATAGAATTTGTATTGACTCCAGGGAAGGAGCATGCTGCTGAGTGTCTCCAGGGTGAGCTGGCCTCGTCTGACAGTTTTTTATTAAGCTGTCCCTTTTCACTCGGAGTAACCTGTGAGGGACCGCGGATAGTAGGTGTGGACCTCTGTCAGAACGAGTCGAGCACCCTTCATCATGTGTTAAAATGTACGAGGCAGCCATTGCCTCGCAGCGGGTCTTTTATTCAGAAAGTGATTATTCCTTACATCTTATTCTGTTATTATCCTTGCCATCGGTTGACTTCGTTCTTGAATTAATCGGCTTGAGTGAAGCGGACAGTGCATTGAGCAGCAAAGCAGCATCTTATCCTTGGGTCTATTGACTTTAGCAGTTATCCCCGGATCGGAACACCGTTTACATTTTGATAGGCTTCTTGCCGTAGTTGAGGGAGCTTAAAATACACTTCAAAAGATGTGTTGTCCTAACTGATATAGAGAGGCCATACTGGCCGTTGTGTTAAGGATAGACATTTGATGAGGGCATGGTGGGTCCACCCTATACTCACCTATCAGTAGTTCACCTTTGTTGATCAGACTTTCTACGATGTCCTTGAAGCCATAGCAATCTTCAATAGAATGTCTCGACCCTTGATGATAAGGGCAAAACTGGGGGTCGTCTTTTCTTTCGACCTCACTTGGTCTCTTGGGCTCCGGGAGCACCAATTTGCCATATTCACGAGCCAACTCAAAGAGAATTCGAGTTTTGCCCCTTGGGAAAGAGTAAGGCTTCCTCATCTTATCCCTTAGTGAGGGCCCCAGCTTGGCTAGCTGGGCAGGGGAAGAGTTGGTTGCCTTCTTTATTTCCCTCCTTTGTTGCTCAAAGGCTTTAAAATCCGCAATGTTTATTTCAATTTGTGTTGGCCGCTCTTCAATTGGCCTATCCTTTTGAATTGGGGCAGCAGCAACAGGGCAATGCATTGCCAACAATGCTTCAATGTCAGTGGCAAGATCCTCCAATTGCTCGAAGGATTTGATCTCGATGCCAATCCCCCTTATCAGACTAGATGTCTTCATACTGCGTATGCATAATTGAATAGCTTCCTTGTGGTCGGGTGGGTGTCTACATCTTGCACTGAGATCCTTCCAGCGTCGAATATAATCCGAATCAGACTTGTTAGTCTCTTGCTCGGTCATGTATAATGCTGCCTCGGTGACTTACTCCTCGGCAAGCTTCATCTTAGCTACCCACTTTGCCTTTAGCTCGGCCATTGCTGCCAGAGTTGTTGGACTAAGATGCGAGTCAGCTGTTTGTAGAGGCGAGCTTATTGACGGCATCGCCTGAGGTGTGGTAGCTGCCGCCTGAGATGTCTGGGAAATCGAGAGATGCGCGGGAAGTGCGCGCTGTATCTGCTGGGAGGAGGTACCCCTTGTATAGTCATGTGAAATGCGGAGTGTAGTTGGCCTTGGTGAGGTCTCGAATAGCTCAGTGCCACTCTGCAAAGCCTCGGATGACGAGCCAGCTCGTCCGGGTATAGCTAAGTGTAACCCCATTTTGCTTAATTCTCTTCTTAGTGCATTAACTTCTTGAAGCTTTTGATATAGCTCTGCTACCACGGCAAGGTCAGGTTGAGACAGGCCCAATTCTTCATCTTGTTCTGCAGCGGCTCCGCTTGTGCTAGGCAAGGTTGATAATGTATTACAAGAGAGAACACCGCCCTCCTTTTTATTCTTTAGCTCTTTCTTTTTGTTCCCCTTGGTAGTTGGCATCCACCCTTGAGGTAGCTGTGGGTACAAAGATATCATGTTGACCACCCTTTTCAGATTGGGCAATTCATGAGGGCGAGGAGGATAAACCTTATAATCACCCATTTGTAGCTCCCCTTTCTTGATTAATTTTTCAATGGCATCTTTGAAGACGTAGGAGTCTTCAATAGGGTGCCCAATCATCTGATGATATGGGCAGAAACGGGGTTGTCTTTTCTTTGGGCATCTTTCGGTCTCTTCGGTTCTGGGAGAGTGACCTTGTTGCACTGGATGACCCAACCAAATAGGACTCGAGTCCTCTCTTTTTGGAAAGAGTAGGGTTTCATCATCTTGACTCGTAGAGGAGGGCGTTCTTGTTGTTCCGCAGGCTTAGTCGGAGGCAGGTTGGCAACTACTTTCTCCTTTCCTTTTTGTTGGTCATACACCTTGAAGTCGATTGTATGAACTTCCTTGGGCACTAGACATTTGTCAATGGACTTGCCCTTTTGGTTTGTAGCAGTGGGGGCAGAGGCGGAGCTAGAGACGAAGGCTTCAATCTTAGCAACCACCTTGTTTAGTGTTGTGTCCCTAGGTTTTGATGATGTCAAAACTGTGAGTTAGTTAGTTTCTTATAAGCCAGTCTATCAGTCAGTAATTCATTCATTCATATGTATTCTTTCATGCTGTCTAACTATGTGTCAGTTGTGTTGTCAAAACTGTGAGCATGAGTCTTCATTCCATTCATTCATAAGTTAGCATGAGTCATCATTCATGTGCTTTCATTAGTCTTCATACAGGTGCATGAGTCTGCAGTCTTGAAGTCCTTATAATTGTGATTCATGAGTATGAGCATATGGTGTGATAATCCTATGTTTGATTTGGCAGGAATATCTTGTTTAGAGTGCCCATAATGCTCTGTAGCATTTGCTAATTTCTGCCATAGTTAGTAGGGTTGAAAATGTGAAGACTGAAGAATCTGGGTTAACGCTATGGTATAATAGCGTTAACACAACCAAAGGGGCTAACAAGACAGATGATGTAAAAGGTCGTTTGTGTTTGCAATGAGAGTTGACTCAGGTAAGAATTGACCAAGTTAATTTTGATCCAGCAAAGTTGACTAAATCAAGATGACTTCTGTCAAGTGGACACAAGGCAAAGTCAAGATTTGGCCGTTCGTTAGCTGAAGCACACAAGAGTGAAAATGGAACTAAGGCGACGGCTCGATTGCTTTAAGGGTGACAAATGAATAGCTAAAGCCTGCAAATAAGCAATACAGGTGAAATATGAGTCATACGGGTGAATAATATGCAGTTGTACTAAAAGGATGAAAACCGAAGAAGGAATGCCGACGCCAAAGGGACTTGGAGTCGACTCCAGAAGATCACAAAGGTAAACAAAGCAGCAGCGATGGCTTTTATGTGACTAAGGGTGTAAAATAACTGCTAAAGGAGACAAATGGCTTTTAGAGGTGACAAATACCTCTCTAAGGCTATATAATAGGTCGACAGGGGTGTTATGTGAAGAAAAAGGCTAAGGCAACAGTGGCGACGGCTTCAAGAGCCTAAGTGTGACAAATACGTGCGTAAAGGTGAATACTGAACGATAAGGGTGAATAATAGTTCGATAAGTCAGACAAATAGCTCAGAAGACTATATTGCAATGACCTGTGTCCGCCGCACACCCGATCTTGGAGATAAGTCTTTTGGCATGTGATCCAAGGTATGACACGCCACCTGGCATCACTCTGACAGAAAACATTCTCTCTCCTAACAAGTGGACAAATGGAAAAAGGGGAAATTATTTTGGTTTATCCAAAACTTCTACGGAGCCTCTGTTCTATAAATAGAGACCTCTTCCTTCGAAATCAGAAACAAGGAGGAGAGAGCGAGAAAAGAGAGAAGAGCTACAGCAGAAGGAAAGAGTGAGAGTAAATCTAAGAGGAGAGAGCTCGAGAGTAACAGAAGAACAGAAATGAGAAGAATCCAGGAGAATAAAAGAGCTTCAACGTAGAAGGAATTGTGGAGAGAAGAACCTGTGAGAGATAGAAAGAGCCGTGCGAAGATCTCTAGGCAGAAGACTAGAGAGAGCGATCCAGATCATGTAACTACAGATCTAGATCTGAAGGAATTTACTCTACATACTGATCAAGCTATTCAGGAGACTTCTAAACTCGATCTATGTTTCCTTTGTTTGTTTTTGTGTCGATTGAAAACTTATTAATCAAGTTGTTAGTCAGTGAAGTTGTCAGATCGAGCTTGTGAGCTCAAATCTAGTTTAAGCTATGTATCAGTGGTCAGCAAGCTATGTTGCTCAGCGGTTTTAAGCTGTTAGTTATCAATAGGAAGCCTCATCTGGTTTAGGTGAGGGGTGGATGTAGGCAGACTTGGTGTCTGGCCGAACCACCTTAAAAACTCGTCTCCTTTGTGTGTGATTGCTTGAATTCGAGTGTGATTTTCGCTAGATGCATGATTAGGACCGTTTATGTTGAACATAGAGTATTCGCTTTAACTTCCGCATTAGTCGCATACTTTGAATTGTTCAATTAGTTTGCATTAGCTTTTAAATTTGGGGCGGATCTATTCACCCCCCCTCTAGATCGCTATTCCACCTACACAACAAGTGGTATTAGAGCCTAACTCTCCTGTAAGGGCTTAACATCCCAGAGAGATTTAGTAGAATGGCTAGCAAAGGACTAGTTGATGACGGTCACTCGATCACCAGACCACCATACTTTGATGGATCTGACTATTATTATTGGAAAAATCGAATGCAGGTCTTTCTTCGAGCACAAGATCATGAAGTCTGGAGTGTTGTGAGCAAAGGTCTGTACGAGCTTCCTGATGATGAAGATACATGGACAAGAGAGCAGATCTGAAGATCCAACATAAATAGGGGAGTAATGAACATGATGCAATGCGCACTTCATTCGGTAGAATTTTCAAGAATTTCATCCTGTGTCAGTGCCAAAGAGATGTGGGATAAACTTGAGGTAATTTATGAAGGCACATCTTAGGTAAGAGAGACAAAAGTGAACATGTTAATTTCTGAATATTAACTTTTCAAAATGAAACCTAATGAGTCCATATCAGACATGTATGCCAGGCTATCTCAATTGATAAACAGTTTGAAAAGCCTAGGAAAAAAGTATTCAGAACAAGAACTTACTAGAAAAGTCCTTAGGTCTTTAACACCAACATGGCATATTAAAGCTACGGTCATAGAGGATTCTAAAGATTTTTCAATATTGACTGTAGATGAATTGATAGGTTCACTTATGGCTTACGAGCTTAATTTGCAAAGAACAGGAGAAGAAGAGCATAAGAAGAAGCATTTGGGATTAAAGGCAAATTTGGATTGCTCCGAATCATCTGAGGAAGGTAAGTCATCTAGCTCAGAAATGGACTCAGATGAAGTTTGCTTGATAACCAGAAAATTCTTAAGGAAAGAAGGTAAGAACCTGATGAATCCAAAGAATCAGGTGAGAAAACCATTCAAGTTTAAATTTGAATCTTTTGAGAAAAAGTCTAACAAAATTATATGTTACAATTGCAACAAGCCTGGACATATCAAGACTAATTGTCCACGGAATGAGAAGAAAATGTACTCCAAGAGGAAAGACAAGAAGAAAGCTATGGTATGCACTTGGAGTGACGAATAGGAGAGTGAATGACAGAGTTCATCCAGTGAATCTGATAAAGACATAGATCTTATGGCTATAGGTTAGTATGAGATAAGTGAAGACTCTTCTCCTTTTGAGCATTTTACTGTAGATGATTGGCAAGAAGCATATGCTGAATTGGTTGATAAATGTGATGTTATTAGAAAGGAAAACAAAACATCAAAAAAGAAAATGAATGCAATGATTCATGATACAACATTAACTGATAAGAATGAATGCAATGATTCATGATACAACATTAACTGATAAGAATGAATGCTTGGAAATTGAAATTTCAAATATGAAAAAACAAGTTCATAACTTAGAAATGTTCAAATCTGAAATAAAAGAACAGGAAGATGAAAATGAAAATCTGAGATATGAAATTGATGAATTAAAAATGAGAATGTAAAAACCAAAATCAAATGATTTAAAAAAAGAAAATGAAAATTTGAAGAACATCATTGATGATTTGAAAACAAAGTTGCAGAATTGTGAAAAGGAAAACAATCTGGCCACCGAAAAGGTTAATGCAATCAAGGGTGTTAATGATGAACTACATAAATAAGTTGAAAAACTGAAACTGGAATTAAATGAAAAGCAGGTCTCTCTTGAAAAAATGACCAATGGAAAAGAAAATCTAGATGCCATGTTCGGAACTAGAGTAAATTTTTAGAGAGAGGGTTTAGGCTATAACCCTACTGCTAAAAAGGAATTTTAGTTTAAAACTCAAACAAGCTTGGTTTAACAATCAAAACTGAAAGCACCCTTAATTGGCATGTACAGGTCAGAACAATTAAATGAAGCTAGCTCATCTTCATATAACAAGTCACATCTGAATTCAAATGAAAAGAACATCAAGTCAAATGGAAAATATAAATTCATCTCATTTGTGCTAGCAAATTCACAATCAAAAATGAAAATGCATGCAAGACGAATTAAGAATCAGCAAAGATCTTCTCAAGGAAAACAAAGTAAGAAAAATACATCTGTACATAAATCAAACCAGAACTGGAGCAAAACATTTGTTAATAAACAGAATTTTCAGAAAAATAGATTTATGCATCACCAAAAGCCTTTTGGTTATAGCAGAAGATACAAAGCTCCTGTAGGTCAATACATGCCTTTTTATAGAATGACACAATGGCCCAAGGCTCAGAAGTTTATGCCCAGAAATGTCTAGGAAGGGCGACCAAGTTGGATGAATTGGTCAACACTTGGGTTTTATGGATCACACTACATTCTAAACCACAATGGGCAGGTAAGCACATAATTAATGGTAAGTTTCAATCACCATCTGCCTATTGAAAAAATAGAAATAAAAATTTCATCAAAAAACAAAAATTTGTGAATCAATCTAATGCCTTTACTGTTGTCGCACAGAAATCTTCATGCAGGACAATAGAGAAACCAAAGAAAGCAAAGCAAATTTGGTTACCAAAAAGCATGCTATCATATCTTGAAGAGTTGAACATTCAAAAGGGACCCAAAGTTACATGGGTTCCCAAATCTACAACCTAATTTGTTGGCAGCTAGGCCTTGCAGCCATACTCAACAAGAGGCTTCATGATAATGGCTATCCAAGGCATATCAAAGGGGAACAAATGTAAAATTCTTCCTAAGATTGAAGGTAAGTCTTTGTTTTCTTACTTGGCAAGAAAAGCATGAATAATATAATCAAATCAGGTAATCCTTCAGTCTGTCTGTTGAATATGATGTAGCAGAAAATTGCTTAGTTGAATATGTTGTGATTACTGCTGAAATTGGTTTCTGATAAACATGTGAATGATGCTGAATCCTTGATTAAATTTGAACAATCATGGTCATGAATTCTCTAATATTTGGAAATTCTTAGCTCATTTCATAAAATTCATGCATGTTTTCAGGGGGATTTATAAGTTGCATATCATTTTATTTGCATACATTTAGTCAGGGGGAGCTTATGTCAAGCTAGTAGTGTTTGATTGTATATTTTATTGATCTGGTTCTTAATTCAAATACTGTCTAGTTCGGTCGACCGATTTGTTCATTTCGGTCAACTGAAATCCCCTTCTTCTTGTTAAATAATTCATGTATCACTTTCTGAAATCAATTTCATCTTGTGATCATTCATGTCTCCTTAGTCTGGGGGAGTATGTGCCAACCTAATTTTATTTGAACGCATATCCTTGTTGATAGAAAATCTTATTTGAGAAGATGCTTTGAAATAATTCAAGTCAACTTGAGGCTTTCAAGAGTCGACTTCAGATGTCGACTTCATCTTGTTAACTAATCTTTTCAAATCATCCTTGTCTTCTTGGTCTAGCCTTATCATTCTTTGATCTTTTATTGCTGAATCTCATTGATAACTCTTTGGAACATAACTGTCTTTGGAATGATTACAATCTGCTCATCAATTCTTTAATCTGAGTCATTAGATTGAGGAATCTTCCTTATAAGGATATATGAGGACTCATGTTTAAACCTGGTGGTTTAAGTTTAATAAATTGAAGAGTTTAAAAAATTGAATTCAATGAAAAAGGCCATATTTAGCTCTTAATAGATCTCAACCAACTCACATATGTTGTGTCCTGTGAAATTTCCTAGCATCTCAAATTTTAAAGTTTTTGGTATTCTTGGTTGAGTAACTTGGGTCATGTATTGTTCTTAAACATCACATAATCTGAGAAATGCCAAAGGGCTGCACATGTTCAAAAGTGTGAATCAAGCTTAATTGGCAGAGCAATGGTTAGAATTGCATCGAGAAATTAAGACCTTCATCAAAGAAATGAGGTGATCTTAGTCATGAAGTGCTCTTACTATCTCTGTTAAAAATGAAACTGGATAGTTAATCTCACTGAGTAACTAGGGGTGCTGGCGTCTAATCAATGTGCATCCTTATGTAAAAAGGTGTGAACTTCACTTGAAGGTTCTTAAAAATAATGAGCCAAAAAGAAAATTTCTAAAGTGTTGTAACCTTGAAGGAAAAGTCAGCATTGAAATATGTTTATTCTTAATACAAATTCCTAGTTTCTCCTAAGGGCGTCTTTGACTTTAAACAAGTAGGAGTAAAGGAGTTTAAACTAGACAAAAATATATAGCTTTGGTTTATCTCAATTAAAGTTGTGTGTGAAATGCTTCACAGAGTTTAGTCATTAAACTCTAGCCTATTATCCTTAAACCATTCAGTTAATGAAGAGCTTCTTCATAAGACATCTTATAATTGAAGAATCTGATTTTTGAAAGCTCAATAATGAATATTGTTGCATATTGTGATTCTTCTAATTACATGCTTAAATGTTCTTCTTGAAATAATTCTTTCCAAGAAATCTTCATTATTGATAAATCTTGTGAAACTCTGCCTGGTTACTTTGGTTGACCGAATTCTACAAATTGGTCAATCATTCTTTGGCTTCATGCACATATTCAACCTTGCATGTATCTCTTATCTTGCTTTACCTGTTCTTCACAAAGGGAGAGAGAGTTTCTATGAGTGGTTGGGTTACACACATGTTATTTTGATTAATAACCCACTCTATCAATCTCCTCTGATTTTATTTTGCTAAATTTTTGCTGATGTCAAAGGGGGAGAGAGAGAGTCAGTTAGTGGTAAGTAAGTGGTTTGCTATTTGCTATTGTGCTTAAAAGATTTTACTGACTCACAGAGTTGCCATCATCAAAAAGGGGGGAAATGTTGTGTCCCTAGGTTTTGATGATGTCAAAACTATGAGTTAGTCAGTTTCTTATAAGCCAGTCTGTCAGTCAGTAATTCATTCATTCATTCATTCATATGTATTCTTTCATGCTGTCTAACTATGTGTCAGTTATGTTGTCAAAACGGTGAGCATGAGTCTTCATTCCATTCATTCATAAGTTAGTATGAGTCATCATTCATGTGCTTTCATTAGTCTTCATACAGGTGCATGAGTCTGCAGTCTTGAAGTCCTTATAATTGTGATTCATGAGTATGAGCATATGGTGTGATAATCCTATGTTTGATTTGGCAGGAATATCTTGTTTAGAGTGCCCATAATGCTCTGTAGCATTTGCTAATTTCTGTCGTAGTTAGTAGGGTTGAAAATGTGAAGACAGAAGAGGCAGGGTTAACGCTATGGTATAACAGCATTAACGCAACCGAAGGGGCTAACAAGACATAGATGTTGTAAGGTCATTTGTGTTTGCAAAGAGAGTTGACTCAGGTAAGAATTAACCAAGTTATTTTTGATCCAGCAAAGTTGACTAAATCAAGATGACTTCTGTCAAGATGACTTCTGTCAAGTGGACACAAGGCAAAGTCAAGATCTGGCCGTTCGTTAGCTGAAGCACACAAGAGTGAAAATGGAACTAAGGTGACGGCTGGATTGCTTTAAGGGTGACAAATGGATAGCTAAAGCTGACAAATAAGCAATACAGGTGAAATATGAGTCATACGGGTGAATAATGTGCAGTTGTACTAAAAGAATGAAAACCGAAGAAGGAACGTCGACGCCAAAGGGACTTGGAGTCGACTCCAGAAGATCACAAAGGTAAACAAAAGTAGCAGCGACGGCTTTTATGTGACTAAGGGTGTAAAATAACTGCTAAAGAAGACAAATGGCTTTTAGAGGTGACAAATACCTCTCTAAGGCTGTATAATAGGTCGGTAGGGGTGTTATGTGAAGAAAAAGGCAAAGGCAGCAGTGGCGACGGCTTCAGGAGCCTAAGGGTGACAAATAGGTGCCTAAAGGTGAATACTGAATGATAAGGGTAAATAATAGTTCGATAAGTCAGACAAATAGCTTAGAAGACTATATTGCAGTGACTTGTGTCTGCCACATGCCAGATCTCAGAGATAAGTCTTTTGGCACGTGATCCAAGGTATGACACGCCACCTGGCATCACTCTGACAGAAAACATTCTCTCTCCTAACAAGTGGATAAATGGAAAAAGGGGAAATTATTTTGGTTTATCCAAAACTTCTACGGAGCCT
Organism: Amorphophallus konjac; assembly: GCA_022559845.1. Lineage (NCBI taxonomy): Eukaryota > Viridiplantae > Streptophyta > Magnoliopsida > Alismatales > Araceae > Amorphophallus > Amorphophallus konjac. Next base: position 265,296,043 of record CM040127.1, read on the forward strand.
CTGTTCTATAAATAGAGACCTCTTCCTTCGAAATCAGAAACAAGGAGGAGAGAGCGGGAAAAGAGAGAAGGGCTGCAGTAGAAGGAAAGAGTGAGAGTAAATCTGAGAGGAGAGAGCTCCAGAGTAACAGAAGAACAGAAATGAGAAGAATCCAGGAGAAGAAAAGAGCTTCAACGTAGAAGGAATTGTAGAGAGAAGAACCTGCGAGAGATAGAAAGAGCCGTACAAAGATCTCCAGGCAGAAGACCAGAGAGAGAGATCTAGATCATGTAACTATAGATCTAGATCTGGAGGAATTTACTCTACATACTGATCGAGCTATTCAGGAGACTGCTAAACTCGATCTATGTTTCATTTGTTTGTTTTTGTGTTGATTGAAAACTTATTAATCAAGCTGTTAGTTAGTGGAGTTGTCAGATCGAGCTTGTGAGCTCAGATCTAGTTTAAGCTGTGTATCAGCAGTCAACAAGTTGTGTTTCTCAGCGGTTTCAAACTGTTAGTCAGCAGTAGGAAGCCTCATCTGGTTTAGGTGAGGGGTAGATGTAGGCAGACTTGGTGTCTGGCCGAACCACCTTAAAAACTCCTATCTCCTTTGTGTGTGATTGCTTGAATTCGAGTGTGATCTTCGCTAGATGCATGATTAGGACCATTTATGTTGAACATAGAGTATTCATTTTAACTTCCACATTAGTCGCATACTTTGAATTGTTCAATTAGTTTGCATTAGATTTTAAATTTGGGGTGGATCTATTTACCCCCCCCCCCCTCTAGATCGCCATTCCACCTATACAACATTTAGCCGATCAAAAGACCGGATTTCAATTCCAATCATCTTCTCGAGGATCTCCCGCCTCAGGTTTTGCTTGTAGATTTTCACTGCATCCTCGAGATGTGGCGGACGCTTGCACCTCATGCTGAGATCCCGCCATCTTTTAATGTATTCCAAGGTTGTTTCATCAGGTTTCTACCTGGAGGACTAGAGCTCAGCCACTGTGACCTCTCTCTCAGCAACGTGGAACCGTTCTCAGAACTTTCATTGCATAGTCACCCAGTCGCGAATAGAGCCATCCGTCAGGTTGGAATACCATTCAAAGTCCAGGCCCGTCAATGAAGACCCGAAGAACTTTAGTAAGTAGGCGTCATCTGCTGCCAGATCGCCCATCACTGTCATATAGTGAGCAATATGCTCCTTGGGAGAGCCCTGCCCGTTAAACTTCTCAAACTTGGGCAGTTTATTGATGCCGGGTGGAAGCCTTCTCGCGGCATACTACGGTGGATACGGCGCCCTGTAGACATCAAAAGTGCCAAGATCATCATCTATCCTCTCGGCCAGTTTCATTTCAATTATTTTTTCCACCATTGATTCATTTATCACGGCCGGGTCCATTGGTCTTTGCTGGAACTATGCAGGCTGCCGTATAGCAGGAGTGGTTAGAGCTACGGCCTGAGGTGCCGGTAGTGTCATTGGTGGCAATTGCTGCCTTTGCTGAAGTGCCGACTTAGCCAGTGGCGGCTGCAGGAAGTGTGGCTGGAAAGAGGCTTGGCCATGGCTTGCCGCATGAGAGGTAGCCAGGGGTGCAGTATCAACTGGGTCAAGAGTTCCCTGGGATGACTCGGCATGCATATCTGGCTGCCGGGGAATAGGAGCTAGATCATCTCTTTCATTTAGTTGCTTTCTCAAAGCTTCAATCTCTTGTCAATAGCTCTACAGCATTATTAAGACAGCTGGGTCTAGTGATGTCACAATAAGAGTGCTCTCAAACATTTCATCCGCAGCTTCTTTTGTTTTTGTTACTGGTCCGGGCCTTTCGGCTGGCTCGGCCAACCCTTCCAGCTCATCGGGTAGCACCCCACATTTATCGGTCACCCCGGCCATGTTACAAGTGAAGACTTGCATTCCTTTTCTTTGCCCCCAGGCTCCTCTCTAGGATTGACTGGGGGAGGATAGCCTTTCAAATACTGATGTCTTTTTCTTCCCTTCCCGTGATGGGGGAGTTTCATAGCACTCAGCCTCATGGCCACCTTCATTTTTGATGGCGTGCATAGGCGACGCCTTCTTTCCTTTGCCCCTTTCTTCTTCTTTTCCTTTGGCGCGGATGGCACAGAGCGGTCTTTGTCGCCTTAGGGGAGAATTTCCCTAGCCATGAAAATGATATCTGGCCACTTGGGTCATTCCTCCTTGATTATGTCTCGAAGATAGGGTAGAGGGTAGCAGTTGGTTTTGTAATGACGGCATATAGGATAGTCATGATACTAGAGCAGCTCCGTCCGATTGTCTCAAACGTTGGACAGTGCCTGCTTGCCTTGCAAGGGCTCTATGAGTGGGTAGAGAGGTAATTGGCATGACTTCTTCTCCTCTCAGTGCATCTTTATTGCCCCCACTCCTGGGGCCTTTAGTAGTTGTTGTTTAATTCTGCGGAGTTGGGGCTGGACCCCGGGTCCTCTTGGGAACCCATACTTGTTTGAACTTTGGTAGCTTGGGGGCCAACTTTCCCCGGACGTCCTTGTCCAAATTGGCCTTCCGGCTTGCCAGTATCTGGAAGGCATTTTGTGTAGGAACTGTCGAGACGATATGGTCCGGCAAAGCTTCAGCGTGGCGGCCATTCAGATTCACTCGAACACCACCAATCAGGACAGATTTCCCGAAAGCCGAGAGTTAGTCTCGGGGAACAGCAGCAACTCTTCGTCTTTGATTCTTCTTCCTCCCCGCGGACGCCTTGTCACTGGCAGGGATAGCACAGTAGTCCACATGGTGGACGAAGCAGGATATGATGCGGCAAGGTAGAGTAGTCCTCTGGAGAACACTCACCCTTGAAGGAGTTACAGCCTTGGCCGCAGCAGTCTTGTCAACTTCTTCTTCCTCGACCCGGAGCAGACCGACGAAGGTGACTCCAAGAAATTTGGGGAATCCGACCACCGGTGGGAGGCTCCCAAATGCAGTAGGCACCGCCAGGTACCCTTCGGTGGCATTAGCAGCCATGACTTGCGGACCAAAAGTGAGAGCAGCTAGTCCGGCCATCATGATATTACCTTCAAATGGCAAGAAACAAAGCATCAATATTTAATATAAGGCCTTGGTGTGGCCCTCAATCCTGGCGAGAAGATAAAGGGAGACTCGGTCCCACCGGGCCAACTTGGTGACTCTCTTTTTGTTGGGTGTTGGTTTTATTTGTTATCTATTTATTTTGGGTTTTATTTCATTTTATAGGCGTGCCAGTCACATGTGTGACAATTTTATTGTGCGCTCAAACTGACTTGGTCAGACGAATGTGAAGTTCGTGTCAGGACCAGAAGTCCGTCATACCATAAAGGCTATAACGCTAATTACATCCTCCAGGAAGGAGGAAAACCCTTTATTAATCGCCAAGAAAGAAGGACCCCCTGGGCCTTAAAAGTATATCAGTTAAAGAAAGGAATAAGAATTCTGAACTTCAATAAAATAGCCCCTGTTGAAGGGTAAACATCCGAACAAAGTCGGCCATTAATTGACCATCTCATGTCTGGACCAGAGTCCCAATTTGTAAATATGTCTGCCAAGGATATGGCAAGTTTGATATCCGGGATTGACTCCCAATGGAGACTCGGTCAAACTTAACAGGCTATCGGCCAAGAGTGGGGTCAAACTTTGACCATGACGGGGGAATCCCGAGGTTTAAAGGTGACCCGCAGAGGCCTCGTCGATATCCCCACACATAGGGTCCAAGGGAAGTGAAGGCTTCATCACTTATTTTATTATGTTTTATTATACATTTTTTGTTATTAATTATTTTACTTTCTTTTATTTCATTATTTTATCATCATTTTTATTACTATTTATTATTATTTGTTTTTTTGTTCTCATATCTTTATCAATAGGTTATGTCATCGGCATTTTATTATTTTACTTGTCGTTTATTTGCATGTGTTATCGTTATAATTCATTCGTTTATCATTATTATTTATTCTTTCTCCCTTTCTTCTATTTCATTTTCATTTTCATTTTTTTACTACCGCTTCTTTCTTCTTCTTTTGTTTCTTCAGATATGGCGAGGTTGACCCAAGTTAACATGTCGATTTCGGTCTCCCGCCCACTGATTATTGTTTATTAGCTCTATCAGTAATAATTTTAGCCTCTTTTCTTTGGTTTGTTCTTTTGACTTGTCCTTCTTTGAATTCCCTTCTTTTAGTGAGAATAAATGTGCTTATAGGGGCGACAAGGGGGGCTGAACGGTGACAAGCGGACCAAAGGGCGACGGCTAGGGTGACAAAAGGGGCTCAATGGTGACAAATAGGTCCTTGTTGTGAAAAATAGCTTGTAATGGTGACAATTGAGCTCTGGTGGTGACAAGTAGATGGCAGTGGGGACAAATATGTTTTAGTGGTGACAAATAGCGGGTAAGGGTGACGAATGGGTTTTAGCGATGACAAATGGCTTAATAGCGGCGAGCAATAGCCTATAGCCGTGGAAGATAGCTGAGTATGCGTAACAAAATGAAAGGATGGAGGGATTGGAAAAAGGGGAGTTGAGTGAGAGTGGTGAAGAAGGAGTCAGGGAAGAAGGCCCTGGGAAGTGGCAGGGTGCCGGGAGCGCCGGAGATGTAGAGGTAGGTGATGCTGTCATCGTAGCAGACGACGGTAGGGGAAGGTGCATTGCTGTAGCAGGGGTCCTTGTATTGGGTCCAGCTGACGAGGGCGAGCGGGTCTCCGAGGAGGCACTGCGGCCGCAGCAACGACCAGGCCGGCGAGGACCGCACCTGCTGGGACGCACGGCGGAGTACGATGTGGAAGCAGAATAGTAACGGGACGAGCAGAACAATAACAGCAGGAGAGCAACGTGCTCTTTTCTTTTAGTGGGAGCAAAAATGTTCATAGGGGTGACAAATGGCCTTTAGTGGTGAAAAATAGCTTACAACGATGACAAAGGGGCTTTTAGGGATAACAAATAAATGACAACCATGACAGATAGACCCGCAAAGTAGAAAGGGAGCCAACAAAGGCGACGGCTACAGGGGTGACAAATGAAGCCTAAGGGTGACAAATGAGTGTGTAGGGCAAACAAATACGCGATACGGGTGAAGAATAGCTCGGCAGGCTAACAAGTAAAGGGAACAGGCAAAGGCAGAAGAAGGTTGAGCAAAGGCGACGGCTATAGGTGGCAAAGGGTGAAAAATAGATGTGTAGGAAAGACAAATAGACGATAAGGGTGAAAAATAGCTGAATAGGGCTGATAAATAGCTGGTGTTGTCCCTAGGTTCTTGTATAGACAAGAAGGGGGTTGAATTGTCCCCGCCAAACGCAGTGGTAGTTTTAAAATTTTAACACAGTGAGTTGAAATAACTACCAGCGTGGAAAATGATTACACGAAATATAAGCTATAAAGAAATTAATTCTCTCAAGCTTACCGTTCTCACACGATCAACAAGAACAATATATATATATAAAGGCAAACCACAGTCACACAGATGCGAGACAGATTTTTTAGGTGGTTCGGGACCACGACGGGCTCTCTACGTCCACCCCTCACCAAACCGGTGAGGATCCACTCGCTTCAATGAAGCGCACAGAGCTTTCGCTCCAAGAGACACGGAGAGAAAGTCTCCTACACGATCCTACCACGGATCAACAGTCACACACACTTGCCACAACACCCACGGCACAAGAGTACCACAACCATTCACAGATGGTCAACAGACTTACAGAGTTGAAATTCGGAAAGACAAGATGTGTTCAATACAAGCATACAAACTTGAAGCTAATGACTCCACTAAGCACAAGCAAGATGTAGAATGAAATCTCCATGGAAAGAAAGGGCTATAGAATGTCTTCTCTAAGCCATGGGTCGGAGGGTAGCCGGATGTCGACGATGAGAACGTCCTCGCGTTCCCCTTCTCGTTCCGTTCCTTTTCTTCTTCAATCACGAACTCCAGAAACAATCGGAAGTAGATGAAAACCCAGAGTCTTTACTCAGCTCCTCTCCTTCTCCTCTTTCTTCTCCTGCAAGAAAGATAGAACGTTAGAACTCGTGTGTTTCGTATATATCTTTCAAAGTCCACATCATATATAGCAGCATACAAGGTTCAAAAGACCACAAAGCCCATGCTAAAAACCCTTTAAATAAACACCTACAAGATGGGAGAAACCCTAAGGGTATTAGGGTAAAATGCTAAGACAATCAGATCAAGAAATGAGGTGCTCGAAGTCAAAGCCGGAAACATGATCCGGACGAACCAGGCAAAGTGTCGACTCTTAGAGTCGACACTTCTGTCAAGGTGTTCTGTCCCGAACACAAAATAGCACCCAGGATAAAAGTGTCGACTCTTAGAGTCAACACATTTTGTCGGGCGTTCTGCCAGCAGACAAAAACCCAACTCACAGGCGAAAGTGTCGACTCTTAGAGTCGACACTTTTTGCCAACCATTCTGTCTGCATGAAAAACTGCCCCTAGACACCAAGAGTCGACTCATAGAGTCGACTCTTGTAGAGTTAAACTAGAGAAACACATTATGTAGTGAATTAAACCCCAAAACTTTAAAGATGCGTCAATACTAATTTAGCCACATTGAAAAACCCAATTCAATGTAATGTCAGTGAACATTAAGCTTAGATTCTTACCATTGATCCATTTGTTGTAAATAAGAGTGGAAGCTTACCATCATACCATGGACCCCAATAAATCAATAGCAAAATGAAACCTGCACATTCTGGAAATTCATATTTATGTAAATCTTAAATCAATGCTTTGAATTCTAGCAAGCAACTCAAGGGTTCCAGTTCTATGCAGAAATGTTAAGATCAATTCATTGATATTCTATGCATATAACGCCCAAGTCTAAGCATATGAAGACTAAGGTCAGTGCATCTTCAACATAGGTCGATGCACATTGTGAAGGTCAGTGCACTTCTATAGAACACCAAGATAAGTCGGTGCACATTTTAAAGAATGACAAAGGTCGGTGCACATATATGCCCAGAGTCTGTGCACATTCAGAAAGTCTTCAAAGACAGGTCGGTGCATGTTCTTAAAAATAATAAGGAACAAGGTATGTGCATGTAGCACAGGGTCTGTGCATGTGTAGCACAGAGTCTGTGCATAGCACAGGGTCCATGCATAGTATGCACAAGGTCGGTGCAAGGATGATGCAAACCAAAGAGTGTCGACAGTGAGTGTCGACACTTACTCCCCACTTACCCAGAAATTCACTTAGATGATTTTCTGAAAATAAAGCCTTACCAATGGATGGATTGTGAACATGAATGGAATTTTTGAACCTGTTTTGTTTTGTGGATGACAAGGTACTTGATTGTTCAATCCATTTTAGTCCAAAATTATATTCAACATAACTGTCAGTCCTGCAAAGCAAGGTTATCATGTCTTGTATTAGATCCTTGATCATCATTCAATCTTCAATGGATATTTTCCATACCTCATGCACACAAGCATGCACACAAGTTTTGTCAACATTAAAACTAAGTCATCAAGCTCACCAAGGGGTCCAACAATCTCCCCTTTTTTGATGATGACAAAACATGCATTGTGTGCCCAAAATTTGATAACAAGCCAGAAAATGTGTTTGTGCATGGTTCAAGATATTTTGAGTGAATGCACTTGCAAAAGATATTCACAATGCAAAAGTTGTGCATATGAACATTTATGAGAACTTAAAAGTTATGGCCATTGTAAACACGTATGAAAGTCTGACCATTATGAACATGTATGAAAGTCTGAAAATCTATGTATGCACACTATATCACTATATTCTCCCCCTTTTTGTCATCACCAAAAACTAGTTGACAGTGTGGTTATTAAATTTACAATGAACATGTGTGATCGGAATTTTGAAGTTATGAACCATATGTATAAAGGTCAAGCAATCAAGCAAGCAGGCATGAAGGTCAAGCAAGCATGTACCATATGTATAACTCCCCCTCAATGGGGTAAACGGATAAAGAGTGAACAGTTGATTCAAAATCAAATTGTGTCCCATGAAGCATAATAAAAAAAGGTAGTGCATTCATATGCTCGGGGTACTACATAGACCAAGATAAGAACAAATTTAAGGTACACATTCATCACAAAAATACCCAATAGAAATTTATGTAAATGAGCTATGAACTTCAAACTTATATGGATATGAACAGAATTTCTAGAAAACACTAGAGGATTATTTCCTTCCTACACTTCCATCTTGATCCTCGACTATTGGTAGCTTTGCACAACCCCTTTGTGTTTCTTTTTATTGGACTTCACCGTTCGGCGTGAGTCACCTCATGTGTCTCAATGAGGTTTCCCGGCTACTAGGATTCATCGTGCAATGTGGATTTTTGTTTCACCTTTCGATGCGAGCTTCCTCATTTATTTCAGTGGGGATTCCCGACTACTCGATTTAACATTCCACTTATAGAAGCTTGTGGGGTAGGCATCTTTTTCCTCACAATTCTCTTAATTTCTATGTAGAAGTTTATTTCCCTTGAAGTGTTAAAAGGAATTCTTGAAATCCTTATCAATCAAAGTCATATGCATCATTTTTGAATAAGGTATGAGTAATTACTTTGTATGTAGAAAATGAATTTGCCTAGACATAGTTATGACTCCCTCTAAATGTATGCACAGTAAGAGATAAATCCTTCTCCTTTGTATATGACATGATTCACAAAAGATTAAAATCACTGCATGATTATTTAACAAGGAGGTTAGGTTCTAGAAGATTTTCAAGGAATGGTTTTCTAAAATATATATGATGAGAATCGACGCCGAGCATGTACATTTTATTTTGCATTTGTGTCCTTTAGTTTATTTTTATATCCATGGGAAAGTATAAGCGCAATTGTACGGCTTTGTAAGCCAATGCGTCATTCCCTTGGATTGTGTGGGTTTTTGTGCAAATGTGTAGTAGGTCCAGCTAGGGGGCCCCCTCCCCTTCCCATTGGTCCACCTCATCCATGTGGGGCTGGTCAACCATCCTAGGTGGCCATCTAGAATGTTTGAATGCTAATTGACCACATGGGAGACAAAGGGGTTAAAATTTCAAAGGTAGGCCACCTACCTTACCTACCTAGTCAAAGGAGTGCCCCATCCATATGTAATTTATTTATTTTGAGTTTTGACCACATGGGGGATGAAAATGACATATTTCCCACGAAATTATCAGCCCCCCCACCCCTTGCTATTTTCTATATAAGCCTATGTATAGTGTCATTAGAGATTAATGAAGAAATTATGTGAAAATTGCTTGAAGCAAGAAGGGTGTGCCCTCTCTCCCTCTCCTCCCTTGCTGTTCTTCCTTCCCCAACCCCAGATCTAGAGTGGATTCTATCTCCTTCCTCCCCTCTCAACCTCCGGTGATCGTTTGTGCCGCTGCCGCCGCCGTTCGTGCCGCCTTCGAGCCGCCACGGGATCGTCTTCGGTTTTCTATCCTGCTGGATAGAGGTGCAGTTCATGAATTCCTGAAGCCAGCCACGAGCTCAGATCGATTTGAAATTTTGAGGGTTGGTTCCTATCTTCTATCCCATTCTCCACAAAAACATCCAGGTTCAAAAGCCACCGTTTCATATCTTTACCATTTCATTCAACTCTCAATCTCAGATCTGTTCTGTCACTGTCTATAGTGACAGTAGCCTTGCGTTCTCCACCTTCGACCACCCTTTTGATTTATGTTAGACCTCCCAATTTAACTGGGTGTTCTGTCCATCGTCCCCTAGCACCACAATTTTTCTTAAATTTGTATCATCCTTCTACCTATTTTTAATAATTCATGTTCTACCGGAGCTACAGTACTTTCAGTCAGATCCCAGATCTGACTTTTTCAGTAAAAAAATCACAGAAAATCATAGACACATCCAAACGTGTCCAAACCAATTTTGATGTCTTCCAACTCCATTTCCCACAACTTTGATGAAGAACCCAACCCCAGATTCGAACGTCTACCTTGCGGTCAAAGGTAATCCACAGTCAAGTTCTCTGTAGGTCTGAGTCTTCGGTTACTGTACAACAGGCGATTGAAAATTCTATAAGTCAAGATTCGAGCAGATCCAGGCTAGATCTTTGGGCCTAGGTTGAATAACTTCAAGCTAGCTTTCCAACGGCGCCAGTCTCGTGTCGATCTGACATTGGGGCTGATCGCAGTGCCCATTCTCGCCGGAGCGCGCGCCGAAATACAGAACCGGCAGACTTCCGATCGGGTTTTCCGACAGGTTCCGAACGGAGCCGCCGGGCCTCCGGCCGGCGAACCAGCGTGCCGCCATCCCAAGGAGCGACCCTCCGGGCATCCACCACTATAGCGGTGCCACCGGGTCCCACACGGACCCTCCGGACAGCACATGGGCCCCACCGTCACGTGTTCGGGTGTTGCCGAATCAACGCGAGAAGCCGCCCGTCAACCCGAATTCGGTCTTCCCGGACCCCATTGTGTAGCCCTTTACCTCCCTGCGTGGAGTGGGCAGCGAGTTGCATTTCTGTAATATCCGTGTATAATTGTTCCGGGAGTACGACTTCGGCCGGGTCCGTCTTCCCCACGCCGAGCGCGTGGAGGTATCGTCTTCACTCCTACACTTGGCATTTCGCTTATTTCATATATGCTTGTTTATGCCGCTGCTAGAGAGCATGATAGGGTAATTAGCTCGCTTTCTATTTATATCATCGCTGCTGCGAGAGAGAGCGTTACCATCCCGTGACCCGATCCGGGCACAAGTGAGAGCCGACCACCCTAGCTCACAGCCGGTTTCTCAACCGCGCACATCCGACGCTTCCCTCGTTAAGGGGCAGTCACGAGCTTGTCGTGTCCGTGGTCCCGTCCCGCATCAATTTGGTATCAGAGCGAGTTGAGTCTAGGGTGTCAAAAAAAAAAAGAGTGTCATGTACGTCTAGTCATTAGCCATTGTCTAAGTCGTGTCTAGGATCATCATATTTTTAAAACAACAAAAAAGAGTCGTTTTGGGTCGCATACATCCCTTTACTCAGTATATCAAAAGGTGTTATCCGAACGTTAGGCCACGCCTATCGGGAAGGCCGCACACTTGTGCGAGTGATCTTCGGATCGGTTATCTCCGCCACGTACCGAGTCTTGGTTTACGTCTAGGGTCCTTAGTGTGCATGCATTCCAAACTTGCATAGTCGGTCTAGTGTCTTGTCACCGTGTGTATGCATGTCCATGTCCACTACCCATGGCCGATCCCCAAGACCATACGTCCGAGTGGTCAACTTTTGTGGCCAAAATGAATGTCCTCTTGTACCGAGCCTTTGGTTTTGCCCCTCTCATTATGAAAGCCGCTCTACCCAACGGGTCCACAACGGAACTCCATTTCACCGATAGGGAGTCGGATAATTGGGTTTCTCTTGACATCGTGGAGTCTCTCTCCAAGACAGGCGAGATTGTTCGCGATGGTGATTTTGCTTGTGTTGAGTTCTATAAGAGGATCGGCTCTGTTCTCTACACCGATGGCGCATGGTGCAGGATCGGCACACTTGCTGGTTCATGCATCATTTTAGGGCAAAAGTGGTTAGGAGAGAGAAGGGCCAATCTTGACTGGGACAAGAGGACTTGCACCTTATGCCCACCATACCTACCCGGTAAGATCACCCTTAGGGACCCCGTATGTCCAGCCACCCAGCCCCAGCGGCCCACTCCACCTTCGGATTCGCGCTTGGAGCCACCTCATCCCGAGCCACCCGTATTTCTAACGGGTATATTATACATAGCCGAGCCGCTTCTTAGTTGGCTCAAGGATGGCTTGGTCCCACTCCCTTACCCGTCTATGGACCCTACCCTACCTTTGGTGTCCATCAACTCCTACCACACAACTTTTCGGTCTAGTCACCATGTCGATACTTTGGATGACCTTATTATGGGGTTAGATTCACAATGGGAGTTGACGCATCTTTTGGCCCGAGGCTTTGACCAACCCGCTAGTCTTAGCTTCACCCATCCGGCCTTAGGATCCATTACCTCCGTGTGCACCGTGGGGTGTGTCACCACGGAGATTCTTCTACTCCTCCCGATGCCGGCTGAGTCCGACTTCATTTCCTTTTGCCCGAGGGAGGAAGTTTATTTTCTTCACATGACCATTGTCCCGTTCACTATGACGGATGAAGGTGAGCATTCACACCTTCAAGAATTTCACGATTGGGACCGTGTCATGGAGGAACCCATCTCCCGGGGTCATACCTTCTTTGACCCTTTTGACCCCTCCACAAGTGAAGCTCCCGAGCTATCACATTCCCTCCACCTCTTCCAAGGAGTTCACTATTCCACCCATACCCCTCGGTCTAGTCGGCAAGCCGTCTCTACATCTAGGGATGATGACGAAGGTAGTTTTGGATCTCCTAGCCCTTCTTCACCCAAATCCCATCAGTCACCAATGCATGAGTGGTACATCTTAGGGTGTCTAGGAGTCCTCCCTTCCATCAACCATCGTGTACATCTAGTACATGCATGGCACATATTCGGGTGTCCTGGTCCGCCGTCACCCATGTACGGGTCGGACTAACAGTGTGCTTTTTCTTTGTGTGGTTTGTTTTGAGTGATTTGTTTGCATGGTTTGTGTGTCGTTGTTTGTCTGCATGCGTCTTGTGCAAGCTCGTTGTCGTTCTCTTATGAGTAAGAGGCGAGTGGACTCACTCGATGAGTATGGGATCGGTTCCACATCTATACCCGGATCAGTCACCTACAGGGACTCAGCGGTGATTCCTAGTGAGTCTTCGAGCTGCTTCCTTCCCTTTTGAGAGTGCCCCACCCGGAGTGTCCACCTTTAGCCCATAGCAGTTCGTGCATATCGAGTATATATGGAATGAGCAGGTGACGGTCACTTGGAGTGGAGCATACCCGCGCTACTCGGCACGGTGACGGATCCGTCGGAGTACTCGAGCATCCATACCCCTACTCGACGGGGTCGAGTTCCTCCCACCCGGGGAGAGTTGATGGGAATCGACGCCGAGCATGTACATTTTATTTTGCATTTGTGTCCTTTAGTTTATTTTTATATCCATGGGAAAGTATAAGCGCAATTGTACGGCTTTGTAAGCCAATGCGTCATTCCCTTGGATTGTGTGGGTTTTTGTGCAAATGTGTAGTAGGTCCAGCTAGGGGGCCAACTCCCCTTCCCCATTGGTCCACCTCATCCATGTGGGGCTGGTCAACCATCCTAGGTGGCCATCTAGAATGTTTGAATGCTAATTGACCACATGGGAGACAAAGGGGTTAAAATTTCAAAGGTAGGCCACCTACCTTACCTACCTAGTCAAAGGAGTGCCCCATCCATATGTAATTTATTTATTTTGAGTTTTGACCACATGGGGGATGAAAATGACATATTTCCCACGAAATTATCAGCCCCCCCACCCCTTGCTATTTTCTATATAAGCCTATGTATAGTGTCATTAGAGATTAATGAAGAAATTATGTGAAAATTACTTGAAGCAAGAAGGGTGTGCCCTCTCTCCCTCTCCTCCCTTGCTGTTCTTTCTTCCCCAACCCCAGATCTAGAGTGGATTCTATCTCCTTCCTCCCCTCTCAACCTCCGGTGATCGTTTGTGCCGCCGCCGCCGCCGTTCGTGCCGCCTTCGAGCCGCCACGGGATCATCTTCGGTTTTCTGTCCTGCTAGATAGAGGTTCAGTTCGTGAATTCCTGAAGCCAGCCACTAGCTCAGATCAATTTGAAATTTTGAGGGTTGGTTCCTATCTTCTATCCCATTCTCTAAAAAACAATCTAGGTTCAAAAGCCACCGTTTCATATCTTTACCATTTCATTCAACTCTCAATCTCAGATCTGTTCTGTCACTGTCTACAGTGACAGTAGCCTTGAGTTCTCCACCTTCGACCACCCTTTTGATTTATGTTAGACCTCCCAATTTAACTGGGTGTTCTGTCCATCGTCCCCTACCACCACAATTTTTCTTAAATTTTTATCATCCTTCTACCTATTTTTAATAATTCATGTTCTACCGGAGCTACAGTACTTTCAGTCAGATCCCAGATCCAACATTTGTCCCGTAAACAAATCACAGAAAATCATAGACACATCCAAACGTGTCCAAACCAATTTTGATGTCTTCCCAACTCAATTTCCTACAACTGTGATGAAGAACCCAACCCCAGATTCGAACGTCTACCTTGCGGTCAAAGGCAATCCACAGTCAAGTTCTCTGCAGGTCTGAGTCTTCGGTTACTGTACAATAGGAGATTGAAAATTCCATAAGTCAAGATTCGAGCAGATCCAGGCCAGATCTTTGGGCCTAGGTTGAAGAACTTCAAGCTAGCTTTCCAACGGCACCAGTCTCGTGTCGATCCGACATCAGGGTTGATCGCAGCGCCTATTCTCGCCGGAGCGCGCGCCGAAATACAGAACCGGCAGACTTCCGATCGGGTTTTCCGACCGGTGCCGAACGGAGCCGCCGGGCCTCCGGCCGGCGAACCAGCGTGCCGCCATCCCAAGGAGCGACCCTCCGGGCATCCACCACTACAGCGGTGCCACCGGGTCCCACACGGACCCTCCGGACAGCACGTGGGCCCCACCGTCACGTGTTCGGGTGTTGTCCGAATCAACGCGAGAAGCCGCCCGTCAACCCGAATTCGGTCTTCTCGGACCCCATTGTGTAGCCCTTTACCTCCCTGCGTGGAGTGGGCAGCGAGTTGCATTTCTGTAATATCCGTGTATAATTGTTCCGGGAGTACGACTTCGGCCGGGTCCGTCTTCCCCACGCCGAGCGCGTGGAGGTATCGTCTTCACTCCTACACTTGGCATTTCGCTTATTTTATATATGCTTATTTATGCCGTTGCTAGAGAGCATGATAGGGTAATTAGCTCGCTTTCTATTTATATCATCGCTGCTGCGAGAGAGAGCGTTACCATCCCGTGACCCGATCCGGGCACAAGTGACAGCCGACCACCCTAGCTCACAACCGGTTTCTCAACCGCGCACATCCGACGCTTCCCTCGTTAAGGGGCAGTCACGAGCTTGTCGTGTCCGTGGTCCCGTCCCGCATCAATATACATGCAATCAAGTAAGGATTTGTATGGTATGTCTATGCAAAGTGATTTTCGGTATGCGGCGGAGAACTTAGGTTCGAAGACCACCTCATGCATCGAGAGTGCTTCCAGATGGACGTAATCCACCCTTCCATAACTCAAGATTTAAGATACTGAAGAATCATGACAATAAGGCACGTAAGTATGTAAAGTATGTACAAGCATATGCATGTAAATGCAAAGATAATGAAGAGTTATTTCATATTCACAAGTATGTAAAATATGTGCGACCTAAACCAAGAAGTTGAGTATATGCAAATCTGAAATGTTATTTGTAAAATAAGCAAAAAGTGTATGAAATCCTAATATGCACAGTTACTCATTCAAATAGCAAATTCCAAGTTCTCTTCTTATTTGAGTGAATTTTTCAAGAGTTAAGGGTTTTATAAAAATATCTGCAAGTTTGTTTTCCGTATTTACATGTATAAGCTCAAAATGACCCTTACTCACATGATCTCGCAAAAAGTGGTGTCTAATCTCTATGTGCTTTGTGCGAGAATGCAAAACAGGATTTTTGGAAATATTAATGGCCGAGGTGTTATCACAAAGAATGGGTGTGTTATTTAAGACAATACCAAAATCAACTAACTGTTGTTGGATCCATAGCACTTGGGCCGCACAACTACCAGCATCCATGTATTCGGCTTCGACAGTTGATAATGCCACTGTGTTTTATTTCCTAGAGGCCCATGAAACCATGCATCCTCCAAGAAACTGACAATACCCGCTCGTACTTTTACGATCCACTAAACACCCAGCGTAATCAGAATCAGTGTAAGCTACTAAATCAAAATTGCAACTACGAGGAAACCAAAGACCTAGATCCGTGGTGCCTAGCAAATATATGAAAATCCTTTTGACCGCTAACATGTGTGGTTCTCTAGGATCGGATTGAAATCTTGCACACATGCAAACACTAAACATTATATCTGGCCTACTAGCAGTCAAATACAACAAAGATCCAATCACGCCTCTAAAGAGTTTCTGATCGACAGACTTATCTTTTCCATCCTTGTTCAATTTCACCGTTGTTGACATCGGTGTCTTGTGTGGCTTCGCACTGTCGAATTTAAACTTCTTGATGAGCTCCTTTGTGTATTTCCTCTGATTTATGAAAATTCCATCCTTTTGCTGCTTCACTTGCAAACCCAAGAAGAAAGTTAACTCTCACATCAAACTCATCTCAAACTCCCCCTGCATCAATTTAACAAAATCATCAATTAATGAATCAGAAGTGGCTCCAAAGATAATGTCATCAACGTATACCTTAACAATAAGCATGTGTTTATTGTTACTCTTAATGAAAAGGGTTTGATCGATATTACCTCTTTTGAAGCCATTTTTCGAAAGGAATGTACTTAACCTTTCATACCAAGCATGGGGGGCTTGCTTCAGACCATACAAAGTTTTGTCAAGTTTGTACACTTGGTCCGGATTCTTCTCATCTTCAAATCCCTGTGGTTGCTCAACATAGACGTCCTCTTTCACTACACCATTTAGAAAAGCACTTTTAACGTCCATTTGAAAGAGTTTTATATTCCTAGAGCATGCAAAGGCTAATAATATTCTAATGACCTCAAGGCTAGCCACGGGTGTAAATGATTCATCAAAATCAATTCCTAATTCTTGGCTATAGCCTTGGGCTACAAGCCGGGCTTTATTCCTAATCACCACCCCTTGATCACTAAGTTTGTTTCTAAAAACCCACTTAGTTCTTATCACCGGGTGATTCTTAGGTCTAGGCACAAGAAACCACACCTTATTCCTTTGGAATTGGTGTAATTCCTCCTGCATAGCCAAGATCCAGAAATTATCATTTAATGCCTCATTTACAGATTTGGGCTCAATATCGGAAAGAAATGTAAGATTATCAAATTCTTCAACTTCCCTGATTGAAGCCCTTGTTCTCACGCCTTGTTCCACATCTCCTATGATATTATCTTGTGGGTGATCCCTGTGGAACGTCCATTGCTTGGGGAGATCTTCAATTTGGGTTGGAGCTTCATCATTCTTGTTGCTCGACTCCGTTTGATCCACATCTTGATTTTCCTTATCTTACTTTTCTTCTCCATCTTCATGCCCTATATCAATAAAATGATTATCTTTGTCAGACAATCTTAGAGTGTATTCATCAATGATCACATGAGGGCTTTCCTCTACCACAAGAGTACGTAGGTTATATACTCGATATGCTCTAGATGATGATGAATATCCAAGGAATATACCTCTATCACTCTTGGCGGCAAATTTTTCTAAATGTTCTTTAGAATTATTCAAAATGAAACATGAAGAATCAAAAGGTTTAAGATATGCAATATTTGGCTTCTTACCTTTATATAGCTCATATGGAGTTTTCTTGAGAATAGGTCTTACAATGGCTCGATTGATGATATGGCAGGCCGTGCTCACCGCCTCAGCCCAAAAATACCTTGGTAGACCATTTTCAGCAAGCATGGTTCTCGCCATCTCCATGAGCATCATGTTCTTTCTTTCCACGATTCCGTTTTGTTGTGGGGTTCTCGGTGCTGAGAAGTTGTGTGAAAACCCCTATTTCCTGCAAAAATCATCAAAGTCATGGGTATCAAACTCTCTTCCATGATCACTTCTAATTGCTTTAATTTGATACCCCTTATCAGTTTGTAAATTCCTCCAAAGATCTTCAAACTCCTGTAAAGCATCATTCTTCTGAGTTAAAAATAATATCCAAGTGAACCTTGAGTAATCATCTACAATGACAAACCCATAAAGTTTTCCTCCAATACTGTGAGTCCTAGTGGGACCAAATAAGTCTAGATGAAGGAGTTCAAGGGGTCTAGAGGTGGTGACAACATTTTTGGATTTGAAAGACACCCTGGTCTATTTCCCCATAGCACATGCATCACAGATTTTATTTACAGCAAAATTCAGTTTTGGTAACCCTCTTACCAAATCTTTTATATACAGTTTAGAAAGAATGCTAAAGCTAGCATGACTAAGTTGTCGATGCCACAACCATGCATCATCTGACTTATTAGCAACTAGACAAAGATTATCATTAAGAGAACTTTCAAAATCAACAGAGTAGATATTTCCATCTCTAAGACCAAAAAAATTTATTTCATGAGAAACTTTATCTACAATGGAGCAGTGTGTGTTTTCAAAAATGACTTTGTGACCTTCATCACAAAGTTGACTAATGCTAAGCAAATTATGATTCAAACCATCTACAAGTAAGACTTCTTCAATAGATTGGTTCAAATCCTTACCTATTCGTCCAATTCCTACATTTTTACCTTTGTCGTTCCCGCCAAAGGTGACCAATCCGCCATCCTTTTCCTTTAGGTCTGAAAAGAGTTCCTTATTACCTGTCATATGTCTGGAGCATCCACTGTCCAGATACCATTTGTTCCACTTGGCTCTTAAACAGAACTGCACAATCAAAGGAAATCTCAAGTTGATTTAGGTACCCAAGCAAGCTTGGGTCCCGAAGTGTTAGTCCTACCATGAGAAAGATGCATTCTATTTTTCCTTTCAAAATACTCATCATCGGCCCTCATCAAATCACAAACATACATTGAGTGGCCGAACATTCCACAATAAAAGCATGTAACATTTGGCTTTCTAAACCGACTCCTATGCATGTATGATCTATCAACAAAAGAGTTCATGCATGAGTCAACATGATTATAGCCATATGAATCAAATGATTTTTGAAATCTATTTTTCACAAATGGATTTTTCTTAGTGGGTGAGTGTCCCATACCTCTCCTCTCATTCCTAGCATTTTAATTGCTAGATTCACCACTTTCAAACATTGTCTCTTTTCCTTTCAACTCTTTTTGAACAACATCTTTCAGATTCTTTAGTTCATTTTGCATGGTATTGAAGTTGGTTTGAATATCCTTCTTGGATTTTTCACATTCACTCAACCTAGCTTTAAGCTCATCCAACTCCATAACCAATTGAGCATTCTCATTTTTCAATTTTTTAGCATTTTCATACGCATGTTGTTTTTCTACTTCTAGACACTCTAGTTCATCCGCATACAAGGATAGCTTGGATTCAAAATCTTCTTTTTCATCCTTGAATTTCTCAATTTACATTTTATAAAAGCTGCACCTATCACATGGATTAGTAGAGCTGATCAAATCACAAAATTTCTTTTTCAGATTTTTGACATCCAATTTAGACCTCTTATATTTCTGATATAAATCTGCATAAGCTTCATGCCATTGTTCAACAGTAAAGTTTTCAGAGTTGGAATTTACCTTAGAATTATCTTCGTCCACCATCAAGCAAAGATTCTGGACTAGCTCGTCCAGTCCATTCTTCTCACCTTCGGATTTTGAGCTATCTGAATCCTCATCGCTCCATGTTGCCTTCATTGCTTTTCTTTTCTTTGGCTTTTTCTTGTTCAGCTTTTTCTGGAGCTCGGGGCATTCACCCCTCATATGGTCGGGCTTCTTACACTCATAGCAAAAATTTCTTCCTTCTTGCTCGGCTCGACTTTCTTGTTGAAATTTCTCCTCATGAATCTTCTAGGAAGATTTCCATCTCTTCTAGCTCTTCTGAAATATTTTTTGACATTCCTTGTTACAAGAGCCATCAGCTCTTCCTCATCACTGTCCATAGATGAGTCTCCATCACTTTCATCAGACGATCCTGGATTAGCTTTCAATGCAATCGTCTTCTTCTTCTTGCTTTCATCCTCACCTGACTTCATGATATTGATTTCATAAGTCATTAGCGACCCTATCAACTCATCCACCGTGAGTGTGGTGAGATCTTTTGAATCTTCTATGACGGTCGCCTTTGTGTGCCATGAAGGTGTGAGGGACCGCAGCACCTTTCTAACCAAGTCTTGATTTGAATATTCTTTACCCAAGGCCTTCAAGTTGTTTGTGATCTCGCTCAGCCTTGCATACATTTGAGATATATTCTCCTCAGGTTTCATTGCAAAAAGCTCATACTCCCGAACTAATAGATTTGCTTTAGTCTCCCATACTTCTGAAGTACCTTCATAGATCATCTTCAGTTTGTTCCACATTTCCTGTGCAGATGAACACATAGAAATACGTGAGTATTCATTAGGGTGTATCGCGCACTGAATAATATTCATAGCTTTAAAGTTCGCACATGATTTCTCGATATGCTCTTCTTCCCATCCATCCTCATTAGGAGGTAAAACGTAAGGACCTTTGTTATAACCCTCCATGCGTCATAGTCATGTGCTCGCATGAACACAGTCATTATATTTTTCCAATAGGGATAGTTAGTCCCATCAAAGAAGGGTGGTATGTGAATCGAATGTCCCTCGGGGACCATTCCCTTGTTGGCCATACTAAGAGATCTTTTCTCTACAACCGTGAGGTTGTCCTAAAATCAGAGACCTACTCTGATACCAGATTGTTGTCCCTAGGTTCTCGTATGGACAAGAAGGGGGTTGAATTGTCCCCGCCAAACGCAGTGGTAGTTTTTAAATTTTAACACAGCGAGTTGAAATAACTACCAACGTGGAAAATGAATGCACGAAATATAAGCTATAAAGAAATTAATTCTCTCAAGCTTACTATTCTCAAACGATCAACAAGAAAAATATATATATATGAAGGCAAACCACAGTCACACAGATGCGAGACATATTTTTTAGGTGGTTCAGGACAACGACAGGCTCCCTACGTCCACCCCTCACCAAACCGGTGAGGATCCACTCGCTTCAATGAAGCGCATAGAGCTTTCACTCCAAGAGACATGGAGACAACGTCTCCTACACGATCTTACCATGGATCAACAGTCACACACACTTGCCGCAACACCCACGGCACAAGAGTACCACAACTTTTCACAGACGATCAACAGACTTACAGAGTTGAAATTGGGAAAGACAAGATGTGTTCAATACAAGCATACAAACTTGAAGCTAATGACTCCACTAAGCACAAGCAAGATGTAGAATGAAATCTCCATGGAAAGAGAGGGTTATAGAATGTCTTCTCTAAGCCACGGGTCGGAGGGTAGCTGGATGTCGACGATGAGAACATCCTTGCGTTCCCCTTCTCGTTCGCTCCTTTTCTTCTTCAATCACGAACTCCAGAAACGATCGGAAGTAGATGAAAATCCGGAGTCTTTGCTCAGCTCCTCTCCTTCTCCCCTTTCTTCTCCTGTAAGAAAGATAGAACGTTAGAACTCGTGTGTTTCGTATATATCTTTCGAAGTCCACATCATATATATATATATATGTGTGTGTGTGTGTGTATATATATATATATATATATATATATATATATATATATATATATATATAGCAGCATACAAGGTTCAAAAGACCACAAAGCCCATGCTAAAAACCCTTTAAATAAACAACTACAAGATGGGAGAAACCCTAAGGGTATTAGGGTAAAATGCTAAGACAATCGGATCAAGAAATGGGGTGCTCGAAGTCAAAGCCGGAAACACGATCCGGATGAACCAGACAAAGTGTCAACTCTTAGAGTCAACACTTCTGTCAAGGTGTTCTGTCCCGAACACAAAACAGTACCCATGATAAAAGTGTCGACTCTTAGAGTCGACACATTTTGTCGGGCGTTCTGCCAATAGATAAAAACCCAACTCACATGTGAAAGTGTCGACTCTTAGAGTCAACACTTTTTGCCAACCATTCTGTCTGCATGAAAAACTACCCCCAGACACCATAGAGTCGACTCTTGCAAAGTTAAACCAGAGAAACAAATTATGCAGTGAATTAAACCCCAAAACTTTAAAGATGCATCAATACTAATTTAGCCACATTAAAAAACCCAATTCAATGTAATGTCAGTGAACATTAAGCTTAGATTCTTACCATTGATCCATTTGTTGTAAACAAGAGTGGAAGCTTACCATCATACCATGGACCCCAATGAATCAATAGCAAAATGAAACCTGCACATTCTAGAAATTCAGATTTATGTAAATCTTGAATCAATGCATTTGAATTCTAGCAAGCAACTCAAGGGTTCTAGTTCAGTCCAGAAATGTTAAGATCAATTCATTGATATTCTATGCGTATAACGCCCAAGTCTAAGCATATGAAGACTAAGGTCAGTGCATCTTCAACATAGGTCGATGCACATTGTGAAGGTCAGTGCACTTCTATAGAACACCAAGATAAGTCGATGCACATTTTCAGGAATGACAAAGGTCAGTGCACATATATGCCCAGAGTCTGTGCACATTCAGAAAGTCTTCAAAGATAGGTCGGTGCATGTTCTTAAAAATAATAAGGAACAATGTTTGTGCATGTAGCACAGGGTCTGTGCATATAGCATAGGGTCTGTGCATGTATAGCATAGAGCCTGTGCATAGCACAGGGTCCGTACATAGTATGCACAAGGTCGGTGCAAGGATGATGCAAACCAAAGAGTGTCGACACTGAGTGTCGACACTTACTCCCCACTTACCCAGAAATTCACTTAGATGATTTTCTGAAAATAAAGCCTTACCAATGGACGGACTGTGAACATGAATGGAATCTTTGAACCTGTTTTGTGTTGTGGATGACAAGGTACTTGATTGTTCAATCCTTTTTAGTCCAGAATTATATTCACCATAACTGTCAGTCCTGCAAAGCAATGTTATCATGTCTTGTATTAGATCCTTGATCATCATTCAATCTTCAATGGATATTTTCCATACCTCATGCACACAGATTTTGTCAACATTAAAATTAAATCATCAAGCTCACCAAGGGGTCCAACAGCTGGTACAGGCGAAGGTAGAGGAAGATCGAACAGAGGTGACGATTATAGGTGCCAAGGGTGAGAATGGCAAGAAGGCCAACAGCAAGGATGGCGAGGGGAAGATATGGGCTGACAGATAGTCAAGATCGGATTGTCTTTCATTGTTGCATCCCATTGGAGTTGCTGGACTGGGAGGCTTGGGCTGCAGTGTTCTTGGTATTGTAGCAAGTGTTGGCATTGACTGCTGGGTTATTGTTATTAAATCCACTGGGATACAGCTACTACTGTGAGCCTGCTGGAGCTGGACTACTGCCAGGATTGCTGAGCTTGGTTGCAAGCCATATGGGTAAGGAGAGTGCTGCAGTGTCCTTGCTAAGTATGGTATGGTAAATAAGTTGAGCTATCTAGATGGTGATGTTGTGCTACTGGCTTCTCATGTCATACTATGCCGAACTTGATAAAGCATGCAGAGGATATTTGCTGGACTGCTACACTAGAAGTGAGCAGTTGGACTGCAAGTATGTAGAGCCTAGCTTGCTGAAGTGAAGGGCTAGACTGCTGCCACTGTCAGTCTCGACGTTGACGCAGGATGAGCAGAGGGTGCTAAAGGGGGAAATTTGCAGTGTCTTAAATGGAGCTATGAGACCCATGATCAGGTATTCTGATGGCAGAAGAATTCCATTTCTTATATCATTCTTTATACAGCTGAACTCATGACATGAACCCGCAGATGTATGCTCATGTGCATGCAAGGCAAAAGGAGATGTGCTTGATGCAATAGTAATGTTCAAATGACCAATGGCCCACACTTCTCATTTGAAAACCATGAAAACTCCTAACTATGTAACATGCAGGGTCTTGAGTCCATCGCACATGGTTGGAAAAGAAATGATTGACAGGCCCGGATGTTTGAAGTTATTGTTCCCCTTTAATTTTGTTTGAAAGGGACTCTGTAGAGGTTTGTGGAGCGCAGATCGGTCGACTGAAATCCCATTTTGGTCGACTGAAATTCCCAACAATGGAAGGTTTACAGGGTTGCAAGTTGAAGTCGAATTGAGGCTTAGCATAAGTCGACTTCTTGTTTCCAGCAGGCTTTTGCTATGGTTATATGATGCATGGGTGGATCTTTGATTGAATCAAAAATGCATGTATGAAGTCTTAGTCTACTCATGATTTCTTTTGTTCATGAAATGCGTGAATGGGATTTGGAATTATTCATACAGTGCATGCGAATGACCTTTGATTTGTTTATGTAATGCATATGAAATTTTGATCTGTTTATGACACTCATATGAATGGTTTTGGTTTGTTTATGCAATGCATGTGAAATCTTGATCTGTTCATGACCTCTTCTATTTATGGGATGTATGAGAGAGGGGAATTATGTTTATGCAGGTGCTACAATGCAAGCAAATGGGCTCAGTAGGATACTATCACCGGATAGCAACCAGATCAAGGGGGGAGTCGACCCATGGGGTCGACCCCTGATGCAGCAGGTGGCACACAGAACGTAGATAGAAAGGGGTCAACCCTAGGGGTCGACTCCCTTAGAGCAAACTTCAAATGTTTGTGGTTTGTTTGAAGATATGCAGATATGGATGCAAAAAAATGCATATTTGCTGGATTATTATGCCGTGTTAGGAGTGCAAGAATGTAGATTTTCAGTATGACTATATCATGTTATGAATGCAAAAGTCCAAATCTGCTGCATGATTACACAAATATGAATGTGGAAATGCAGGTTGCTACATGATTATGCAATGCTACAGATGCATAAAAATTACAGAGTGCCACATGATTATGCAATTATGTTCATTTTTGTTAATTGATCGGTTGCCATCAACATTATTCCAATCTTTCTTTTTATTCTTTTCATCATTGTTGTTGTGCCCCCTGTGCCTTGATGATGTTATATAGTTTTGATGATAGCAATCACTAATTAATCATGTAAGATTAGAACTAGTAAATGTTCTGCATGCTTCATCGTTCTTCATACTTCAGCATATATACTCATGCATGAAGAGGAAAGGGGGTGTGCGTTAACACAAGTATGGGCATTGCATTGACGCAGCTATACGGTGCATTGTCTGTTCTCTGCATCTGGTCTATTCTAGTTCGTGCATAGCTTGCATTGGTGCATTAATTATAGTTGCACACCACATAGTCAGTGCATTGACCATCTCTTGCATATCACTTATCGATGCGTGTTTGCATGTATTAGCCATAGTTAGTGCACTAGTTTGTTTCATGCGTACACTAAGTCTGCACACGGTTGGTCTGATGACTGAGCGAGTCTATACATCCATTAGCTATTGACTGAGCAAGTCTATACATCCGTTAACTCAGCTCGTGGCTTAGTCAGTCCATCCGTGTTCATTATGCATGTGTGCATCTTTCTCATCAAAGTCTGTACATTCTTTGGTGGCTAGTCTGTACAGCCTCCGTTGTTTCACTCGACCAAGGCAGTACAGCCAGTGTTCTTCATGCATATGCAAAGTCAGTGCATCACGTTGCCTTATGCATACACAAGTACACAAAGTCTGTACAACCTGTGATGATACTAGCAATTAAGTTCGTGCATTAATTCATAAGTTTGTACAACCGTTGCTGGCACGAGCATTTAAGTTCATGAATCATCACACCAGCATGTCTGTACATCGTTGTCGCATGCACACTAAGTCCATACACTCCTTGATGGCATGCCTGAGCATTCATCTTCAATGTGCATACTTTCCTATATGCATATCGCATTACAAGCCAGCAAGTCTATACATCGTCTTGTACATTGCACACAAAGTCTATACATTCTCTGGTGGCATGTCCGTGCATTCACCTTCATTGTTCATACTTTCTAATATGCATACTGCATTATGTGCATCAAGTATGTACAGGCTTAGATCAAATCTCGAACCAACTCTGTGCTCTAACCTTTGCAGTATATCTGCTCGAAGAAATTAAGAAGGGCACGTGATCCAAGAATGAAGGATGTGCCAGAATCGTGACACGTGTAACGCAGTGAACTGAAATGCTGCCACGTGGTCAAGGCGCTCTGGGCGGGAATTGTGGAGGACACATGCCCACCTCTCTGATGTTATAAATAGAAGACTTCTCCATCTAGAGAAATTGATCGTGCAAGAAGATCTGTGTGTGCTATTGAGAACAGAAGAAAAAGAGAGAGTGCAGCAGAGAAGAAAAGAAACGATCCAGAGAAAAGAGTAAAAGATAGTTGAGTGAGAGGAGTCTGAGAGACTTTCTCTGAATGATTGTTCATCAGTTTCTTGGTTCAGATACCAGAACTGAGATTGCTCATTGTGAGCTACATTTCATTTAAGATTTCTTATTTTTCGTTTGTTTCTATTTTGTTTTCTGAAACCTTGTTTTCAAGCTGTTAGTCAGCAGAGCTAAGCTGTATTGCTCAGCGGGCAGAGGAGGATTCCTCTGGACGGGTTAAGCTGTAGTCCCCAGCGGTTGGCAAAGCTGTAATGCCCAGCGGTCAAGCTGTTAGTCAGCGGTTGTAGGCAAGCTGTGAGGCTCAGCAGTTGAAGCTGTAAATCAGCGGTTGAAGCCACATTCCAGGTTGGAGTGTGGGGTGGACTTAGATCTCGGGTTTGAGATCGAACCACCTTAAAAACTTCCTGTCTCCTGTGTGATTGCCGTGTGAATTGTTGTGCATCATGATCATTTCCATTATACACTGTAGATGCATGCTTATGTCCCTTTAAGTTCAGATCTACTATAGTTGGATTCCTGTGACTGCTCTCTCTTACATTTCTGCCATCCAGTAGCAGTTTGTTTTATTTCCGCACTAGAAACTGTTGCAGCAGATTTTATTGGGTGACTGATCTATTCACCCCCCTCTATATCATTCATAGACCCCCATCAATTGCTACTTCATTATGATTTTTGTCCATTCCTTTTCTTTATTGCTGCTAGGTAAAGCATTGGCCTCCGTGTGTCCATATACTCAACAGGGAATTGTTCATGCAGACATTATGCTTCAGCTTGTTCATGTTCTGGTCATCAGCCCAATTTCTGTTAAGTCCAAAATTCTGATAAAATTTGGGCAGCACCTCCCCCAGACCCAAGCTTTTGGGGGTGAAAAGCAAAGCGCATCCAAGGATATTCCGGGATGGCCTCTACAACAGAGTAAGCCACAAGCTGGCTGCTCTATGATCCTCAAATCGGGCAGGGAAGAACCCCGAGGACTAGCCTACGAGGGGAGCTCCACAAACCCGGGGATGATCCTTCCATTCCTTAAGAGAGTAAGCCATGAGAGGCTACTCCAAGACCCCGAATTGGGTAGGGAGGACCCACGAGGGCTAGCCTACAAGGGGGTGCTCCACATACCCGGGGTTTATCCACCAATTCCATAATGTACCGCCAATGATTGTTGGCTCTGGGCCGTTAATATCCATCCTTTTGGGCGGCAATCCACCGAGACCCTACCATGAAGAGGAAGGCCCCGGGGATATGGAGGTGGTTATGAAGAGCCGTTCAATTATATAAAAAGAAAAGAAAATGATGTATCTCTTCCCCAGGGACAGACTGATGCGCAAGACAATGTCATTTAAAATATCTCATGCTACACATAATTTCAAAATTTATACCCGCACTCACTCACTTAAATAGCTTTGAAAATTCAAGCAAAGTGGTGAATAACGGGTCGATCCCATGAGGAGGAAATATTTTAATTTAAAACCTATTAGAAAAATCTAGGTATTTGACAAAGAATTGATTTGGAGTGTGTTTGTACAAAATAGAGAATCAACATGCATGGGAAATACATCTAACTAAAGAAAATGAGAGGGATTGAGAAGAGAAGTTTGGAAGAGATAGAAAGAGAAAATACACAATTTGCCAAAAATGGATTTTATTGCTATGGGAATAAAAAGTACAACTATGAAAATCAAAAGCACAACTTGAAATTAAAAGAACAAGGGAAGAAATGTAGCTGAAGATTGGAAGATTGACGTCGTCATGCCGTGCCGAGCCTTTGTTTGCCGCCCCGCCTTAGAGTTAAACGCCACCGTGAGAAGATCAAAAGAGAAGCTCCGCCTTAGGGAGATGAGAAAGAACTTTGGAGGATGGGAAAGATAGGGGAAGAAAGAGGAAGACTTAAACAACTATAAATCAAAACTAGCTACGACTGAAAACAAGGGAAAAAGACTCGCCCCCTTTTGGTCTCTCACGTTGGGTTTATATAGTGTGCAGGGGCCTTTCAATGTTTAGAAGGCAAGATCTTATCCATTAAGTCTCATTCATCGAAGGAGTGCATCAAGGGATCGTTATGGAGGCTTCGTAGGCGTCAGTTACGCATGCTGAAGAGGCGACTAGGTAGCTGGTCATTTATTGAAATGTGCGACTAAGAAGACGGGTGCCATTTTTTTATTTCCTTATTTTATTTTTTGCCTCGATCTCTGTGTCATGAAGGGGGCGCCTGGGGGCCTGGGCGCCTCTTAAAGGGCACCTGGTACACCCGTCTCCTCTTTCTTAGGTTTCTCGCCACTTTCTACCTCGCTTCGTGTGCCATATAAAGATGCGACTGCTCAGTAGGTCACCTATTCAATATTTTTGTACTTTGACTGCCACCTCGAGTTATGCAAAAAGTGTCTCATACTATGAGCTTTGAAGGGGGCGACCAGGTGGTTGGGCGCCTTCTTGAATTGGGCGCCCATGCACATGGGTGCCTACTTCTTTTTCTTCTTATTCTTTTTTCTTTCTTGTCAGCTTGGTCTTAGAAAGGGAGCCTAGGTGACTGGGCGCCTTCTTCAAGGGGGCGCCCAGGTGGCTGGGTGCCTCTTCAATTTCTATCTTTTTTTTCTTCTCTGTCCACTGTCAGAGGTCTGGAGGAGGCACCTGATTGACTGGGCGCCCTTTAAGGGGTGCCTAGTCACTTAGGTGCCTCTTTCTTAATCCAAGAGTAGTTATGCAACTTCTTAAATATTTCTCATTGTCATTTTTGCTCAGAAATGATGATAAAATGCATGCAAACTCAAATTATGTGTGAGAGTGGAATTAACTATCCATGTTACACAACTGTGTGCTTTGATTGCGAAAAGATGATACATGTGATGCAAGTTATGATACTAAATGTGATACTTATCACACCCCCCAACTTACTCATTGCTAGTCCCTTAGCAATACAAATAGATTAAAATTTAGGACCAACATAAGTCTACAAAATTCATACTTCTATCTCCAACTCTTCTTTCATAGAGTTAGCTAAAGATTAGGAATCCGAAAACCTTAATATGCACTAGCCTTAGATCATGACTTAAGAATACATCCCAAAGTTCAATAGCACTTTTGCATGTGTAATACCAAATCCACAGCTAAGACAATTGCATCCCCCATTTGTTATTTCAAGCATGTGTCTTTCAACCCTGCACCTTCTGATTCAGATTATTAAGCATAGCAGCTTTTTATCTGCCTTATTCCATTGTCCCCTTGGGATCTTTTATATTATTTTTTTTCTCACACATGATGTTGCACTACCCTTCTGTCACGCCCCGAGAGCGGAAGAGACCCGGAAACGCGTGACGAGTTTATATCAATCATGTCAATCAGAGTATTAGTGTATTCGACACCAAAATCAGAGATGCGCAAAAATAAAGATAACCCAATCCTTAATTCCTTCATAAGAATATGTCTATTACAAACCCTTGAAGTACTAACTAAAATAAAGGGAAAAATACAAGGTTGACTCAAGAAAATATGAAAAAGACTAGATAACACGGAAGAAGCTCTATCTCTTTCACTCTTGATTTTCCCCATCCGTTCGAATTCCCTCATCGTCGGACTTACCTGAAAAGTAGGGAAACACTAAGTGAGCGAACGCTCAGTAGGAAATTATATCTCAAGAACTAGCAAGGGGTTTAAGTAATTACATCTTTCATGAATGCACTATAGCTATGCATGCTCGCATAAAACGACAAGATAGAGAGAGTGTATAACAACAAGATAGCAAGAAGAACTAGTCATGAACTTTCAAGAACTTATATCAAAAGATATCAAGATATTCAAGCAAGTGTATTCATCATGTCATGTTGGAATTTGGCTATCACGTTCAAGCACGCAAGTATGCAATTACCCTTTTCCGGGTCACGCAAGTCATGTAATATCAAGTCAAGTACAAGTACAAGATTTGTGGAATGTTCAATCAAG
Source organism: Amorphophallus konjac (assembly GCA_022559845.1). NCBI lineage: Eukaryota > Viridiplantae > Streptophyta > Magnoliopsida > Alismatales > Araceae > Amorphophallus > Amorphophallus konjac. The sequence continues at coordinate 265,325,904 of CM040127.1, forward strand.
CTAGTCATGCACTTCGGTATAATGCCAATACCGTGATCAATCAACTCCCATGGGCACAAGTACTTTCGGGTGCTCCTCCTAGGACCAGATCGGGCCCTATATGCGCAGGCATTAATCATATATTTTAACATCCACTTTTGTGTATAGCCATTATGGAATTTCAAGAATAAAGCTTGTAGACATGTAGGATAAACTTGGATAGAATAGAGTCCAAAATATGACACTTGACATAGATAGGCGAGAATAACGGTACAATCACGATTATCGATAAAACTAGGTGGAATTGGTTCCCTAACTTGGGTACCATGACAAACAAGTATGGACATTCTTTATATAGAATTGAGATCCACAAGAACATCAAGTTTAATATAGAATTGGGGTTTACAAGAGCATCATAATAATGTTGATATAGAGTTGGGGTTTACAAGAACATCATGACAATGTTGATATAGAATTGGGGTTTACAAGAATAGCATCAAATGGCATGATAACCTCATCCCATTAAGAGAATTCTCATGATACACACTTTGCATAACATGAGGGCCAGTATTCCATGCTTCTTTATAGTGACATGGCAAAATAGGGTAATGGGTTTTTATGGTACAACCAGCTCAGTCGGCCTTGAGGGAATCCAAGGCTGCGAGGAGTCTTACGGAGGTCTCTATGACTAACTCACTAGTCCAAAGGAACGGAATGTCCAATGGAGAGCTTGTATGTCAATGAGAATTGAGGGTAGTGCGATAAAAACATCATGAAACATGGGACTATATTCACGGAGTGGAAATATAGTGCCGATATAGATATATATATATCAAACTCTCGGTTAACAGAAAGAAGGGAAAACAGTAATACAGAAAATAGCGACTTTAGCCAAGTCATTAATTATATAATTAACGCCTTACAGAGGGGCGTTTATTTACAATTTGACGACTTATACATTAGTCGTCCCTTCAATATTTCTATTCTGCAGAAAATTAATATTCTGGAATTTTAACAAAAACGCGCCCTGGACGGGGGCGTTACTTTTATATTAGCGCCCTAGTCTGGGTCGTCAGTTCAATAAGAGACGACCTAGACAAGGTCGTGAATTCAGGAATTCACCAATTTTCAGATAATAAAATTTCAGGAAAGATGGTACATGATCATGACAAGATAATTAATAGGGTTTCACATGTATACTCATGCAACATATTATATTCATGGTTACATAGATATTAAATTTTAAACGTGGGTATTTATCAATTACATGTAATTGACGACTGCTGGCAGGGCGTCAAAATAATAATTAGCGCCCTTGTGTGGGTCGCTTCTTTAAATTAGCGTCCTTGTCAAGGGCGTTTCTTTTTAAAATTACATGGAAAACATCTGAAACCATAATAAAACTATATGCATGTATGACAGAAGGTATTACTAGCAACTGGAGTTAGTTTGGGCTACGTTCTTGAGAAAACCTACCTTATGAAGATTTAACTGATGAACGGATGAAGGTTTCGTGAAGACAAACGATACTCTATTTGTAACAGAGTCTTCTGATCACCAGAAGAGGAAGAAGAAGAGGATGAAGAACCTCACGTTCTTCACTTCGATAGGGAGTCACTGCAGACTTCCTACAGAAGAAATAATGAAGATCATTAATCATATAACCTAAGGTAAAAGAAAAAGAGGAAGAACATTACCGGTTCTTCTCAGCAACACAGAACGCCAAACAGCGGTCTGGGTCGAGTAGCAGGATATTTATAGGATTTTGGGGATCCTATTAGGGTTAGAGTTGTATTGGAAGTAATACTTCCATGATAGAGTCCTTACCATATTCCACCTTTGCCGTAGTTATCCAGAACTTGCCCTGGATAAACTCCTGGGTCGAACGAAACTCAAACTGAATTAACGTCCTAAGCGAGGGCGTTAATTTGAATTGACGCCTTGTCAAGCGTCATTTCTTATGTAAAACGCGCCCATGTAAAGGGCGTCACTTATACTTGCCCTTTATTTATTTTCGGCCGTTTGGGAATTGACGCCCTTTGTTGTTGGCGTCCTTTTTATAATTAACGCCTTATGTAAGGGCGTTTCTTTTCGAAGTCGCGCCTTGACCAAAGGCGTTATTTCTTCTTGATTAATGATTTATCCATTTAGGCTCTTTGTCATCTATTTACTTATCTTTTATTTTAATTTGATTTATTAAAAATTCTTATTTTTATCAGGGTTGCTACACCCTCCCCCACTTAAAAGAATTTGGTCCCCAAATTCAATAGTATATATAAGTGGAGAGTGTAGAGTATATGCCTTAAAATAATTCTGGAAATCGCCTCCTCATGGATTCCTCGGTCTCCCATGTAGCTTCATGTTCTGAGTTCTTATTCCATTGTACCTTAAGCATGGGAATAACCTTATTCCTTAGGGTACGTACTTCACGATCTAGTATCTTTATGGGCTTCTGCTCATACGTGAGATCCTTCTGGATAACTAAGTCTCCATGTTCAATAATATGTGATGGATCGTGTACATACTTCTTCAACATAGATATGTGGAACACATTATAAACATCAGACAATTGAGGAGGCAATGCGATACGATAAGCAACCTCGCCAACTCTTTCCAATATCTCAAAAGGTCCTACGAACCTTGGTGTAAGCTTGCCCTTAACACCAAATCTCCGTATTCCACGTCTAGGCGATATCTTGAGAAATACATGATCTCCGACTTGGAATTCAAGATCTCTCCTTCTTGTATCGGCATAAGCCTTTTGCCTAGACTGGGCAACTTGCATTCTTTCTCGAATCAATTGTATTCTTTCAGTGGTAACCCTTACCATGTCTGGACCTAGCAGTTGTTTCTCTCCAACTTCGTCCCAGCATAAGGGTGATCGGCATCTCCTTCCGTATAAAGCTTCGAAAGGTGCCATTTGTATACTTGCCTGGTAGCTATTATTGTATGCAAATTCCACCAACGGCAAGTGATCATGCCAGCTTCCATTGAAATCAATGATGCAAGCTCTGAGCATATCTTCAACCACCTGGTTAGTTCTCTCGGTCTGACCATCCGTTTGAGGATGAAAAGCTGTACTAAAGTTAAGCCTTGTTCCCAACGAATGTTGTAGTCCCTTCCAAAAATGAGAAGTAAAACGGGGATCTCTGTCAGACACGATTGAAACAGGAATACCATGTAATCTGACTATGTCCTTGATGTATAATGCAGCCAACACATCGACTGACCATTGGCTCTTGATTGGCAAGAAATACGTCGATTTAGTCAATCGGTCAATAATAACCCATATTCCATCATGTCCTCCCTTTGATTTAGATAAACCCATGATGAAATCCATACCAATATCCTCCCACTTCCATTTAGGGATATCTAGAGGATGTAGTTTTCCAGCAGGCTTTTGGTGTTCCGCCTTGACCTGTTGGCAAGTGAGACAACGTGATACATAGTCTACTATTTCCCTTTTCATGTTAGGCTACCAAAAATTTCTTTTCACATCTTGGTACATTTTGGTAGATCCGGGATGAATCGTGTACCTTGATCTATGAGCTTCATCTAAGATCTTCTTCTTTAACTCGGGACAATCCGGTATGCAAGTTCTATTCCTGAACATTAATCTTCCTTCACAAGTTATTTGGAAATCAGATTGTCCTTCCAATCTGTCCTTGATTTCCACTAATATTGGGTCATCATCCTGAAGTGCTTGCGTTTCAGTTAATAGGTATGGATGAATGCTTACATGAGACAATGTGACACATTTGAAGTTCGTGTCCATGCTTATATTGAGCTTAGAAAATTGCTCCAGCAACTTCCATTCTTGAATCATACAATTGGCTAACAGTGTTCTCGGCCTTCGACTAAGGGCATCAGCTACATGGTTACCCTTTCCGGGATGATATTGTATATTTAAGTCGAAGTCCTTGAGATATTCTAGCCAACGCCGTTGCCTCATATTTAGTTCCTTTTGAGAGAAAAGATACTTGAGACTCTTGTGATCAGAGTATACAGTAAACTGCACTCCATATAGATAATGTCTCCAGATCTTTAGTGCAAATACTACCGCGGCTAATTCTAAGTCATGGACGGGATAGTTCTCTTCATGCTTCTTTAATTGACTAGAAGAGTAAGCTATAACCTTTCCTTGTTGCATTAGAACACATCCGAGGCCAATGCCAGAAGCATCAGTGTATACCTCGAATTTCTCTCCTTCCATTGGTAAAGCTAAGACAGGAGCTGTAGTAAGATGATCCTTGAGAGTTTGGAAGCTTCTTTCACATTCCTCACTCCATTCGTAACGGATCTCCTTGCGAGTTAACCTCGTAAGTGGTACGGCGATCTTAGAGAAATCTTTGATGAATCGCCTGTAATAGCCGGCAAGACCTAAGAAACTTCGGATCTCGCTAGCATTGGTCAGTCTTTCCCAATTTCTTACAGCTTCAACTTTTGATGGATCTACTGATAAGCCATCCTTTGATATAACATGTCCGAGAAAAGTCACTTCCTCAAGCCAGAATTCACACTTGCTGAGTTTTGCGTATAATTGGTTTGCCCTTAATATTTGTAATGCAATCCTTAAATACTCCTCATGCTCTTCCTTGGTCTCGGAATAAATCAATATATCATCGATAAAGACCACCATGAATTGATCCAAATAAGGCCTGAATATACTATTCATTAACTGCATAAAGGTAGCAGGGGCATTCATTAGTCTGAAAGGCATAACAACAAATTCATAATGGCCGTACCTGCTTCTGAATGCAGTCTTATGAATGTCCTCATCCTTGATTCTTAACTGATGATATCCCGACCTAAGATCAATTTTGGAAAAGTACTTGGATCCTGAAATTTGATCAAACAACTCATCGATTCTCGGCAGTGGATACTTGTTCTTGATAGTGAGATGATTCAACTGTTGATAGTCGATGCATAACCTCATGGATCCATCTTTCTTCTTTACAAATAATACAGGCGCTCCCCATGGGGAAGTACTTGGTCTTATGAATCCTTTCTTAATGAGTTCCATCAATTGCTCCTTTAACTCCTTGAGTTCAGCAGGCGACATTCTATACGGTGCCTTAGAAACTGGACCCGCACCAGGAACTAAATCGATGGTGAAGGCCACTTCTCTTTGCGAGGGTAATCCAGGCAAATCTTCCGGAAATACGTCGAAAATTCTTGCACAACTGGGGTATCTTCTATCTTAGTTTCCTTAGCCTCCTTAATCGTGACGAATGCAAGGAAAGATACACATCCTTTCCTGATGAGCTTGCTAGCTCGGAGAGCCGAAATAAGAGGGGTTTTACTTCGCCTCTTGGGGCTAGTAAAGATCAGTTCTGGAAATTCCTCGAAAGTAAACTTGCTATTGCGGCAATCGACCGTTGCCTGATATTTAGATAACCAATCCGCTCCTAGTACGACATCATACTCCTTTAGATCTAAACATATAAGATCAATAGGGAGATTCTTACCATGAACCAATACTTCACAGTTCTGGTAATGGTGTGTAACATCAGTCTCGTTTCCTAGAGGAGTAGACAAGACTAATTTTATCCATTCCGGTTCTAGGGGTAACGGATCAGCGAACTGCTTGGAAACAATTGAATGTGAAGCACCAGTATCAATTAAGACATATGCAGATTTGGAACAAACTTTCAATGTACCTTCTACTAGTCCGCCTTCTTCTTCTTGTTCGGCCTCCTTAATTGCGTGAAGACGAGCATTCTTGGTTACTGGGCGCTTCCTGTCCCCGGCTTGATCATTAAGTAATGGGCAATCGGAAATTCGATGATCTCGACTCCCACAGCGGAGACATGCTCCTAGTTTCCTCCAGCATTCTTCTGCTCTATGGCCCGCCTTGTCACAATGCTTGCACACTATATTTGATGGGGTAGTGGTGATGGAGAAGGGCTTGGTCTTCTTAAACTTCTGATCTTGTGAGGAAGTACCTCCATTGCTAGGCCTCTTCTTGAAGTTGGGTTTAAAGGAACCCGAACTTGTAACTTGTTCTTTCTTGTCCTTCCCACGGATTCTATCAGATAGTTCCGTGGCGTCTTCTAATAGCTGAGCTCGGCGCACAATTTCTGAGTATACCTGGACATCCATTGGCGCCAACTGTGTGATATATTGGGGCCTGAGCCCATTTAGGAACCTCCTAGCTTTCATCCTCTCGGTGCTGACTAAGTGCTTAGCATACCGAGATAATCTAGAAAATTGGGCCTCGTACTCAGCCACCGACAAGGATCGTTGCTTCAGTGCAGCGAATTCTGCGGCTTTCTTCTCCTGGACTCGGTCCGAAAAATATTTAGCGTTGAAATGTTCAACGAATTCTTCCCAAGTAACTTGGTCTTGGTTTAAAGTAGCTTCTATTGATTCCCACCAGCCTCGGGCATCCCTTTCCAACTGAAAGGTAGCTAATAAGACTTTATCTTGATCCGTGCACTGCATAACACGGAATATATGTTCCGTCTCCCTGATCCAGTGCTCTGCGTCATCCGGATCAGTAGAACCCGTGAATTTAGGCGGGTTCATGTTTTTAAAGACTTGGTGGAGACTTCCGGCTCGTTGTGCACCTCCCTGTGCTACTTGTTGCAGCACCTGAGTCATGCCTTGAAGTGTACGCTGCATGTTGCGCCACTGAGCACGTTCGGCAGCCATCGTCCTACAATTACAATAACTAGATCAATACGTGATCTCATTTTAGAAGCTAGCATTTCTATGTTAACTTTAACCCTTGGTTCTACCCAATCTCACCAGTTAAAGGTTAAACCTATCCTTGGACTTGAGTTTTCCTAGGAATTGAATACCCTAGGCTCTGATACCACAAAAACTGTCACGCCCCGAGAGCGGAAGAGACCCGAAAACGCGTGACGAGTTTATATCAATCATGTCAATCAGAGTATTAGTGTATTCGACACCAAAATCAGAGATGCGCAAAAATAAAGATAACCCAATCCTTAATTCCTTCATAAGAATATGTCTATTACAAACCCTTGAAGTACTAACTAAAATAAAGGGAAAAATACAAGGTTGACTCAAGAAAATATGAAAAAGACTAGATAACACGGAAGAAGCTCTATCTCTTTCACTCTTGATTTTCCCCATCCGTTCGAATTCCCTCATCGTCGGACTTACCTGAAAAGTAGGGAAACACTAAGTGAGCGAACGCTCAGTAGGAAATTATATCTCAAGAACTAGCAAGGGGTTTAAGTAATTACATCTTTCATGAATGCACTATAGCTATGCATGCTCGCATAAAACGACAAGATAGAGAGAGTGTATAACAACAAGATAGCAAGAAGAACTAGTCATGAACTTTCAAGAACTTATATCAAAAGATATCAAGATATTCAAGCAAGTGTATTCATCATGTCATGTTGGAATTTGGCTATCACGTTCAAGCACGCAAGTATGCAATTACCCTTTTCCGGGTCACGCAAGTCATGTAATATCAAGTCAAGTACAAGTACAAGATTTGTGAAATGTTCAATCAAGCTAGTCATGCACTTCGGTATAATGCCAATACCGTGATCAATCAACTCCCATGGGCACAAGTACTTTCGGGTGCTCCTCCCAGGACCAGATCGGGCCCTATATGCGCAGGCATTAATCATGTATTTTAACATCCACTTTTGTGTATAGCCATTATGGAATTTCAAGAATAAAGCTTGTAGACATGTAGGATAAACTTGGATATAGAGTCCAAAATATGACACTTGACATAGATAGGCGAGAATAACGGTACAATCACGATTATCGATAAAACTAGGTGGAATTGGTTCCCTAACTTGGGTACCATGACAAACAAGTATGGACATTCTTTATATAGAATTGAGGTCCACAAGAACATCAAGTTTAATATAGAAGTGGGGTTTACAAGAACATCATAACAATGTTGATATAGAGTTGGGGTTTACAAGAACATCATGACAATGTTGATATAGAATTGGGGTTTACAAGAACAGCATCAAATGGCATGATAACCTCATCCCATTAAGAGAATTCTCATGATACACACTTTGCATAACATGAGGGCCGGTATACCATGTTTCTTTAGAGTGACATGGCAAAATAGGGTAATGGGTTTTTATGGTACAACCAGCTCAGTCGGCCTTGAGGGAATCCAAGGCTGCGAGGAGTCTTACGGAGGTCTCTATGACTAACTCGCTAGTCCAAAGGAACGGAATGTCCAATGGAGAGCTTGTATGTCAATGAGAATTGAGGGTAGTGCGATAAAAACATCATGAAACATGGGACTATATTCACGGAGTGGAAATATAGTGCCGATATAGATATATATATATATATATATATATATATCAAACTCTCGGTTAACAGAAACAAGGGAAAATAGTAATACAAAAAATAGCGAATTTAGCCAAGTCATTAATTATATAATTAACGCCTTACAGAGGGGCGTTTATTTACAATTTGACGACTTATACATTAGTCGTCCCTTCAATATTTCTATTCTGTAGAAAATCAATATTCTGGAATTTTAACAAAAACGCGCCCTGGACGGGGGCGTTACTTTTATATTAGCGCCCTAGTCTGGGTCGTCAGTTCAATAAGAGACGACCTAGACAAGGTCGTGAATTCAGGAATTCACCAATTTTCAGATAATAAAATTTCAGGAAAGAGGGTACATGATCATGACAAGATAATTAACAGGGTTTCACAGGTATACTCATGCAACATATTATATTCATGGTTACATAGATATTAAATTTTAAACGTGGGTATTTATCAATTACATGTAATTGACGACTGCTGGCAGGGCGTCAAAATAATAATTAGCGCCCTTGTGTGGGTCGCTTCTTTAAATTAGCGTCCTTGTCAAGGGCGTTTCTTTTTAAAATTACATGGAAAACATCTGAAACCATAATAAAACTATATGCATGTATGACAGAAGATATTACTAGCAACTGGAGTTAGTTTGGGCTACGTTCTTGAGAAAACCTACCTTATGAAGATTTAACTGATGAATGGATGAAGGTTTCGTGAAGACAAACGATACTCTGTTTGTAACAGAGTCTTCTGATCACCAGAAGAGGAAGAAGAAGAGGATGAAGAACCTCACGTTCTTCACTTCGACAGGAGTCACTGCAGACTTCCTACAGAAGAAATAATGAAGATCATTAATCATATAACCTAAGGTAAAAGAAAAAGAGGAAGAACATTACCGGTTCTTCTCAGCAACACAGAACGCCAAACAACGGTCTGGGTCGAGTAGCAGGATATTTATAGGATTTTGGGGATCCTATTAGGGTTAGAGTTGTATTGAAAGTAATACTTCCATGATAGAGTCCTTACCATATTCCACCTTCGCCGTAGTTATCCAAAACTTGCCCTGGATAAACTCCTGGGTCGAACGAAACTCGAACTGAATTAACGTCCTAAGCAACGGCGTTAATTTAAATTGACGCCTTGTCAAGCGTCATTTCTTATGTAAAACGCGCCCATGTAGAGGGCGTCACTTATACTTGCCCTTTATTTATTTTCGGTCGTTTGGGAATTGACGCCCTTTGTTGTTGGCGTCCTTTTTATAATTAACGCCTTATGTAAGGGCGTTTCTTTTCGAAGTCGCGCCTTGACCAAAGGCGTTATTTCTTCTTGATTAATGATTTACCCATTTAGGCTCTTTGTCATCTATTTACTTATCTTTTATTTTAATTTGATTTATTAAAAATTTTTATTTTTATCAGGGTTGCTACACCTTCACTGTTTAACACGAACCTCGACTCTTGCCTTAAGAGAAGTAAGCCCGATTTTGTAAATCAAGGTTCCCTTTTCCGTTTGACGCGAACCTCAACACGTCTTAGGTGAAGTAGGCCCGGTTACTAAAATTAGAGGCATTTTTCATAGTGTTTTCATTCTTTTTTTTTTCAATGTGCTTTTGCACTGATATATAACCTGGCAGAAAGCTTGAAAATATCTCCTTCTTGAGAAGTGCAGAGCATCAGACACAATCCCTAAAAATAACAGAAGGCTTGTCCTATTTGCTTCATTAGCGTGCAGAGTGAATTTCATTTTTCTAAAGTGCGCATGAAATTTAAGGAGCTTCTTTTATTAGTTTTCCTTAACTAGATTGTCTAAATTTTCCATCATCCTTTCCCAACCTTTTCCATTCCAGAATTGCTTTCAATAAAAGTGCAGATCACGAGAACTCAATCGGGAATTTCATCTTTTCCTTTTCATGTACAAATGGTATGCAAGACATTATACAAAAACTCTTATCAGGTTGTACTACATTAAAATTTTTCTCTCTCCCCCTCAACTTAAATGACATTGTCTTCCATGGCATATAAAATTGAAGTGGAATAACAATGTAATAGAACAATATTGCTGAGTAGGAAAGAGACAACCTGATATGCGAGGTGAAAGGCTCCTTTAAAAGAACAATGACAGCTCCTTCTCCTCGGCCTGCTTATTGAAACACTCTAAACAAAAGCATCAAATAACAAAAAACCCTGGGTTGCCTCCCATAAGCTCTATGTTTTATGTCTTCAGCCAGATGCATGAAAGCTCCATAACCAACGAGTTGATTTTAAAATGAGCCACCAAATAATTTTGTTCTTACTAAAATTTTCTTTTTCATGCCCTGCAAAAAACGAATGTGGCTGGTGAATGCAAGGGCAAGACAGATATCGGGGTGGAGGTAGCTTAAAAGAATCACCCCGATCATAGGATAGAGGAGGAACATTACTCAAGATCATATCGTCAATAATAAAGTATTCATCCTGAAGGTCTGTAAAAGATGTGAATGAAGTGATGCCGACCTTATCTTTCAAAAAAAATTCACTTTCATGAATATTAGTGAGGTGTGGAGAGTGAGAGGCTCCCATAAATTGATTGGTGTCGAGGAGGTTATCAACATCAAGAGCCAAAGAAATGTGCTCCTCAACATAATGGTCATGAGATTCCATGGGATCAGATAAATCAGCTAGACGTAGAGCAAGGTTAGACCAATCGGCTGGAGGAATGTCAGAACAATCACTGTCGTCATGAATTGATATAAGCTCTACCCTCTCCTCCAGATTGAAAGTATAAAAATTTTCATGCGGTAGATTCAACCTATTCAATTCTTCATTAACCCCAATTGCACTGTTCAAGCACGTGTTCAATTCATGTTCTATCTTCACTTCATCTTCCTCCCCATCTTCAAAGAGAATCTCATCAAATTCAGGGAGAAACAGCAAAGGGGTTTGATTTTGAACATTAGTTGCTTCTCCTCCTCCCCCCAACTTAAGATCGTCAACTTCTCTAGCTTTCTCCTCATAAGGACAATCACGCACAAGTTCCTCAATTTCAAATTGAACATGATTATACATTAATTCATCATCTTCCTTTATTTCTTTTCCAACACATTCCTCAATCCCCTCAAATTCTTTAGAGTTCTCATTTAAAATTTGCTGACAATTTCTCCCCATAATCCCTTCATCTTCGGAATGAAAATTGATTTGAGTGTTATGACATTGCGGAATCAAGGATTGATCACAGTCAGTGCAAAAGACTTGATGAGTAGGATACCCAGAATAGTCAAAGAATTGATCTCCCTCTATATTTTTGACTTCCTCAGTTAGCCTGTTGATTCGCTCTTGGAGGGATTGACTTAGGAGAATTAATTGATTGAATTGCTCATCTGGGTTATTATCTGAGGGTGGAAGATATTAATAGCAAGGAGAAGAATGATCTGTATGTTGGGCTGGATCATAATAGTCATCAGAGTTTGGAACCCAAATTTGATTTTCATTATTCTCTTCTTCTCCTCCCAACTTAGACTCCTCATTATTTTCCTTGGCCATTACAAATTGAGTTTCAATAGCTTCCTCCAAGTTCTCCTGATATGGCCGCTCCATACTACCCTCATCATCAAAAATTATTTGAGAGTTACTGGATTGAGAAATTATGGGTTGCTCATTCAGGTCATAATTAGGAAATGAATTTTTAAAGTTTTCAACAGGGAGGTTAGCATTTAGGTCCATTTTGAACTCTTTATCAAGTCGGTCAAACTAAGCTTGAATGGACCGTTGATTGGCCAAGATGAGTTGAGTCAACTGATTAAACTTATCCTCAAGATTAGACTATGGAGGAGCTGGATGTGTTGGGTTGTACTCAGACTGGGGTGAATAAAGATCAGGATAAGAATCAGTTTGGTACTGAGGTGAATGTGGATAGATGGGTTGTCCATGAGATTGGGCTTGATTGTAAGGATCATTAGAATATGAAGCATAATCTGAAAAGTGTAAGCTTGAAGGATTTTGCATGGGGTCTTGGTAATGTGCCCAAGAAGATGATTGCTGATTTTCTCACCTAGGGTATGGATTTGTGTGAGAAAAAGAGGTGAAAAAATCTGATAACAATTGATATGGCTCTTGGGTGAAAGATGAATTGTGAACCCCATTGTGGAGGAATGAAGGCTCTTGATGATAATTGGCAAATGAAGTAGCCCGTATGGTTGAACATGAAAGAATCCATTAATGAGCCTGAACAAAAGTGGATGTGGCAATACAAAAGGCCCAAGAAAGAGTGATGATTTTTTAATTTTTTTTATTTTATTTTGATTTTTTATTATTTTGTTTTATTTTGTAGGAAAATCTTTTTTCTCTTTTTCTCTTTTTTGTTGTTTTGTTTTGTTGAAGCAATGCTATGAATTAATTCCTAAATAAATGGTTTATGCAACAATGATGATGATTTTTTTTAATTTTGAAGAATTATACGATGAATGAATTACTAAATGTAAATGTTATGAATTAATCACTATATGAATGCAAACATGATGATTTTTTATTTTTTATTTTTGAAAAGGAGAATTGACACTTACCAAATTTGTCAATTGGCCAGGTAAGAGGTGGAGTTGTGGGAGGCTCTCCCTACTTTCGTAGGGTCTTAATTAAATAACCACAAGCTCGCTTAGGCGTTTGCCTTTTAACCCCTAGCTTAGACACCGATTTTTTAAAATGATAATAAATTTTAAAACTCCCTCATTTTATTATATGTGAAATCTTCTAAGGGCAATCTACCTCCGGGGTACTTCGCGGTACAACCTACCCAGCTTCCGTGAGGAAATCCACAGGTGCGGGGACTTATGGAGGTGTTAGAAAATGGGATTCCAATCCAAACAAATGGAATGCTTAATGGAGGGTCCTCCCAATTCCAAGAGGAGTGTAAAGAACCTCATGTGCCCTTAAGAAGTGGAAATAGAAAGAAGAGAATTTCTCCATTTTTTTCAAATGAGAATGCAAGTGAATAGAAAATCAACTAAAATGCATAATGGATGAAATTGATGCTACTAGAATGCAAACATGATGGCATGAGTTTTTTTCTGATTTTCTATTTTTTGATTTTTTTAATGATTTTTTTAGATTTTTCAAGATTTTTTTCTAGTTTTTCTGGAATTTTTCAAAATAGGACCTTTTCCTACGTTTACTGACCTTTAGCGACGCTTGATTTTCCTGAATTTTCTGATTTTTAGCTTTTCTGCTATAGTTCTGGCTTTCAGCGACACTTTCTATGACAATTTATTTTCTGGAATTTTTAGGTTTGAATTTTTATGATTTTTTTACTTTTTGAATTTTTTAATTTTTCCTGCAAAAAAAATTAAAAAATTAGTATTCACATATATACATCAAACACAAGAATTTTCAACTATTAAAAATAATTTTCTCCCCAGTAATGGCTTCAAAAATTGATGCGCAAGACAATGTTGTTTAAAATATGCCGTGCCACACACAATTTCAAAATTTATACCCGCACTCACTCACTTAAATAGCTTTGAAAATTCAAGAGGTGAATAGCGGGTCGATCCCACCAGGAGGAAATATTTTAATTTAAAATCCGTTGGAAAAATCTAGGTATTTGACAAAGAATTGATTTAGAGTGCGTTTGTACAAAAATAGAGAATCAACATGCATGGGAAATAAATCTAACTAAAGAAAATGAGAGGGATTGAGAAGAGAAGTTTGGAAGATATAGAAAGAGAAAATACACAATTTGCCAAAAATGAATTTTATTGCTATGGGAATAAAAAGTACAACTTGAAATTAAAAGAATAAAGGAAGAAATGTCGCCGAAGATTGGAAGATTGACGCCGTCACGTCGTGCCGAGCCTTTGTTTGCCGTCCCGCCTTGGAGTTAAACGCCGCCGTGAGAAGATCAAAAGAGAAGCTCCGCCTTAGGGAGATGAGAAAGAACTTTGGAGGATGGGAAAGATAGGGGAAGAAAGAGGAAGACTTAAACAACTATAAATCAAAACTAGCTACGACTGAAAATAAGGGAAAAAGACTCGCCCCCTTTTGGTCTCTCATGGTGAGTTTATATAGAGTGCAGGGGCCTTTCAATGTTTAGCAGGCGAGATCTAGTCCATTAAGTCTCATTCATCGAAGGAGTGCATCAAGGGATTGTTATGGAGGCTTCGTAGGCATCAGTTACGCATGCTGAAGAGGTGACTAGGCAGCTAGTCATTTATTGGAATGTGCGACTAAGAAGACGGACGTCATTTCTTTATTTCCTTATTTTATTTTTTACCTCAATCTATGTGTCATGAAGGGAGCACCTGGGGGCCTGGGCGCCTCTTAAAGGGCACCTGGTACACCGAACTCCTCTTTCTCAGGTTTCCCGCCACTTTTTGCCTCGCTTCGTGTGCCGTTTAAAGAGGCGACTGCTCAGTAGGTCGCCTATTCAATATTTTTGTACTTTGACTGTCACCTCAAGTTGTGCAAAAATTGCCTCGTACTGCGAGCTTTGAAGGGGGCGACCAGGTGGTTGGGCGCCTTCTTGAATTGGGCGCCCATGCACAGGGGCGCCTACTTCTTTTTCTTCTTATTCTTTTTTCTTTCTTGTCAGCTTGGTCTTAGAAAGGGGCACCCAGGTGACTGGGCGCCTTCTTCAAGGGGGCGCCCAGGTGGCTAGGCGCCTCTTTAATTTCTATCTTTTTTTCTTCTCTATCCACTGTCAGAGGTCTGGAGGAGGCGCCTGATTGACTGGGCACCCTTTAAGGGGTGCCTGGTCACTTGGGTGCCTCTCTCTTCCAGTTCTGCTCCTTCACAAGGGCCGGCAAAAGATCAAATACCCATTATGCTTAATCCAAGAATAGTTATGTAACTTCTTAAATGTTTCTCATTGTCATTTTTGCTCAGAAATGATGATAATATACATGCAGACTCAAATTATGTATGAGTGGAATTAACTATCCATGTTGCACGACTGTGTACTTTTATTGGGAAAAGATGATACATGTGATGCAAGTTATGATACTAAATGTGATACTCATCACAGACCCGATGACATAAAGCTTCGATGGAATCCATAGCAGTATGTTGTTGTCCCGGAACATGAGGCCTAAAAAAGTCAAGTGCAAGAGGCCAGCATGTTGCCACCGTGATGCAGAGATGAAGTAATACATTGGTGTGTGCGCAGTGTTCTCTAGGCAATAGCCCACTAGACATTCGGACATACAGTGTAATGTTCATACATGACTGACATAGAAGCCAGTGTGTGGAATGAAAGGGGCAACAGAGAATATAGGACTCAGAATTTTTGATTGAGCTAGAGCCCCAACAACCCATGGATGAGGGTGATGAGGCCCATGGCCATTTCCACAGGAACTAAGTGTGCTAAACAGCAAGAAACATACCTAATAACGAAAATGGGAATCACAGATATTGAACATACAGAATCTATCCAGATCGAGAATGGCGACCAGTATCTACATAGTACATTGCGGAAGAGATTCATATATTTAATATAGCCCATGAGGGCATTAGCACACTGAGATTGCTAGGGACGGAACCCCCAGAACATAATCAACAGATTGAAAGTAGGACAGGGCTTAAGAAATTGATATTTGTCTTGGCATATTAGAGAAGACAGAACCCAATGTCAATCCATTGTAATTGGATCTACGCTGACTCATCATCTGGGATGCTTCTTCGATTAACAAAAATAAAAAGGCGGCAGAATCATACGAAGAGATAGGAGGAACATTAAGGCAACGTTCAAAAGGGGAAATACATCTGCACCCGACTCAGTCTAAGAACACTTTATTTATTCATTACATAACAAAAAAATACATCATCCCAGGACCTATCTGTCCGAGAAACCATCGAGCATGCGACGGAGAACACTGAAGGAAAGAGAAAGATATTTACAGCAATGAAGAAAGAAAGAAACAGAAATGGGGGGAGGGGAAGGAGTATTGACTCCTTTCTCTCCCCCTTACAAGTACACCTTCTCACTCTCCTTCTCCCTCTCTTCTTCCTCACTCAGACGCGAGCACAGGGCAGCTTGATTGCTGGGGCATCTCTTAGCAGGCGAACCTCTCTTCTCTTCGCCAGCCAGTCGGCTTGTTCTTCGGGCTTTGCTCGTTCTTATAGCCGCCACTTGAGGGCATGAATGAGGAGCCACTGATGATTGGAGGATTCCCATCCACGTGTCCTCATACGGGCTTTGCGTAGGCTTTCAGAAGGGCTTCGAAACTCGATCAACCTTCGTGCGTGAGGCTCCCGCTCGTGGTCGATGACAAAGGGAGCCAAGGGGTGGAGCTTGAACCTTGCTCCGGTGGTCCAATGAGCAGGGGCCATATGGAACTGCCGCGCGTGTGCTCGCCGGAACAAAATGCCAAGGACCTCACCAGAGGTGAAGCTGCCGTAAGTGAGGAGAGAGAGTGACCAGGGTCACTCTCCCGTTGGTCAAGCACAAAGAAGGCTTTTGCCTTTTGTTCATTTCGTTTGTCTTTTTTGTTGTTTTGTTCTTTTTTTTATATATGCATATACATATACGTATATGTATATTGGTTTGTAATTTTGTTCTTTTCTCTTTTTTATTATTATTATTTTTTTATTTTGTTTGTGACTCTATTATTATTATTTTCTTTATCACTATTGATTTTATTTTTTTTGATTGATTTATTATTATTATTACTATTTTAGGTGCCAACAGGGGCGACTGAGTGGCTGATGGGGATTGTGCACCACTACAGAGTGCTTTTGGACCAAGCCAGGATCAGATATGTAGTGACAGCGGTGCTGTACGGGTACCCTTGCTATACGGGGTTGCTTCAGGCACTGGCGGAGTGCTTCAACCATCGGTGGAACAATGTGGCGATAGCTGAGGGGGAGACCTCCCTGGACTTGTGGTCTCTGTTCTGGATTTCTGGCTTGTCGATCAGCGGTGAGGGTTATGAGGAGGTGGTACTGGATGACCTCCATCGCAGTCACACTGACGGGCAGGGCCGATACCGGGTTCCCCACAGTTACCGGTATTTGCTGAAGACTTGGACAGACCTGGCTTTGGCAGGGAGAGAGAAGGCTACGCAGACTCCCAGGGTACCTCTGAAGGTGTGGGTCCATCATTTCTACAACGGACCCTTCTGCTTCTACCACGAGTTTGCGTGAGATCAGACCCCGTGGGAGGAGTATGCGGAGGTGGAGCTACGGTTCAGGACCTACTCCAGATACATCTATGTGCCACGAGAGGGGGTGGAACCCCCATGGACTGCCAGATGTGACTCATGTAGCTGCGTATCTGGCATACTTGCTGGCGACGTTCGTGGTCCCCCACGGGGAGGACAGTCTTCTGAGGGTCGAGCTATTGTGGCCCGCGTGCTTACTGGTGGAGGGTCGGAGGCTGGCGTTGGCTCCTGTGGCATTGGTCAATATTTACCATGGGTTGGGAGTATTGTCAGCACATCCTGCACCACGCGAGCAGAGCTTGCTTCTGCCAACCCACTACCTCAGCATGTGGGTCGGTTCACTATTTCCGAGGTTGGTGACGCGGATGACGGTGGCAACCCCGGCGGCCCCTTTGCTGTTCAGCTTCACAGGGCAGCCAGATGAAGATGTCATGGCGCAGCTAGAGGGAGCTAGGAGGGCCCTGTCTTACTTGCCTGGCAGAGGCGAGGACAGGGTCCCATGTGACGGTGCTTCGATAGAATTTCGTCTGGTTCTGGTGCCTTCGAGTGGTGGGCTGGCCTACGCCCTTCCATACCAGCAAGAGCCGGATGTCGTGGTGTACACAGAGTGGGTGTTCAGCACCCGACCGATGGTTTTGGCGCTACACCGGTCCGCTACGAGTGTTCTGGAGCCTTACTTTCCTCACCGGTTTGCCCAAAACTTTGGGTACGACCAGGTGATTCCGCCAAACCAGGAGTTCCCTTTGGCGAGCCGATTGTACAAGGCTCGGGACAACCACCTGTTAGCAGCTGTTTGGTGGGACTCCTATTGCCACGGGGAGTCAGAGCAGTTACTGACGCCGGGTTTAGACCGCCGCGGGAGGTTTGACGTCCATTACGCCAGGTGGTGGTTCGAGCACAGCCATCTGTATCGCCAAAAGGCTTCGGCGATCCGGAAGGCTGAGGAGAGCCAACTTCTGTGGGAGGATCATCCTCATATCGTGCTAGACGATGAGTACTTGAGGACTCGCTTCTCCTGGATCCGCCGGGATGTGGAGAGACTAGTGTTGGGTCCCTTGGGTGCAACCGGATCTAGAAGGGGGGGTTGAATAGATCCTTTCACAAACTTTGGCCTGATTAAAATCTTAGATGATTAAAACAACAATCACTGCAATATAATTCTAATAGAGCACTTGACATAATGCATAGTGGATCTAATAGCAAAAGCTCACAATAGAACGGCAGAAGATAGTGCATAGACTACTGAGGTCGACACTCCCAAGTGGTGAGGTCGACACTCCTTCAACGGATCAAAGCTATGTAGAGAGCTGAGGTCGACACTGCTATGCAGTGAGGTCAACACCCCTTCAGAGACGGTTAAGAACTAAGTGAGATCTATTGCACTGGACAACAGGGATAACAATACACATCAACTAAGTATGAACTGACTAGCTGTGTGTGTGTGCTTTTGTGATCAACCAGAATCTCATATATTGAGATTGACTGCTCATCGAACCTTTAGTGTGTGTGTGAGCAATATGTTAATGTGTGCGATGGAAAATAATCAAGACTGCATACGTTGAAGCTAGCACACAAACCTATGAATGGGGATAGAGAATATGGAGCAAACACACAAATCACAGCCCATTGCACATGGGTTTTTAAGGTGGTTCGATTGCATCCCCGCACCCTACGTCCACCCCTCACCGAACCTGGTGAGGCTTCACTACACGCTGCAAACGTAGCACGGGGAAAAGCCCCATGGGGATGAACCCCAAGCACCCACGAGGATGGAGTCCTCACGAGGATAGAGTCCTCACGCTGCAGCCGCAGCACACAGGGATGATGCGCCAGTTACATATGCAAACAAGGAAAAGGAGAAAAGGAAAGTAAATTGCAAGTGCAGTGGAAAAACTAGAACAATGAAGGAAACACCAATTGTGGCTTCAGATAGAGATCTGGAAGTTGGTGGCTGCATCTTCAAATTCAGATCTGAAGATCATTCTCTTCAAGCTTAGATATCTGCAGGGTTGCTCTTCTCTCAAGGCTGATCTCTCTTTTTCTTCTCTCTTTTCTTTTTACTCCTTCAGCACTAGACCGGATTGGCCAGGTGCTAGGTTGATCTCACTCCCTTTTGTTCTTTATCACAGATTCTTCTTGAATGCTCAAGGGCGTGGCTTTCTTCTAAGGCAACAGCAGCTTCTCCAATAGAAGCTTCAAGTATTTATAGAAGAGCCACGTAGAAACTTTCCCTCCAAGAAATATGCTTCTGATTCAAAAAATTTTCTATGACTATAGACCTTCATCAATAGAGCTTGTCTTGATCCACTAGATATAAGGAAGCAGCTAGAAAGTCAAATTTCCCTCTAAAAAAACTTTTCTTGGCTTTGTAGAAAATATTTTGTTGGATATTGTCTTGAGCTTGCATGGCTTTTCAGACCAGTCCTAGGAAAGGACAGTGGCAGGTAGAGAGCTGACTTATGTGAGAGCTGAGGCAGAGGGACATGGCTTTGTCTAGTATCCACTAGAGGGCAGACCACCTGACCAGTCCTTTCTTAGGACAGAACAGACAGATTTCTGGCAGAGAGGACTTTCACAGATTTGGTGGCTGACCAAGTCTTCTCCAAGAAGATGTTCTGACCCCTTATTAAGTAATGGCAGAAGCTCTAACCTGGGATCCTCTTCCAGGCCTCAAAAGGTGTGTATTTGGAGGTTTGCAGTTCATATTTTTTTTCCCTGGATGACCTGACTTCTTTGACAGAAAATAGCTTAAAGTGCTTCTAGGAGAACCATGAGGTCGACCTACTGTAACTGTGGTGTCGACACTGCTTTACAAAATCCTATCTTCAATGCTTTCTGGAAGCACCATGGTGTCGACCTGCTGTAACTGTGATGTCGACACTGCTTTACAAAATACCGTCTTCAACGCTTTCTGGAAGCACCATGGTGTCGACCTGTTGTAACTGTGGTGTCGACATTGCTTTATAAAATTCTATCTTTAACGCTTTCTAGAAGCACCATGGTGTCGACCTGCTATAACTGTGGTGTCGACACTGCTTTACAAAATCCTGTCTTCAACGCTTTCTGGAAGCACCATGGTGTCAACCTGCTGTAACTGTGGTGTCGACCTGTCTTAAGAAAACTGCCAGTATGACAGTTAAGCTGTGAGGTTGATGCAGTGGCTCCATGAGGTCGACACTTCTTCTTCACTTTTCGTGTTTTCAGCTTGGCCACCTATTTTTCATCATCTGTCTTGATTTTTGTGCAACTAATTATCTCAATTTTTATGCACTTGCATCTTGATTTTCTTTTTCAACCTTGGTAGGTTCTTGCTCCTTTAGATTTATGTATCTTGAATTCAACCTTGCCCTGCTGCTCATTTTCATGATCTCTTCGCATGCCCATCTTCGTGAGGGCATTCTCATGCTAGTGGTATCTTTGACCTGAAACTTATACAATTTGACATTATTAATTCCATATAAGACTCATCAATGGGTCATAGTCATACATCATCAAAATAATAGAATCAAGCATGTTCCACACATGCCCAACATTCTCCCCCTTTCTGATGATGACCACTATGAGTCATTGTGAGTTCATTGGGAGTCACACTACAAGAAAAAGCGGTAATTCAGACGAAAATTTTAGGCGGATTAATTTCCGTCACATTTCCATCTGTAAATTCAGACGGATATATTTCATCTCAAATTCCATCTGTATTTGGGACAGAATTATTCCGTCTGCATATCCGTTTGAATTTACAGATGGATATTCAGACGACAAAATTCAAGTCTGAAATTAGACACGAATATTCAGACGAATAATCTTACGTCTAAAATTTGAGAAGGGAATTGATTCCGTCCGAAGTTCCGTCTCAGATTTTCCCTCTCCCGCCACATTCGAGACCGCCATTTCCTCATTTCCTCATTTCCCCCAACCTCCTGGAAAAATCATGTTTTCAAAGAGGGTCATAAGGCCTTTGATTTGGTTGAATGGCATTGGGTGATTTTTCTACACATGAAAACATCCCATAAATACATACTAAACTTCTAGGATATTCCTATAAGAGAGATGCCCTCTCCACATACCTTAATTGAACCAAATAGATCCTTAGCATCAGGTGAGTGGAGGAATTGCTTCATTGCCAATTCCCTCTCCTCAGTATTTGTGTCACTAGAAATCATACAATCACTTTCTCTCCAGCAGAGTCTGTAATTGACAAAATGTTCAAAAAGAATTTTGTCTTCACTCCATCTTTCAAGTCTATAGAGTCCAAAAGATTATCAATCTCTTGATCTTTCACTTTCATGACACTCCAGTCTCGAGAAGCATAATCAACACAATCTTTCAAACATAGATGCAGGTACACTGCACTACCAACATCAATTCTCTTAAACTTCTCATATTTCCCGAAGTATCCTAGAAATTTTTTCTATCTGGGACTCAGACACAATAGCACAGTGAAATCAATGTGTCCTGGCAACTCATCCAAGAATTCGCCTTTGTAGTAGTGCAAGACATCTCTGGTCATCTCCCGAAGGTCCTTTATGATAGAAATTCTCCTTTTACAATGATCTTCATTTTGCAATGTTTCTTCCACTATATCAAATAAACCTGCCTCTGCATCAACTTTCAGGTGCCTCCTACTGCCACATGATATACATGCTCTACTCAGGATACTTTCGTCTCATGGCAACTCGTGATGAGTCTCATGGCATCTCGTGATGGTATATCTTGGGAGATACACATTGGCAAGTAGAAGAACTTCCTCTATATGACTTCTACTCTATTAAGGCTGACAATAGATCTCAGCAGCTTGATGTTCTCAAAAATGGAAGGAGAACATGAGTATTCTTTTCTTGGTCTATAAGTAGTTTTCTAAAATTATGTGCGATGTAGGAGACGAGATAGGGGCTGCATGTTAGGAGAGGTTAGTAAAGGTCCCTAGCCTTCTCATTTTAGATGAAGGCCATACTCCCAGAAATGAAGACACAAATAGTCTTTCTACGCTAGAAAAGGTGCAAACTCCCCGCAAGGTGGTCCTTTCATGGACATTATTTCATAATCATGTCAAAGATTTTTTGAAGTTTTTAATATATTGAATCTAGTGTGTCGTAAGTTTTCCTGAACATGGACTCATCATGACAAAATCGTGTCGAGTCCATGTTCTCAAACTTACGACACACTAGATTTAATATATTAAAAACTTCTTTGACATGATTCTGAAATAGTGTCCCTGAAAGGACCATCTTACGGGGAGTTTGCACCTTTTCTAGTGTAGGAAGAATATTTGTGTCTTCATTTCTGGGAGTATGGCCTTCATCTAAAATGAGAAGGCTAGGGACCTTTAGTAACATCTACTGACATGCAGCCCCTATCTCGTCTCTTACATCGCACACAATTCTAGAAAATTACTTATAGCCCAAGAAAAGAATACTCATGTTCTCCTCCCATTTTTGAAGAACATCAAGCTACTGAGATCTATTGTCAGCCTTAACAGAGTAGAAGTCATACAGAGGAAGTTCTTCTACTTGCCAATGATGGAACTCTCTTTCACGTTGGCAGAATTCCTTTAGGAATAATGATATTTAGCCAAAAAACTCTGAAGAAAGCTAATTAGCATGAAAGTATTTCCTGACCCTGGTGCATGTGCCAAAATGCAGCATCCAGGATTATCACCCACTAGGTATCTCACCAAGAAATTGAAACCCTCTATCTGATGTGGCTTCATTTGTTTATTTTATCTTATTTATCTTATTTATCTTTGATGTTGATCTGACTAAAAAATGTAGATTATTTCGCTTTGATGTTCTTCATTTGGAAATTTTTAACAATTGGAGTTATTTAACTTGTTATATGCATAATAATAATTGCCTTATTATTTAATTTTATGTTAGATAAATACATGGGGTATTCACTGTGAGCTGAGGTGCGTGAGTGCGACCTAACATTACACGCACCTCAGGAGAGCGTGTTAAAATTGTGTCAATGAACCTTCCCGTTCAAGACTTTGGGATTGATGTGTATGTTCTCATTTTTTTACGAGAATGTATATATCTACCTCAAAGTCTTGAATTGTCCCGTTAGGACAGTCTGTGAATGTTTGATCGCACTTAGGCAGTCATTTACTATATGTGTTTGTATGATTTGTTGAGAATTTCGGTTGCGTCTCCCCACTCTTCTTTGATATACCATTATTGATTTTGAGTGTTTTCTTAACCACTTACTTGTAAGTGTTTAAGAAAATTTCAAAATCAATAAATATTTTTGGTATATCGGAGAAGTGTGGGGAGATGCTGCCAAAATTTTCAGCAAATCGTGCAACACATATAGTAAGTGATTGTGCGATCAAACCTTCATGGATGGGTTAAAAAGTGATAATCTAATTAATAGTCATCTTCCAACTGCAAATGGTCTATGGCGAACGATGTGAGAAAATGGTTGTGAATATTTTTAGGAGTAATGATTTCAAAGTTAGGATGTGCATTAACATTTATTGGGTGCAGGCAAAATGATGACAGATCGTTCATGGATGTATCGTAGAATAGTTGATCGGGTGGTGTCGGAAGACTTTAAGTATGGAGTTGAGAGTTTCGTTGAATTTGCATTGGAGAATCCCAATGCAGCAACAGACCGTGAAGGTCACATTCGATGCCCTTGTTCAAATTGTAGAAACTTGAGGTGGCATTCACTATGGGATGTGCAACATCATTTGTACACGAAAGGGTTCGTGGATGGTTATACGAATTGGACGTGTCATGGTGAGGAATACTTAAGGTATGAGCCCGATAATATTACAGGCACAAGTGGGTACGTGGATATGGTTTTAGATGTTGCTGGTCCTAGTTTTAATGTTGATGAGGAACATGCATACATGGAAGAAGCGACCAGACAGTCGGAAGATTTTATCAACTACTTAGGGATGCTGATGAGCCACTGTGGGATGGTTATGAAAAGCACACTCGGTTGTCTGCAGTGTTACAATTGTTGAATTTGAAATTTGAATTTCACATCAGTGAGACTTGTTTTGACCATCTCCTCCTCTTGATCAAGAGTATGTTGTCTCGAGACGAGAAGTTGCCAGAAACTTATTACCGTGCTAAAAAGATGGTCAATGAGCTAGGGCTTGGATATGTGAAAATAGATGCATGCCCGAATCACTGTATGTTATATTACAAAGACGATGCAGATAAGATATCATGTTCTATTTGTCACCATGATAGATTCAAACCTAAGAGAGGGGGCAATTCAAAGTAAAAAGATGTACCTTACAAAGCATTGCAATACTTCCCTCTTGTGCCTGGGCTGCAGCGGCTGTATATGTCCTCAAAGACGGCTCGACATATGACATGGCACACCGAAAGAATACGCCGTGCCGATGATATAATCAGTCATCCTGCTGATGGTGAAGCTTGGACGCACTTCAGTCGTACTCATGTTGCTTTCTCAAAGGAGCCACGTAATGTTCGATTGGGTTTATGCACAGATGGTTTTAATCAATTCGGTGGTTTAGTGGCATCTTATTATTGTTGGCCAGTGTTCATGACACCGTACAACATTCCGCCGGACATGTGCATGAAGTGAGAAAATCTATTTTTGTCCTTAGTAATTCCTGGTCCAAAAAGTCCTGGAAAAAATTGGGACATATATCTCATGTCGTTGATTGATGAGCTCAATTTATTATGGACTGATGGAGTTGTTACTTATGATGCATGTAGGAAGCAAAATTTTGTAATGAAGGCTGCACTGATGTGGACAATAAGTGACTTAGACTGAGGGAAAGTTTCTGCCCATTGCATTCCGTGACATATTGCCAAAACCTATATGGGGAGCACTGACCGAGCTGAGTCAATTTTTCAAGATTTTATGTGCATCAAAACTCAGACTGAGGGATGTACAAACTATCGAAGAAAATATGGTCACAACCGTTTGCAAGCTCGAGAAGATATTTCTTCCAGCATTCTTTGATTCGATGGAGCACCTGGTCGTCCATTAGCCATACGAGGCTATTGTCGGAGGACCAGTACAATTTCGATGGATGTATCCATTTGAGAGGTATATCAGAATTTTTGTTAAGTTAAATGTCATCCATGGTTGATACATTTCATTGCCATGTAACTTGTTCTTGTAGGTGCTTGCATGAATTAAAAATGAAAGTTCTTAACAAGGTGAAGGTGGAGGGTTTGATTGCTGAGGCATATATTCTTGAAGAAATATCGAACTTCTGTTCCATGTACTTTGAGCCAGAGATTCTAACGCGTCGTACTCGACCTCTACGTAATGATGATGGGGGAGTTGATGATTCGTCCGATCGGCTCTCTATATTTAAGCATCATGGACGTGCGTTCGGACGTTGCTCGACGCTCACGCTCGAAGATAGAGAGTTGTATGTCGCTGAGATATATATTCTTCTGAATTGCATCAAGATTGAACCTTATGTTGAGTAAGTTCTTAGACTCACATTTCCAGCGATGTCTAAAAGTTGTTCATTCTTGTTCTACAGTTCATTTAAAGTAGTAGTGTATTTATATTACAGACAATTTGATTCAGAATTAGCACAAAAATGTCCAAATATCTAGGACGTGAAGATTGAAAAAGAACGCGAGAAGTTTTTTGCCAAATGACTTAGACATCGGGTTAGTGTCGATCGTTGAATATATATGTTTGAGGTTATGTATGTTGAGGAGATTGAACCTTATTATAACTAATCAGAATTTACATATAAGTTGAACAAGGTCTCATTACTGATCAAAGAGTACAACAGATCAGTTATGGCCCCTCGACGGTTGCACGTGCCTATCCAGGATATATTGTGAATGGATACAGATTTCATACGAGGGATTATGGATGAAGTAAGTCTATGATAAACAGCGACGTATCTGTTAAGGGAAGTTTATACAACGAAGTGGAATTAGACTACTACGGTCTTCTTGACGAAGTCTTAGAACTACAGTATTTGGGACGAGACAATCATGTATACATATTTAAGTGTCATTGGTTTGATCCTAATTCTATCCGACATGACACAACTTATGGGATTGTCGATGTCAAACATAGGTCTAAACTTAATACCTTTGAACCGTTCATTTTAGCCGCACAAGCCCAACAAGTGTATTATTCAAGCTACCCACCATCGAAGAATAAAGATTGGTGGGAAGTTTGCAGGGTTAAATCAAAACTCTTTCCCACTTATGAGTTAAATATGAGTGAAAACCCCTCAGAAGTTGCCAGTACTGAATATTTTCAATCAGACGAAGTCGGTGTTGTCGGTCGCATGCATATTAATCTGGACGAATCTGATGAGCCACTGTCATTACGTAACGGAGATGAAGTGGAAGAAGTCGATCCGACGGAGCTAAATGTTGATGTTAGAGGGGAGGAGGAATCGGATGAAGAGGAAGAGTTCGAATCTGATGAGGCAAGTATGGATGACGAAGATGATGATGAGTTAGATATATCATCAGCATGATCGAGGGAGGCATATTTTTGTAATTATGTAAGATAACTATTCATTTTTGCATAATTTTTAATAACATTGGTCTAGCCTTATCTAATTGAGTATTAATATGTATTAATTGTTTTGTTAGAAATAAAAAAATGGTTCGAGGAGGCCGTACTGGGATTGGGAGGAGACAGGGCAGTGACAGGGGCTCTACTCCCTCCTCTTTCGCGTCTTCTTCGGGTACAGGTATAACTATTAAAATAGTTAGCTATATAAATGTTATAATCATTTACTAGCTTAAAAGAATATTCTTATAGGTCCAAGTGTCGACTCACGACCACCTATTGTACAGACGCCACGCCCACCAGCTCTCGCTACAGGTATCTATGTTTTAATTTTCAGCAAAATATTCATTTTACCTATGTTTATTAATTATTACAGGTCCCAATGCCCTCCCACATGTTGTTTTACAGACGCCACCCCCACCAGCTCCCGCTATAGGTATGTATGTTTTAATTTTCAACAAAATATTCCTTTTTCTTATGTTTATTAATTATTACAGGTCCGAATACCCTCCCACCCGTTGTACAGACGCCATCCCCACTAGCTCCCGCTACAGGTATGTATGTTTTAATTTTGAGCAGAATATTTTATTTTTTTTAGAAAGCCCTACTGTAATTCATAACCATATTTGATTTTCAGTAAAATATCCGTCTAGTAACACTTTGCACAAGGATATTTGAATCACATTCAATAAAGGCCGGTTGGCTATTGATAGTTTGAAGATATTTAACTCCATCTAATGAGTTCTATGGCTTCGGCTATGATGCTGTTAGAGAAATCTTCTTATATGATTTGAATAAAGCTTCTCAAATGGTTTGTGAATTCATGTCTGTCAGCCTTGGAATTAATCTACTGATCTAACTGAAATTGGCTCATGATCTATCTGTCTAAAAATCCATATTTGAATAGTTTCTCTGAATTCAGCTATTAGTTTCAATTACTGAACTGAATAAATGACCTGATATGGTTAAGAATGATTTTATGATTGACTGTTCCTTGCTTCTGAATAAAGATTCAGACCTTGTCTTGTAAATACTTGATGGACATCAAACATTTGTTATCTTGATTTCAGAGGTATATCAGATGATATGAGATGGAAGGACAAATTTTGTTTGTCTGAAAGTCCATATCATGTGTTGAGGATTAACCTCCACCTAGTACCCTGAATCAAGAGGTTGTCTCAGTACTACATTTCATCTCATTTCAAACGGCATTATTGTTTCTAGAGTCTCATTTCTTATTGGACTTCACTACATGTCATGCATAATCGCATCTGAATCTGCTAATCTAATGAATCTGCTAATCTAATGAAATCTGCTTAGCTAATGAAATCTGCTAATCTAATGAAACCTTGGTCTCCAAAACTGAGTCTTTAAACAAGTCGTTAAACCAGCATCAAAAAGATCACAGTCGGACACACATTCCTTAAAATCTGACATGGACACCATTTTTGGAGGATTACCCCCTAGCTTTTTATCCACATCCAAAAATGCATATTTGAGTTTGTTTGAATAAGAGAAATATGCTGCTCATCCCGACATAGTATAGAGAAATTCAATGATCCTTTCCAAAAAACCCAAATATGGGCCATAGAATCATTTATATCGTTTTACCTATGTTTATTAATTCTTACAGGTCCCAGTTCCCTCCCACATGTTGTTTTACAGACGCCACCCCCACCAGCTCCCGCTACAGGTATGTATATTTTAATTTTCAGCAAAATATTCATTTTACTTATGTTTATTAATTCTTACATGTCCCAATACCCTCCCAATTATTTTACAGACGCCATCCCCACCACCTCCCGCTACAGGTATGTATGTTTTAATTTTCAGCAATATATTCATTTTTTGTAATTAATGATTCTATACTTGTATAAATTGAAGAAAGAATTGTACATGAAAAGTCTACCTAGCAGAGCTACAAAGCTCAGGGCCACACAGGTTGTGGACTCAGAGCTTTATTGAGAAAATAGAATGAATCTTTTAAAAAGCAATTTCTCCCTTCTAGTTAGTGTTTGCTGCCTTTGAAACTCTATGCAACTTCTAGCATCTTCAAGGATTTGAATGAGAATCCTAGCTTTAGGGCACCCTCCAATATTCGGTTGCCTATGGAGGTCAAATCTGAGTAGAATATGGATGAGTTTATCCACTTGGTATATGGGCACTCAAAGTATAGATGATCGTGAGTATCCCTGTTCTGTTTGCATAAAACACACATACTAGGAATGTTAAATCCCTTCTTTTGTAGATTATCTGCTGTGGGCAGTTTATTAAGAACCGCCTGCCATGTGTAATGTGAAGCAATTTGTGTAGTAGGATTTTTCCAGACCCACTCATGATTCTCAAAGGCATGCCCTTTTTGCCTAATCTCTTCTCAGATGGTACTTGGTTTCATGATCTGCTCATGGTTCTTCCACTTGATGGCATCTGAAGATTCATTATGAATTGGAACTTGCCTAACAAGATTCCACAAATCAGCCATTTCCATAGATAGTGCAGTGGGAAGCACCCACTGCCCTTCAGAGATAAAGAGGCCCACATTTGCATTTTTTTCTAATTCCAAATACTGTCTGATATGATCTCTATACAATTGGTTGATGATGTTGCCATTCAGCCACGGGTCAGACCATAGATTTGTGCCTTGGCCATTAGAAATTGAGTAAATAATGTGAGTTCTAATCCAGTCCCTTGCTTGTAGAGTTCCCTTCCAAGATGAAGAGTGATAAGATTTTATTTTGTAGTCCCATATATTTCTATTTGCCAGATATTTATTCCTGATCCAAGAATACCATAAAGACTTTTTTTCTGTAGAATATCCCATAGCAGCATACATAAAGAAGCCTAATTCCATTCCTTCAAGTTTTTGATTCCGAGCCCCCCTTCAGATTTGGGTTTACATATCTGCTTCCATGAAACCATGTGAGTTACTGCCTTGGAAGAATGACCATTCCAATAGAAATTGCGCAGAAGTCTTTCAACTTCCTCAATTAACCCTGCAGGTAGCATGAAGGTAGCTGCCCAATAGATTAAGTAGGATGAAAGGACAGATCTGATTAGCTCCAGCCTTCCAGTCCTTGACAATTTACTTATGTTTATTAGTTCTTACAGTTCACAGTATTTTCCCAATTATGTAAATTTTTATTTTCAGTAAAATATTCGTTTTACTTATGATATCTAATTCTTATAGTTCACAGTCCCCTCCCCCTTGTCTTTAAACAGGGCACACCCCCACCACTCAGTCACTTGACGATGCCGGCAGTCGTCACGAGGAAGGCACGACCCGCGATGGACGTCGCCCGTGCTGTTATCTCTGGGTAAATTTATAAGGTTATTACATTCATTATTTAGCCTTCAACCGTCTAATATGAATATTTTGACATTTGCAATTGCAGTAAGAGATTTGAACCTCACGAGGCTGTCCATCATTCCAACTCTCTAGTAATGGCAGATGTGCCTGGCGCAGCAACGTCTTTCAAAGAATTTCTAGTGGAAGTCCGCGACAACTTATGGGACATGTTCTCAGTACGTAATTACATCAATTAATTCAAGTATTTTCCAAACTCAATTTCCAACAGTATACTAAGTGTGAAACTTATTTTATTTACAGCGGACTTATCAATTCATGTGTGGACATGACGCAGCGAGATGTCGGAGGGCCTGGGAGAAGACTATGAAGGACAATTTCTGGAAGAAAGTACATGAGGCCCGAGCACACGCTAAAAATAAGGCTGGTGGGAGTGAAGACCGACAGCTGTGGAAGGAGCACCGCCCTCTATGGATGAGTAAGGAGGATTGGGAGATAGCATGTGACAAATTTACCGATCCCAGCTGGATAGCAAAGTCCCAAAAAGCCAAAGCAAACAGGGCGTCAAAATCGGGCACAAATTTATATACGAGTGG
The DNA here is from genome assembly GCA_022559845.1 of Amorphophallus konjac. Classification (NCBI taxonomy): domain Eukaryota; kingdom Viridiplantae; phylum Streptophyta; class Magnoliopsida; order Alismatales; family Araceae; genus Amorphophallus; species Amorphophallus konjac. The sequence goes on from CM040127.1 coordinate 265,356,676, forward strand.
GTGCATCTCTTTTGTGGCTCATAAACAAAAAATGGTAAGTAATGTTTCAATTTATCTTCTTACATTTTGTTAATATATATGCCATTTTTTTGCTATGAATTGTATAACAGGCTGTGGAGCTTAATCGAGCTCCGTCGTTCCTCGAGGTGTTCGATAGAACACACAAAAAGAAGGGGACAGATCAATTTGTGAGTGAGAGAGCTCACTCAGTAGCGGTAAGTTTATCTACATATGCAACTTCTACCGTTCATTTAAGCTGGATTGATTCATATGAAATTGACTAGTCAAATGTTTCAATTTCTAGGAAACATATAGCAGAGCTGTGACATAGAAGTATGGGGAGGGAGACACGCAGTAGCCGGAGTTCAATTCGATGGAATGGGTGGCAGCAGCTGGCGTACCGAAGAAAGGCCGGCTATATGGTTTTGGGGAGAGCCTGGACTCTAGCGCGGTGATATCATCGTGTGCGAGTTCAGGCTCTGCCCAAACCTGTAGCAGTGCATTCAGTGTACCTCCACCTGCCCCCATTCCCAAGCCACACTACATCATAGACATCGTCCAAAGAAGGATTTCTGATTTGTAGCAGCAGATGTCGCGGTAGATCTGAGAAGAGATATCTAGCCAGCAGGAAACCATGTTGTAGGCAATCAGTGGCCTCCTCTCCCAGGCGGGAATTCTCCATCATGGATCCACCACCACCACGGCACAGGCCCATCAGGTTCGTGTTTATTATGTTTTTATTTTGACAGAATTACTAAATTATATTCATAATTAATTTAAAAACTAAGTTAGTTTTCAAAAGTAACTTAGTTTAGAAGAATTGGGAAAATTCGGGGTTCGGGGGTCTAAAATATGAAATACTGGCCTGATCGGCGTGCCGATCGTTCCAACATGACTTGCGAGGTACACGTGAATTGTGAGAGTTGAGTCAGCTGACGGATTACAAATCGGATATCCGGTTTGACCCTGACGCTCAAATAACTCAATTCAAAACTAAGTGTGTTTTCAAAACTAACTTAGTTTCGAAGGATTCATTTAATTCGGGGTCCGGGGGTCTAAAATTTGAAATACCGGTCTGATCGGCGTGCCGATCATTCCAATAGGACCTGAGAGATAAAAGAGACTCATGAGACCTGTCGAGATCCAAATCGGATACCCGGTTTGGGGCCGACGCTCAAAAGTGTATTTTCTAAATACACTTAGTCTAAAATTAAAGAAGTCGGGGTCCGAGGGTCTAAAATCTGAAATACCGGTCTGATCGGTGTGCCGATCATTCTAACAGGACCTGGGAGATAAAAGAGACTTGTGAGAACTAGCGGAATCCAAATCAGATATCCGGTTTGGGGTCGACGCTCAAAAGTGCATTTTCTAAATACACTTAGTCTAAAATTAAAGAAGTCAGGATCCGGGGGTCTAAAATCTGAAATACCGGTCTGATCGGCATGCCGATCATTCCAACAGGACCTGGGACATAAAAGAGACTTGTGAGAACTATCGAGATCCAAATCGGATACCCGATTTGAGGCCGACGCTCAAAAGTGTATTTTGTAAATACACTTAGTCTAAAATTAAAGAAGTCGGGGTCCGGGGGTCTAAAATCTGAAATACCGGTCTGATCGGCGTGCCGATCATTCTAACAGGACCTGGGACATAAAAGAGACTTGTGAGAACTGTTGAGATCCAAATCGGATACTCGATTTGGGGCCGACGCTCAAAAGTGTATTTTCTAAATACACTTAGTCTAAAATTAAAGAAGTCGGGGTCCGGGGGTCTAAAATCTGAAATACCGGTCTGATCGGCATGTCGATCATTCCAACAAGACCTGGGAGATAAAAGAGACTTGTGAGAACTGGTAAAATCCAAATCGGATACCCGGTTTGGGGCCGACGCTCAAAAGTGCATTTTCTAAATACACTTAGTCTAAAATTAAAGAAGTCGGGGTCCGGGGGTCTAAAATCTGAAATATCAGTCTGATCGGCGTGCCAATCATTCCAACATGACCTGGGAGATAAAAGAGACTTGTGAGAACTATCGAGATCCAAATCGGATACCCGGTTTGGGGTCGACGCTCAAAAGTGCATTTTGTAAACACACTTAGTCTAACATTAAAGAAGTCGGGGTCCTGGGGTCTAAAATCTGAAATACCGATCTGATCGGCGTGCCGATCATTCCAACAGGACCTGGAAGATAAAAGAGACTCGTGAGAACTGTCGAGATCCAAATCGGATACCCGGTTTGGGGTCGACGCTCAAAAGTGTATTTTCTAAATACACTTAGTCTAAAATTAAAGAAGTCGGGGTCCGAGGGTCTAAAATCTGAAATACCGGTCTGATCGGTGTGCCGATCATTCTAACCGGACTTGAGAGATAAAAGAGACTTGTGAGAACTAGCGGAATCCAAATCGGATATCCGGTTTGGGGTCGACGCTCAAAAGTGCATTTTCTAAATACACTTAGTCTAAAATTAAAGAAGTCGGGATCCGGGGGTCTAAAATCTGAAATACCGATCTGATCGGCGTGCCGATCATTCCAACAGGACCTGGGACATAAAAGAGACTTGTGAGAATTGTCGAGATCCAAATCAGATACCCGGTTTGGGGCCGACGCTCAAAAGTGCATTTTGTAAATACACTTAGTCTAAAATTAAAGAAGTCGGGGTCCGGGGGTCTAAAATCTGAAATACCGGTCTGATCGGCGTGCCGATCATTCCAACAGGACTTGGGACATAAAAGAGACTTGTGAGAACTGTCGAGATCCAAATCGGATACCCGGTTTGGGGCCGACGCTCAAAAGTACATTTTCTAAATACACAGTCTAAAATTAAAGAAGTCGGGGTCCGGGGGTCTAAAATCTGAAATACCGGTCTGATCGGCATGTCGATCATTCCAACATGACCTGGGAGATAAAAGAGACTTGTGAGAACTGGCAAAATCCAAATCGGATACCCGGTTTGGGGCCGACGCTCAAAAGTGCATTTTCTAAATACACTTAATCTAAAATTAAAGAAGTCGGGGTCCGGGGGTCTAAAATCTGAAATACCGGTCTGATCGATGTGCCAATCATTCCAACAGGACCTGGGAGATAAAAGAGACTTGTGAGAACTGTCGAGATCCAAATCGGATATCCGGTTTGGGGCCGACGCTCAAAAGTGCATTTTGTAAATACACTTAGTCTAAAATTAAAGAAGTCGGTGTCCTAGGGTCTAAAATCTAAAATACCAGTCTGATCGGCGTGCCGATCATTCCAACATGACCTGGGAGATAAAAGAGACTTGTCAGAACTGTCGAGATCCAAATCGGATACCCGGTTTGGGGCCGACGCTCAAAAGTGCATTTTATAAATACACTTAGTCTAAAATTAAATAAGTCGGGGTTCGGGGGTCTAAAATCTGAAATACCAGTCTGATCGGCGTGCCGATCATTCCAATAGGACCTGGGACATAAAAGAGACTTGTGAGAACTGTCGAGATCTAAATCGGATACCCGATTTGGGGCCGACGCTCAAAAGTGCAGTCTCTACATGTAATTAATTTAAATTACTGATTACAACTAGATTTGTTGGAGTCTATAAAATCTATGCAGTTATCGATTTGATATTATGTTTGATTTCAATTTTTCCAATGTAATAAAATATCTAATTTGTCTCTGCACTAATTTTTTTATCTATGAATGAATGTTATTTTGTTAATGTAGGAGGATCCTTCTAGGGGCGGCGACAGAGGAGATGAGCAGGGCAGGGACGAGGATATGGACGATATAGAGGAGGATATTTGATCAGCATATTTTTTTATCTATGAATGTTGAGTTTCTTATTTATGTGTTTTGTTTTTAGTCATTAGTTTAAATTTTAACAGGTTTTTTTAAAACAATTTTGTATTTTTTAAAAAATTTAATGGAAGTTTTTTCAGACTGATTTTCAGACGAATCCGTCTAAATTTTTAGACCGATAACAGACAGTATTGAAGACGACATATATCCGTCTGAACGTATTTGTGCTTCTGCGTCTCAAATTTCAGACGGATTTCGTCGTATGCGTCTGAAATATACATCTGAAATTTCAGACGGATATTGGAACGGTATTTCAGACAGATAATTTCATACGGTATTTCACACGGAATATTATCCGTGTGAAATTTCAGACGGAATTAATTTCAGACATTATTTAAGACAGAAAATAATCTGTGTCAAATTTCAGACGACATTTGTGACTGATATTAATCTGTCCAAAACTTGTATTTACAAATGGGATTTGACACGGAATTTTTCCGTTTGAAATTTCAGACGAAATTTGTGACAGATACTAATCTGTCCGAAATTTGTAACCCAAAATATGAGACGGCCTCTTTCCGTCTGAAATTCCTCCGAAATCCATTACAAAACAGAGTTCAGACGGAATTTCAGACGGAAGCCGGTCGTCTGAAATCCCGCCTTTTCTGGTAATGTCATCTCTAAAGGAAAATTGACATGAAACTAGTAATTGACTCATCAAAAACTTTTCCCCCTTTCCCATCAGCAAAGAGGATATAGATAAAAGCCAATTTCAAGGATTAGAATATAAGCACATGGGATCATAGGGATTTAAAGTGCAAAACTGAAGCAACCAAATGCAATGAGAGTGCAGACCTTTTCTCCCCCTTTGCCCAATCAGTGATACCAATTGTTGGGTCCACTGCTGGTTGGGTCCATTGGCTTGTCATCAACAGTTCACACAAGGTGGCATCAGATGCCATGAAGTCATATCAAAGCAACAAGAGAGACAAAAATGTGCAAGATGATTGAACATGACAAGATGATGCAATCAGAGAGCAATTCACCAGCCATAGAGCAGATAGGGCATATATGAATTCAAAAATGATGTAGAAGTGAAGATCCAAAAGTGAAATGCCACAAGCTCTGGAGCACCCAAATATTAGAACAGAATTTTTGGGTCCCTGGATGGATAATGTTAAGTCCCCTGTTGGTTGCCAATAGTTAGGTTTTTCAAGGTTTTTCAACTTTTTAGTGTTTTCTAGTTTTCGGATTTTTAATATTTTCTATGCAATGCATGGAGATGGAAAATGCAAACCAACCAAGTATATGAGGAACTGAAACCAGTTGCTTTTAGAGACATGATACCAATTATGAAGAGCATCAAATGTTGTGAATGGTTAGGAGTGGTCGTGCTTCCATAGTAGCCAGGAGCATGGATCATCAAGAGGCCAATTTGTCTTAAGGACAAATGCCTAGGACAGCTAGACAGAAGTCTAGATGCAAGGAGTCGACTCTAGGGGTCGACACTTGGAATTTTTGAGGCACAAGATCCAAGAGATGATAAGATGGGGTTTCATCAACCTGAAGCCAAGTTCATAAATATAGAGTTAGAGATTTTTTAGAATCTTCAATTATAGAACTCTAATGATAAAGTCCTTATGTTCAGATTGGTTTAGAACTGATGAATTCTGAGTTTCTTAATAAAAGTAGCAATTAAAAATATCTGCATTCAAAATTAATAGAAATGAACCAGAATTTCATACTAAAACCAGGTTAACCTCCTCTCACTTTACTCATTCAACTCCATTAGCTCCTTTGAGAGTAACTACAAAAAGTATTG